>JARQOD010000003.1:429791536-429880788 GCA_033576555.1 Oophaga sylvatica | reverse complement strand
TTTGGAAACTAACCCCGAAAAAGTTTTAGATTTGGTGACATTTAAACCCCCCAAAGGGGGCTACACAGAATTTATAACCCCGGGCGAAAAAAAAATCTTTTTTTTTTTCCACATAAATTTTTTTCCCCCCCAATTTTTTTATTTCCCAAAGGTTTTAACATAAATTTTTAACCCCAAAAATTTTGTTGTCCAATTTCCTGATACGTGATACCCCATATGTGGGGAAACTCTGTATGGGAACCCGGGCTGGGGGGAAGTAGTGATTTTTTGAATGACACTTGGGGGAATGGTCTTGGGCTCTTTTTCCTTTGCAAGTCCCGTGTGCCAAAACAGAGAAACCCCCCAAAGTGCCCCTTTTTTGGAAACAGATCCCCTAAGGAACCCTATAATGGTGATAAGCTTTTTAAAACCCCAATCCTTAAAAAGGTTAAAACGCAGACCGAAAATATAAAATCTTTTTTTTTCCACAAAAAAAAATTTTTTAGTCCCCAAATTTTTTTTCCCCCAATGTTAACAGGAAATTTTTAAAACCCCCAAAGTTTTGTGCAATTTTTCCCGAGTACCTTACCCCATTTGGGGTAAACCACTGTTGGGCAAGCGGGCGGGGAAAAAGGGAGACTTTTTTATTTTTTAAGCAAAATTTGCAGGGAACAAGGGCGCCATGTCGCAGGGGACCCCCAAAGTGCCAAATGTGGAAAACCCCAAATTCAAACTCCACCCAAAACCCCAACACCCCCAAACCCCCCAAACCCAAAACCCCAAACCCCCACCTAACCCAAACAAACCCCAACCCTACCCAAAACCCCAACCCCCCCAAAAACCCCCACCCAAAAACCCCCCAAAAAACCCCAACCCCCCAAACCAAAACCCAATTTTTCCCCCCCCCCAAATTCCCCGCCCTCCCTAATTAAAAAAAAAACCCCCCAATGCTAACCCAACCCCCCAAGGCGGGGTTTTAAAGCGTTTTACCCCCCGTTCAACCTAGTGTTGACCGGGCTGGTAAGGGGATAGCATAACGCGAGGGTTATGCTATACCCGCTAGCGCGGAATCAGCAGGTTTATATTGTAGCGGTGCGGAGCCCAGACGCTGCACCCGGCCCCCGGCTCTTCCTGAATTACGGCCGTCGCAGGATCCCCAGCAATTTCCCCGCGGATCCGCAGCAAAACAGCCCGGGGCGCGCAATATCCGCCGCGGGGCAGCAGCAATATCCCCCCGGACCAAGCAATATCTGCCGCGGGATCCCAGCAAACACCGCGATCAGCAGCAAAATCCCCGGGGATACAGCAAAATCCCCCGCCGGGGGGGAACAGCAGCAATATCCGCCGCGGTCGCAGCTAATCCGCCCCCGGATCCCAGCAAAACCCCGGGGGCCCACAAAATCCCCGCGGTCAGCGCAATATCCCCCGCGGACCGCAGCAAAATCCGCCCGGATCACAGCAAAATCCGCCGGGCGCACAAAATCCGCCGCGGACGCAGAAAACCGCCGCGGATCCCCCACAAAATCCGCCGCGGGTCAGCAGAAAAATCCCCCCCGGGGGTCAGCAGCAATTCCACGCGGATCCGCAAAAAATCCCCGCGGATCCGCAGCAAAATCCGCCCGGATCACAGAAAAAAAATCCGCTAGCAGCAAAATCCCCGCGGATCCGCAGCAAAATCCCCGCGGATCCGGCAAAATCCGCCGCGGTCAGCAGCAATACCTCCGGGGATAGCAGCAATACCGCCGGGGTTTAGCAGCAAAATCCCCCGGCCCCCCAGAAAATCAGCAGGGGTCCGCAGCAAAATCCGCCGCGGTTTCCCAGAAAAAAACCGCCGCGGATCACGCAAAATCCGCCGGGATCGCAGCAAAACCGCCGGGGATCAGCACAAAACCCCCCCGGCCAGCAGCAAAATCCGCCGCGGGCCCCAGAAAAAAACCGCCGGGGACCCCGCAGAAAAAACCCCCGCGGACCCGCAGCAAAACCGCCGCGGCCCCCAGCAAAACCGCCGCGGCCCGCAAAAAATTGCCGCGGCCCCCCGAATACCGCCGCGGATAGCAAAAATCAGCTGCGGTCAGCAGCAAAATCCGCTAGGAAAAAAAAAAAATTTTTTTATTTTTTTTTTTTCCCTACCATGATAAAGGGGGTTCATTTACTTTTTTTTATTTATCATGTGACATTTTTTCACGGATCAAAAAAAATTTTTTAACACTGGGGGGCGCACTGGCATGCCCCGGGTGGCGGGCGAAATGCGCTGCGCCCGCCTTTTCCAAATGGCGGCGCCCATGAAAAAGCCCGGGGGACCCGGGGGGCCGATCCAGGACATCGGGATGGGAGAGGTGGTAGGGGGGTGGAAGGTTAGGGGGGGGATGGAAGGTGGGGGCAGGAGGCCGGACAGGGGCGTTAGTGGGGGGACCGACCGCTGCCATCTTTCGGGGGGGGCGGCCGATCCCCCGCCGGATACGGTGGGGGGGCAGTGCGGGGTGTCCACCTGGCAGATGTTTTTGCAGCAGGGGCCATGGCGGGTTAAAATATTTCCCCAAAAAATTTGGGGTGAATATTAAATTTTGCCTGATTGGCTGTTTCCTTTTAACACCAATCGGCGAGTGGCCACGGGGGGGTTAAAAAACCCCCCTGTGGTGAAGTACAAAGGGTCCGTAACGCGGTGGGGGACCTTTGGTGCCCCCCCCGGTCCCCGGCCCCGGGGGCGAGATTTTTTATGAGCAGGGTATGGCATAGGTGGGGTGGCACCGATTTTCATGACCAAACGCTGTGCAAAGGTCGGGGAAGGGGAAATTATAAAGCAAAAAAAAAAAAAAAAAAGGGGCAGGGGGTTAAATATATAAAGCAACGAAAAAAAAAAATGGGCGGGATGTAAAATAAATAAAGCGACAAAAAAAAAAAAAAAAGGTTAAAAAACTTTATCAAAACTCACAAATAAATGTACCTTGAAAAAAAAATTCCCGAAGACCAAAAGGGGGGTGGGGGCTCTAGCGCTCAGACGGATCGAAAAACCCACCACGGCCACAAAAAGATCGCAAAATCCGACACACGATACTACCCCCGCAAAAAAAGCAAATAGAAAACCCAAAATGTTGGAAACAAGGGGTGGGGCGCTTTTTTTAGTGTGTGAGTTGGGGGGACAATCGGACTGTGGGGGGCTTTAACAAAAGAAAACAAACCCCCCCCTGCGCCGCTGAAAATACCGTTACGAGGCGCACATCGTTAAAAAAAGGCCCCGACCCGAAAAACCGTCACCGGGGGGACCCAACGATCAAAAACGGTCCGAACTAAAAGTGAACGCAGCGAGATACGGGGGGCCCACTGTCTACATGCCCCACAAACCCTTTTTCGCTAACGAGATCGCTAAATAGTACGTTTTTTAGCGATCTCGTTAAAAAACCTTGTTTAGTGTGGAAACCCCTTAAACAAGGGATTGAGCAACGAGAAGGGGAGCTGGGAAGGAAGTCCCTAAGCCCAAGGTCAACACAGCGTGTCAACGAAAACAAAGCCATTGAAAAATACGGAGGTGCCAAGGGGCCCCGGGGAAAAAGATCACAGGAACTTCTGGGGAGAGGGAGAGCATGTGCTGGAAGAGGAGTGGAAATTTTCCCCCAAGACTAAAGGTAAAAAGGGAAAAGCTAACCCCCACTTCGGAAATCCACACAGATCGGAAATGAAGGGGTGCCCTCCGATCTGACAAAATGGAGGAGAGTGGCTGGAGGGCTGACCAAAGAAGGGCCCAAAAGGGGAGAAAAAAATCGAGCAGGGGAACCGCCCCAAAGGCCAAAACAGGGGGCACAGTGAAGCGGGAAGCGACATAAGGATTGCCGCTCAATGCCTCCGCACGAAGCAGAACGTCGGAGCCCAAGAAAAGTCCAATGGGGGAGGTTGGGGAAACCTTGGGGAAATCCGGGTCCGGAGCACACCGGGGGAGTAGACCCGCTAAGACTTGAGGAGGAACAACCAACAAAGTCAAGAGTTGGAAGGGGAAAAGGAACCACCAAAAAATGAGAGGGGAAGAGGGTTGTTTCAGAGGAAAGTCCCCAAAGTGGAGCTAGTACAGGACACAAAAAAGGCCTAACAGGGTACAGGTATGAACCTCGTTAGCTCGCCAGTGACGAAAAAGAAGACCCTGTAAAAGGGCAAATAAAAGGGGACATTCCTATCAAAGACTGTGACAGACCGTTTTTCTGACGGGGGGACTAAAAGATTTTTGCGGGAATGAAAGGTGCCAAAGCCACGGCTTTAGGCAGGGGGGGAGTATGTAGCGAGATAAGGGGCACAAGATAATGGGGGGTAGGGGATCACTATCCCCTTTTATTGTTTTGGACCTGTATATGTCACCCCACAGACCGTCAGTTATATTTTTGTTGGGTTCAGCTAATAAAATAGATTCTGCTCCAAGGTTCTGGGGCGGGGGGTTGTGGAGCCCCATTGGGTGTCGAAAAAACACTGACCCGCTTTCTACATGGATGTGTATTTGCCTTTTTGTTACTTTTGTCCGGAGAAGGTTTTTTTGTTTTTTCTAACCGCATTAGATTTTTAAAAAAACTGCTTGGAAACCCCCGGGGCTCGTTCCCGTTTGCCCCCGTCGCACCTGAGCGGACCATCCCTACAAACTATACAGCTCGGGGAAAAAATAAGACCACTGAAAATTTTCGTTTTTCTGTTTTTTCTCTTTATGGTATATTTTTGAGTAAAAAGTAAAAATTCCTTTTATTCTAAAAAAACTGACAACTGTCTCCGAATTTCCAACAATAAATTTTTTTTTTTTTTTTTCAGAAATGTAAAAGGCAAAATAACAAAAAAAACAGTGCTTGAGATTCAAATAATACAAAAAAAAAAGTCAAATCATTTTTAAAAAAAAATACATTTTTTAAACACAGGGGAAAGTTTTAGAAATAATTTTTTTGGGAATAACCATGATTTTTTGGAGTCCCCCCCACAGCACTATGGAGGCGTCCTTCCCCCCTTTTAGGGACAGGAAGCACACGAGAGGGGAAAAGGTCCCCCCTCCCCCCAAAACTCAGTGTTTTTTTCCGTCCCTGCATGGGGGCCACGAATATTGCGCGCAGCTTCCCGGGGGCCCAGGGGATGTGGGGTTTTGTCCAAACCTTCCCCTGTCAAGGGGCCGGGGGATCTCCCCCCGGGGGAAAGCCGCTCCTCCCTGTGGGAGGCTCCGGCTCAGGGTCTTCCCCCGGGCCGGGGGAAGCCGAAAGGCCTCGTTTAGAGCGGAACTCATTTTGGTGACGAGGCCAAAATCAGCGTGCGTTTTGGAAGGGTGCAGAAAGGCCAAAAGGCGTGCTTTGGAATCGAGGTCACCTAAGATTTTTCTTTCGGAACGGAACGCAAAAAAAAAAAGGTCGGTTTGAGGTCCAATCGGTGTGGTTCCGGGTTTGGGGAAAAGCAGGAAAGGCGATGTTAAGGCGTCACAAAAAAGCTCTTTTTTTAAGAGCGCATGTGTGGGGGTGTTTGAACGCTGGGCGCCATTCTGGATTTAAATCACGGGAGGGTTGTAAGCCACCTGCGCTAAGGGGCAAGGTGAATCTTCGCGGGATAGGATCGAAAACCCCAAAAGGGGGGGATAGGCAATAAACTACAATCACTATTAAATACATTACCAGACCTTCCTTTAAATGTTGTTTTATTGGGGGCAAAAAATTTTATAAGTGCCTGGGCAGGCAGCGAAAAAAGGGGAAACCCTTTTGGGAAACAAATCGCTGTTCCACATGTCCCAAAAAGCTTTCCTGCCCCGATAAAAAAAAAAAAAAAAAAGGGGCTGTTGCTTTGTACAGCACGGTTTTGGGCAAGAAATATTTCATTGTACTGCCTGAAGCCCTTTTTGGAAAAGTGAGGATCCTTATCGTATTAAAAACAGCAGTCCCCAGTCAGGCCTTTTGCAAAAGGACCTGGGGGGGTTTGGGGAAGTTTTTCCATAACCTCAGTCCAACGGTTTTGTTTTTTTGGAGTCTCACCTCGATTCAGAAATTTTTTCCAAAAGTGATCTTTTAAAAACCCCAGTTTGAGTGAGGGAAGGCGCAGAGGGGGGTTTTGGTAATGCAGTGTTTTTAAAGTCGTCTTCCATTTGATCCTAGGAAAAAAAAAATTTTGGGGGAGTTCCAAAAGGTTTCCAATTGCAAAATTGGGAAAAAAACTTCGTTCCCCTTTTGAGGACTCTTAAGCAAAAGATCCCTGGCCGGGAAGGCGAAACCCTTTTAAAAACGGGCTTGGGAATCTTCGGCGGCGTTAAAAGGGAAAACCAAATTGCGGTATTGGGGTGAAGGTCAGGGTTTTTTGGATGAGGTCAGCTGGAGGATCATTAACCAAAAGACCCTGACAAGTTTAAGTTCTTCCCTCTTATCAATCAGAAAGGGGTTTTGGGGCAGATACCTCAGCTGAGTCGGTGGGTTTTTTTTTGCCGAAAAACTCTCGTCTAAGGGCCCCCATAACCTGGTTTAAAAAACCGGGGGGGAGATAAGCCTCTAAAAATAAACTTTGCCCTACCCTTTGCGGTTAAAGTTTTGGCCGGCCTAGACGATATCCAGAAGCACAATAAAAAAAAAGGGTTCCCAAGGAAAAAACCCATAAAGTTTCGTCCTTTGGGAGAAACCAGCTTTCCGTAACAACCTTTTACAAAGACACAGGAAAAGCTAGTAGGGGACATAAAAAGGTTTTTAACCCAAAAAGGAAATAAGAGTTTCATTTTCGGACTTCATCGGTCTAAAAACAAAGACCCAGGCCATGGGGCAGACTCCTGTTCCTGTAGGAACTGGAAGCAGGTTCCAAAACGAGTGGATCTTACCAACCAAGAGAAGGCTACACTAAACTGACAAGGGAAATTCTTCCCATCCGCCCCAAGATACATTCTCCCACTGCGGTCCAGGAAATTCGGGATGTTCCAAATTTTAAGACTAATCTTTCCCAGGTTTATAGTGCCGGTTCCCGGATCAGTGGAAAAGATGGGAATTATTCCTCTCTCTTTCCATAAGAAACCAAGGCGAGTGCGGACAATCTGAATTCAAAATTGAACAATTTGTTCGGTAAAAAAGATTCAGAATGGAGTCTATAAGGGGTAATTCCACTAATAAACAAAAACCGGTAATTTGTACCTAACTTAAAAGTGCGTCATCAGGCCCCCGACATCCACCCGCAGGGTTCGAGTTTGCCGTAGTCATACCGGACTGAACCCATTCCAGTTCAGGGCCTTCCGTTCGGCTGGCTTCTCTCCCAAGTATTTACGAAGCTAATTAGAAGTCGTATCTATCGAGGAACCAAGGAATTATTTAATTACCGACTTGGCGCTCTTTTGTTTGCTCAACACAGAAGTCCAAATCATCCACAGAACAAATGTCGTGGGAATGCCGGTGGGGGTGAATCGGGAAAATCCATTTAACACCCGTACAAAAAAGTAATTCTAGGGGTTTTAACGAATTCCAGATCCAGAACTTCTAAAGAAGTCAAGCAACTTTCGTTAAAAAAAGAAGATGGGAGAGATGGTGAAGGGGAATTTTTTCTAAAGAAGAGCATCAGTTGGGGAGTGTACTCATGCTTTTCATGGCAAGGGCACAGGCTCTTCAAGCCCCTAAAAAAAAGGG
Source organism: Oophaga sylvatica (assembly GCA_033576555.1). NCBI lineage: Eukaryota > Metazoa > Chordata > Amphibia > Anura > Dendrobatidae > Oophaga > Oophaga sylvatica. Next base: position 429,873,214 of record JARQOD010000003.1, on the reverse strand, counting down.
TTTTCTTTGTGGGATCGTCATCAGGCATCCCAACAAGAAGATTCATCTTTCTGCAAAAGTGAAGAGATCTTTAAGTTGGTAGATGCAAAGCAGAAATCTCAGAAAGGAGTTTTTGCATTCCATCTATTCATAGTATAACACGACGCAAGCGCTTGGGGATGGGAGCCCTTTAAAGGGAAGATTTTCAGGGAAAATGGCCAAAAAAACAGAGAATGTCTTCAAACTTGGAGGCCGTATGCATTGGGAGCGTTAAGAAAACCAAAAACCGCTAAAAACCAACTGTCAAAATCCGTCAACAATAGACACAGAGCCTTAAAAAATCGGGAGGCTCCTCGTAAAACTTGCAGGATCTAGCAAAAAGATATTATTGGGCAGAACAGGGTCCTCTCCAAACCGCAGTACATTGGGGTTCGCAGAACCTTTGCAGACTTCTGAGCAGAAAGAAGATTACCCCCGAGTGGGAGCGAGCCAGGGAGGCTTCCACTTATAGCCAAATTTTTGGGGAAGCCCAGATAGTCTTTTTGCTACAAGGAAAAATTCGAAGCACCAGGTTTTATTCACTGACCCAGGGACAATCCAGAAGGGTAAATGCCTTGATCAAGGTGGAACAAACCCAAAATTTTATGCTTCCCACCAATAGCAAAAAACCCCAGGGTTCTGAGGAAAAGAGAAGACGGAGTGAGAGTTGTATAATAGTCCGTTTGGCCAAGGAGGAGTGGTTCCAATTCTGGCGCCATGCCACAGAAAAACCAATCAGCTTTCCCGGTGGAAGGGGACAAGTTCACCAGGGACCAGTTCACACCGGACCCGAAAGATTGCACCTGTCACCGGATCCGAACGGGACTTTTAAAAGCCCGGGTCTTCAATCAAGTCATAAAATATTCAGGGCCACAGAAAACCGGTAACTTCGCAATATATTTAAGTCTGGAAGAAGTTCGTCGGAAGGTACAGGTCTTGCTATAGCTGGGGTCCCGGAATTCCTCGGTCTGGATTTCCCAGGCAGGTTTTTATATGGGTCTTAACCTGTACACTTAAAGTTCAAATCTCGGCATTTATTTATTCTGGGCTATCATTAGCCCCCATCCTTGGTATTAGATTTGTCAAAGCAACCAAGATTGGGCCCCACTATAAAGCATTCTCCCCCTGGGACTTAAACTATTTTTGGCGGCCTTTGTAAAAATCCGTTCCCCAAACAGGGGTTTACCTGTTTCTCTCTTATCAATGAAAACCGTTTTGGTAGCAATCACCACAAGCCAAAAAGTGGGGGAAAATTTTCAAGCACTTTCCTTAAAGACCCAATTTGCAGATCAAGGGGAAACCCATAATATTAAAACTTGATCTGCCTTTTTTGCCCAAGGTATTCCTGAAAAATCGCAATCAAGAAATCATACCCCCGTCTTTTTGTGAAAAACCTTAAGCATAAAGAACAAGCTTTACCCCCTTGACGTTAGACAGGAATGTTTTGTTACTGAAGGCCACTAAGTCTGAGGAAAGACCCAACTTGTTTATTTTGTCGGGGTAAAAATAGGGGTAAAAAATTCCAAAGCTCCTTGTAGTTGGTTACCACTATAATCTCAAAAACTTACACATTGAGGGTTTTTTGTCCAAAAAAAGAAAGGCCCATCTCCAGAGCATTGTCACCCATGGGCTGAGAGAGAGGAGCTCATTAAACAAATTTGAAAAGGCAGCCTCTTGGGCTCGGATAAATACCTTTTGAAGCACTCAAACTAATGTGCTGCAAACAACTCGATATGGAAGAAAGTATTCAGGCCGAAGTCCCCCCGGAGGGGTTTCTTTGGACCCCATAGTGCTGTCAGGGGGACGTCTGGAAAAGGTTTTTTTAAACCACCGATAATTCGGTTTCCGGGCCATCCTGACACACGGTTATTCCCTCCCTTTTTATCTTTTTTTAAAAAGCAATTCATAATTAATTTTTTTAGTAAATTAAAGTGTTTTCACTGGATTACCAGATGGTACTTGTCAAATCATGGTTGTTGGGGGGGGTGGGACCTTTTAACCTCCGGTGCCTTCCTGCCCTTTAAGGAGGAGGGGACGTCCTATGTGCTGCAGGGTGGACTCTGGAAAAAGAATTATCGGTAGGTATATACCCATTTTTTAAAACAGCTTTCATGCGTTTGCAACTTTTCCCCAGTCTTTCCACATGCTTTTGGGGACCTTGCCATCCTGGCACAAAAAATTTGCATTCTTTTTGTTTGTGGCTTGTGATATTCATCTTCCCTTGATTACATTCCAGAGTTTTCAATGGAGTTCAGGTCTGGAGATTGGGTGGCCAACGGGATTTGATGGGTTGTCCTTCATCAACATTGAGTGACGCTGGGGATGGCGCATTGTCCGCTGGAAAAAACATCCCAGAGTTGGGGAACATTGCTAGCAGAAGGAATCAATGTTTTTAGGATAACCTTGCATGTGTTGATTCCTACGTCCTTCACAAAAGGAAAACCTGCCCAATTCCAGCCTTCGAAGCATCCCCAGAATCATCCCATCCCCACTAAATTTCCAGTAGGTGCAAGACACTGTGGCTTGTACCCTCCAGGTCCCATCTAACCATTTGACGACCAGGGTTGGCCAAAGCTGAAAATTAATCTCAAGAAGATTCTGTCTGGATGGACATGGTTAATGTCCTGCCATTCAGGGTTTAACTTTGCTGGCCCCCCTTTGGGATGGAGGTATTTATACCCAGTTCCAGAGGGAGGTTTTTCCTGTCAGCTAACTTTGTTGTGATGTGTATTTGACTCCCCTGGTTTGCGTTATTGCTCTGCTTGTTTGACTCCCGTGTATGACCTGGTCTGTTTGCTCCTCTGCTCTTGCTCACGTTTTGTTATATTGTCTTCTCCGGTTTGACCTCCTGGCTTGGCAATCGATACCCGTTCTGTTTTGTCCCTATTTTGTCATTCCCGCTTGGTTTACTGATCTTTGACTCCGATACCGTTCTGTCTAATTTTGGTACTGTCGGCTATTTGTGCTTGTCTCGGCTGTCCTGGTTTTCATCCCTGTCTTTGCCCCGGTAACTTTATTCGTGTTACCCCTAGGAGTTTTCCTCGTTCCGATCTCTGGAGCTTAGGCCACGCCCCCAGCATCATGTACTGCAGGTCCTGTTGTCTGCGTAACAATCATTCTTTTCTCCCTCTGAGAAAGTGGGCCGGCTCCGCCCCCTTGCAGTCCACAAGCTGCAAAAGGTCCTGTTCTACGAAAACACTCTACAGGTATTCGGGCACGTTGGTTATCAGGACATGTCCTGCTCATGGCATGTCAGTGGGTGTCCCTGCTTATGCGACCATTACAGTCTTTCCCTGGTGGTGGGGTGTTAGCACATTATGGATCCGGTACGGGCCTCACTGAACAGGTTAATGAGCTCTCCAGCTTATGCAGAAGCTTCTATGGAGCAGCAAAATCTGGTTCAGTCGCATCAACAGTAAGAGAGATGTGGCAGACGCTCTAAATGGGGTCTGTTCCGTCGGAGTTCCAGGAGGGGGGCCCCAACTGATGTATCTCTTGCGGACCCCGACCCCCTGTAAAATTTACCCGACAATTTTTCTGGAGATAAAAAATTGTTTAGGGTTTTTTAAGGAGGGATGCAAGTTGCTCTTTGAATGCGTCCCCGGACCCTGGAAATGAAAGGCAGAGGGTGGGGATCGTAATGTCCTTATTAAGGGGGGCTCTGCAAGCATGGGCTTTCTCTCTCTCTTCCTCTGCTCCTGAACGTATGTCTGTGAACCTGTTCTTTGGGCTCTGGGCACATTTTGATGAGCCTGTAGAGTGCGTCTGGCTGAGGATATGGTGATGAGTGTGACACAGGGGAGGAACTCTGCTGAATGGTTCTGCTCAGAGTTCAGACGTTGGACCGCGGAAGTATCTTGGAATGATGCCGCCCTGAGGGGGTTTGTTCCGCAGGGCCTATCTGACCGTCGCAGGACGCTCTGGCATTACATCCTCCTCCCGATACTCTGGAGGACGCCATGATGCAGGCGTCCGTATGGACCGGAGACTCCGTGCTAGGGGAATGATGCAACAAGAGACTCCCTTGTAACTCAAAATTGTGTTACACCGCTCCCGCATCTGAGCCCATGGAGATGGAGGCTGTCTCAGGAAAGGAACGAGAGAGAAGACACCGTAAAGACAACAGTCTATGCTTTTACTGTGGAGCCTCTGGACATTGGAAAAGGGACTGTCCTTCCTGCCCTTCTTCTGTAAAATCATCAGGAAAACGACTGAGTCTGGCAGCAATCGTGGAGGTGCCCAGACTCCCAGGTACATTTTTTTTCGCTTGCTAAAATGGTGCTCCAGGTTGAATTGGAACTTGCTGGCGGTTCTGTTTAGACCCACCGCCTTTGTTGACTGTGGTTCCTCCATTAATCTGATAGATGCCCAATTTGTGACTCTTAATAAGATAGGGACAGTCAGGTTGAAAGATCCTGTTAAAAATGTGGCGGTGGATTCATCCCCTCTTGCCCGGGATGGAAATTTGTTTTATGTCTGAAGTTTTTTCTATGAAAGTGGGTTCCACTCACGTGGAAAATGAGTTGCTTTATTCTGAATAATCTGCCTGCAGGACTGGTATGGGGATGCCTGGCTGCAACGCCACAATACATCTCATTGATTGGCAAAAAGGGGAGATACACCCGATGGGGGTGTAATAATAATGGTCTGTGTTGTAACTCCGTTTCTCTTGTCAAAACCGATAAAATCTGTATCTGTGTCGTCTGTCAGTCTGGAGGTATTCGGAGTACCTGAAAGACTTTGAAGACTAATTTTCCGAAAGTGAGGCTGGGCGCTCCCACCACATAGACCCTATTGATGCGCCATTGATTTGTTACCTGGAGTCAATTACCCAAGGCTCGTTTGTTTAATTTGTCCGGGCCTGAGCGCCAAGCCATGAAAGAGTACATCAAAGAAAGCCTTCGCAAAGGGCATATTCCGCCCTCGTGTCACCCGTGGCAGCGGGGTTTTTCTTTGTAAAGAAAAAAGATGGTGGGTTGCGACCGTGTCTCGACTTTCGGGAACTGAACAAAATTACCGTATAAGAAACACGTACCCTCCCTTGATTCCCGATCCTATGCAATCAACTCACGGGGGCCAAAGTTTTCTAAGCTCGATCTACGAGGGGCTTATAACCTTATAAGGATCCGGGAGGGGGAACGAATGGAAACAGCATTCCTGACAACTGAGGGGCTATTTGAAAATCTGGTTATGCCCTTCGGTCTCACTAATGCCCCTGCTGTTTTTCAGAACTTCATCAATGTTGTTTTTTCTGATTTAATTGGACGTTATGTAGTCCATTTACCTGAATGACATTCTGATATACTCAAAGACAGTCAGTCACACTTGCATCATTTACGTGCGGTTCTTATGAGACTCCGGGAGAAACCATTTGTATGCTAAGCTGAGAAGTGTTTATTTTTTATGCAAGAACTGTCTTTTCTGGTGTAATTGTATCCGGGGAGGGATTCTGCATGGATCCAGGGGAAGGTTCAGGCCATTACAGATTGGGTGCAGCCTCATGATCTGAAGGGGTTGCAACGATTTTTGGGCTTCGCTAACTATTATAGGAAGTTCATTAAAGGGTTTTCAAGGTAGTGAAACCTTTGACGGACCTCACTCTTAAGGGGGCAAGGTAAAAAATTGGTCCGTGGCCGCAAAAAAAATTCCTTCCTTAACATTGAAGAAATGCTTTAACTTCAGACCCTGTGTTGGTACAACCCGATTCATTAAGACCTTTTATCGTGGAGGTCGCGCTTCGGAAGTGGGGGTGGGGGCAGTGTTGTCCCAGGGCCCCTCTACCCTGACTAATCTTAAACCCTGTGCCTTTTTCTCTAAAAAGTTCTCTTCGGCAGAGAGAAACTATGATGTCGGCAACAGGAATAGTTAGCGGTCAAACTGGCCTTTGAAAAATGGAGGCAATTTTTTGGAGGGGGCCGCCATCCCATTACGGTCATCACTGATCATAAGAACCTGGCCTACATCGAGTCCGCTAAGAGATTGACCCCCAGACAGCTCGGTGGGCACTTTTTTTTTTCGCTTTCATTTTACCATCACATTCCGACCAGGGTCTAAAAATGTAAAGGCAGATGCCTTATCCCGAAGTTTTGATTCTGTGTCCCCTCCAGAACCTCCTTCCTCCATTCTTCAACCGGTAGTGGTTGTAGCCGAAGTCCCCTCTGAGTTACAGAGAGAGATTCTGGAAGCACAAGCACAAGCTCCCAGGAATAAACCCCCAGGTAAATTGTTCGTACCCGAACAGCTCCGTCTCACACTCCTGCAAGAATTTCATGATTCTGTGTTAAGTGCACACCTGGTATTGCAGCTAGCCGGGGGGCAGTGGCTAGAGGTTTTTGGTGCCCTCTATGGTACTGATATTAAAAATTTTGTTAATACTTGTGGGGTGTGCGCTCGCTCTAAAAGCTCTCAGGTCCGGCCGGCCGGGGAATTGGTGCCTTTGCCAATTCCGGATAAACCATGGACACACCTGTCCATGGACTTTATCACTAATCTTCCCTCATCCAAGGGCAATTCAGTGGTATGGGTAGTGGTTGATAGATTTTCTAAGCAAGCCCACTTTGTGCCGTTACCCGCGTTGCCGTCTGCTGAAACCTTGGCCCGTTTGTTTATACAGCACATAGTTCGGTTGCATGGAGTGCCTGTGAATGTGGTGTCGGACAGGGGTGTGCAGTTTGTGGCCAGGTTTTGGAGAGCGTTCTGTAAGAAGTTGGGGGTCACATTATCATTCTCCTCTGCCTATCACCCGGAATCCAACGGACAGACTGAACGCACAATCAGTCGTTGGAGCAGATTCTGAGATGCCTGGCCTCCTCCAGACAGGAAGATTGGTGTGAGGTTTTACCCATGGCAGAATTTGCGTTCAACTGTCGTATCAATCAGTCTACCGGAAAGTCTCCTTTTCAGGTCATTATGGGTTTGTTCCGCAGTTTGGGGAATTTTCCCATATGGATTCTGGTTGTCCTGGTGCCGGGGGAATGGTTCAACAGTTTAAAAAAACCTTTGGAGGGAGGTTCAGGGGAACATCTCCAAAGCCCAGAAGAAGTACAAACATTTGCGGACAGGAGGAGGGGGTTGGGTCCTGTGTTGACAGTGGGGGAAAAGGTCTGGTTGTCCACCCGTAACATCAAACTTAAGATACCCTCTATGAAGCTGGGCCCCAAATTTATTGGCCCATACAAGATTGTGGAGGTGATCAATCCAGTGGCGTACAGGCTTCAGTTGCCCACCTCCTTCAAAATATCTAACGTCTTCCACAGGTCCCTATTAAAACCTGTGGGGACGGTTAGAGAAGATCCCTCATCCGTGGTTCCACCAGTATTGGTAGAGGTCAACTGGAGTACGAGGTAGGGCGCATCATTGATTCGCGGTGGGTGCGCCGGAGACTTCAGTACCTTATTCATTGGAAGGGATACTCCATTGAGGATCGGTCATGGGTTCCGGCCAGTTCGGTACATGCCGATCGACTGGTACAGGCTTTTCATGCCAGATATCCTGAGAGGCCTGGGGGTCCAGTGGCCCCCATTAAGGGGGGGTACTGTCATGGTATAGGACATGGTTAATGTCCTGTCCATTCAGGGTTAACTTTTGCTGGCCTCCCTTTGGATCTGGGAGGGTATTTATACCCAGTCCAGAGGGAGGTTCTCTGTCAGCTATACTTTCGTTGTGACTGTGTATTTGACTCCCTGGTTTGCGTGTGTACTGCTCTGCTGTTTGACTCCCGTGTATGACCCCGGGCTGTTTGCTCACTCTGCTCTCTGTCTCACGTTTTGCTTATATTGTCTTCTCCGGTTCTGACCTCCTGGCTTGGCTATCGATACTCCGTTATGTTTTGTCCCTATTGTACTGTCTATTGCCCGCTCTGGTTTACTGATCTATTGCTACGTCCTGACTATCCGTTCTGTCTAATCCTTTGGTACTGTCGTGCTATCTTGTGCTCTTATCTCGGCCTGTCCTGGTTTTCGTCCCTGCCTTTGCCCCTTGGTAACTTTATCTCGTAGTTAAACCCCGCTAGGAGTTTTCCTGCAGTTCCTAGATCTCTGGATCTTAGGCCATGCCCCCAGCAGTCATGTGCTGCAGGTCCTGTTAGTCTGCAGTACACATCATTCATTACTGCTGCCTCTGAGAGAAGTGTGGCCGGCTCCGCCCCTTGGCAGTCACAAGCTGCGGAAGGTCCTGTTCTACAGAAACACAGTCTACAGGTATCTTGGGGCACAGTTGGTTCACTCAGGACACGTGCACTGGCTCAGTGAGCATGTGCAGTGTGGTGTCCCTGACAATTACCTTACTCCAGTCCTCTATTTGGTCCAAGCCTTATGGTCTTTGGCAAACTTCAACCTGGCTCTCCTTTACTTCTCATTTATGAAAGGCTTTTTCTAGCTTTACATGACTTGAGCCCTGCCTCTAGGAGCCTGTTATGAACTATTCTTGGCGTTTCACTTCACCCCAGCTGCCATTTGCCATTCCTTTTGTAGGTTTGCCATCCAGCTTGTCCTATTGCAAGTTGATTGTGAACACCACAGCAGTGTTTTTTATACTTTCCTTCATTAAATAAGGTTTGGTTTATGTGATCACTAATCAGAAGCACATTAAGTAGAACGAGGTGTACTCTGGTTGGAATTCAATGACACTGGAATGGAGTGGCTGTCAGACATGTAGAGAAGCTGATTTTTATAAAAACTGTGCAGTGGTCTCTTAATTTTTGCCAGTTCTGTATATATAAATAGATGTCAGTGACACACCACATATATATGTATTTATATTGTATAGAGAGAAAGATAAAGAAAAGCCGGTAATTCATTTGTCGGCTTCTGTAAAATCAGTGCAGGAGACGACAGGATAGAAGACATGGTTTACATACAGTAAATACATGCAGAATAGGTATATATAGTGCCAGTGACTAATACAATTAGTATAGTGAGTGTGCAAATTAGAGGACATGTACGTAATTAATAAAAGATTATTTAGGGGAAAAAAAAATAGGCGTGGAGTCCCCCTATAATTTATAGCCAGCAATGGCTATGCAGACAGCTGAGGGCTAATATTATTAGCCTAGGAAGGGGCCATGGATACTGACCCCCTGACTAATAATATCAGCTCTCAGCCGCCCCAGAAAAGGCGCATTTGTAAGATGCACCAATTCTGGCACATAGCCTTGCTCTTCCCACTGCCCTGTAGCGGCGGCATATGGTGTAATAGTTGGAGGGCTAGTAATGGGAGGCATCAATAAGAACCCCTATTGCTAATCCCATAGTCAAATTGTAAATAAAACACAGACACCCTGAAAAAATTTATGGTATATTGTTGGTTTATTATTTCATGTATTTTACAGGAGATCGAGAGCATCAGGGAATTAGGTGATTTTGTAAGTTTGGATTAATTTAGAATAATAAAGGAGTCTGTGTCTTTATTTCAATAAAATAATTTTTTTCAGGGTGTTCTTCACAGATGAAACCAGGTTCACACTGAGCACATGTGACAGAGTCTGGAGACGCCGTGAAGAGCGATTTGCTGCCTGCAACATCCTTCAGCTTGACCGGTTTGGCAGTGAGTCAGTAATGGTGTAGGGTGGCATTTCTTTGGAGGGCCACACAGCCCTCCATGTGGTCTCCAGAGGTAGCCTGACTGCCATTAGGTACCGAGATAAGATCCTTAGACCCCTTGTAAGACCATATGCTGGTGCAGTTGGCCCTGGGTTCCTCCTAATGCAGGACAATGTCAGACCTCATGTTGGCTGGATTGTGTCAGCAGTTCCTGCAAGATGAAGGCATTGAAGCTATGGACTGGCCCACCCATTCCCCAGACCTGAGTCCATTTGAGCACATTTGGGACATCATGTCTCGCTCCATCCATCAACGTCACATTGCACCACAGACTGTCCAGGAGTTGGCGGATGCTTTAGTCAGGTCTGGGAGGAGATCCCTTAGGAGTCTATCCGTCGCTTCATCAGGAGCATGCCCAGGCGTTGTAGGGAGGTCATACAGGCACGTGGAGGCCACACACACTAGTGAGCATCATTTTGTCTTGTTTTAAGGACATTACATTCCACTTTAATTTAGTGGGTGACTCCAAATCCAGACCTCCATTGTTTATTAAATTTGATTTCCATTGATGACTTTTGTGTGATTTTGTTGTCAGTTCATTCAACTTTGAACAGAACAAAGTATTCAATGAGAATATTACATTCGTTCAGATCTAGGATGTGTTATTTTAGTGTTCCCTTTATTTTTTTGAGCAGTGTATTTTTTTCATTTTCACAGATCAAAGTTGTAAAATTACGTAAAGCACCTGGGGGTCCAAGGTACTCACCACATGTCTAGAAAAATTCCTTGAGGGATCTAGTTTTCAAAAATAGGGTCACTTTTTGTGGGTTTCCACTGCTTAGGCACATTAGGGGCTCTCCAAAAGCAACATGACACCCGCAGACCATTCAATCAAATTCTGCATTCCAAAACGTCACTCCTCCCTTGAGCCCTGACTTGCACCAAATAAAAGTTTTCCCCCACATATCGGGTGTTGGTGTACTCAGGAGAAATTGCACAACATATTGTCTGGATCAAATTTTTCTGTTACTCTTGTGAAAATAAAAAAATGTGGAGCGAATATAACATTTTTGCGAGAAAAATTTGATTTTTTTTTTTTTATTATTATTTTTCATGACTCAATGTTATAAACTTCTGTGATTCAAGGTGCTCACCACACATCTAGATAAGTTCCCTGAGGGGTCTAGTTTCCAAAATGGTGTTATAATGGCACCGATTAATTTTCAGCAAAATTGTACATTCAAATTGAGCTCAACACATGGATATTGGCATGCTCAGTAGAAATTATACAACAAATTTTGCTGTCCATTTTTCTGTTACCCTTGCAAAAATTAAAAAATTGGGTCTAAAGTAAAATTTTTGTGAAAAAACTTAAATGTTCATTTTTTTCCACATTCCAAAAAATGCTGTGAAGTACCTAAAGGGTTGATAAGCTTCTTGAATGTGATTTTGAGCACTTTGAGGGGCATAGTTTTTAGAATTGCGTCATATTTGGGTATTTTCTGTCATATAGACCCCTCAAAGTCACTTCAAATATTATATGGTCACGAGTGATGAGCGAATGTGCTCGGTAACACTCGTTAATCGCCCGAGCATCGTTGTACTCGCGGTATTCGGTGAGCACCGAGCATTTCCGGGATTGCTTGGTGGGCGTTCTGGTGCACGCCCTGCATTTTTGGCGCTCTATAGAGCGCCAATCAACATGCAGGGATTGTCTGTAACATACTGTAATGCCGCAGTCATCTTTGTTGTGGTATTACAGTGATTGGCTGGTCGCACAGCGTCATCAGGTCTATAAGAGACCTGGCGCCGCCATGCTTGGCACAGTCTGCTCTGGAATTAGAGAGTATAGGGAGAGCTGCTGACGAAATAGGATCAAATTTTGGGGATTAGAAGGTAATGCAGGTATACCATCAAAAATACACAAATGCAGCTTAATCAACAGTCCTTCTAAGGACTAATTACGGGGTATATAGTTTTCAGTGCTAGGTAGGCAGGGAGTGTATGTGTGTATATACAGTACAGACTAAAAGTTTGGACACACCTTCTCATTTAAAGATTTTTCTGTATTTTCATGACTATGAAAATTGTACATTCACACTGAAGGCATCAAAACTATGAATTAACACATGTGGAATTATATACTTAACAAAAAAGTGTGAAACAACATATTGTTATATTCTAAGCTCTTCAAAGTAGCCACCTTTTGCTTTGATGACTGCTTTGCACATTCTTGGTATTCTCTTGATGAGCTTCAAGAGGTAGTCACCAGAAATGGTTTTCACTTCACCGGTGTGCCCTGTCAGGTTTAATAAGTGTGATTTCTTGCCTTAGAATGGGGTTGGGACCAAAGATCTCAAATTTGGACTCATCAGACCAAAGCACAGATTTCCACTGGTCTAATGTCCATTCCTTGTGTTCTTTAGCCCAAACAAGTCTCTTCTGCTTGTTGCCTGTCCTTAGCAGTGGTTTCCTAGCAGCTATTTTGCCGTCAAGGCCTGCTGCACAAAGTCTCCTCTTAATAGTTGTTGTAGAGATGTGTCTGCTGCTAGAACTCTGTGTGGCATTGACCTGGTCTCTAATCTGAGCTGCTGTAAACCTGTGATTTCTGAGGCTGGTGACTCAGATAAACTTATCCTCAGAAGCAGAGGTGACTCTTGGTCTTCCTTTCCTGGGGCGGTCCTCATGTGAGCCAGTTTCTTTGTAGCGCTTGATGGTTTTTGCAACTGCACTTGGGGACACTTTCAAAGTTTTCCCAATTTTTTGGACTGACTGACCTTCATTTCTTAAAGCAATGATGGCCACTCGTTTTTCTTTACTTAACTGCTTTTTTCTTGCCATAATACAAATTCTAACAGTCTATTCAGTAGGACTATCAGCTGTGTATCCACCAGACTTCTGCACAACACAACTGATGTTCCCAACCCCATTTATAAGGCCAGAAATCCCACTTATTAAACCTGACAGGGCACACCTGTGAAGTGAAAACCATTCCCGATGACTACCTCTTGAAGCTCATCAAGAGAATGCCAAGAGTGTGCAAATCAGTCATCAAAGCAAAAAGTGGCTACTTTGAAGAACCTAGAATATGACATATTTTCAGTTGTTACACACTTTTTGTTAAGTATATAATTCACATGTGTTAATTCATAGTTTTGATGCCTTTAGTGTGAATTTTACAATTTTCATAGTCATGAAAATACAGAAAAATCTTTAAATGAGAAGGTGTGTCCAAACTTTTGGTCTGTACTGCACATATAAGTGAAAGGCATGCATGCACTGTATGTAGGTACATAGATCTCATTAGAAGCAGGCATTTTATGTGGCATACTTCATTGCATACATCAAGAGGGTCCATTCCATTACTGTCTGCGGCTGCTGCCTATTACAGTCATGGCCAAAAGTTTTGAGAATGACACAAATATTATATTTTCACATGATCTGCTGCCCTCTGGTTTTTATGTGTGTTTGACAGATGTTTTTATCACAGACAGAAATATAATTGCAAACATATGAGTAACAAAAGCTTATATTGACAGAATGAGTTAATGCAGCAAGTCAATATTTGCAGTGTTGACACTTCTTCTTCAGGACCTCTGCAATTCTCCCTGGCATGCTCTCAATCAACTTCTGGACCAAATCCTGACTGATGTCACTCCATTCTTGCACAATCAATGCTTTCATTTTGTCAGAATTTTTAGGTTTTTGTTTGTCCACCCGTCTCTTGATGAGTGACCACAAGTTCTCAATGGGATTAAGATCTGGGGAGTTTCCAGGCCATGGACCCAAAATCTCTATGTTTTGTTCCCTGAGCCATTTGTTATCACCTTTGCTTTATGGCAAGGTGCTCCATCATGGTGGAAAAGGCATTGTTGATCGCCAAACTGCTCTTGGAGGGATGGGAGAAGTTGCTCTTGGAGGACATTCTGGTACCATTCTTTATTCATGGCTGTGTTTTTAGGCAAGACTATGAGAGAGCCGATTCCCTTGGCTGAGAAGCAACCCCACACATGAATGGTTTCAGGATGCTTAACAGTTGGCATGAGACAAGACTGGTGGTAGCGCTCACCTTGTCTTCTCTGAATGAGGCGTTTTCCTGATGTCCCAAACAATCGAAAAGGGGATTCATCAGAGAAAATAACTTTACCCCAGTCCTCAGCAGTCCACTGCCTGTACCTTTTGCAGAATATCAGTCTGTCCATGATGTTTTTTCTGGAGAGAAGTGGCTTCTTTGCTGCCCTCCTTGAGACCAGGCCTTGCTCCAAGAGTCTCCGCCTCACAGTGAATGCAGATGCACTCACACCTGCCTGCTGCCATTCCTGAGCAAGCTCTGCACTGCTGGTAGCCCGATCCCGCAGCTGAAACACTTTTAAGAGACGGTCCGGGCGCTTGCTGGTCTTTCTTGGGCGCCCTGGAGCCTTTTTGGCAACAATGGAACCTCTCTCCTTGAAGTTCTTGATGATGCGAAAGATTGTTGACTGAGGTGCAATCTTTCTAGCTGCGATACTCTTCCCTGTTAGGCCATTTTTGTGCATTGCAATGATGACTGCACGTGTTTCTTTAGAGATAACCATGGTTAACAGAAGAGAAACAATGATGCCAAGCACCAGCCTCCTTTTAAAGTGTCCAGTGGTGTCATTCTTACTTAATCATGACAGATTGATCTCCAGCCATGTCCTCATCAACACCCACACCTGTATTAATGGAGCAATCACTGAAAAGAGGTTAGCTGGTCCTTTTAAGGCAGGGCTGCAATGATGTTGAAATGTGTTTTGGGGGATAAAGTTCATTTTCTAGCCAAATATTGACTTTTCAAGTAATTGCTGTTAAGCTGATCACTCTTTATAACATTCTGGAGTATACGCAAATTGCCATTAGAAAAAGTGAAGCAGTAGACTTTGTAAAAATTAATATTTGTGTCATTCTCCAAACTTTTGGCCATGACTGTACATATATTGACCAGATATACACAGCCCTAGGTCTAAGTGAGCAGCAATTTTTTTTTGCATCTTTTTAATCCTGATTAAGCAATCCAGAACCCCTTTTTTTCTCTATTTGCTTGTTGACACTGCAGAATACAGCCAGATCCTTTTCGTAGTACAGCATGAAAATACAGCTATTTTAAATGGGTTTGCCCGTCCCAGACATGACTTCTGAGTGCGCCGAAAATTCTGCCATTTTTTATGGTACTCTAGATTTTTTTGGGAGTGTCTTATACAATTTTTTGACAACATTTTGCTGCCCAAACTATATTTAGCTGCCCAAAAAAAATATTTAGCTACAAGGCAGATATTTTACACTGGGTTTTGTCCGCAACACGTATCGCATATTATTGTACTAAAAATTTTGCCATTTCAGGCCTCCATAGAATTTTTTGTTGTTGTGTCATAGCCCACTTATTGACACAATTTTGCTGGTGAAAAAGAAAATTACAGGGCAGATATTTGAAAGAGGGCTATCTTTGTCAGACGCCTAATCTATCTGTGGACTAATAATTGTGGCATTTCAGGGCTACATTCCCCTCTTTTTGCTGTCTTAGCCTATTTCTACACACTATTTTGGGGGAAAAAAATGTAAAAATACAGGCCACATATTGAACAGTGTGGCATTTCTGTCAGACGCCTGATCTATCTGTGGGCTAAAAATTGTGGCATTTCAGAGCTACATTCCACTGTATTTTGCTGTCTGTTACCCTATTTGTATACAATATTTTGGGGTAAAAAAAATTAAAAATACAGGCCACATATTGAACAATGTGGTAACTCTGCCAAACATATTGAACAGTGTAGTATCTCTGCTGGACACCTTATCTATCTGTGAGCAAAATATTGTGGCATTTCAGGGCTACATTCCACTTTTTTTTGCTGTGTCTTACCTTAGTTCAAACGACTATTTTGGGTTCAAAAATAAAAAATACAGGCCACATATTGAACAGTGTGGTATCTGTCAGACCCTGATCTATCTGTGGGCTACAAATTGTGGCATTTCAGGTCTACATTCCACTTTTTTCTGTGTCTTGCCCTAGTTCAATAGACTATTTTTTGGAAAAAAAATTAAAAATACAGACCACACATTGGACAGTGTGGTATCTCTGTCAGATGCCTGATCTATTTGTGGGCTAAAAATTGTGGCATTTCAGGGCTACATTCCACTGCATTTGATGTCTGTTACCCTATTTGTATACACCTTTTTGTGGTAAAAAAAAAAAAAATACAGGCCACATATTGAACAGCATGTTATCTCTGTCAGACTCCTGATCTATGTGTGGGCTAAAAATTGTGGCATTTCAGGGCTACATTCCACTTTTTTGCTGTGTTTTAATGTGTTTCAATAGACTATTTTGGGTTAAAAAATGAAAAAAAAAACAGGCCACATATTGAACAGTCTGGTATCGCCATCAAACGCCAGGTCTATCTATGGGCTACAAATTGTGGCATTTCAGGGCTACAATCCACTTTTTTGGTTGTGCCTTACCCGAGTTCAACAGACTATTTTGTGGTAAAAAATGTACAAATAGAGACCACATATTGAACAGTGTGATATTTCTGTCAGACTCCTGATCTATCTGTGGGCTAAAAATTGTGGCATTTCAGGGCTACATTCCACTGTATTTGCTGTCTGTTACCATAACTGTATACACCATTTTGGGGTAAAAAAAAATAAAAATACAGGCCACATATTGAACAGTGTGGCATCTCTGTCAGACACCTTATCTATCTGTGGGCTAAAAATTGTGGCATTTTAGGGCTACATTCCCCTTTTTTGCTGTGTCTTACCCTAGTTCAAAAGACTATTTTGGGTTAAAAAGTGAAAAAATACAGGCCACATATTGAACAGTCTGGTATCACCGTCAGACACCTGATCAATCTGTGGGCTACAAATTGTGGCATTTCAGGGCTACATTCCCCTTTTTTTTGCTGTGTCTTACCCTAGTTCAATAGACTATTTAGTGGTAAAAAATGTAAAAACACAGACCACATGTTGAACAGTGTGGTATCTCTTTCAGATGCCTGATTTATCTGTAGGCTACAAATTGTGGCATTTCAGGGCTACATTCCACTTTTTTGCTGTGTCTTACCTTAGTTCAATCGACTATTTTGGGTTCAAAAATAAAAAATACAGGCCACATATTGAACAGTGTGGTATCTCTGTCAGACGCCTGATCTATCTGTGGGCTACAAATTGTGGCATTTCAGGTCTACATTTCACTTTTTTTCTGTGTCTTGCCCTAGTTCAATAGACTATTTTTTGGTAAAAAATTTAAAAATACAGACCACACATTGGACAGTGTGGTATCTTTGTCAGATGCCTGATCTATTTGTGGGCTAAAAATTGTGGCATTTCAGGGCTGCATTCCACTGCATTTGATGTCTGTTACCCTATTTGTATACACCTTTTTAGGGTAAAAAAAATGAAAATACAGGCAACATATTTAAACAGTGTGTTATCTCTGTCAGACTCCTGATCTATGTGAGGGCTAAAAATTGTGGCATTTCAGGGCTACGTTCCACTTTTTTGCTGTGTTTTAACGTGTTTCAATAGACTATTTTGGGTTAAAAAATGAAAAAAAAAAACAGGCCACATATTGAACAGTTTGGTATCGCCATCAAACGCCAGGTCTATCTGTGGGCTACAAATTGTGGCATTTCAGGGCTATATTCCACTTTTTTGGTTGTGCCTTACCCGAGTTTAATAGACTATTTTGTGGTAAAAAAATTAAAAAATAGAGACCACATATTGAACAGTGTGGTATCTCTTTCAGATGCCTGATTTATCTGTGGGCTACAAATTGTACCATTTCAGGACTACAATCCATTGTATTTGCTTTCTGTTACCCTATTTGTATCCACTGTTCTGGGGTAAAAAAAATTTAAAATACAGACCACTTATTGAAAAGTGTGGTATCTCTATCAGATGCCTGATCTATCTGTGAGCTACAAATTGTGGCATTTTAGGGCTACATTCCCATTTTTTGCTGTGTCTTTCTCTAGTTCAATAGAATTTTTTGTGGAAAAAAAAATACAGTCCACATATTGAACAGTGTGGTGTCTCTGTCAGACGCCTGATGTACATGTGGGCTACAAATTGTGTCATTTCAGGATTACAAACCTCTTTTTTTGCTATGTTTTAGCCTAGTTCAATTGACTATTTTGTGATAAAAAATTTAAAAATACAGGCCACATAATGAACAGTGTGGTATCTCTGTCAGACACCTGATCTATCTGTGGGCTATAAATTGTGGCATTTCAGAGCTACATTCCCCTTTTTTGCTGTGTATTTCTCTAGTTAAATATACTATTTTGTGGTAAAAAAAAATTGTAAAAATACAGTCGACATATTGAACAGTGTGGTATCTCTCTCAGATGCCTGTTCTCTCTGTGGGCTACAAAATGTGGCATATCAGGGCTGCATTCATTTTTTTGCTGTGTTTTACCCTAGTTCAATAGACTATTTCGGGTTAAAAAATATAAAAATCAGGCCACATATTGAACAGTGTGGTATCTCAGTCAGATGCCTGATCTATCTGTGGGCTACAAATTGTGGCGTTTCGGGGCTACATTCCACTCTACTTGCTGTCTGTTGCGCTATTTGTATACACTGTTTTGGGGTAAAAAAAATTAAAGCTACAGGCCACATATTGAACAGTGTGGTATCTGTCAGATGCCTGATCTATCTGTGAGCTGAAAATTGTGGCAATTCAGGGTTACCTTCTACCTGAGCACTCCACCTGTTGGTCACAGGCTTTTAATTACACCAGGTTCATTACCCCTCCACAGAGATGTAGATTTTAGTCTGAAGAGAGGATTCATATGTTCCCATGCAGACAGACTTTTCTAAGCGAGGATTGGCATTAGTTAGGACCTGATATACGAGAAGAGCCTTGACATGGCTATCAGGCTCACATAATTTGGCCATCTTATGCGCTAAGACTTCTAAATTTTTCATATTTCTAAGGCAGTGATGCAATTCATTTTTCATATTTTTCATATTTTCATATTTCGTGTTTGCAAGCTATAGCGCTACAGTGTGCTACCTTTTTTTCTTGTATGTATATGAGTTGGTGACTCTAGGTTTAGCACCTGTTCACACTGGATCTATGTTTGGATGTGCCGGTCAGTTTTTTGATATGTATTCATTTACCTTCTACCTGAGCACTCCACCTGTTGGTCACAGGCTTTTTAATTACACCAGGTTCATTACCCCTCCACAGAGATGTAGATTTTAGTCTGAAGAGAGGATTCATATGTTCCCATGCAGACAGACTTTTCTAAGTGAGGATTGGCATTAGTTAGGACCTGATATACGAGAAGAGCCTTGACGTGGCTATCAGGCTCACATAATTTGGCCATCTTATGCGCTAAGATTGTGGCATTTTAGGGCTACATTCCCCTTTTTTGCTGTGTCTTACCCTAGTTCAAAAGACTATTTTGGGTTAAAAAGTGAAAAAATACAGGCCACATATTGAACAGTCTGGTATCACCGTCAGACACCTGATCAATCTGTGGGCTACAAATTGTGGCATTTCAGGGCTACATTCCACTTTTTTTGCTGTGTCTTACCCTAGTTCAATAGACTATTTAGTGGTAAAAAAATTAAAAACACAGGCCACATATTGAACAGTGTGGTATCTGTCAGATGCCTGATCTATCTGTGAGCTGAAAATTGTGGCAATTCAGGGTTACCTTCTACCTGAGCACTCCACCTGTTGGTCACAGGCTTTTTAATTACACCAGGTTCATTACCCCTCCACAGAGATGTAGATTTTAGTCTGAAGAGAGGATTCATATGTTCCCATGCAGACAGACTTTTCTAAGTGAGGATTGGCATTAGTTAGGACCTGATATACGAGAAGAGCCTTGACGTGGCTATCAGGCTCACATAATTTGGCCATCTTATGCGCTAAGATTGTGGCATTTTAGGGCTACATTCCCCTTTTTTGCTGTGTCTTACCCTAGTTCAAAAGACTATTTTGGGTTAAAAAGTGAAAAAATACAGGCCACATATTGAACAGTCTGGTATCACCGTCAGACACCTGATCAATCTGTGGGCTACAAATTGTGGCATTTCAGGGCTACATTCCACTTTTTTTGCTGTGTCTTACCCTAGTTCAATAGACTATTTAGTGGTAAAAAATTTAAAAACACAGGCCACATATTGAACAGTGTGGTATCTGTCAGATGCCTGATCTATCTGTGAGCTGAAAATTGTGGCAATTCAGGGTTACCTTCTACCTGAGCACTCCACCTGTTGGTCACAGGCTTTTTAATTACACCAGGTTCATTACCCCTCCACAGAGATGTAGATTTTAGTCTGAAGAGAGGATTCATATGTTCCCATGCAGACAGACTTTTCTAAGTGAGGATTGGCATTAGTTAGGACCTGATATACGAGAAGAGCCTTGACGTGGCTATCAGGCTCACATAATTTGGCCATCTTATGCGCTAAGATTGTGGCATTTTAGGGCTACATTCCCCTTTTTTGCTGTGTCTTACCCTAGTTCAAAAGACTATTTTGGGTTAAAAAGTGAAAAAATACAGGCCACATATTGAACAGTCTGGTATCACCGTCAGACACCTGATCAATCTGTGGGCTACAAATTGTGGCATTTCAGGGCTACATTCCACTTTTTTTGCTGTGTCTTACCCTAGTTCAAAAGACTATTTTGGGTTAAAAAGTGAAAAAATACAGGCCACATATTGAACAGTCTGGTATCACCGTCAGACACCTGATCAATCTGTGGGCTACAAATTGTGGCATTTCAGGGCTACATTCCACTTTTTTTGCTGTGTCTTACCCTAGTTCAATAGACTATTTAGTGGTAAAAAATTTAAAAACACAGGCCACATATTGAACAGTGTGGTATCTCTGTCAGATGCCTAATCTATCTGTGTGCTGTAAATTGTGGCCTTTGAGTGCTACATTACCCTTTTTTGCTGTGTCTTACCATATTTGTATTAAATCCAGCCACATATTGACCAGTGTGTTATCTGTGTCAGATGCCTATCTCTCTGTGTGGTACAAATTGTTGTATTTCAGGGCTACATTCCCCTTTTTTTGCTGTGTTTTACCCAAGTTCAATAGACTATATTGTGGTATAAATTTTAAAAATGCAGACCACATATTGAAAAGTGTGGTACCTCTGTCAAATGCCTAATCCTTAAAGGATTACATTCCATTGTATTTGCTGTCTGTTACCTTATTTGTATACACTATTTTGGGGTAAAAAAATTTAAAAATACTGGCCACATATTGAACAGTGTGGTATCTCTGTCAGACGCCTGATCTATCTGTGGGCTACAAATTGTGGCATTTCAGGGCTACATTCCCCTTTTATTGCTGAGTCTTACCCTAGTTCGATAGACTATTTTGTGGTATAAAATTTAAAAATACAGACCACACATTGAACAGCGTGGTATCTCTGTCAAACGCCTAATCTTTAAAGGGTTACATTCCATTGTATTTGCTGTCTGTTACCCTATTTGTATACACTATTTTGGGGTAAAAAAATGTAAAAATACTGGCCATATATTGAACAGTGTGGTATCTCTGTCAGAGCCTGATCTATCTGTGTGCTACAAATTGTGGCATTTCAGGGCTACATTCCTCTTTTATTGCTGTGTCTTACCCTAGTTCAATAGACAATTTTGTGGTAAAAAATTTAAAAATACAGACCACATATTGAACAGCGTGGTATCTGTCAGACGCCTGATCTCTAAAGGGCAACATTCCACTGTATTTGCTGTCTGTTACCCTATTTGTATACACTATTTTGCGGTAAAAAAAATTAAAATTACAGGCTACATATTGAACAGTGTGGTATCTCTGTCAGACACATGATCTATCTGTGGGCTGCAAATTGTGTCATTTCAGGGCTACATTCCCCTTTTTTGCTGTGTCTTACCCTAGTTCAATAGACTATTTTGTGGTAAAAAATTTAAAAATACAGGCCGCATATTGAACAGTGGGGTATCTCTATCAGACACCTTATCTATCTGTGGGCTACAAACTGTGGCATTTCAGGGCTACATTCCACTCTATTTACTGTCTATTATCCTATTTGTATACACTATTTTGGGGTAAAAAAAATTAAAAATACAGGCCACATTTCAGGGCTACAATCCCCTTTTTTTGCTGTGTCTTACCCCAGTTATTGACACCAGTTTGTTAAAAAAAGGACAGTCCAGATATTTGAAAGTGCATTTTTACCACACACAGATCACAGATAAGGTTGCTGCCAATTCAGCCTTTTTTAGTGAATTTGGAAAATATTGTACTCCATTTAAAATGGGAAAGGCACGTGGCAAGTGACAGGGAAGTGGACGTGATGGTGATGGTGCATGCAGCGGCAGAGGCCTTGGGCAAGCTGAAATTGTGCCACAACAAACACCCACATCTTCTCGCAACAGATTCCTGTCAGAAATCATAACGGATGGCAGAACAGCACTCTTGACACCAGAGCAGCATGAAAAGGTATTTATTTGGATGGCCGATAATGGTTCCAGTCACTTTGACACCACCACCAGCACCCTGTCTTCTACATGTTCATGTCTGATTAGCCGTGAGTCTGGACAGCATATTCCTCACCCTGATCCTCCTTCCTCCTGCCATGCTGAGTGCCCGGAGATAACTGATCCCACACTTGAACACTCCGAAGAGCTTTTCACTCTTCCTTTTATAGATTCAGGCCTCTCGCCCGGTCCACTTGAAGCGGGGCAAACTGAGATTGCATGTAGCGATTCTCAAATATTGGAGCTGCATTGTTAACACGAAGGCAATGGTGGGAACGTGTCACAAGAGGTGGACGATGATGAGACACAATTGCCAGAAAGTCAGGAGGAGGACCAGTTTGCGGAAGTGAAAGAGGAGGTGATGGATGATATAGTAACTGACCCAACCAGGCAGGAGGACATGCAGAGCGAGGACAGCAGCACAGAGGGGGAGGGAGGCGTAGCACCACAACAGGCAGGAAGAAGAACTGTGGTGGCTGCAGACAGAAGGCGGGCAACCTTTCTTCATAACACCAACACAATGGAAGTTGTCAGTACAACTGTTAGGTCTTCCTGAGTCTGGTTGTTTTTTAAAGACTTTGCAGATAACCCCAAACAGGCTATTTGCACCACCTGCCATGCCCGCATCAGCTGGGGTAGCAAAACTACCAACCTGACCAACATATAAGCCTACAAAAAATTGTGCAGTAATGACATAAATACAAGAGGGGTTTATATAAATTAATATATTTTATTAAACAAAATTGATAAAATATATAGCTTCTGTATAAAAACTGGAGAACATATATTGAAAGGTATAGCCCATAAAAATAAATAAATCACAGAAAGCACCATGCAAAACAATTCATATAAATATTAATACACATCCACAAGAATTGTGCAAAAAAATGAATATGGACACACGCCCCCCGGAAGAAGGCTTATGCCGAAACTTATGTAGGGATCCTGGCAGCACACTTCTTATAGGTAATTCTGACCTCTTACTCTTTTTATATCACACTACAGCACCTTAGCGCTTTGTTTAAGAATATTAATATAGTCCTCTCTTCATATAATCCTTTCCCGGTCACTATATGTGATATTGTTACACTTTTTAAATAGCTGCTGATTCAAATGCTGATTCAAATGCACTTTCAGCACTTTTTCACCTTGCTCTATATGCATTTTTTTTGCACAATTCTTGTCATTATTTGCACAAATTGCTCTGCACTTCAGCACCTTATTTATGAAAATTTTATATATATGCTGATCGTGTATGTGTATTAATATAATATTTATATGAATTATTTTGCATGGTGCTTGATTTGTGATTGTTTTCACTGTTTTTTATTGTATATGTGATATCACTACACTTTCAATCAGTTGTTGATTCAATTGCACTTTTAGCACTTTTTCACCTTGCTTCATACGCACTTTTTTGTACAACTCTGGTTATTATTTGCACAAATTGCTTTGCACCTCAGCACTTTATTTAATTATGAAATATTTATATATATTTTGACCGTGGATGTGTATTAATATTTATGTGAATTGTTTTGCATGGTGCTTTCTGTGATTTATTTATTTTTATGGGCTATACCTTTCAATATATGTGCTCCAGTTTTTATACAGCTGCTATACATTTTATCAATTTTGTTTAATAAAATATATTAATTTATATATACCCCTCTTGTATTTATGTCATTACTGCACACTTTTTTGTAGGCTTATATGTATGTTTGTGCTTGACATTTATTTTTGTATACAATTTGGTTTTGTGTTGTATCAACCTGACCAACACCAGCATGATCAGGCACATGGCAGCAAAGCACCTGACTTTGTGGGACGAACCCCAGGATCCAGGATCACTGTCTGCAGGTGACACCACTGCTTCTTCCGCTGTTGTGCGTGAAAGCCAATCCACTGTCCAATCCTGTGAAGATGCCTTCTGTGCTGCACCTGTTGCATGCACTCAACTACAACCGTCAATAAGCACGTCCACGTCCTTGTCCCAGCGCAGCCTTTAGTTGTCCATGCCCCAGTCATTGGAACACAAGCAAAAATACCCAGCCAATGCCCCACATGACACAGTACTAAATTCACACATTTCTTGTCTGCTTGAGCTCGAAATGTTGCATTTTAGGCTAGTGTAGACAGAAGCTTTCCGCAACCTGATAGCGGCTGCCGTCCCAAGGTACTCTGCCCCAAGCCGCCACTATCTCTCCCAGAGTGCCATCCCGGCATTACACAAGCACATTTTCCACAACATTACCCGTGCCCTCAACAATACAGTCATGGCCAAAAGTTTTGAGAATGACACAAATATTAATTTTTACAAAGTCTACTGCTTCACTTTTTCTAATGGCAATTTGCATATACTCCAGAATGTTATAAAGAGTGATCAGCTTAACAGCAATTACTTGCAAAGTCAATATTTGGCTAGAAAATGAACTTTATCCCCCAAAACACATTTCAACATCATTGCAGCCCTGCCTTAAAAGGACCAGCTAACCTCTTTTCAGTGATTGCTCCATTAACACAGGTGTGGGTGTTGATGAGGACATGGCTGGAGATCAATCTGTCATGATTAAGTAAGAATGACACCACTGGACACTTTAAAAGGAGGCTGGTGCTTGGCATCATTGTTTCTCTTCTGTTAACCATGGTTATCTCTAAAGAAACACGTGCAGTCATCATTGCAATGCACAAAAATGGCCTAACAGGGAAGAGTATTGCAGCTAGAAAGATTGCACCTCAGTCAACAATCTATCGCATCATCAAGAACTTCAAGGAGAGAGGTTCCATTGTTGCCAAAAAGGCTTCAGGGCACCCAAGAAAGACCAGCAAGCGCCAGGACCGTCTCTTAACCCCTTCACCCCCAAGGGTGGTTTGCACGTTAATGACCGGGCCAATTTTTACAATTCTGACCACTGTCTCTTTATGAGGTTATAACTCTGGAACGCTTCAACGGATCTTCGCGATTCTGAGATTGTTTTCTCGTGACATATTGTACTTCACGTTAGAAGTAAAATTTCTTCGATATAACTTGCGTTATTTTTGAAAAAAACGCAAATATGGCGAAAATTTTTAAAATTTTGCAATTTTCAAACTTTGAATTTTTATTCCCTTAAAACAGAGAAATATGTCGCACAAAATAGTTAATAAATAACATTTCCCACATGTCTACTTTACATCAGCACAATTTTGGAACCAAAATTTTTTTTTGTTAGGAAGTTATAAGGGTTAAAAGTTGACCAGCGATTTCTCATTTTTACAACAAAATTTACAAAGCCATTTTTTTTAGGGACCACCTCTCATTTGAAGTCACTTTGAGGGGTCTATATGGCAGAAAATACCCAAAAGTGACACCATTCTAAAAACTGCACCCCTCAAGGTACTCAAAACCACATTCAAGAAGATTATTAACCCTTCAGGTGCTTCACAGGAACTAAAGCAACGTGGAAGGAAAAAATGAATATTTAACTTTTTAGCCACAAAAATGATCTTTTACAAACTTTTTTTTTATTTTCACAAGGGTAAAAGGAGAAAATGGGCAGATAAGGTTGTTATGCAATTTCTCCTGAGTACGCCAATACCCAATATGTGGGGGAAAACCACTGTTTGGGCACACGGCAGAGCTCGTAAGGGAAGGAGCGCCGTTTGACTTTTTCAAACTAAAATTGGCTGGAATTGAGATTGGACGCCATGTCGTGTTTGGAGAGCCCCTGATGCGCCTAAACAGTGGAAACCCCCACAAGTGACACCATTTTGGAAACTAGACCCCCTAAGGTACTTATCTAGATCTGTTGTGAGCACTTTGAACTCCCAAGTGTTTCACAAAAGCTTATAATGCCTGGGTGTGAAAAAAAAAAAAAAAAATTTCCACAAAAATGATTTTTTAGTCCCAAATTTTTGAATTTTCCCAAGGAAATTGGACCCCAAAAGTTGTTGTCCAATTTGTCCTGAGTACGCTGATACCCCATATGTGGGGGGGGGAACTGTTTGGGTGCACGGCAGGGCTTGGAAAGGAAGTAGTAACGTTTTGGAATGCAGACGTTGATGGGGGTCATGTTCCGTTTGCAGTGCCCCAGATGAGCCTAAACAGTGGAAACCCCCCACAAGTGACCCCATTTTGGAAACTATACCCCCTAAGGAACTTATCTAGATCTTTGGTGAGCACTTTGAACCCCCAAGTGCTTCACACAAGTTTATAATGCCCGGGCATGAAAATAAAAAATCCTATTTTTTTCCCACAAAAATTATATTTTAGTCACTAATTTTTTATTTTCTCAAGGGTAACAGGAGAAATTGGACCACATAAGTTGTTGTCCAATTTGTCCTGAGTACGCTGATACCCCATATGTGGGTGGGAACCACTGTTTGGGCGCACGGCAGAGCTCGGAATGGAAGGAGCACCATTTGACTTTTTCCAACCAAAATTGGCTGGAATTGAGATTGGATGCCATGTTGCATTTGGAGAGCCCCTGATGTGCCTAAACAGTGGAAACCCCCACAAATGACCCCATTTTGGAAACTAGACCCCCTAAGGAACTTTTCTAGATCTTTGGTGAGCAATTTGAACCCCCAAGTGCTTCACACAAGTTTATAACGTAGAGCCGTAAAATTTAAAAATCATATTTTTTCCACAAAAATGATCTTTTCACCCCAATTTTTATTTTTCCAAGGGTAACAAGACTCCAAAAGTTATTGTGCAATTTGTCCTGAGTGCGCTGATACCCCATATGTGGGGGTAAACCACTGTTTGGGTGCATGGCAGAGTTTGGAAGGGAAGGAGCGCCGTCTGACTTTTTCAACGCAGGATTGGCTGGACGCCATGTCGTGTTTGGAGAGCTCCTGATCTACCTAAACAGTGGAAACCCCCATAAATGACGCCATTTTGGAAACTAGACCCCTCAAGGAACTTATCTAGATGTGTGGTGAGAACTTTTAACCCCCAGGTGTTTCACTAAAGTTTATAACGTACAGCCGTAAAATAAAAAATCTTTTTTTTTTTTTACAAAAATGATTTTTTCGTCCCCAATATTTTATTTTCACAAGGGTAACAGAAGAAATTGGAACCCAAAAGTTGTTGTCCAATTTGTCCTGAGTACGCTGATACCCAATATGTGGGAGAAAACTACTGTATGGGCGCACGTCAGGGCTCGGAAGGGAAGTAGTGACGTTTTGGATTGCAGACTTTGATGGAATGGTCTGGGGGCGTCATGTCACATTTGGAGAGCCCCTGATGCACCTATACAGTGGAAACCCCCCACAAGTGACCCCATTTTGGCAAATAGACCCCACAAGGAACTTATCTAGATGTGTGGTGAGCACTTTGAACCCCGAAGTGCTTCACAGAAGTTTATAACGTACAGCCGTAAAAATAAAAAATCTTTTTTTTTTTACAAAAATGATTTTTTCGCCCCCAATATTTTATTTTTACAAGGGTAACAGAAGAAATTGGAACCCAAAAGTTGTTGTCCAATTTGTCCTGAGTACGCTGAACCCAATATGTTGGAGAAAACTACTGTATGGGCGCACGTCAGGGCTCGGAATGGAAGTAGTGACGTTTTGGATTGCAGACTTTGATGGAATGGTCTGGGGGCTCATGTCGCATTTGGAGAGCCCCTGATGCGCCTAAACAGTGGAAACCCCCCACAAGTGACCCCATTTTGGAAAATAGACCCCACAAGGAACTTGTCTAGATGTGTGGTGAGCACTTTGAACCCCGAACTGCTTCACAGAAGTTTATAACGCACAGCCGTAAAAATAAAAAATCCTTTTTTTTTTTGCAAAAATGATTTTTTTGCCCCAATATTTTATTTTTACAAGGGTAACAGGAGAAATTGGACCCCAAAAGTTGTTGTCCAATTTGTCCTGAGTACGCTGATATCCAATATGTGGGAGAAAACTACTGTATGGGTACACGTCGGGGCTCGGAAGGGAAGTAGTGACGTTTTGGATTGCAGACTTTGATGGAATGGTCTGGGGGCGTCATGTCGCATTTGGAGAGCCCCTGATGCGCCTAAACAGTGGAAATCCCCAACAAGTGACCCCATTTTGGAAAATAGACCCCACAAGGAACTTATCTAGATGTGTGGTGAGCGCTATGAAGCCCCAAGTGCTTCACAGAAGTTTATAATGTACAGCCGTAAAAACAAAAAAATATTTTTTTTTGTACAAAAATGATATTTTCGCCCCCAGTTTTTTATTTTCCCAAGGGTAGCAGAAGAAATAGGACAAATTGCACAATAACTCTTGGGGTCCAGAGTACGCTGATACCCCATATGTGGGGATAAACTACTGTTTGGACGCATGGCAGAGCTGAGAAGTGAAGGAGCACCGTTTGACTTTTTCAACGCAGAATTGGCTGGAATTGAGATCAGACGCCATGTCACATTTGGAGAGCCCCTGATGTGCCTAAACAGCGGAAACCCCCCAATTCTAACTCCAACCCTAACCCCAACACACCCCTAACCCTAGTCCCAACCCTAACCACAAACCTAACCCTAACACACCCCTAATCCCAACCCTAACCCTAATCCTAACTTTAGCGCCAACCCTAACCCTAACTTTAGCCGCAACCCTAACCCTAACCCTAATGGGAAAATGGAAATAAATACTTTTTTTTAATTTTATTATTTTTCCCTTACTAAGGGGGTGATAAAGGGGGGTTTGATTTACTATTTATAGCGGGTTTTTATGATTGGCAGCTGTCACGCTAAAAGACGCTTTTTATTGCAAAAATAGTTTTTGCATCATCACATTTTGAGAGCTATAATTTTTGCATATTTTGGCCCACAGAGTCATGTGAGGTCTTATTTTTTGCGGGACGAGTTGACGTTTTTATTGGTACCATTTTTGAGCACGTGACGTTTTTTGATCGCTTTTTATTTCGATTTTTGGGAGGTTAGAATGAACAAAAATCAGCAATTCATGAATTTCTTTTGGGGGAGGCGTTTATACCGTTCCACGTGTGGTAAAATTGATAAAGCAGTTTTATTCTTCGGGTCAGTACGATTATGGCGATACCTCATTTATATCATTTTTTCATGTTTTGGCGCTTTTATAGAATAAAAACAATTTTATATAAAAAATAATTATTTTTGCATCGCTTTATTCTGCGAGCTATAACTTTTTTATTTTTTCACTGATGATGCTTTATGATGGCTCGTTTTTTGCGGGACAAGATGACGTTTTCAGCGGTATCATGATTTTTTATATCGGTCTTTTTGATCGCGCGTTATTCCACTTTTTGTTCGGCGGTATGATGATAAAGCATTGATTTTTTGCTTCGTTTTTTTTTTTTTTTTTAAGGGGTTCACTAAAGGGGTTAACTAGTGGGACAATTTTATAGGGGGGTCGTTACGGACGCGGTGATACCAAATATGTGTACTTTTATTGTTTTTTTTTTTTTTATTTACAGGAAGAAGTGAATTTATTGGGGAATATTTTTTTTTTTTTTTTTTTTTTTGGATTTTTTTTTTACACATGTTTATTTTTACTTTTTTAACTTTTTTACTTTGTCCCAGGGTGGGACATCACAGTATTTTATCAGATCGCTGGTGTGACAGTGTGCACAGCACTCTGTCACACCAGCGATCGCACAGGCATAGATGCAGGCTTCTCAGTGCCTGCTCTCGGCAGGCACTGAGGTAGCCGCCTCCCTCCAGGACCCCGGCGCCATCTTGGATCCGGGTCCTGGGAGGGAGGAAGCCCTCAGAACAGCGCGATCACATCGCGCTGCTCTGAGGGTCTCAGGGGGGCGCACAGGGAGCCCCCACCCTGCGCGATCCTCCCCTGTGCCCCCAGTACACCGCGATCATGTTTGATCGCGGTGTGCAAGGGGTTAATGTGCCGGGAGCGGTCCGTGACCGCTCCTGACACACAGTCATGGGTGTCAGCTGTGATAATCAGCTGACACCCGGCGGCGATTAGCTGCGCTCCCCTCAGGAGCGCAGCTGATCGCCTATGACGTACTATCCCGTCCCCGGTCATACGGGCCCAGGTACCATGGACGGGATAGTACGTCCGATGGCAGTAAGGGGTTAAAAGTGTTTCAGCTGCGGGATCGGACTACCAGCAGTGCAGAGCTTGCTCAGGAATGGCAGCAGGCAGGTGTGAGTGCATCTGCACGCACTGTGAGGCGGAGACTCTTGGAGCAAGGCCTGGTCTCAAGGAGGGCAGCAAAGAAGCCACTACTCTCCAGAAAAAACATCATGGACAGACTGATATTCTGCAAAATGTACAGGCAGTGGACTGCTGAGTACTGGGGTAAAGTTATTTTCTCTGATGAATCCCCTTTTCGATTGTTTGGGACATCAGGAAAACGCCTCATTCGGAGAAGACAAGGTGAGCGCTACCACCAGTCTTGTCTCATGCCAACTGTTAAGCATCCTGAAACCATTCATGTGTGGGGTTGCTTCTCAGCCAAGGGAATCGGCTCTCTCACAGTCTTGCCTAAAAACACAGCCATGGATAAAGAATGGTACCAGAATGTCCTCCAAGAGCAACTTCTCCCAACCCTCCAAGAGCAGTTTGGCGATCAACAATGCCTTTTCCAGCATGATGGAGCACCTTGCCATAAAGCAAAGGTGATAACTAAATGGCTCAGGGAACAAAACATAGAGATTTTGGGTCCATGGCCTGGAAACTCCCCAGATCTTAATCCCATTGAGAACTTGTGGTCAATCATCAAGAGACGGGTGGACAAACAAAAACCTAAAAATTCTGACAAAATGAAAGCATTGATTGTGCAAGAATGGAGTGCTATCAGTCAGGATTTGGTCCAGAAGTTGATTGAGAGCATGCCAGGGAGAATTGCAGAGGTCCTGAAGAAGAAGTGTCAACACTGCAAATATTGACTTGCTGCATTAACTCATTCTGTCAATATAAGCTTTTGTTACTCATATGTTTGCAATTATTATATTTCTGTCTGTGATAAAAACATCTGTCAAACACACATAAAAACCAGAGGGCAGCAGATCATGTGAAAATATAATATTTGTGTCATTCTCAAAACTTTTGGCCATGACTGTACAGTTGCTGGGAAAGTACACTTAACCACGGACACGTGAACAAGTGCTTCTGGGCAGGGATGTTACATCTCGCTGAGGGCACACTGGGTTAACATAGTAGAAGCCGGGACCCAGTTGGACCTAGGGATGGAACTCGTCCTACCAACACAGAGGATTGCGGGCCCTAAGTTAATCAGGGTTGCCCCCCACAGTCTACAGCATCTGCACTTCATCCTCCTCCTCTTCAGCCTGCATCTCCGAAATGACCACATCAGTCACAAGCTGGAAGCACTGCAGCACTGCCTCAGCCAAGTGGCAACAGGCTGTGCTGAAGCTAATATTCTTAGGTGACAAACCGCACAATGTTGAAGAGTTGTGGACAGCTCTAAAAGAGCAGGTACATCTATGGCTGACACCGCTGAACCTACAGCCAGGCAGGGTCGTGTGTGACAATGGCCGGAACCTGGTGGCGTCTCTGAGGTGAGGCGAGCTCACACGTACCATGCCTTGCCCATGTGCTTAACTTCGTGGTTTAGCGGTTTCTCAAAATCTACCCGGAGCTGCCGGATCTGTTTGTGAAAGTACGCCACCTGTGTGCCCATTTTAGAAAGTCAGCTACAGCTTCAGCCACCCTTGCCGAGCTTCAGCAGTGTTTGCTGCATCCGGCTCACTGACTGGTGTGTGATGTTTCCACGAGTTGGAACTCTACACTGCATATATTGGAAAGGATTTGTGAGCAGAAGAGGGCAGTTGTTGACTACCAGCATCAACAAGGCCATCGGTATTCAGTTCAGATTCCACACATAAGACCTCAGGAGTAGACATGGATGTCAGACATATGTACCATCCTATGAAACTTTGAGGAGTACAACAATATAGTGAGCGACGATGACGCCATAATTAGTGTCACCATCCTGCTTCTCTGTATTCTGAAAAGCTCTCTGCTCACAATGAAAGAGCATGCATTGCAGGCGGAGCATGATGAGATGGAGCAAGGAACAATACAGGGTGATTACACACAGCCCAGCCTCATGTCATCCCAATGTGGATTGTTGTCAATGAGAAAGAGGAGGAAGAGGATGAACAGGAGCTACTTTCATGCACTATAGACGGTATTACAAGCACAAATGTCATACCGTCTGTTCAGCGTGGATGGCTTGAGGACAGGGTGGAAGAGGACAGCATGGCCAGTCATCCTGTTTGTGAGGACACGGAAGTCTTGCCAGTTAGCAGTCTGTCACTCATGAAAGACTTTATGTTACGCTTCCTTTCCCGTGACCCTCACTTTATAAAAAATTGTGCTGACACTCATTACTGGTTTGTGACACTTCTAGACCCATGCTACAAGCAGAACTTTCAATCTCCTCTACCAGAGTCAAATAGGTGTACTAAAATGATTCAGTACCAGAGGGCCGTTGTTGCCGAATTAATGAAAAAATTTCCATCTGAAAACGCTGGCGGCAGAATTCACAGTTCGCTGGATAACCAAGAAGTAGAGGCGAGAGAGACACAACTCCAATCCAGCAGAGGCAGGGTAACACTAGCAAAGTTCTGGGACACTTTTCTCAGACCCTCCCATCGCCCTGGCCCAGAGTCACAGGGTACTGTCAGAAGGACTGGAACGTTTGGGAAGATGTTGAAGGAGTACCTTGCTGACTGTAACAATGTCCTCCGTGATTCTTCTGTGCCTTTTAATTATTGGGTATCCAAGCTGGACATGTGTCATGAACTGACTCTCTATGCCTTGGTGGTCCTGGCCTGCCCTGCCGCTAGTGTTTTTTCAGAGCGGGTTTTTAGTGCCGCTGGTGGAATTATAACTGATAAGCACATCCGCCTGTTGACTGAAAATGCTGACAGGCTGACTCTTATAAAAATGAACAAGACTTGGATTAGGTTAGACTTCTGTACACCACCGAATGATAACAGTGAAACATATCCTCCAATACAGTGTATTTTTTTGGGAGGTGTATTACCATGCACCTCTTCACACAAAAACATGGGTATACGCTTCCTGACTTTGGGTATTTGGTGCATTATTATCCTCCTCCTTCTCCTCATCCTCATCATACACCACCACTATAACACGAGGGTCACCGTGGTCCGTGATGCAATAGCCAGTAGAAATTTTTTCAAGGGTGTTTTGATGCCCGTTCCAAAAATCTTTACACTCTATGTTGAGGAGTCCCCCCCAGGGGAAAATGTTTTTCAGCCTATGCACTTTAAGGATCCTTTCTCACCCGACTGTCTCTTTAAGCAGCTCTATCTCATGGTCTTGCTCTCTTTGATCCAGTATATGGGGCACCATCCATTCCTCCTTATTTCTCTTCTTAGAGAATGTAGCCTGTCCTGCCTTTCTGCAACCCCTGCGGCGAGGAGGAGATCTGTGACTTGTACTCGACTCCACCTTGCTGCACTCGCTTTCACTTGCGTTTGAGTCACCGTCTGCATAGGAGTCATTCCCACTCCCCCTGTCATCTTGGAACAGCAAGTCCCCACTTAACCAGGTGTCGGCCCCTATTCCTGGAGCTACCCAGTTTCCTTCAGTCATATGTTTGGTCACCCCAAAGTCCCCACTTTGGTCTGACCCACACTTTCTTCTGGTAACCAGGCACTCGGTATCTTCGACTTTAGGTGGTGTTACCTCTATTTTACCCACCACACTATCAGAAACCATTACAGCCGCCTGCTGGGACAGGGCTCTCTTAGGGTCATTATGGTTCCCTTCTGAGCAATCAGCCAGTCCTTCGTTCCACACCTCCCAAAACCCTTTCAAAGGGACATCATGGCTAGAAATAATAGTGGGAGTCTCAATGATTACCCTGGATACCGGATACTCCCTAGCGACCCCATGAATGCAATGGACTTCCATCTTCCTTACGGGAATCAGATAGACAGGAGTGTGTCGCTCAGCAGGGTCACCTGGCTCCCTAAGTCTAGAAATCCACTCACACACTCTCCATTGACTATTAGAGAACAGATCTGTGAACCCCTGTCTGATGTAAAGTCAGTACACCATTCTGGACATGCGCTGTTCGAACCCGGAACCCGGCAAAAGTCCATCGGCTTATCTGCCGCCACCTCTTTTCTCCTCATCCACTCAGTTTGGGACTCCGCCCCTTCTGAGTGTGGCAGTACTTTATTAGGGCTTACTGGTTCCCCATATTCGCTAGTGACCTCAGAATCCTTTCCCCACAGATCCCAAAACAAACAGAAATCCCAGGCTATAATTAAAGGGCTCACCAAGTCCCGAACGACGCCGACTTCATGGGACTTGAATGTCCACTCTGGCCATAGGGTAGTCCTTTACATCACCATGTATACATCGAACGCCAACTTTTTTCCCTGGTAATATGTTGAGAGGAAAAGTGGCCCTCACCAAGGTCACTAAGCTTCCGGAGTCTAGCAGCGTCACCGTTCACCTTCACGGGACATACTTGAGGACCCTGATTGGGGAACTGGTTCCCACTGCAGGCTGGATATGCATAAAATGAAATACGGTGTCCTATGCTGCAGTCCTTCTGCTCGATAGTCTGGGAACACCGGGCAGCTATATGTCCTGGCTTGTGGCACCTCCAACAAATAATATCACCAGCAGGGACCTTGGGCACCACCTCCTCCCGCCATTTTGACCTTGGGTGCCCCACCCCTTTTTGGGACTCTGCCCCCTGTTGGGGCCCCCAGTACAGAATGGGCTGCCTCCTCAAGGAGCCTTCCATTCCCTGGTATCTTTCAACCAGTCCGACCAGTTCATCGGCATTCCGGGGATCACCCTGGTCAACCCAAGTTTGTATGGGCTTCGGCAGGGTATGCACAAACCGATCCATCATCACTCTTTCTACTATCAGCGCAGGCAGTAGCGGACTCTGGCTGCAGCCATTTCTTGGCCAGGTGCAACAGGTCAAACATTTGGGAGCGCGGTGGTTTGTCCCGGTGATAGGCCCAGCGGTGAACTCGCTGTGCCCTGATAGCCATTTTCACCCCCAAACGTGCGAGAATCTCAGCCTTCAGTTTATGATACTCCTTGGCGTCCTGCAACGTCAAGTCATAGTACACCTTCTGGGGCTCTGCCGTCAGATACGGCGCCATTATCAGTTTTTCCCTCTCAGCGACCCTTTCAAATACCGTCAGGAAAGCCTCAACATCATCCCCAGGAGTCATTTTCTGCAATGTGCGTCTTACCGCCTTCCTGACGTGGGTGTCATCAGCCCGACCTGGGGTTGGGGCACTCGTCCTGCCCTGGATGGGGTTTACCAGAAGGTGCATCTGCTGCCGTTGCTCCTGCTGGCTCTGTTGCATCTTCTGCTGGTTCTGCTGCATCTGCTGCCGATGCTCCTGCTGGCTCGGTTGTATCTGCTGCAACAACAACAACAGCCTGTTGGTCTCTTGCTGCTGTGACTGCCACTGGACCAAGTTTTTCAGCAGGTCCTCCATTTTCACCGGCAATGCTTGCTGGCTTGCTACAGACTTGACCCAGGAGATGCAGTACTGTCTCACTTCTCCGCTGGGAACGCTGCCCGCACTCCTCCACCAAATGTAGGGATGTGTCTCGCTAAGGTGCGACGGGAGGAAAACAGGAGAACGACTGCACTCGGATGTCCAAGCAAGTTTATTTAAACATCATAAACTGCTCTGGTTAGAAAAAGCAAAAACAGCCTTCTCCGGCACAAAGTAACAAAAAGGCAAATACACAGTCCATGTAGTACAGTGTCTTTAGCACACACCCAATGGAGGTCTCCACACCTCCAGTCACAGACACCTGTGGTCAGCAGTAATCTACTTTATATAGCTGACACCCAGCTAACACATATAACATGACTGGTCATGTGGGAGTGACATCATCACAGGTCCTTAAACACATAGAAAGGTATAGTGATGCCCCTACTCCCCCATCTATGTGACCCTTAATCTCGCTACAGTATTCTATGTGTATATTTCGATTCTATCTTTTCTAATTCTAACCTGTCAGTGTGTTTTTACAGTAGCCGCACATGAATTGCCGGCTTTTCAAAGGACACCGATGCGTAAAAATCGGACAGCACTCGCATGGTACAATTGCTGTGCGAGTGCTGTGCAATTTTTTTTCTCGCACCCATTGACTTGCATTGGAAAGTCTCGTCCAAGATATGCGATTTTTTTTCTGAGTCCAATTTCAGCTGAGAAAAAAGTCAGATGAGATGTCACCCATTGAATAACATTGGTCCGAGTGCAATCCGATTTTTGTGTATTTCTCGCAAGTGAGTATGAGCCCTTATAGCTTGTGGGTGCCATGACACACTGGGAGAGCCCCTGAGGTACCAGAACATTACTGAAGAGGGTAACCAGTGTGACAGTTTTATAGGGAAGGTCGTTACGGATGCGGCGATACCGAATATCTATTTTATTTTTTTTACATAAAATTAAAACTTTCTCTGTACAATACATGTTCATTATTTTTAGTATTTTCTGACTTTTTAAAGTATTTTCTGACTTTTTTAAAAAATATATTTTTACAATTTTTGTACTTTTTTAATTTTTAGCATTATGATTGCAGTTATAAAGCATAGTAATGCAGGAGCACTGCTATGCTTTGTAACTGTCAATTCTGCACTGACACAAGTTAGTTAGATCATGCACTGCGCATGATCTAATTAACTTGCTAGTGCCTGGTGACCCGGATGTCATCCTGACAATGTAGGGAGATGGATCGGGCCTGTGGTGCTCCTCTCGTACCAGGGCCGGAACTGTTGAGGCTGTTACCATTGTTGCCGGGGGGAACACTTTCTGACCTGGACCGGCCTTTGCACCTGACTGTGGGGGGCGGGTCATATATAAAAGGGACGGAGCATGAGGAAGCGGGGCTTTCGGCGGGAAGACAGTGCGCCCAGCTGGAGAAAGTTGATTCGCTCTCCTCAGCACTTCTCCAGAATGACAGGCCACACTGCCCACGCTCTACACACACGCAGACAGACTGTTTACAGCGTGTGACCATTACCGCTCCAACCCCTGAGACTGGAGAGACATTCCGTACCATACCGCTGACTGCTGGCGGTGCTCGCTGTGGGCCTGACCGGGAAGTAGACTCGGAGTCGGCTAGCTCACCCCCGGGTTCTCCCGTGCTTCATGACCCTTCCATCCCGGGGTCTCCTATTCCTACTCTGCTGAGACTCTGCTCTGGGACCATCAGACCAC
This sequence comes from Oophaga sylvatica, assembly GCA_033576555.1. NCBI lineage: Eukaryota > Metazoa > Chordata > Amphibia > Anura > Dendrobatidae > Oophaga > Oophaga sylvatica. The sequence goes on along the minus strand of JARQOD010000003.1, from coordinate 429,835,984 downwards.
GCTCAGGAGCGCTAGAATATGTCACGGCTGACAGGAGCCAGTGCCTCATGTTCCTCCAGGACCAGACCAGAGTCTTCACGCGTCACCTACGGTGCCAGTGCGGGACCTCCATGCCTCCATCTCCATGAACTGACTGATAAGTGTATTGGTTTATTGAACAGTTGTTCTTTGTTTGAATCCTGTCTTCCATTCCCTTGTTATTATCTCCCTGCGTGTAGTATCCCTGTAATAAACCCCCATTAACTATTCATCTGCCTCCTGCTTGTCACTGCATCCCGAGTACCTGCTGAACCTTACACTTGGCATAGTCGGCAGGATGCAGTTGAGCAGCATGGAGGCAGCAGATCAAGCAGTTGGGGTCGGCCCTAGGTCCAGTATTTCCCTGGGGGCAATGTTGAACAATCTTCCTAAGTTCGTGAGGAACAATATGTTATGGATCTGGACTGAACGCAATGATGGGAATGCTGAGAATGCAGCCCATGACCCCTGCATTGAAGCCGAGGTGGCCATAATGGCATTGGATGGAGAAGCTTGGGACTCTGTTATGTCACGACCCCCAAAAGTACAGGATACCTGTAATAAGGTGCTGCAAATTTTAGAGGAGACCCATGGGGACCCCACAGACGTACGGGAGCTGCGGATGCATCCGTTTAGCCAAATGCAAAGGGAGGGGGAGACTGTGATTCAGTACATGAATGCTCTGCAGGAGTTACACACTGCCATCCTTAGAAAAGACAGCATAGGCGTAGGACCTACTGATGTATTGCTGCGAAACTAGTTGGTGACAGGCTTGCGGGATGTGTTGACAAAACAGGCCCTACGGGAGCGCTTGAGGGAAAACTCTTGCATGACCTTCTCTGAGATATGAAGTGGGAGCAAGAACAAGGGTGGCAGTTCCGGTGGGGAAGGTCCAGAGTGGTGAGGTATCTGTAAACCAAATTCTTCCCAATGGGTGGAAGAATTGCGGAAAGAGCTTCAAGATATTAGAGGGGAGTTGACTGAGGTAAAGAAGTCTGGGGTTACCTCGAATCCGTCTGAGGACAGGAGTGACCCGGACCTACAATGGGAGTGTCCATGTCGGGGAAGGCCTCGTTAAACTAAAAGGCTCCGAGCCTGGGTGACGCCGCCCGGGGCCTGAACAGTCACAAGGTAGTAGCGGAAGTCCCACAAATTTAGTCTCAGTATGCACTCTGGTTTTGACCGAAATAGATGGTCAAGCCATACGTTGTCTGTTGGATACTGGCTCACTGGTGACTACGATGACGGAGACCTATTTCCGGCAACATTTTCCCAAAGCAATACGGCCTGAGTGGGGCATGGTGATAAAGTTGACAGCTGCCAATCCAGTCACATGAGTGGTGAGGATGCATATAACCATTTGTGCCAAAGGCCTTGGTCTGAAGGGTGTGGTATTGACCCATGGAGAAGTAAGCAGTGGATATGCCGTCACTCTGGGGTTGAATGTCTTAAAAGACTTTGGGAACCTCCTCATCAGTAAGCTCTCTGATGTAATCCTGAAGCAGTGGAGTGCTCACACCCCACAGAGGAGAGTGTTCCAACAGTTGATTTGCGTGACTCAGGCACAAATGTCCTCAAGTGACGGAGGAACATTGGGAAAAGTGATCGTTCCCGCCTCGACTAAACTTGTTCTACCACAGGGGCAGATCGTGCTAACCCTGTCTGTCCGGGCCCACATACCACTTGAAGGGGTGGAGATTCAAGTTGACCCTTCCATTTCTGAACAACTACCGTCCGGGGTTCTTGTGGCCCATTCATTAGCCACAGTCCGGGATGGGATGGTCCCAGTACGCTGTGTCAACCTAGGAAAACAGGACATTGCGATTTCCCCTAGGAGTGAAGTAGCTCGGATTATAGGCATGCCCGAAGAAGTGATACCACCTCAGGCTCTACAACTGATGGTAAAACAGGAAGATCCGTGGACAGTGGCAGTGGATTCTTCTTTGGCGGCAGAGCCTCAGCATCTTCAGGAAGGGCATCAGATATTGGAGCAGATGCGGGCTGAGCTGTCCGACCTTGCTTCACCACGGATCCAACAGGTGGAGGCCCTGCTGGGGCGATATCGGGACGTCTTCACCTGTAATGAGGATGACTGTGGCTGCACTACCGCCATTACCCACGACATACCAACGGGGAGCGCCACGTCCATAAAAGAATGATACCGACAAATTCCTCCACAACTGTACCAAGAGGTGAAAAGTATGCTTGGCCAGATGCTGCAGAAGGGAATTATAATGGAGAGTCAAATTCCGTGGGCTACCCCTATAGTGCTGGTGGGGAAAAAGGATGGTACACTATGTTTTTGTGTGGATTATCGCAAGCTCAATGCTTGTACTGTGAGAGATACGTATCCGTTGCCCAGAATTGAAGAATCCTTGTCAGCATTGGGGAAAGCCAAATTCTTTTCAACATTAGACCTGACTAGCGGATACTGGCAAGAGCCGATGACAGAGCAGGACAGGCCCAAAACTGCCTTTATACTCATAATGAGTCTGTTTGAATTTCATAGGATGCCATTCGGGTTAGCCACTGCTCCGGGAACATTTCAACGGCTGATAGAAAGGTGCCTGGGCGATTTAAACTTTGAGGCCACGCTCATTTATTTAGAAAAGATAAACCAGACACTCAACTTAAGTAGAATGCAGTAATAATGTCTTTTATTATATAGCCTTTAGACAAAAGGTGTTCACAGCAAAACGTTTCGGTCTATATCAGACCTTCATCAGATGCTGTATACGTAAAGAAAGTAAATATAACACAAAGTAGAAAAAACAGAAGAAATAAAGTATATACAATATAAATGAATAACAATTTTGGTATTGTATTACAGAATCACTGAAATTATTTTCATAGAGGAAACAATCAAAGTACAGTACTAAATAGCCAGAACGTCACATGTACCGTATATAGAGTGATTCAATTGATTATAGATAGAGAGAGCCGGATAGGAGCCTGTAAATAAGCATGACTATAAGTGTCATCGTGGTTTACATTTATAAGGAGCGTGGTATGTGCTGTATAAATAAAGTTTCCATACCCCATCAGATGGTAGTGGAAAATCCACGTGGTTTGTAAGGCCCAACAGGCAATCTGTGCATCAGTAACAGTCATATTAATAAACCTGGTACACATGTTGGCCAGATACAGAGGTCAAACAGTGGTGGACTATTAGGTTAAGGCGCTGGGTGCACTTACCAAAAGGAGAGAGGTGCCGACGCGGTATCCACCACTAGTCATATGGAGGTATGCTGTATTCCCTCCGTGTGGAGGAGAAGAAGTAGGTGGCAGTGACGTAATAGCAAAGCGCCGTGATCAGAAGGACACGCGATCTAGGCGTGCGCTCCAGCACTCACTTCCGAAACCGGAAGTGATGTAATGAAGGGGGAGGAATGCTTTCCAAGGTGAACAGAGTCTGCGTTCCACTTTTAATCGTGGAATTAGATCCTGTTATGGATCGTGAGTTGATGACAGCGTGATATTATCATGCTAAAGAGGAGCTATTTGTGACCAAATATACAATGGAGGTGCCACAGGGTGGAAGGTGTTGAGGGTGACATTCATGAAAGGCACATTTCAATAAAGACGGCTCTGGAAGGAGAGAAAACACAGAGTCAGTACCATGTACAAATACATATTCATATAAATGACAATAGGTCATACTCCCTATTAAGTCCTTTTGGGGCCAAAGTTTCTAAGGTATGAATCCAGTAGGATTCTCGCCTTTTAAGATGTTGGATCCTATCACCGCCCCTTCTTGGTGGAGGCACAGTTTCTATAACCTGAAACCGTAACTGGGATATTGTGTGTCCCTGTGATTGAAAGTGATGTGGGATGGGGAGAAGAAGGTTATTGCAATGTATAGTGGACTTATGTTTAGACATTCGATCTCTAACAGATTGTGTGGTCTCTCCAATGTATAGTAACCCACATGGACATTTAATAAGGTACACTACGAAGGAAGTTTCACATGTATAGTGTCCATTAATGGGGAAACTTTTTCCCATTCTAAGATGGTGAAAAGTGGTGACTTTTTGTACATTACCACACTGGGCACAGTAAATGTACCCATCCTTGGGCGGGATAGATAAGACTGTCTGTTTGGTCGTGAGGTGCCAATGTCGGCACATACAAGTTGGTCCTTAAGGTTGGGAGGTCTTTTAAAACATGGTAAGAATGGTTCTCTGAATTCTTGTACGTTAGGGTATGCTGTGGAAAGAAGATGCCAGTGCCGTCTGATTGTTTTGTGAAGTATAAACGCTGAGGGGTGGAAAGAATGTACGAACGGAATGCGCTTATTATTAATTCGTGGTCGGGTGTCCAATCAATTGTTTTTAGAATCCTCCAGTAAGGAGGAGGGGTAACCCGTCTTGAGAATTTCTTAGTCATCTCTGAAAGTCGTGTATCCCGTAGTGTTGTGTCACTGACTATGCGATTGACCCTATGAAATTGTGAGCGTGGGATTGACCGTTTCACTGCTGGAGGGTGAAAACTTTTATAATGCAGTATGCTGTTACGGTCAGTCGCATAGTCAGTGACACAACACTACGGGATACACGACTTTCAGAGCAGAGGGCTCCCATTCAAGCGATTGTGACATCCACCCCCCTGGAGCTGCTAATGATAGATTATTTGACCATCAGGCCAGCCCATCAGGGGTACAAACATTGACTGGTAATGGTGGACCACTTTACAAAGTTCACCATTGTGACCCCAACTCGAGATCAGACCACAGAATCCGCCGCTCATGCCATCTGCAAAAATTTAATTCAAGTCTACGGTTGTCCAAAGTGTATTCATTCTGACCAGGGGGCCTGCTTCCTAGGGAAAGTGATCTAAGAACTGCACCGAATGAACGGAATCGAGAAGTCACGCACTACACCATACCACCCACAGGGTAATGGAGCATGTGAGCGGTTCAACCGGATGTTAATACAAATGTTGAGGACTCTAGAGGAACATTGGAAGGCCCAATGGCCTGAATATGTGGCCAAATTAGTTTCGGTGTACAATAACCGGGTACACCGAACCACCGGGTATATCCCCTACTCCTAGCTGTTTGGTCGTGCAGGGACAGAAATCACCGTACTTGAGTTGGACCCAGAGGAGGACTACACATGGACAGGGGTCTCCACCTGGGTTCGGGAACATTGCAATCGTTTGCAGACTCTGCAGTGCCTGGTGCAAACCAGATTTCAGCAGTTGGACCATGTGGAACAGACTCCGCTTTGGGGGACCGATCTCCAAGTTGGGGACTGTGTATTAGTATGAGAAAAATATCCTCGAGACAAGCTAGAGAACCGGTGGGAGAAAAATCCGAATTGGGTAAAAAGGCGAATCAACTCTGATACACAAAAGTTGAGGAGGATCTCTTAAGAGTGGTCCACCGAAACATGCTTCGGCCCTGTCTGTCAAAAAACCCTGTTCAACAAGAAGAGGTTCCTGAAACTCCGGAAACATCTCCGCCAGTTATGATAGAATATGAAGAGGAAGATGACTCCAAGCAACTAACAGAGAGAAAAGCCCCTAAAGTCCTTGAAGAAAGTGCTCCGGCAGGAGCTTGACACACCATCACCCACCCTTATGTAGCCTGACTCGACTACTCTAGGAGACTCCACTACTCCCTATGACTTGCGGCACTCCGAGCGAGCCACAGCAGGAAAACCATTGAATCATTACAATCAGGATCAATTTGTGTGGTGGCAGACTGTTCAAGTAGAGGAGAAAAACTGCCCATGTTTGTTACCAGAACAGTCGCCTATGGAATGGCGAGCAAAAGGAGAGGGGGAGTGTAGGAAGATGGATCGGGCCCATGGTGCTCCTCTCGTATCAGGGCCGGAACTGTTGAGGCTGTCACCATTGTTGCCAGGGAGAACACTTTCTGACCTGGACCGACCTTTGCACCTGACTGCAGGGACTTGGTCAGTGATAAAAGGGGCGGAGCACAAGGAAGCGGGGCTTTTGGCAGGAAGACAGTGCGCCCAGCAGGAGAAAGTTGATTCTCTCTCCTCAGCACTTCTCCAGAAAGCCAGGCCGCACTGCTGACTCTCCACACACACGCAGATAGACTGTTTAAAGCGTGTGACCATTACCGCTCCAACCCGAGACTGGAGAGACATTCCGTACCATTCTGCTGACTGCTGGTGGTGCTCGCTGTGGACCTGACTGGGAAGTAGACAGTGTGTCAGCTAGCTCACCCCTGCACTATGAGCATGTTCGTTATGTTTTACAGAGACTCAGGGAAAATTCTTTGCCAAATTAGAAAAATGTACATTCTCTATTCAGGAAATATCATTTCTGTGGTTCATCATATCTGCTGAAGTTTTGTTAGGGTCTGCGGAACGCACCTAATAGATATTGTAGAGAGGTGCGTTCGCAGCCCGGGGTCCACCGTGCAGGTGAAGCCCGCTACTAGTAAGATGGCGAAAGTAGTGAACTCTGTTATCCCGCAGAGTCGCTAAAATAATCGCCGTAGCGTGCTGTGGCAGTTAGTGCGAACTCTGTTAATCCCCAGAGCCGCTAACGGGAATACCACAGCGCTATATGGCGATAAGTATGAACTCACTTAACTTCAGTGAGCCGCAAAGTAAAATGCTAGGGCGCTGAACCAGCATTATAAAGTGAACCCTGTTGCGTCACAGAGCCGCTGAGAAAAAGACTGTGTCCTGTTAGACTCACAGGGATACACAGATAACTGCTGTGCGGCTAGCAGTCCGTGATCATGCAGACAGCAACGCAATCAAGCAATCTCCTCACCGGAGAAGCCGGTATTCTAGGGGCTTATTTCAGCCTAAGCCCTAACCACGTGCACCCAAATCTCCTCACTGGAGAAGCCGGTATTCTAGGGCTTATTTCAGCCGAGCCCTAACCACATGCGTACATGATCACACTGGCGCAAAGCACATAATGCAATTGATGCTAGCACATGGCGGCCCAGCCATGCCACTCTTTTATAGTAACAGCTACAGGACCTGCCAGAAAAAGGACCAATGAGAAACTCTTCCAAAACACATGTAGTTTCAAGACCTTTCTGGCGGACCAATAGGAGCTGCTGCAGTACCTGAACATGTGGCACCTGATCTCCAATGAGAGATCTTACCCTGGGCATGCTCAGAAGGGGAAACGCAGGACTTCGTCCCAAAGACGTCTGCTCCAGCGCTGGCTATAATAGCAGATCCAGGAGAGGCAGCAGCAAGTCTCTGCACAGAATTGGAATGGGCAAGACGCCAGGACCGACATCTGCTGAGCAGGCTCCACTGCGGATGGAGATGGATGGGAAACCGCAGCGGGACTGGTTCGAGACTCCCCTTGTGCAGCAGCGGGAACTCGAACCATAACAGGTTTTAAGATGTATCCCGGGAAGGTGCAAGCTACAATTGATTGGGTTTAACCTCACAACCTTAACCCCTTTGCTCCCGAGGGTTGTTTGCATATCAATGATCGGGCCAATTTTTACAATTCTGACCACTGTCCCTTTATGAGGTAATAACACTTCAATGGATCCTGGTGATTCTGACACTGTTTTCTTGTCACATATTGTACTTCATGAGAGTGGTAAAATTTCTTTGAAATGACTTGTGTTCATATGTGAAAAAAATGGAAATTTGGCAAAAATTTGGCAAATTTCGCAATTTTTCAACTTTAAATTTTCATGCACTTACGTATATCACAGAGATATCTCACACAAAATACTTAATAAGTAACATTTCCAACATGTTTACTTTACATCAGCACAATATTGGAACAAAAATTTTTTTGTTAGGAAGTTATAAGGGATAAAAGTTGACCAGTGATTTCTCATTTTTACAACACCATTTTTTTTTAGGGACCACATCACATTTGAAGTCACTTTGAGAGGTCTATATGATAGAAAATACCCAAAAGTGACACCATTCTAAAAACTGCACCCCTCAAGATGCTCAAAACCACATTCAAGAAGTTTATTAACCCTTCAGGTGCTACAGATGAATTTTTTGAATGTTTAAAAAAAATTAACATTTAACTTTTTTTCACAAAAAAATTACTTCAGGTACAATTGTTTTTATTTTCCCAAGGGTAACAGGAGAAATTGGACCCCAAAAGTTATTGTGCAATTTGAGTATGCCGATACCCCATATGTGGGGGGAGGAACCACTGTTTCGATGCATGGCAGAGCTCAGAAGGGAAGGAGCGCCGTTTGACTTTTTCAATTCAAAATTGGCTGGAATTGAGATCAGACGCCATGTCGCGTTTGGAGAGCCACTGATGTGCCTAAACAGTGGAAACCCCCAAATTCGATCTTCAACCCTAACCCTAACACACCCCTAACCCTAATCCCAACCCTAGCCATAACCTTAACCACAAACCTAACCTTAATCCCAACCCTAATCCTAACTTCAGTCCCAACCCAAACCCTAACTTTAGCCCCAACCGTAACTTTAGCCCCAACCCTAACCCTAATTTTAGCCCCAACCTAACCCTAAATTTAGCCCCACCCCTAACTCTAACTGTAGCCCCAACCCTAACTTTAGCCCCAACCCTAACCCTAACTTTAGCCCCAACCCTAACCCTAAATTTAGCCCCAACCCTAACTTTAGCCCCACCCTAAATCTAACTTTCATCTTAACTCTAACCCAACCCTAATGGGAAAATAGAAATAAATACATTTTTATATTTTATTATTTTTCCCTTACTAAGGGGGTGATAAAGGGGGGCTTGATTTACTATTTATTTCATGTTTTTATGTTTGGCAGCTGTCACATGCTAAAGATGCTTTTTACTGCAAAAATTAGTTTTTGCATCACCACATTTTGAGAGCTATAATTTTTTCATATTGTGGCTCACAGAGTCATGTGAGGTCTTTTTTTTGTGGGGCGAGATGACATTTTATTTGTACCATTTTCGTACACATGACATTTTTTGATTGCTTTTTATTGCAATTTTTGGGAAGCAGAATGAACAAAAAACAGCAATTTACGAAATTCTTTTGGGGGGCGTTTATAATGTTTTGCATGTGGTAAAATTGATAAAGCAGTTTTATTCTTCGGGTTAGTACGATTACAGCGATACCTGATCTATATAATTTTTTATGTTTTGGCGCTTTTATACAATAAAAACAATTTTACAGTTATATGAAAAAGTTTGGGCACCCCTATTAATCTTAAGCTTAATGTTTGATAAAAATTGGTGTTTTTGCAACAGCTATTTCAGTTTGATATATCTAATAACTATTGGACACAGTAATGTTTATGCCGTGAAATGAGGTTTATTGTACTAGCAGAACATGTGCAATCTGCATTCAAACAAAATTTGACAGGTGCATAAGTATGGGCACCTCACCAGAAAAGTGACATTAATGTTTAGTAGATCCTCCTTTTGCAAAAATAACAGCCTCTAGTCGCTTCCTGTAGCTTTTAATGAGTTCCTGGATCCTGGATGAAGGTATTTTTGACCATTCCTCTTTACAAAAGGCAGAAAAAAGGTACTGTATCAGAAGATACCAGGTGTATATAGTGTAGGGAAAAATTGAAATCTCCGTATATATTTCCGGAGTCACACACAGATAGTCAGCATGTATTTGTCCGTGATACCAGACGGTACACGATAGTGTGTCAGGAGCGTACAGAGCGTGTGCAGAAATAAAGAATCAAAGTATTAGTGCTGTGTAAAAAGCAGTCTGCACACACAGCAATACAGCTATCAGGCAGCCTAATAACCAGCGCTGCTGCACACAAGAAAATCCTCCCTTGTCACTGCACACTAACTGTACAGCACAATTGCTATCAGCACAAGCACAGAAGAACTTCTTCTATCTTTAGAGCCCTAACTACCTCCCTACTGATAAACAGCAACCTCTCCCTACTGTGAAGATCGCCAGAAGCAAAATGGAGGTCGGCGGTGAGGGCTTTTATAGACACTATGACGCCCCCCAAAGCAAGCCAATCACTGCAATGCCCTTCTCTACAATGGTGGTGGACGCTGCACATGTCATCTCTTTGCCCACAGTGTACGTCCTTGCTCATTGGCTGAAAAAAGGCACCAGCAAGCGTTCTGGGAAATACGACTTTGGCACTCGGGTCGACGACCGCATGGCCGACCTCACGTTATGACCTTTGGCTAAAGTCGGCGACTTTTGAATCTGACCAACCTGTTTCGCTCAACTTTACTCTTACCGATCTCACATGTAAGGGTGCGGATCTAAAGGTTTAGTCATCAGATGCCATTGGCCGACCTCACGCTATGACCTTTGGCTAAAGTCGGCGACTTTTGAATCTGACCAACCTGTTTCGCTAAACTTTACTCTTACCGATCTCACATGTAAGGGTGCGGATCTAAAGTTTTAGTCATCAGATGCCATTGCAGCTTTTAATAGAATAAAAGAGTGCTTCATGTCTGCTCCAGTTTTGATTCAACCTGATCTTCCAAAACCATTTATCGTAGAGGTGGATGCCTCAGAGGTTGGGGTGGGGGCTGTTTTGTCTCAAGGTCCTAAAACCCTGACGAACTTAAGGCTATGTGCATATTTTTCTAGGAAATTATCATTCACTGAGAGAAATTATGATGTTATTGTTGGAATATGTTTGGTGCAACAACTCCATTCCTGTCTATGAGTGTTTAGTTGCTAGATTTGCATGCTGTTTATAAAGTTAAAGAAATTCAAAACTCGAAACATAACCTCCAATACAGTGATTGGGAGGTGTATACGCTTCCTGGCTATTTCATGTGTTATCATCCTCCTTCTCCTCATACTCATAATCCACCACCACTAGATCAACATGGTGACCATGGTCTGTGATGCAACAGCAAACTTATTGTGTAAAAGGGTGCTTTTAATACACTTTTAATTAAAATTTTTTACACAGTATGTTGATGTATACCCCCCAGGTTGAAATGTTTGTCAGCCCATACACTTAGTGTATGGACATTCCGTGTAAAAGAAACCCGCTCCTTTAAACTGGGAAGACCTTTTTCAGAGGACATTCTCCACGTCTCTTCAGACACCACCACTAGAACACGAGGGTGAACGTGTTCCGTGATGCAACAGCCACTATATTTTTTTGCAAGGGTGTTTAGGATGTCCGTAACAAAAAATATTTACACAGTAGGTTGATGTTTACCCCCCAGGGGGAATTGTTTGTCAGCCCATTCACTTAAGGGTATGCCACACTAAACAACATCGCTAACGGGATCGCTAAAAAACGTCACTATTTAGCGATCCCGTTAGCGATATTGTTGTGTGCGGCATGCAGCAACGACGTGGCCCCTGCTGTGATCTCGTCCGTCGTCCTGATCGTCCCGGACCCTATTCTGATCGTCGCCGTCCCGCTGGGTAAGTATATATCGCTGAGTGTGGCACCTTTTTTAGCGATTTAGCGGTACTTTTGTACCGCTAAAGTCGTTAAGGAGATCGCTAACCGCGATAGCGTCCTTAACGACATCGCTAAATGTGGCCGACACTAGCGATATTGTAAACGATCCCGCTAGCGATCTCATTAGTATGCGACGCTAACGAGATCGTTAGCGGGATCGTGTAGTGTGGCAGTACCTTTAGTGTATGGGCATTACAAGTATAGGAGACCCGCTCCTTTGTAATGGAAACAGATTTTTAGGAGGACTTCATGTCCAAATTTGGGGCATGCCTTGCATTTACTGCATAGACAAACAGTATGGGAGACCCACTTCCGAATATTGTGAACTTTGTTTGTTGTTCATCTTGAACACTGAAATGCTCCACTGCCATGTGTTTTTCAGGTTCTTCAGCCTCAACACTGCAATGCTACACCGCTGGGTCTTTAGCATCAACACTGCAATTGACCACCGTTGTGTTTTTAGCCTCAACACTGCAATTGTTCATTGCAGGGTCTTTACCCTCAACACTGCAATTGTCCTCTGCAGGTTCTTTTGGCTCAACACTGAAATGCTCCACTGCTGGGTGTTCTTCCTCAACACTGCAATGCTACCATAATGTTTTTGCAGCCTCAACACTGCAATGCTACACTGCTGGGTCTTTAGCATCAAACTGCAATTGTCCACCACTAGATGTTAGAGGTCGAGTTCCCGCTTCTGCACAGGGGGAATCTCAAGCCATTCCCGCTGCGGTCCCTCATCCGTCTCCGGCCGCAGTGGAGCCTCCTCAGCAGAGACGTCGGTCCCAGCGTCTTGCACAGCCTAGTACTGTGCAGAGGTTTACTGCTGCCTCTCCAGGTTCTTCTATTGTAGCCAGTACTGGTCAGCGGCGAGCAGACGTCTTTGGGACTAAGTCCTGCGTTTCCCCTTCTGAGCATGCCCGGGGTAAGATCTCTCATTGGAGATCAGGGGTCACATGCTCAGGTACTGCAGCAGCTCCTATTGGTCCGCCAGGAAGGTCCTGAGACTACTTGTGTTCTGAAACAGTTTCTCATTGGTCCTTTTCTGGAAGGTCCTGTAGCTGCTGCTATAAAAGGTGCGCATGGCAGCTCCGCCATGCGCTAGTATCAATTGCATTATGTGCCTTGCGCTAGTGTGATCATGCATGCATGTGGTTAGGGCTCGGCTGAAATAAGCCCCTAGAATACCGGCACCTCCGGTGAGGAGATTTGTATGCACGTGTTTAGGGCTTGGCTGAAATAAGCCCCTAGAATACCGGCTTCTCTGGTGAGGAGTTGCTTGTTTGTGTTGCTGTCTGCATGACCACGGATTGCTATCCGCACAGCAGTTATCTGTGTATCCCTGTGGTGTTAACAGGACACAGTTTTTATCTCTGCTTCTCTACCTCAGCGACTCTGTGGCGTAACAGAGTTCACTTATACTGCCATATAGTGCCACAGCATCTATATTTGCGACTCTGTGAAGTAACAGAGTTCGCCTATACCGCCATCTTACTAGCAGCAGCCTCTGCCTGCACGTTGGATCCCTGGCTGCGAACGCACCCACTATTTATATTTATTTGGTGCGTTCCGCAGACCCTAACACTAGGTTTTCAGCCTCAACACTGCAATTGTCCACCTCTGGGTCTTTAGCCTCAACACTGCAATTGTCCACTGCAGGGTCTTTAGCCTCAACACTGCAATTGTCCAATGCAGGTTCTTCAGCATCAACACTGAAATTATCCACTGCAGGTTTTCCAGACTCAACACTGACATTCTTCACTGCCGGGTCTTCATCCTCAACACTGACATTCTCCAATGCAGGTTCTTCAGGCTCAACAATTCACCGCTTCGCAAAAAAATATGGGAGTACCAAATTAATAGGAACAATGCTTTCAGGTGGCCATCCAGTACGTTGGTTCAAAGGGTTATTGGTGTGCATGTAACGTTGTGGCAGGGCAGGCCTTGCATTTAATGCCTAGGCAAACAGTATGGGAGTATCAAATGAATAATGTAAACTTGTTTTTCATGTGGTTATTCACTATGTGGGTTCAAAGGCTTATTGGGGTGCATGTTACTTTGGTGCAGGGCAGGCCTTGCATTCAATGCACAGGCTAACACTATGAGAGACACACTGTCTTCTAATGAGAACATTTTTATCATGAGACCCTCAAGTACGTCTGTTGAAAGGGTTATTGGAGTGTGTGTTACTTTGCTGCAGGGCAGGCCTTGCAGTCAATGCATAAGCAAACAGTATGGAGTACCAAATGAATAATGTGAACTTGGTTTTCATTAGGCCATCCACTACGTGGGTTCAAAGGCTTATTGGGGTGCGTGTTACTTTGGTGCAGGGCAGGCCTTGCATTCAGTGCATAGGCTAACATTATGGCAGTACAAAATGGAAAAAATGGGAACTTTGGTTTCATGTGGCCATCCAGGACATCTGTTCCAAGTGTTATTGGGGTGCGTTTACTTTGGTGCAGGGCAGGCCTTGCATTCAATGCATAGGCTAACACTATGGAAGACACACTGTCTTTTAATGGAAACATTTTTGTCATGAGGCCCTCAAGTACGTCTGTTGAAAGGCTTATTGGGGTGCGTGTTACTTTGCTGCAGGGCAGGCCTTGTATTCAATGCATAGGCTAACAGTATGGCAGAACCAAATGAAAAAAATGGGTACTTTGGTTTCGTGTGGCAATCCAGGATGTCTGTTCAAAGTGTTATTGGGGCGCATGTTACTTTGGTGCAGGTCAGGCCTTGCATTCAATGCATAGGCCAACCGTATGGCAGTACCAAACGAAAAAAATGGGAACTTTGGTTTCATGTGGCCATCTAGGATGTCTGTTCCAAGTGTTATTGGGGTGCATGTAACTTTGTGGCAGGGCAGGCATTGCATTCAATGCATAGTCAAACACTATGTGAGACCCACTTTCTTATAATGGGAACATTTTTTCAGGAGGCCCTCCTGTACGTGTCCTCAAAGGGGTATTTGGGTGCGTCCTAATTTTTGGCAGCCCAGCCACGCACTGAATAAGCAATAACATTATAGGAGACCCACTGTTTAATAATGGCCCTTTAAGAATATTAATGCCGCCTGATGGCACTATAAAAAATGGCTTTGTGACTTTCAGAGTCCCTCCTTCATAAATGAAACAGGGCGTGTCTGATCATGTGTCACACACCACATGGTCAGCTAAGGTTGTTAAATGTTAAAATGACATTTCCCAGTGAATTCATTTGTATTGATTGAAAGCAATGCTAAAGTTGAAAAACGCATCAAAAATTCTATGGCTGAACATAGCACAAGTGGTGGAGGTACTTTTTTTGGGGGGTTATTTCTTTTGCCTTACATCCAAATTATTACCCTGAAACGGATGTTCCTTAACATATTTCCCTGGAAAATCCATTTTGGGTTCGTTTTAGTGTGCGCCTGTAAAAGTGGCATCATACTCTGACAACATTGGTCACAGCAGTGATTTAGGAGTCAGAAATGCTTCCAGGGGTCTTCCCCATGATGTTCCCGTGTCATTTGAGCACTGTTCCCATCGATTTTAGACGCTTCTAGACCCTAAAAGGACCCCGGGGGGGATCGCGGCAAAAATGCTCGGTTTTCACATAGACTTACATCAAGCTCGTTGCTCCGGTTGAGTACCCGAGCATTCCAATTTGCTCGACCAGAACAACAAGCACCCGAGCATTTTAGTGCTCACTCATCACTAGTTCCTATGTTTTTTCTGGACAAAGTCAAAATGACAAAAAAGTTCAGAGACCTCTTGTTCTCGAATGGAGGGATATTATGATCCTAATTTTATATCAGCTCTCCAGACATGGACAAAATATATGAAGCAAATCCCTCATTTCCATAATGTCTATCCTATCTTGTCTTCTCAGGTCACTTGATGATTATTACGAACAATATAATAAAATTACGCAGAAGACGGTTATTACCTTATTCAGCATTGTTTTTGCTCTCGGGATTATCGGTAATGGATTAGTCATCTGGATTGCCGGATTCAGGATGAAGAACACAATCAGTGCCGTGTGGTTCCTGAACCTGGCCATCGCGGACTTTCTGTGTTGTGCTTCTCTGCCTCTGAGAATTGCTAACTGGGATACATTTTTCATAAATTTAACATATTGCATTTTGAACATGTTTCTGTTTAATCTAAACATGAGTGCCAGTGTTTTTCTCCTGACGGTCATGAGTATTGACCGCTGGATATCGGTCATGTGGCCATTTTGGGCCAAAGTTCATAGAACTTGTAAACTGGTGAGAATCACTGCAGCAATCATTTGGGGTCTGAGCTTAATTGTGGCTTGTTTAGTGTTTTATGTGTATGGATTTTATGTAGGTGGTATAGATGAATGGTGTTTTAATCCATTTTTAATAAATTCTTATAGCAATCAGTTTTATCAGACAATTCAGTTGATCAGATTAGTGATAATGTTTGTGTTCCCTTTTCTCATCATCTTCACCAGTTATGTCACCATTTTCTACAAACTTAGAAAAGGTAAGAGATCTCAGAGATCCTCCAGGATCATCACAGCTGTTATATTTTGTTTCTTCATCTGCTGGTTTCCATATTACATCTGGCCATTAACAGGCAGGGATAAACTGCATGACTTTCAATACTATGTAGTACACACTATTGCTATCATTCTAGCTTGTCTTAACAGTTGCATCAATCCAATCATTTATGTATTTATGGCACCAGATTTCCAACAAGGTTTCTTCAGATCCATCCCCTCCCGACTAGAAAGAGCCTTAAGTGACCATCCTAATGACCTGTGCAGAGATCGAGAAGAAACAGGAAATACCCGCTCTACTGCTCTGTAATATATTCCTGCTATCTATTGTATGTGAGACCTCTTAACTCCTTGGAGACTTGATCATTTTAATTTTGTTATTGTTTTCTTTCCTTTTTCCTATTATTACGAGCTAGAACATTTTAATTTTTCATCAACACAGCCTGATGAGCAATTGATTTTTGCACTATGAGTTTTATTTTTGAAACACACCCTTCATTTTATCATCTAATGTCCTGAAAAAAGGGTGAAAAAGTAGAGAGAAATGGTGAAAAAAAATTGCATTTCTACCATATTTCTCATTAATTCTTTGAGGAATAAAAGTGACCTCACTCACTAAACATGATCTCCTTTGTCATTGCAATTATGGCAAGTAGAGATGAGAAGATTGATTTGCGGAGGATCGGATGTGAATCCAATTTCCTGAAACTCAAGTTTTCACGTGAATTTGAAAGTTTTGAAATGCCATTTGCGATTCACTAAAAATAGAAACTTGTATAGCCACATTTCCCACACTACTTATGGTGGGTACGGAAAGTATTCAGACTCCATTAAATTTTTCACTCTTTGTTTCATTGCAGCAATTTGGTAAATTCAAAACAGTTCATTTTTTTCTCATGAATGTACACTCTGCACTATATCTTGACTGAAAAAAACAAATGTAGAAATTTTTGCAAATTTCTTAAAAAAGAAAAACTGAAATATCACATGGTCGTAAGTATTCAGAACCTTTGCTCAGACACTCATATTTAAGTCACATGCTGTCCATTTCCTTGTGATCCTCCTTGAGATGGTTTTACTCCTTCATTGGAGCCCAGCTGTGTTTAATTAAACTGATAGGACTTGATTTGTAAAGGCACACACCTGTCTTTTTAAGATCTCACAGCTCACAGTGCATGTTAGACCAAATAAGAATCATGGGGTCAAAGGAACTGGCCAAGGAGCTCAGAGACAGAATTGTGGCAAGTCACAGATCTGGCCAAGGTTACAAAAGAATTTAAGCAGTACTCAAGGTTCCTAAGAGCATAATGGCCACCATAATCCTTAAATGGATGAAGTTTGGGACCACCAGAAGTTTTCCTAGACCTGGCCATCCAGCCAAACTGAGCAATCGAGGGAGAAGAGCATTGGTGAGAGAGGTAAAGAAGAACCTCAAGATCACTGTGGCTGAGCTCCACAGATGCAGTAGGGAGATGGGAGAAAGTCAACTATCACTGCAGCCCTCCAGCAGTTGGACCTTTATAGCAGAGTGGCATGACGGAAGCCTCTCCTCAGTGCAAGACATATGAAAGCCCACATGTGACGCTAGTCACAACCAACAGACAGGCCGTGAGTCAGCGAAGTCAGACATTCCAAGGTCAATACCAAAAGAGCCAGGTCACAAGCCATGGTCAGAATACCAGAGAAATAGCGGATAAGCAAAAGTGCAATAACAAGCGGGTAATCAGAACACAGTCCAAAGGTCAGAAGCAGAATATCAGATGCAAAGGGGCAAATACAAACAGGTAGTCAGAACACGGTCCAAAGGTCAGCAGCAGCAGATCAGAACTTACAGTACATGGAACAGGCGAACACACACCAGAGAGCACAAGCTTACCACAAGCTTTTGAATGGCAGTGATCTGGGCCAAACAGCTCACCTAAAAAGCAGGGCACCTGTGGAAATCTTTGCCCCGTCCAGTCTCAGATAGGTCAACTGAGCTGTCAGTCAAAGCACTGATAGCTCAGAACGCCCAGCACAGGATAGGATGACAGAGCTGTCCATCACCAAGTCCCAAATACTCTGAGCAAAGGAATGGTGACAGTACCTCCTCTTCAAGGTGGGCCCACCGGACCCCCTGGTTTCCCAGGAAGCCTATGATGAAAAGCTCTGACCAAACGATCAGCCTTCAACGAGTGAGCCGGAACCCAGGTTCTTTCCTCTTGTCCGTATCCCCTCCAGTGAACAAGATATTGGAGGGAAGTTCATACCCTCCTAGAATCCACGATTCTCTGCACCTCATACTCCAAACCTCCATCACCAGAGACTGGAGGAGGAGGGTAAGTGACAGGCAACAAAGAAGAAACAAACTTCTTTAACAGGGATTTGTGAAAATCATTGGGCACACGAAGGGACTGCAGAAGCTTTAATCTGAAGGCAACTGGATTTATTACCTCCAGAATCTCGTACGGGCCAATGAATTTCGGACTCAACTTTGCCGAAGGTACTTTTAGCCTAATGTTTTTGGGCGATAACCAAACTTTATCCCAACTTTAAAAGTGGAACCAGCCGAACGTTTCCTATCAGCCTTAAGTTTTTGCCAAAATTGAGTCACCCCAGTATTCCTCTGAACCTCTCTCCAAACATCCCCAAGTTTCTGAATGGTCACTTCCACTTCAGGGCATCCAGAACTCATCCTGGAAAATTCACCAAAATGAGGATGAAAACCATAGTTACAAAAGAAAGGAAAGGTTCCAGTGGACTGATTGACCAGACTGTTAAAGGCGAACTCAGCAAGAGGCAAAAATGAGGACCAGTCCTCCTGCTGAGCAGCTGCAAAACATCTTACAATTTGTTTTAGTGATTGATTCGTCCTCTCTGTCTGACCATTTAGTTCATGGTGATAAGCAGAGGAAAAAGACAAATCAGTCCCTTACTTCCTACAAAATGCCCTCTAGAATTTAGAGACAAATTGCACCCCCTATCAGATACAATGTTTAAAGGAATACCATGCAATCTCACCACATGATTGATAAATAACCTGGAAAGTGTTTCGGCATTAGGCAACTTAGATAATGGAACAAAGTGACCTTGTTTACTGAATCGGTCAACCACCAACCAAATAACCATTTTTCCACCAGATAAAGGTAAATCTGTAATGAAGTCCATAGACAAATGAGTCCATGGTCTTTCTGGAATAAGCAATGGAGCCAATTCCCCGGCCAGCCGGTTATGACAGACTTTAGCACGTGCACAAATCTCACAAGCGGATACAAATTCCTTAATATCATTAAGCATGTATGGCCACCAAAAAAGTCTAGCAATAGCTTTCTGTGTAGCAGTGACTCCTAGGTGACCACTTAAGATGAAATTCTTGCAATAGACTTAATCTAAGATACACAGGCACAAATAATTTAAGTTCAGGAGTAGTGGATGGGGCCAGTGACTGCATCTCACAAATTTCAGCTTCCAATTCTGAGAATACCAAAGAAATCACAATTCCTAGAGGAAGAATGGAGTATTGAGGTTCTGGAGGAGAAACGGAATCAAGGCTGCGTGACAGTGTCAGCCCTAACATACTTAGACCCCGGTCTGAACGTGATGGAAAAATTGAATCTAGAGGAAAATAAGGACCATCTGGCCTGTCTAGGGTTAAACGTTTAGCAGATTCAATATAACCTAAATTTTTATGATCTGTTACCACAGTAACAGGATGACTAGCTCCCTCCAAAAAAATGCCTCCATTCTTCAAAAGCTAACTTGACAGCTAGCAGCTCGTGATTCCCCACATCATAACACCTTTCAGCAGATGATAATTTCCTGGAGAAAAATGCACATGGACCCAAGTTGTTAAACATTTTGGAACCTTGAGACAAAACAGCTCCTACCCCAACCTCTGAGGCATCCACTTCCACGATGAATGGTTTCTGGAGATCAGGTTGAATCAAAACTGTAATGGACATGAAACACTCCTTTAATTTATTAAAGGAGCCAACAGCATCCTACGACCAAACCTTAAGATCCGTCACCTATTGTATGAGGTCAGTAAGGGGTTTCACAATCTGAGAAAAACCCTTAATAAACTTTCTGTAGTAGTTAGCGAACCCTAAGAATCATTGCAATGATTTCAGATCACGAGTTTGATTTCAATCAATTATAACTTGCACTTTTCCAGGGTCCATCTTAAATACTTCAGATGACACAATGAACGCCAGGAACGATATTTCCTGAACAGAAAAAGTACATTTTTCCAATTTAGCAAACAAAGAATTTTCCCTGAGTTTCTGTAAAACAAATCGAACGTGCTCATAGTGAGAAATCTGATCAGGCGAAAAAATTAGAATGTCATCCAGGTATACCACAATAAACCTTCCAATAATATCAGAGAAAATGTCATTCATAAAGTTCTGAAAGACTGCATGTGCGTTGGTTAAACCAAAAGGCATGACAAGCTTTTCAAATAAACCCTCCGACGTTAAAAACGCTGTTTTCCACTTATCACCTTCCCGGATACATATCATATAATATGCCCCTCTAAGATCTAGCTTAGAAAACCATTTTGCCCCGTAAGCTGATTATATAAGTTGGGGATAAGTGGAAGCGAGTAAGTATTATTAACCGTAATTTTGTTACGTTCACGGAAATCGAGCAAGGATGGGGGCCACCATCTATCTTTTTCACAAAAAAGAACCCCGCAGCTATAGGTGATGAGGAAGGATGGATATGACCCTTCCGTAAAACTTTCACTTACATATTATTTCATGGCAGTCCATTCAGGTCCAGACAAATTAAACAGCCAAGCTTTAGGCAATTTGGCATTATGAAAAAGATTTATAGCACAATCATATGGATGATGGGGCGGTAGTATCTCAGCCTCTTTCTCCGAGAACACATCTCCGAAGTTTTTCAGGTAAGCCGGAAGACCCTCCAGACTAGCGGAGCAAATTTTTACAGAGCTAAGACATTTCTGATGACAGTAGCAACTCCATTTAACAATATCCCTCCGACACCAATCAATTACAGGATTATGGATATGCAGCCATGGAAATCCCAACACCAACCCAGCAGGTAAATTATCCAACACATAGCAAAAGATGGACTCAGAGTGAAGAGTTCCCACTCTAAGTGTGAATTCCACCGTTACCAGCTGGACAAAGTTCTGGAGTAACGGTGTTTTATCAATATCAACAATCTGAATAGGTCTTTGCAATCTAACTGTCCCTAATCCTAATTTAAGAACTAATCCAGAATCAATGAAATTGGCGGCAGATCCACAGTCAATGAAGGCAAGAGCAGATAACTACCAGTTCCGAAAACAAAGTTCCACATTCAGCAATACTTTATCTGAGGAGTAAAAGGGTACCTGGAAGTCTGGGTGACCTCCTTTAATATCACCCAGACTTAAGGGTATGCCACACTAAACAATATCGCTAACGGGATCGCTAAAAAACGTCACTATTTAGCGATCCCGTTAGCGATATTGTTCAGTGCGGCAGCTTCCAGCGACGAGCTTCCTGCTGTGATCTCGCTCGTCGCTGGAATCGTTCCGGACCCTATTTCATCGCTGGCGCTCCCGCTGGGTAAGTATCTAATCGCTGTGTGGCACCTTTTCTTAGCGATTTAGCGGTACTTTTGTACCGCTAAAGTCGTTAAGAAGATCGCTAACGGCGATAGCGTCGTTAACTATATCGCTAAATGTGGCAGCATTTAGCGATATAGAAACAATCCCGCTAGCGATCTCATTAGTATGCAACGCTAACGAGATCGCTAGCGGGATAGCTAAGTGTGGCAGTACCTTTAGATCTTTTCCCGATGGCTTGCTGGCTTGAGAGTGTATCGAGTAGTCTTTGAGGAAATGTCCAGAACGACCACAATAAAGGCAGAGTCCAAGATCACGCCAACGCCTCCCCTCCACAACCTGAGAGCGAGCTGTTCCAACCTCCATTAGTTCCATCTCTGGCAAGTGAACAGACTCTGGCAGGACGACAGAAATCCCCTGTCATTCACCACATCTCTCATGAATTTTTTTACCCATTTGAATGGCCTGGGTCATGGCCTCCCCCAGGGAACAGGGTGAGGAATGCAAAGCCAGAGCATTCTTTAGAGTATCCGAAAGGCCTCGGTGAAACTGACACCAGAGAGATGCATCATTCCACAAAACCTCAGAGGACCATTGCCGGAACTCTGAGCTATAGTCCTCTGCGGTGCGGCCCCCCTGTGTCAGGTTCATGATTTTAGTCTCTGAGACCTGGGTCCTGTCAGGTTCATCATAGATCATCCCTAAGGCGTCAAAAAAGGCATCATCAGAATACTGTTCTGGGGCTGGTGGGAACAAAGAGAATGCCCAAGTCTGAGGGCCCCCTCACAATAGGGACATGATTATTCCTACCCGCTGTGACTCATCCCCTGAAGACAGAGGTCGTAAGGTAAAAAATAAATTGCAGCTTTCCCTAAACACTCTAAACTGATCCTTCTTCCCTGAAAATCTTCCACGAAGAGCCACTACAGGTTCAGGAGAGACCACCTGCACGTCAGAAGGTAAATGAGTCATTACTACAGTCGATGGCAGAGAGCTCTGGGCAGCATCCATAGTTCTAGAAACCTGACCCTGCAGCTGGGACTGTGAAGTTTTTAGTCTTTGGTGTTCCCTTTACAGATCCTGAACCATATGGGTTAGATTTGCCACCTGATCACAGAGTGCATGAATGGGACCCATAGGTGGAGAGAAAAAAAAAGAAGTACTTTTGAGGCCAGTCAAAATGTGACGATAGTCACAATCCATAGACAAGCCGTGAGTCAGCGAAGTCAGACATTCAGGGGTCAATACAAAAAGAGCATGTAGTAAACCAAGGAGAAATGCGAAGTCGTAAGTCAGGTCACAAGCCAGGGTCAGAATACCAGAGAAATAGCGCATAAGCAAAGGGGCAATAACAAGCGGGTAATCAGAACACGGTCCAAAGGTCAGCAGCAGAATATCAGATACAAAGGGACAATAACAAATGGGTAGTCTGAACACAGTCCAAAGATCAGTAGCAGAATATCATATGCAAAGGAGCAAGTACAAACTAGTAGTCAGAACACGGTCCAAAGGTCAGCAGCAGCAGATCAGAACTTACAGCACAGGGGAACAGGCGAACCAGAGAGCACAAGCTTCACCTAAAAAAAAGGGCAATCACCAAGCACAGGGAGCACCTGTGGAAATCTCTGCCCCTTCCAGTCTCAGATAGGTCAACCGAGCTGTCAATCAAAGCACTGACAGCTCAGCATGCCCCAGCACAGGATAGGATGCAGAGCTGTCCATCACCAAGTTCCAGACCCTCTGAGCAGAGGAATCATGACACCACACAGATATACTAAAAAACACATAAAGGACTCCCAGACTATGAGAAATAAGATTCTCTGGTCTGATGAGATGAAGATAGAAATTTTAGTGAAAATTCTAAGCGATATGTGTGGAGTAAACCAGGCACTGCTCATCACCTGCCCAATACAATCTCAACAGAGAAACATGGTGGTGGCAACATCATGCTATGGCGGTGTTTTTCAGCTGCTGGGACAGGATGACTGGTTGCAATTGAAGAAACATGAATGCGGACGAAAACAGAGATATCCTGGATGAAAACCTTTTCCAGAGTGCTCTGTTCCTCAGACTTGGCCCAATGTTCACCTTCCAACAAGACAATGACCCTAAGAACACAACTTAAATAACAAAGGAGTGGCTTCAGAACAACTCTGTGACCATTCTTGACTGGCCCAGCCAGAGCAATGACCTAAACCCAATTGAGCAACTCTGGAGAGACCTGAAAATGGTTGTCCACCAATGTTCACCATCCAACCTGACGGAACTGGAGAGGATCTGCAAGGAAGAATAGCAGAGGATCCCCAAATCCAGGTGTGAAAAACTTGTTACATCATTCCCAAGAAGACTCATGGCTGTACTAGCTCAAAAGGGTGCTTCTACTCAATACTAAGCAAAGGGTCTGAATACTTATGACCATGTGATATTTCAGTTTTTCTTTTTTATTAAATTTGCAAAAATTTCTACATATCTTTTTTTTTTCATTTAACATGGGGTGCAGAGTGTACATTAATGAAAAAAAATATACTTTTTTGAATTTACCAAATGGCTGCAATGAAACAAAGAGTGAAAAATTTAAAGGGGTCTGAATACTTTCCGCACCCACTGTAAGTATCAGAAAGTGGGATAATGTATTTTAACATGGACATGTGGACCTTCCCATAATGCCCTTGTGGTGTGACAGCTAGCGGATTATTATAGCTTGAACAGAGGTAGTTGGTACCCGGGCTATCACAGCACAGTGATACCCAGCGGAACACAGATTGTACAGTAAAGCCGTTTTCTACTTCGAAAGTCACTAAGTAAATATTTTCTTTCAGAAAAATGTAAGCCCTTATGGTCAGCGGGGTTTTCGCTCTCCCCTCATGTTATTTTCAAAGTGACAGAAATATGGCCAGGTGTTAGGAATTATCAGTAAAGCAGCATCTCAGTATATAATATAAGCCCATACCAAGAATAGAAAATAAGAGGGAATATGGCAATCACCAAACCGTGGTGAAAAATCTTATTTATCAACTGTGCGATTCTCAGGGGGACAGCAGCAGTGACCGTGTTACTCTCTCTGATGGAATTCTATTTTTCTAAATAAAAGATTTTTCAGCACAGATTGGTAAGTGCCAAATTTTCCTGTTATTTTTTATTTTTAATGTTCAACTGTTTTTTTTTTAACTTAGTGTAAGAAAATTTGGATTCTGTTGTAAATTTTTGAAGACCCATACCTTTTTCATTTTTTCTTCTCTAGGTTATGTTCTCATTTTGCATTTCTGCAGCATTTTTTTATGAAAATTATAAGCTGCATTTTACAGTACCAGCAGAAATCTCATGTACACACATTTTTTTTCCTTGTTGATTTGGAAAGCTGATGCATTTTAGTAAATACTGCTGCGTGTCATTTTTTCAGCATTTTTTTCAGCATATTTGCAGCATTTTTTCACCCATAGAAAACAATTGGCCAAAATTTGAAAAACGCAATTATCTGGCTTTGCTGCAAAAACCAAAGAAAGTTAAATAATTGTTTTTTGGGGCCACTAAACTTTATCAACATACACAAGATACAGCAAAAACGCTGCAATAAAAACACAGTAAAACCTGCGTTTTGTAAGCAGTTTCTTTACTGCCAAAAAAGCAGGTTTTGCCTGCGGAAAAAAGAAATAGCGCAGCAAAGACGCAACGTGTGAGCATAGCCTAAAGAGGAACTAATTTTTTTTATTCCTGTCTGTAATTTGTAATGGTACTATTTTGGGGCAAATATAACATTTTGATCATTATTTATCACATTATTAATGGGAGGTGTAGTGACCCAAAAATTGGAATATTGCCATTTTCATTTATTTTTTATCTTTTTATCATTTACCTTACAGGTTAAACATTTTTATTTATTCATAAATCGGACTTAAACTCCTATCTAACATTGGACATATCGTGGGGTGCAGAAAGATTGCTATGGCAGCCATGTGCCCATTGAATGCCCACATTGCCTACTATGATAATGCTTTGAAGCTACAGGTGGCATTGCCGCATAAATAATAAGTGATAAGATGGTCACAGGTTCAAGTCCACCAAAGGGATTAAAAATTAAAGTAAAAAAAAGTTTTAAAAAATTTTGAATTTACCACACTTTTCTCACGATGAACTCAAAATTCTATTTTGTTTTTAAAATAATCATATTTGCTATAATTGTGTCTGTAAATAAGTACATGTGCATCTCACAAAATTAGAATATCATGAAAAAGTTAATTTATTTCAGTTCTTCAAAACAAAAAGTGAAACTCATTATAGAGTCATTTCAAACAGAGTGATCTATTTCAAGTGTTTATTTCTGTTAATGTTGATGATTATGGCTTACAGCCAATGAAAACACAGAAGTCATCATCTCAATCTCAGTAAATTAGAATACTTTATAACAACAGCTAGAAAAAATGATTTTAAAATCCGAACTGTTGGTCTACTAAAATGTATGTTCAGTAAATGCACACAATACTTGGACGGGCTCCTTTTGCATCAATTACTGCATGAATATGGCATGGTATGGAGGCAATCAGCCTGTGGCACTGCTGAGGTGTTATGGAAGCCCAGGTTGCTTTGATAGCAGCCTTCAGCTCATCTGTATTGTTGGGTCTGGTGTCTCTCATCTTCCTCTTGGCAATACTCCATAGATTCTCTAAGGGGTTAACGTCAGGCAAGTTTGCTGACCAATCAACCACAGTGATGCTGTTGTTTTTAAGCCAGGTATTGGTACTTTTGGCAGTGTGGACAAGTGCCAAATCCTGTCGGAGAAAGAAATTTCCATCTCCAAAAAGCTTGTCGGCAGAGGGAAGCATGAAGTGCTCTAAAATTTCCTGGTAGACAGCTCCGCTGACTTTGGTCTTGATAAAACACAGTGGACCTACACCAGCAGATGACATGGCTCCCTAAACCATCACTGTGGATACTTCACACTAGACCGCAAGCAGCTTGGATTGTCTGTCTCTTAACTCTTCCTCTAGACTCTGGCACCTTGATTTCCAAGGTCTAGTGCGAAGTATCCACAATCAGTGATGGTTTGGGGAGCCATATCATCTGCTGGTGTAGGTCCATTGTGTTTTATCAAGACCAAAGTCAGCGCAGTCATCTACCAGGAAATTTTAGAGCACTTCATGCTTCCCTCTGCCGACAAGCTTTTCGGAGATGGAAATTATATTTTCTGACAGAACTTGGCACCTCTCCACACTGCTAAAAGTACCAATACCTGGTTTACAAACAACAGTATCACTGTGCTTGATTGGCCAGCAAACTCGCCTGACCTTAAGCCATTCTCTATGGGGTATTGCCAAGAGGAAGATGAGAGACACCAGACCCAACAATGCAGATAAGCTGAAGGCCACAATCAAAGCAATCTGGGCTTCCATAACACCTCAGCAGTGCCACAAATTAATAGCCTCCATGCCACGCCACATTGATGCAGTAATTGATGCAAAAGGAGCCCCTGAACAAGTATTGAGTGCATTTACTGAACATACATTTCAGTAGGCCAACATTTCTGATTTCAAAATCATTTTTCAAGCTGGTGTTATAAAGTATTCTAATTTACTGAGATAATGAATTTGGGGTTTTCATTGGTTGTAAGCCATAATCATCAACATTAACAGAAATAAACACTTGAAATAGATCACTCTGTTTGTAATGACTCTATATAATATATGAGTTTCACTTTTTGTATTGAAGAACTGATATAAATTAACTTTATCATGATATTCTAATTTTGTGAGATGCATCTGTAAATCTAAAACATGCTGATCCATACTGTAAAAACCACAAGAATTAATAAAATTGATCTTTATAATTGTCTATTAGTAAGCACTATAACTAGAGATGAGCAAATATTTCAATGTTCGGTTCTAATTATGTTGACCGAATTAGCAATATTCGCCGATTAATTCATCGAATATTCAACAAACATAACAGAACGCCAATCACCTCAATGGGAGACAAAAACAAGCGCATGCACAACACCTATAACGGCCCCAAGTGCTGCCAAAACACATCAAATTAGTGGAAGATACCAGGAATGTGGCCTCAATTCACCCACAGTAATAATTATAGCATGGCACTACAGCAATCAGCAAGGCATGAGGTATCGGGGACTGGGACACCATTTACAGCTTTCAATTGAATGTCACAGTAAGACAAGGTGGTTGAGGGATCGGTGTAGGCCCCCTTTGCTGGGAGACATGTAACACCTGTACCTGCTTTCATGCTGAGCCACATTCAGGTGGCACAAATATCAGTTTTGTAGACTTCCATTCTCAGAAAAATTTAAGGATAGTAACACCGGTAGTTGAGTCCAAGGAAGTGGAGGCCTGAAGGTCTCGGAGGCCTACTGCTACAGGCAACATGCATGAAGGAGATTCAACCATGAGTGTTCACATCTCTGAAAATTTTTGGCAGACACCACCAAAGTGGCATCAATTTCGCCAGAGTAGAAATAGTATAATAGGGACCGACAGTTCTTCCACTAACCCAATCCAGCAGATGGACACCCAACCAGGAGTTTTCACATTTTAAAACTTTAGAGCCTGACACCACTGAAGTGGATTAACTGTCACGAGAATAGAAACAATATAATTGGGACCGACAAGTCTTCCACTGCAGCTAACCCAGCAGATGGATGCCCTACAAGGAGTATTTACATTTAAAGAAATGAGGGCCTTACACCACAGAAGTGGCATCAATTTCACCACAGTAGAAAATGTATAATAGGGACCGACAAGTCTTTCACTACACCCAATCCAGCAAATGAACACCCAACCAGGAGTGTTCACATTTCCAAAAATTATTAGCAGACATCACCAAAGTGGCATCAATTTCAGCACAGTAGAAATAGTATAACATGGACCGACAGGTCTTTCACTATACTCAATCCAGCAGATGGACACCCTACAAGGAGTGTTCACATTTCAAGAAATGAGGGCCTTTCACCACAAATGTGGCATCAATTTCACCACAGAAAAAATAGTATAATAGGGAACGACAGTTCTTCCACTACACCCAATCCAGCAGATGGACACCCTACAAGGAGTTCTCATTTAAAGAAATGAGGACCTTACACCACAGAAGTGGCATCAATTTCACAACAGTAGAAATAGTATAATAGGGATCGACAGGTCTTTCACTACACCCAATCCAACAGATGGACACCCATTCAGGAGTGTTCAAATTTCCAAAAATTATTGGCAGACACCACCAAAGTGGCATCAATTTCACCACAGTAGAAATAGTATAATAGGGACCGACAGGTCTTTCACTATGCGCAATACAGCAGATGGACACCCAACCAGGAGTGTTCACATTTTAAAAAATGAGGGCCTGACACCAGTGAAGTGGAATAACTGTCACAAGAAAATAAATAGTATAATTGGGGCCAACACATCTTCCAATACAGCTAACACAGCAGATGGATACCCTTCAAGGAGTGTTCACATTTAAATAAATGAGTGCCTTACACCACAGAAGTGGTATCAATTTCACCACAGTAGAAATAGTAGAATAGGGACTGACAGGTCTTTCACTACACCCAATCCAGCAGATGGACACCTTGCAAGGAGTGTTCACATTTAAAGAAATGAGGGCTTTACACCACAGAAGTGGCAGCAATTTCACCACAGTAGAAATAGTATAATAGGGACCGACAGTTCTTCCAGGACACCCAAACCAGCAGATGGACCCCCAAGCAGTAGTGTTCACATTTCCAAAATGTATTGGCAGACACCACCAAAGAGTCATCAATTTCACCACAGTAGAAATAGTATAATAGGGACTGACAGGTCTTACACTACACCCAATCCAGCAGATGGACACCCAACCGGGAGTGTTCACATTTAAAAAAAATGAGGGTTCGACACAGCCGAAGTGGAATAACTGTCACAAGAATAGAAATAGTATAATTGGGACCAACACGTCTTCCACTACAGCTAACTCATGTAAAATATATGTGGCCAACATATCACATACAAATGGCTTGTATCTTATTTATTCTTATATTAGACCAATTGGTATAGGCATGTGAATACTGGACTAGATAAAGAGACCAACTGTACTGAATACAGAAATGCCACACGAAACACAGCCATGTGGTCTCAAAACAACATCTTTATTAATACAAAAAGACATAGCAGGATAAAATTGGAACAGGACAAATTGGAACAAGGGAGAAGTGTGCAATTGCGACGGCAAACATCATAACAGTGAAAAATAGCACGGGTGAGAAAACAAACAATGCTCTCTAAATATGTAATCTATAAAAAAGGACATAATACATGATGAAGAAGATACAAGGTAAATATAGGACCAAAAGTCAGGGGATACCAGGCATGATAATGAAAATATACTAGTCAAAAAGGTATAATAATAATAATGACCAGCTGGTACCTATATATAACTGGGAGCGATACTAATGTTATGGCTTTATAGCCACATGTTATATACCTAAATAGCTTAAATCATTGTAAAGAACAGACCCAGTATATAGAGATAATATGAGGGCTACCAGCAGAGTAAATAGCCTCTATACCCACAACTGTCCGTCCCTCTCAGTCAATCCCTGTATCCTTGGCACACATGGCCATGTGGAATAAACATAGATGCATATCTAATGAAAGTGCCACAGGAGATAAATGAAAACTTGCAGAGTGTTACCTCGGGAGAGCAGAGTAACGTCCTGAACCCACCCCAACGCGCGTTTCGGAGCCTGGGATGCTCCTTCCTCAGGGGTATCCCCTGGTATCCCCTGACTTTTGGTCCTATATTTACCTCGTATCTTCTTCATCATGTATTATGTCCTTTTTTATAGATTACATATTTAGAGAGCATTGTTTGTTTTCTCACCCGTGCTATTTTTCACTGTTATGATGTTTGCCGTCGCAATTGCGCACTTCTCCCTTGTTCCAATTTGTCCTGTTCCAATTTTATCCTGCTATGTCTTTTTGTATTAATAAAGATGTTGTTTTGAGACCACATGGCTGTGTTTCGTGTGGCATTACAGCTAACTCAGCAGATGTAGACTATCCATGACTGTTCACATTTCCACAAATTTGTGTTAACATCAGCAGCCACAGAAGCCACACTAAAGATATCACATAGTGCAGTTACATTACATTAATGCATAACACTAAAAAATGCAATATCACCTAGTGAGTACAGTATACAATTGGGGTGCAAAAGTCCTTGGAGATCCATGACTTGTTCATCTTAATGAAAGTTAGGTGGCAGGGCCGGCGTCAGCATCCGGCATACCCGGGCAAGTGCCGGGGCCCTGAGCAGGCAGAGGGGCCCACTCGCCATTGGGCACCCTGGCGCCCGTTAGCGGATGAGAGCGTACCAGCGCCGCCACTGGGCCCCCCCTTTGCTCAGGGCCCTGGCAGCAGCCGGCGCAATACTTACCTCTCCTCGTGCCTCCGCTGCTGCAGCTCCGGGCTCCAGGGGGCACCTGCAGGGCACCTGCGCTTCCTCTCACAGCAGCGCCGCTGAATGACTCTGCTGTGCTGGTGCACGAGTTGGTCTAAAATAAAGTGTCAAAGGACTCACAGAAATTGCTTCTTCTACTTCCACCACTGCTGCTGCTGCTGCAGCTAATGTTTTGGCACTGACGAATTGATGGGCCAGAGGTTGGAAGTCTACAGCTGCAATTCGAATTGTGTGCTTCATTGCTGACTTGGAGAAAAGCTCTCTTAGGGTTGTATAAAAGTGTGTTTCGATACTCCAGCATTCGCTGATACCTTTCTAGGGCGGGAATCTTCTGGCAAAATTTGGCTTTATAACATGGATCTAATAAAGTGGCAACCCAGTAGTCGTGTAGTCAGCAGAATTTCTAATCATAACTATACGGGGATCATCTTCCACATAGTGAAGCAAGAAGGCAATTATATGTCAGGTGCTACCACGAGGTCCAAGCCCATGCTGTGTTGGTGGCTGGGTAACAATGAGGCTCGGTAACAATGAGGCTCATTTCCTCCATCCCCTCCTGCCAACCGCGAACAACAGTTCGCGCTGTACGCGCTGGGAGCTGGTATCCAGTGTACACATCGGGTAACTAAGCGCTGCGCTGCACTTAGTTACCCGATGTGTACCCTAGATACCAGCTCCCAGCTTCAGCTGTACGCGCTGGGAGCTCGCTGATCGTTGGTCTCCCGTTGTCAGATGCAGCGATGTGCGCTGGCCAGCGGGAGACCAAAGATGAAAAAATGGTCCAGGACATTCGACGACGATCAGCGATACCCAGCAGGGGGGCTTGTCGTCGCTGTGTGTCATACTAAGCGAGATCGCTGGCTAGGTCACTGTTGCGTCACAAAATCGGTGACGCTTCAGTGATCTCGCTAGCGATCTCGCTTAGTGTGATGGGGGCTTAAGTAGCTGAAATGTGGATTCAGCAGGCTTTTTCACATTTAGCTAGTGAAAAAATATTATTTAGAATGCTGTCATTGTGCAATGGAGCACAATAGAAGCAGTGCACAACACACTTGTAGGACTTGTGCCCTGCTGGCTTTGTCTGTGAACCTCAGTAATGGCTGAAAAAAAAAATTCCGGAAGGTAAATTTTGCAGCCACACTGGTCACTATCAAGCAACACTATCTGACTGATATACAACTGCCTAGCTAACTAGCTGAAATCTTGCTGTTAACAGTGGCAGCATCAGGAGCAGCCTCTCTGTGCTGTTACAGTGTCAAAATGGAGCTAAAACAAGATGTCCACTATTTATATGGAGAGGGACATGTGATTTCAGCAGCCAATGACACAAACTGTTGTGTCAGGACATTGTGGGTGTTTCCTGCGCCCTGATTGGTTCGCCGCAAAGTGCACACATAAAGTTAGAAAAAAAAAATGACTGCTGTGCTGTGCTTACAAGAACGCCGCGCCTCTTGGCTCTGAAAACCCCCTCCCCTCATCAAACACGTGCCAAACGCTCATGATACACCACCATTATCGTTGCTAAAGTGCTGAAAATATTTTCGTTACGTAACGCTGTATTGCCCAGGGCTATGGAGCCCTTGCGAGCTCAACGGGCACTCAGGCCCCAATTAACTGTATCAGGAAGTTTTCCTGCCTTAATCACCGTGCCCCTCCTATATTTAACTATTTACTACACAGAATTCCTATTTGCAGCTAGGTTACTATAATGTCCCCATCTAGTGGCCAAAAAGGAACACTGCACTCTCCCTAAATAATTAAAGTATATGCAATACAGAAAGAGCAAAAATACTTTACAAATATACATAGAAAAAGAGCAGTAATATTCATCTAATATATAATTGCCAATTGGCTCTGTCACAGGATCCAGCGATTCTGTCGCTATCCCACAATCCACCGCGGCCGGAAGGCCACGAACTGCATCTCCACAAGTGACAAAAATGGCACCGCTATTCTGTTGGGAGATCAGCGACGCAGCCGGGAGATGAGCAGCGCTCATGGCGCTCAGCCAATGAGCGGGGCAGGAATCAAATCCCCCGCCAGCTGAGCCAATGACTGGTGTCCCCCACCTAAGCCGCAAGGCACCGCTCATTGGCTGAGCCGCCCACTGGCTGAGTGTCACATTACTGGCGATTCTGGACTGGAGGTCAGTGGCCGGAGCAGAAGTGTGCAGATGACTGGACCGTGGAAAGACTTCTGGAAGTGCAGTATATGGCCGTGGTAGATCACTATGTCGGCAGATGCCGGAGCCCGCCCGAGCACGGGCCGGCCGAGATCACACACAAGCACCAAGTCCGTTTAGGTGATAGAAGTTCGAGGTAGGAACAGCAGGGTTTCCACAAGAGACAGGAAGGCGCCAGCAGAACACCTTCCAGATCAGGAGCTCAGATAATGCTTCACTCAGTTAGACTGAGCACCACAATATACTCAACAACAGGAAGCTGCACAGGGCTAGGTATATATAGCAGGTCCAATCAGTCTTAATCAGGGCGAGAACAATCAGCAGGGCAGGTGATGATCTCTATCCAATCAGTCTCAATCATGGCGGGAACAATCAGCAGGGCAGGTGATGATCTCTATCCCAGACAAAGTTCATATGGTTTCAGGCTGAAGTTATTCAAGTTCCGAATAGCTCCACAGCAAAGGAACAGACTAGCAAGCCATGGTTCACAGGTTCAAATCCTAACAATACTCCCCTCTTAACGGCGGCCTCTGGACGCAACTTGCCCAGGCTTTGCAGGATACTGCTGATGAAATTGTCTAATCAAACGAGGAGCATTGACAATGCTTACTGGTTCCCATGAATTTTCCTCCGTGTCGTAGCCCTGCCATTTGATTAAATATTGTAAACAATTTTTGTGTATTCGGGAATCCAAGATCTTTTCCACCACAAACTGCTCCTGTCCGTCCACTTCAATTGCATCGGGAGGCGGAGGGGATCGTTCTGGAAATGGATTGGCTGTGGCGGTTTTCAACAAAGACACATGAAAAACAGGATGAATCTTCATTGATGTTGGTAGCTGTAGACGTACGGCCAATGGACTCACAATCTTACTGATTTTGTATGGTCCACAAACTTTTGTCCTAATTTAGGTGAAGGAATCTTCAATTTCAAATTCTTAGTGGATAACCACACTTGATCTCCAATCCTAAATGTGGGAGTGGGTCTCAGATACCTGTCGGCCGCTTTTTTATATTTCTCCTGAGCTTCCTTTAGAGTGTCTTTCAGAACATTCAGATTTTGCTGTAGCAGAGAGATTCTTTCTGTGACTGCTGGTATTAATAGTGCCACAGGATTTTTGGGAAGGATGTTTGGGTGATATCCAAGATTTGCAAAAAATGGCGTCTGTTTCGTAGAGGCATTCTGTGAATTGTTATATGAAAATTCCGCAAAAGGAAGCAGATCTACCCAGTCGTCTTGCAGATGGCAAATATAACAATGAAGATACTGCTCCAGCATCTGATTTGTACATTCTGTCTGGTCGTTAGATTGCAGATGGTAAGCGGTTGACAATCATACTTTGATGTCTAGCACTGAGCATAAACTGCGCCAAAATTTAGATGTAAATTGCACACCTCGAACTGAGACGACTTCATCCGGCACTCCGTGGAGGCGAAAAACATTGCAAATTATCAGATCAGCTGTATCTTTTGCTGAAGGCAGACCTGAACACGGGATGAAATGCGTTGCTTTTGTAAGTTGATCCACTACTACCAGAATGGATGTCTTTCCCTTGGACTCTGGTAGATCTACTATAAAGTCCATTGAAATCGATCCCCACGGTCGTGTTGGGATGGCGAGAGGCTGCAATAGTCCCATAGGGGATGCACGTGGAGTCTTATATCTGGCACAGATGTAACAGGAATTAACGTACTTCTTCACGTCTTCTTGAAAGTTCGGCCACCAAAAGAAACGTGACAAAAACTCCTGCATTTTCTGTGTCCCTTTGTGTCCTGCAATTTTAGAATCGTGCACTAGTTGTAGGACTCTTAACCGAGCTGCTTCTGGTACATATAGTCATCGACCATCAGTCCATACTTGATTTTTAAAAAACAGATGCACGTCCCCTGATGGACGGGATAGAAACGAGTCTGTTTCGTATGCTGCCTTCAAATCTTCCAGCAAATCTCCATCATGTATTACTCCCAAGATCTTAGTGTCTGCCACAATGGGTTTGGGTGTTGTTACAAGGTTAGCCTCGCTTGAAAACATTTGGGATAATGCATCTGCTTTCTTGTTACAGGAGCCTGGTCGATATGAAATTACAAAATTGAATTGATTCAAAAACAGACTCCAACGGGTCTGCCGAGGAGAAAGGCATTTTGCAGACCTGATAAACTCTAGATTGCAATGATCTGTCAACACCAAAATTTGCTGTGCAGCCCCTTGGAGATGATGTCTCCACTCTTTGAATGCTGAGATGATGGCGAGCAATTCTTTATTTCCCACGTCATAGTTCTTTTCGGCTACAGACATACGTTGTGACGTGAGAAAAATGCACATGGATGCAGCAACTTCTTTTCCCCTGTCCTCTGAGAGAGGATAGCGCTGACTTCACAGTCTGAAGCATCCACCTCGATGATAAAAGCCAATTCAGGGTCAGGATGGCGTAATATGGGAGCCGTTGTGAATTTTCTTTTTAAACGAGAGAACGCTTCTTGCGCTTGGGGTGTCCAGATGAATTTTGCTCCTTTTTTTTGTTAGCTGCGTGATGGGTACCACGATTTCTGAAAATTCTTAATAAAGCGTCTGTAAAAGTTGGCGAACCCCACAAAACGCTGAACTTCTTTCACATTTTTAGGGATAGGCCACTCGGTGATAGCTTGCGTTTTCTTAGCATCTATCCGTAATCCTTGAGGTGAAATGACGTATCCCAAGAACTGAATCTCTTCTTGATGGAATTCACATTTTTCTAATTTAATATATAACAAATTCACCCTTAACCGTTTTAGCACTTGTCTTACGTGCGTCTGATGTTCCTCCATAGAGTTTGAAAAGATCAGGATGTCATCTAGATAAACGACCATGAACTGATCCAACAGGTCTCGGAAAATATTATTTGCCAGGTGCTGGAAGGTAGCTGGAGCATTAGCGAGTCCGAAGGGCATCACTAGACTTTCAAAGTGTCCGTATCGGGTACGAAAAGCTGTCTTCCATTCATCCCCAGGCTTTATATGTACTTAATTGTATGCCCCACGTAAATCTAACTTAGTGAAGATCTTCACACTTTGTACTCTTTCTAGGAGTTCCGGGATCAATGGTAGAGGATAACGATTTTTTACCATGACTTTATTAAGCTCCCTGTAGTCCACTACTGGGCGTAATGTTCCATCCTTCTTTTTAACAAAGAATATAGGGGCTCCAGTGGGCGAGGATGATGGACGAATGAATTTTTTGCTTAGATTTTCATCAATAAATTCTTTGAGAGCCTACAGTTCAGGACCCGCTAAAGGGTAGATAGTTCCAAACGGTATAGCCGGCCCCGGGACTAGTTCTATTGGGCAGTCGTATGGTCGATGCGGGGGAAGTGTATCCGCTCCCTTCTTGTCACAGACATCCAAGAAATCTTCATACACCGCTGGTAGCTGAGGCAGTTCTGGATTCTGAACTGCTTCTAATGTGGATTCACTGGGAAACTCCGTCTGAACTTCCTTTTCGGGGAAACTGATCTTTTTCATTTCCCAATCGATGATAGGATTGTGCTTCTGCAACCAGGGCAAACCTAAAATGATGGGAAAATGTGGAGAAGAAATAATTAGGAATGTCAACATCTCACGATGCTGCGGCTCAATATAGATCTCCAAAAGTCCTGTCTCATGATCCACTGGCCCCGAATTCAGTGGAGATCCATCTACCGTCTCCATCACATTAGGTGAACGTCTTTTCTGCACATCTATGCCATGATTTTGAGCAGATGCAGAATCCATGAACATCCCGCTGGCCCCAGAGTCGATCATGGCTGATGCAGTGATCCACTGGGAGTTAACCTTCAGTTTGATAGTTACAAAATAATGGGATTCTCGGCTCTCCTTCCTGGTAGGTGGAACTATGGATGATATGGACTGGATCTCATCTTTAGCGTAATCAGTCTCTGAGATGAAAGACTCCTCGTCGGAAGAATCAGGATCCATTATAGCCGCCACCATTTTTCTTGAACTGTTTGTGGGACGACTTGGACAGTTAATAAGAAAATGTCCTGCTTCCCCGCAGTACAGACATAGATTCTCTTTAAATCTCTGTTCTCTTCGTTCTGCACTCGCTCATCTCTGGATCGCATCCACTTGCATTGGCTCTAGTTCTGTATCTCGGAAATTCCGGCTAGGCACTTCTTTAGTGACCGATGGCAGGGAGGAGTTATAAGAGTTAGTTGAACGATTCATGGAGGTCCACTTCTCTTGTCGTCGTTCAGACAGACGGGTGTCAACCCGGATGCAATGCTTGATGAAATCATCCAGATCCAAAGGGATCTCCCCACGGGCAAGTTCGTCCTTTACTGCACTAGAAAGTCCTCTTTTAAAGAAAGTTACTTTTGCTGCATTATTCCATTCAGTGTCGACGGCCCACCTCCTATACTCCATAGCATACTCTGCGACAGGGCGTTTGCCTTGTCGTAATGCCAGCAACGTTGATTCAGCGGTAGCTGCACGGTTTGGGTCATCAAACATCTGCTGCATCGCTCGAATAAGCTCGTTCAGATTGTCTAAACGTGCGTCCCGAGTCTCAATCAGAGGATTAGCCCAAGCGATCGCTTTTTGGGTTAACAGCGTAATGATGCATAGCACCTTTGACCTACCAGTCGGGAACTGATTAGCATGTGTATCGAAGAACAGGTAACATTGATTCAAAAATCCACTAAATTTATCTCGATCACCACCAAAACGAAAAGGTGGTAGCTTGGGGGGCGTGGCAAATGCTGAGACGGAAGCTTGTCCTTCTAGCTGTGTAATTCGAGCAGTCAACACTTGTACCGCATTCTGCAGATCTTGGATAGCTTGTTGGTGATTCTGGACATTATGATCGCTTTGTGCAATAAATGCATCCATCCGTGAATTTCCATTCATCTGTTCGGTGTGCAGACAGGATATTGCACCCTGCAGTTTTCTGACACGTGTATCCATAATTTCTGCTCCAGCGGCCTCCATTTTTGAGAGGCTGAGTATTCTGTCACGTTACTGGCGATACTGGACTGGAGGTCAGCGGCCGGAGCAGAAGTGTGCAGATGACCGGACCATGGAAAGACTTCTGGAAGTGCAGTATATGGCCGTGGTAGATCACTATGTCGGCAGATGCCGGAGCCCGCCCGAGCACGGGCCGGCCGAGATCACACACAAGCACCAAGTCCGTTTAGGTGATAAAAGTTCGAGGTAGGAACAGCAGGGTTTCCACAAGAGACAGGAAGGCGCCAGCAGAACACCTTCCAGATCAGGAGCTCAGATAATGCTTCACTCAGTTAGACTGAGCACCACAATATACTCAACAACAGGAAGCTGCACAGGGCTAGGTATATATAGCAGGTCCAATCAGTCTTAATCAGGGCGAGAACAATCAGCAGGGCAGGTGATGATCTCTATCCAATCAGTCTCAATCAGGGCGGGAACAATCAGCAGGGCAGGTGATGATCTCTATCCTAGACGAAGTTCATATGGTTTCAGGCTGAAGTTATTCAAGTTCCGAATAGCTCCACAGCAAAGGAACAGACTAGCAAGCCATGGTTCACAGGTTCAAATCCTAACACTGAGCCAATGAGCTGTGCCGCGCAGGATTTGAATTCCTTGCCGCTCATTGGCTCAGCCAATGGCAGCTCAGCCAATGAGCGGTGTCGCTTGGCTTTGGCAGGGGATTTCAATCCCACTCCGCACCGCTCATTCGCTGAGTTGCCGGCGGCTGAGCCAATGAGCGGCGCGGGATTCAAATCCCCCACCAAAGCCACGCAGCACCGCTCATTGGCTGAGCTGCCGGTGGCTGAGCCAATGAGCTTTGCTGCGGGGGATTTGATTCCCCTGCCAAGCCACGTGGAACCGCTCATTGGCTGAGCGCCCCAGGCCTCAGCCAATGAGCGGTGCGGGATTCAAATCCCCCACCAAGGGTGCTCAGCCAATGAGCGGTGCTGCACAGCTTTGGTGGGGGATTTGAATCCCACGCCGCTCAAAGCCGCGTGGCATAGCTCATTGGCTGAGCCAATGAGCTGCACGGGATTCAAATCCCCGCCAAGCCATGCGCCATGGTTCATTGGCTGAGCGTCCCTGGCGCTCAGCCAATGAGTGGCACAGGATTCAAATCCCCCATTGCCGCGAGGCTTTGAGCGGGGGATTGGCTGAGCGGTGCTGCGCGGCTTTGGCGGGGGATTTGAATCCCGCACTGCTCATCGGCTGGGCCGCCGGCAGCTCAGCCAATGAGGGGTGCCGCGGCTTTTGTGGGGGATCTCAATCCTGGGCCGGCGGCCCAGCCAATGAGCGTGCCGCACGGGATTTGAATCCCCCGCCAAGGCTGGCGTCCAATCAGCTACTAGCGGTTATGGCATCAGATTTGAATACCGCTAGCAGCTGATGTGATTGGTCGCCCACCGCCGGGTTGCCGATCTATCAGCTGTTAGCGGTATTGCCGATCTCCAGTGGTGTCGGCACGGGAGATTTAAACACGGCTGTTTTTTACATCTCCTGCGGCCACATGGTGACAAGCGGTGACAGATGCAATTGCATCGGGCCTTTTTCTAGTCATTAATAAACCACAATTTATATCAAACCAGGACATACCTAAAGGGGTTAGCAAGAGAGGCGCAATACTTTGTAACCCCTTACATTTAAAGGAATGAGAGAAGACCCCGATAACCATACAAGCTTACTCTCTACAGAAGAGTGAGACTTAACCAGTGATTCAGGAGATGGAGAATGACTCTGCCTTTCAAACTGTGCTCAATTGAGAGCCACTGTCTTTAATGACCCTGGTACTGACCACCACTGTACAAGATATAATGATATGCTAGATATTATAACTGTAGGACATTATGGAGAAGCCTGCACGGAACCGCAACTAGATGATAGCCTACCCTCTGATACTTGTATAGTGTGGGAAATGTTGATTGGCAACTTTTTTTTTCTTGCAAACCACAAATCATATCTCAGAAAATTCAAATTTGTGTAAAACAGCCAATTCAGTAAATTTGAAAATTGATAGTCTGCAAATCGATATGTTCATTTCTACTCCCAATTCTTTACAACTTTATCGGTTCTCAAGCCAGCAGCTGCCAATGTGACCCTTTATATAGTGTCCTGTAATACAAACCGTGTCATAAAGAAGATTCCAGTGGGAATAAATACCCAAATTAAACAAAATTCTTTAAGTGAGGTGTCTAGTGATGAGTGAACGTGCTCAGATAACGTGTTATGCTCAGGTGTTATCTGAGTATCTTGTGCGTGCTTGGATAATATACTCGAATCCCTGCACCTGCATGTTTTGTGGCAGTAGACAGCCTCAACACATGCGAGAATTTTCTGTTTGGTTGGCAATCCCCACATGTGTTGTGGCTGTCTACTGCCACAAAACATGCAGGTGCAGGGACTGGAACATATTATCCAAGCACGCCCAACATACTCGTATAATACCCGAGCATAACACATTATCCGAGAATGTTGGCTCATCACTAATGATATCATGTTGAAAGTTAGTATTTGGACTAAAGACCTAGAGCAAGAAATCATCAAGCATGGTCCATAAACTGAGTTAAAATGATTGTAGTCAATAAGGACAGACAATCCTTTCTAAAACATCAAAGTGAAAGTCATGTGGAGAAACAACCAGTTGTACTCTCTACTGATGATTCTTTCAGTGTTTGATGTTTTTAGTAGGGTTAAAACATTGAGAAGTATTCATAAAAAGTGTGTATCTAATGGTATGTATCTAATCCAGCAACACTTTAATTACAACATCACATTTTGCAATTTATCTTGTCATTTCTGCTCTCTTCAAAGTGCAATACATTGGATGCACCAACTTTGGAGACACCAATTCAACACTGACAGCAATGCCGGTAAAATATCTAAAAGTTTCATGACACTTCACTACAGTTCATAAGGGAAAAAGTTAAACATTTTCACTCCAAGGCATTGTAAGGGTTAATATGCCCACTACAGAAGGAGGTCTTCACAAAAATTTGTTTAGCAGAAAGGCTTTCTGGATTTTTAAAATGGTTACTTGAAGTCCCCAAGGGTTAAATCAGAAGCAGGATATACTACTGCATTTCTAGATAAGGTTGCTGTTCATCAATTTTCGGTATTGCAAATGAGCTTTATGCATCTGACATATTGTTTTGTATGATTCCAAATTGATCGTTTTGGGAGTGAGAGAAGAGGGCTCATTCATTGCTTCTCTTTGCCAGGTTCGCTCTTTTTCCACCATCATGATATGGTCATATCGTATTATAACTTTTATTAATATTATGTCATTTTTGTAATGAACCATATTTTTGTCCCCTTTATTCTGTTAACCCCATTTATATCTGTATTCAAAATTCAGCTACTTTGCTTTTAATATTCTGATAATTGCCATAATCATATCTGAGATACTGTTTATTCTGAGATACTGTTTATTCTGCTGCTTTGACTCCTTCTTTCAAATAGTTCAATGTTCACCTGCAGATAATGGAGTGTCTTAAATTGGTTGTCCAGGTTTTGTGTTAAAGACTGTCGTCTCTCTAGCTAACTGCAGACTTGTTAATCCTCACAGCGAGCACATTGCGCACCATCAGGATTCTCCAATGCTGGAGCTGGAAACAGGAAATATCATGATCGCAAGTATGCAAATTGAATAATTCCAGCCACAATTTAACTAGATCTGTGCTGCTTCATTCAATTCACTTGGATAGAGCGAGGCCATACATGTCTAGTAGGCATGTGACCCCATGTACTGGCAGGCACTGGGAAATCCTGACAGCTCACTGTACTCACACTGTGAAAATTCACAAGTCTGCAGTCACTTAGAAAGACCACACACTTCAACCTCAGATCTGAACAATTTATTTAAAGTTTTATGCGATTTATAGCAACGTCTGTATTTGTTGTTTTAAAATATTTAATGTATCGCTGTGAGGATTTATCTATGATCTGACTAAATATATTTGTTTATTTGATACGAGATTAATCTTATTCTTTTGGACAAAAAAGCCAAAATCCTATACTTTCAAAAAGTGCTGGATCTCACTGTGTGCTAAATGTATTACTACTTAAATCTTGTTATCATTAAGAGCTTGCTTAAGAGTGAATACGTTTTCTACAAAAATATGTGTAAAATATGTAAAACAAATATCTGGAGTAACCACATATGATGTGTCGGATGTTGCATTAACAATTGAATAATAAAGAGAACGATTATTCTGTACTTAATAATTGTTTGCATAAAGAAGAAGTATTTGTTGGATTGGGGAAGAGAAGCGTATCCACTGTATATATACATGTATATATAGAAGCAATGTCGGTAAGAGACAAACGGCCTGAATGCAGCTAGGG
This sequence comes from Oophaga sylvatica, assembly GCA_033576555.1. Lineage (NCBI taxonomy): Eukaryota > Metazoa > Chordata > Amphibia > Anura > Dendrobatidae > Oophaga > Oophaga sylvatica. The sequence continues at coordinate 429,793,618 of JARQOD010000003.1, read as the reverse complement.
GCATCGTTATATAATGAAGGTGGATGGAGCAAGGGGCATCATTACATTAAGAACGTGGATAGAGCAAATGACATTATTATATTAAGACGGTGGATAGAGCAGGGGGCATCATAATATTAAATGTAACGGGTCTGGGAGGCGGAACCTCTGAGCTACTATACAAAGGAGCGGACCTTGTAAGAGAGCGGGTGGCGACCAGGGTGGATGGGCAGGTAGTAACAGCAGATAACCGGGGTAGTCTCTGGATGAACGGGCAGGAAGTCGCGGCAAGTGACCGAGGCAGTCTCTGGATGAGTGGGCAGGAGGTCACGGCAAGTGACCGGGGCAGTCTCTGGACGAGTGAGCAGGAGGTCATGGCAAGTGACCGGGGCAGTCTCTGGATGAGTAGGCAGGAGGTCACGGCAAGTGACCGGGGCAGTCTCTGGACGAGTGGGCAGGAGGTCACGGCAAGTGACCGGGGCAGTCTCTGGATGAGTAGGCAGGAGGTCACGGCAAGTGACCGGGGCAGTCTCTGGATGAGAGGGCAGAAGGTCACGGCAAGTGACCGGGGCAGTCTCTGGAAGAAGGTAGATACGACCTGTGATGGCTGAGCCTCCAGGTAGGCTAGCAGGCAGGTGACAGATGAGCCCTCCCAGGTGAGCGGGCGAGAGTCACTGGAATAGCAGAAGATCACGGTACGTGACGGCAGAGCCTCCAGGTAGGCTAGCAGGCAGGTAACAGATGAGCGCTCCCAGGTGTGCTAGCAAGCAGGTAACAGATGAGCGCTCCCAGGTGAGCGGGCGAGAGTCACTGGAATAGCAGAAGATCACGGTACGTGACGGCAGAGCCTCCAGGTAGGCCAGCAGGCAGGTAACAGATGAGCGCTCCCAGGTGAGCTAGCAGGCAGGTAACAGACAGCAACCTGGCAGGAATCAGACAGGTATCTGGCAAGGACCCTGAGGACTGAAGCAGAGTAGTGAACAGTGCAACAACATTGCTCGGGCACCTCCATTTTGGAGGAGGGGCCTTATATAAGGTGAAGTCCTCTGGCCATTGGCCGGGGACTCCTTAGGACGAAGCGCGCGGCCCCTTTAAGAGGGAGGGCAGTGCCCGCGCGCGCGCCCTAAGCACAGTGGCAGGAAAGGAGCGTGCGCCGCCAGCAGAGTGGCAGGAGGACACCGGACCTGGAGCAGAGGGGTGAGGGGAACAGCGTCCCTGACGCCGGCGCTACAGTACCCCCCCTTTTAGGCCCCCCCTTTTTTAGGCCAGAAAGAAATTTAGCTAGGATGAGAGGGGCATGGATGTTCTCCCGAGGCTCCCACGTTCTCTCCTCAGGACCAAACCCCTTCCAATCCACCAAAAAATAGGTCTTCCTTCTTACCCTTTTGGTGGCCAAAATGTTCTCTACCTCAAATTCATTTTCAGCTGAAACCGGAGCAGGAGGCGTACCTGTAGACTTGGAAAAAGAGTTAAGTACCACCGGTTTGAGGAGAGATACATGGAAGGAGTTAGGGATCCGCAAGTTGGCCGGAAGTTTCAATTTATAGGCCACTGGGTTGATCTGACTGATGACCTCCAAAGGACCGATGAATCGAGGCCCTAACTTATAGGAAGGAATCTTGAGCCGGACATACTTGGACGAGAGCCAGACCTTATCCCCAGGACGGAATTGCGGAGGATCCAGACGTTTTTTGTCAGCATGTCTTTTCATACGCTCGGATGACAGGAGGAGTGCGGACCGGGTACTCTCCCATATGGAGGAAAATTTGTTAACAAGAGATTCCGCAGCCGGATTGTCCACTGAGATGGAGACGGGAAATGAGATCCGAGGATGCTGACCGAAGACTACAAAAAACGGGGATTTGGAGGAAGATTCGCTTTCGTGATTGTTGTAAGAAAATTCAGCCCATGGCAGGAGATCCACCCAGTCAGAATGGTGGACATTAACGAAGTGCCGGAGGTAACTGGTCAGGATCTGATTGACCCGCTCCACTTGACCATTGGACTGTGGGTGGTAGGCGGAGGAGAAGTCCAAGGTGACGTCTAGCAATTTACAAGTGGCTCTCCAGAAACGTGAGGTGAACTGTACCCCTCGATCCGACA
>JARQOD010000003.1:429685839-429791436 GCA_033576555.1 Oophaga sylvatica | reverse complement strand
GGGATTTTTGCCGTTCACACAGCAGGGGAACAGCTGAAATTACTGAACCCAGAAACCAGGAGCAAGTGTTGACTGTGCAACGCATTAGAGCCAACTGGCGGTGTTGTGCCCAGGGATAAAGACAACAGGGTGGAGGCAGCAGGACTTTTTCCGTAACAAAGCGGGAACATGACTTTACTGAACCCCGTAACACAGAGAAGTGTTGAAGTGCTAACACACTTCCGAGCAACAACGGGCGGTGTTTTAGCCCAGGGTGAGAAGACAAGGGTGGAGCAGCAGGACTTTTTGCCGTTCACACCAGGGAACATACATTACTAACCCCATAACACAGGAGCAAGTGTTGACTGTGCTAACAGCCTTCCGAGCAACAATCGGTGTTGTAGCCCAGGGATGAAAAGAACTGGTGGAGGCGCAGGACTTTTTGCCGTTCAACGCAGGGAACAGCGACATTACTGAACCCCTAACACAGGACAAGTGTTCTGTGCTAACAGCACTTCCGAGCAACAACTGGCGGTGTTGGAGCCCAGGGTCAAGGAGGATGTTTAAATAATATCAAGTATTTTCCTTGTTACGTTCATAAAAAAGTCTATACTCCAACAAGAGAAAATAACCTTTAGTCCATAAGATATTATTTTTACTTAAAAAAATATAGTAAATAATAATTTACAAACAAAAACCATACATTAACATGTTGAAAAGCAATGCAAACCTCAATTAAAAAGGTTAAATAACTGCTATAGGGGTTTTTTAAAATAAAAGCATAAAGTACTACAAACCTTAATGAGGCAAAACAGTATTACAACCATTTTTATTGTGTAGCAATGAATGGCTGTTAAAAACAAACACATTACAAGTTATCTTTGCATTCAAAAAAAACTTACATTTGGTGAATAATATATAAAATTTTTTTTTAAAAAATCTAAAATTTCCATCAAGAAAATACTGATAATAGTGCCAATCTTTATATTTAACAAACAAAAAATTAAAAAGTGCATAGTGCATAGTGAAAACAATATTTATGCCTGACTTGGATTGCAACATGACAACGGAATAGATAAGGTATAATAGATAACTGGGTGCCACAGATGGTGAATGGCGGTAATACTGTACCTCAATAAAGTGTGTGTTATACTACATCCTTTTTTTATATTTTTTTTTAAAAAGGTCGTGCTGTATGGTTCGCCTTTGTTTGGACGCACAGACTGGCTTCCTGCTGTGACGCGTTGGATATTGGAGCGTCTGTACGTCTTATAGCAGACTAAAATTCAGGTGCGTCGTTCATCACGCAAGCGACCGACAACAAAAAGGCGTTGTCATGACTGCTTTACTCAGTAAACTGACCTATGATAAACTACACGCAAGTGCCCTTTACATAACAACTACAAGAAAACGAGTGTGAGGTGTGACACAGCTTTTTGTTAAGGTACAGTATATTCGACATTGCAGGTTCGTATTCATTGATAAATAATATCATTCACCTATTCTACAGTTTCGTTCTTTCCACCACTTACAGGAATATTTTGCTATTTTACTATGCACTATTGACTTTAAAAGGTAATGTGATTTTTGTTAGCGATTATCATGTTTACTGAAGGACCTTTATGATTTGGCTGTTAACTTTCTAATTAAATATGTATTTTTTAAATGACACAAATTAAGTAATGTTGAAGGGACTATTCCTAAATGCATTGTTTGCACAATATTACAGGTGTACAACGTCCCTTAATCAAATTGGATTATTAATTTATTGTATTTTTATTTAAAAGGCAAAACCTGAAGTTAACCTTCGCACTGCAGCATTGTCAAAGTTCAACCCCAATTATCCTTTCAACATTCAGCATTTGATCATGAGTGATTGGATTTGTCTAACTTGAGTGACAAGGTTGACCACGTACCTTTAGCATAAGAGGCTTTTGTGTTTCATTTGTTTTCGACATGTGCTATCTTAATAAAAAAAGTCCAATTATTTTGTTACAGATTGTGACAAAGACTAATCATTTTAGGTTTAAAGCTGACGTTTTCAAAGTTTACAGCTTAGAAATCAGGGTGTAGCCCATATTATGTTAGCACTAGACACTTTACTGTCATGTTTTTTCACCAGATTGGTAGCTAGCATAATTTTTGCCGGACCAAAGCAGGGGAACAAACAGCGTTACGAACCCCACAAACCCATCACGATTGTTTTCATCGTGCATCTAACATTCTGGCGCAACTGGCGTGTTGAAGCCCAGGGTCAAGGAGGGTGTAGCAGAGGCCTATTGACATGTTTGAAGTTGAAGTTGTAGTTGCAGCAGTAATTTTTGCCAGACACACAGCAGGGGGACAGCAGGCGTTACGAACCCCACAAACACATCACGATTGTTTTCATCTGTCATCTAACACTTCTGACACAACTGGCGGGGTTTTGAAAACCCAGGGTCAAGGAGGGTGTGGCGGGCCTGTTGAGATGTTTGAAGTTGAAGTTGTAGTTAGCACAGTAAATTTTTACCAACAACACAGCAGGGGAACACAGGCGTTAGAACCCCCAAACACATCAGCAATTGTTTCATCTGTGACTAACACTTCTGGCAGCAATGGCTGTGTTAAGCCCAGGGTCAAGGGGTGTAGGCAGACCAGTAGAGATTTTGAAGTTGAAAGTTGAGTTAGCAGCAGTAATTTTTGCCAGACCAACAGCAGGGGAACAGCAGGCGTTATGAACCCCACAAACACATCACGATTGTTTTCATCTGTGATCTAACACTTTTAGCAGCAACTGGCGGTTTGAAGCCAGGAAGGAGGGTAGCAGAGGCCTAGTAGGATGTTTTGAATTAAGTTGTATTTGCAGCAAATTTTTGCCAACAACAGCAGGGGAAACAGCAGGCTTACTGAACCCACAAACACATCGCGATTGTTTTCTCTGTGCATCTAACACTTCTGACACAACTGGTGGTGTTGAAGCCCAGGGTCAAGGAGGGTGTAGGCAAGGCCTGTATTAGATGTTTGAGTTTGAAGTTGTAGTTAGCAGCAGTAATTTTTGCCAGACCCACAGCAGGGGAACAGCAGGCGTTACTGAACCCCACAAACACATCACGATTTTTTTCATCGTGCCTAACACTTCTGAGCAGCAACGGCGGTGTTGAAGCCCAGGGTCAAGGGGTGTAGGCAAACCTATATGAGATGTTTTAAGTTGAAGTTGTAGTTAGCAGCAGAATTTTTCCAGAACACAGCAGGGGAACACAGGCGTTATGAACCCCACAAAACTCACATGTTTTCATCTGGCTCTAACACTTCGAGCACAATGCGGTGTTAAGCCCAGGGTCAAGGAGGGTGAGGCAGAGGCCTAGTAGAATGTTTGAAGTTGAAGTTGTAGTTAGCACGTATTTTTGCAGACAAACCAGGGGACACAGGCTTACTGAACCCCCCAAAACTCACAATTGTTTTCTCTTGCACTAACACTTCTGACACAATGGGGTTTTGAAGCCCAGGGTCAAGGAGGGTTAGGCAGGCCTATATGAGAATTTTGAAGTTGAAGTTGTAGTTGCAGCGTATTTTTGCCGACACACGCAGGGGAACGCAGCGTTATGACCCCACAAACACATCAGCGATTGTTTTCATCTGTGCATCTAACATTTGACAGCAACTGGCGGTTGAAGCCGGTCAAGGAGGTTAGGCGAGGCCTAGTATTGATGTTTGAAGTTGAAGTTTATTAGCACAGAAATTTTTTTGCCAGACACACACAGGGAACCCGGGAAGGCGTTACTAAACCCCCCACAAAACACAGATTGTTTTCATTGGCATCTAACACTTCAGCACAACTGGCGGTGTTGAAGCCAGGGCAAGAGGGTAAAGGCATAAAATATTGAGTTATTGTTGTTACGTGGCCATTGCAAATGTATTACTTAAACAAGAATAAATGAAGTTTAATAGGACAATAAATGATGAATTTCAATTCCAAGAATAGAAAAAATTTATACTTGAGAGTCCTCTGTGGTTGATACCGTTTAATGGCTAACTGAAAATATGGTAACAAATTCCAGCTTTCGAGACTACTCACTCTTCATAGGTAAGACTAAAACAAAAAAGAAGAATCCATATTTCTACACAAACAGGACACAGGAAAGTAAGACAAGTGAGGGAGGGACAAGTGAGGGGAGACCGGCCAAAAAATGAGAACAAGGAGAATTATCACGCCACACAATAAAAAAAAAATAAAGGATTTACCTTGGCAAAAACTTTTGATCCCGGTCATAGCGATGATTGGAATTACTGGTATTAAAAATAACTTCAAATAGAAAAGATACAAAGGTTTCAGAATAAAGCTCATCATACCTTTGACCCTGGTTAGTGATGGAATGAAAGATAAACGGTTTTATGTCATTCTATATCAATAAGGAATCCGCTCTGCCCTTCCAGGGGCATAAAACAAAAACCGACCCCAATCAGAGGGCAATAAAACTTTCTATCCTTACTAGGAACTGTTCCAATATTTATTTCATCCCTCTGTCAAATGACAGTTCTGCTACCGCACTTACTTGTTTACCTATTGCCTATTCCTTGTTGTTTGGTATAGAAATATTTGAGGCTTCTTTTTTGTTTTAGCTTTGCCTGATGAAGAGACTGATAGCCTCGAAAGCTTGCAATTTGTTACCATCTTTTCATTATCCATTAAAGGTATCAACCACTGGGGGACTTCAACTAATATTTTTCTATCTATGGCTACCGGTACGAAGATAACATGTTTCCAACTTCAAGATAAAAATAAAGACATGCAAATAAAACCATATATGCACATCCAAAAGAAAGGAACAAACACCCCCCAAAAAATTGGTTACAAAATAAGGTTTGTAAATTTAAGAATAAAAGCCATTTTTTATTTATGAATAATGCTTAAGGAAGCTATTTAAACCATAACTAGTGAAGCAATGGATTTTGTAATAGTCACTCATCATCATCATCATTGAAATTTAAATGTGACAGTCCAGCATTTCAATTATTTAAGTTAAAAAATCGTTATTTGTACAGCATTTGACGTCCACATGGATCATCAATTGAAGAACAATAATGTACGAAAAAAAATAACCATTTAAAAAACAAATGCTTGTCACAATTTAAGTGTGTGCCTGCAAGTGAGTAAACAAAGGCTAGGATAGCAAAGGTATTTCTATGTCTGATAACGTGGACAGCCTCTGATGGGTAATGGCGATGTTAACTGTACGTCAATAAAGTCGCGGCTGCAATCATGATTTTTTGCTTGTACATGTTGAAAAAGGGTAAAAGCATGTTTGGTTGCGCAAGGCTTTATCCGTCAACACTACCTTCCTACTGTCACGCGTAGGGAGGGTAGCTGTGTCAATTAAAACTCTATAAAATTGAGTTACGCAGCGTTATTCGCCCTAGGGACCCCCAAAAATACGACAGCATAATATTTACTGTCTAAACCCACCTTGACCAACAAAAAAAGACCGTTCCCTCTTTAACAATCTACAAGACTAACAAGCATAATGGTTCGGACTTTTTTTGAGGGTACAGTATTACATCGACATTGTCCATGAGAACTGCACTGTGAACCTATATACCAAATTTAAATTTATTTCTGTTGTGGTGTTTCAACGCCCTTGCAGGTAAAAACTACTTATTGTCAGTATGCATGATGCACTTTCTGATGTAATAATTTATTATTGCACATTATTACCAGTTTAGATTGGCCATTTCAATTTTTGGTGTGGGAAAAATTACGTTGGCATCAGTATGGTATTTAAATGTCTGTCTAAATAAAACCGTGATAGGATGAGATTTTATGATTCGTACTCCTTGATGCATTACTTAAGGTACAGATAAAGTTCCTTAAAAAGCTTAATTGATAATATGAAATGTATTTTATCATTAATTTTCAAAAAGTGAAGCTTGTTTTAGTTTTTGTTCCATTTCAATGACTGGCAGAATGCGCTGTGATGCAAATTATTATTTGTCCTATTTGTCATAAAATGTATCATTTAGGCCTGGAAAACTTCACAATTTCCGTTTAAAGCATAACAATCAGGGTGAGGCTCTTCCCTTTTTTTGGAACATGTTCGACAGGGGTTTTTCTGTGCATGTGTAGGGAACAGGCCCTTCTTGCCGGACACACAGCAGGGGAACAGCTGGCGTTTATAAAACCCCACTAACACTAAGTTGTGTATTGGTCGTGGCAGACACTTCTGAGCAGCAACTGGCAGTGTTTTAGCCCAGGGTAGAGTTCAGGTGGGTAAAAGATGAACATAACAGGGACATGGATAACGTTGCGAACCAGTTATTTAATCTGAAAACGGACAGACAAATTCTGGCGAGATCCATGCCTTGTTCATTTTCAGAAAAGTAAGCCGGTCTACATTATCCGGAGTTTGTCGCATGCGACGGTCTGTTAGTACACCACCTGCAGCACTAAAGACGCGCTCCAATAATACACTGGCAGCAGGGCAAGCCAGCACCTCCAATGCATACTGGCTAAGCTCTGGCCATGTATCCACTTAGAGACCCAAAACTTGAATGGGGAAGAGCCATCTGGGAGTACACTGAGAGGGAAAGACATGTAGTCTGTCACCATCTTACGGAAACGTTGCCTCCTGCTGACGGACCCGTCTCGGATGGTGTAGACATTTGTGGCGCTGCACAAAACTTTCGCCACATTTGGAACATACTGGTCTTGCCCTGTGCAGAGGCGCTGCTTGTGCTCCCTCTTGTTGCAGAGCTGTCTCCACCGCCTCGACGCACAGAGCTGCTTTGTAAAGCAGTAGCAGCAGCAGTGCTCTCGGCTGGAATGGAGAACATTATGGATGCACCAGTGTGTCTTGGTACTCCCGCATTTTACGCTCCCGATTCAACGGTGTGATGAGGCTTTGTAAGTTGCCCCGGGGTAGCGAGGGTCTAGGAGGGTGAAACACTCAATAATCAACGTGGTGAGAATGGGGCGATGCGGCGGTCGTTTCTCAGGCACTGCAGCATGAAATCAACCATTGCTGCAGACTCCCAACTGGCCAAGAAACGCTGTCCCCTGCAAGAGGCGTCATCTCTGCCTGCTCTGCATCACCCCACCCTCGCTCTACATACTGACTAGAGGTTGTGTACCTCCCTCTGAAGCGGATGTCTTCCTCCTCCATTGACTCCTCCTCATCCTCCTCACAAAGTGAGCCCTGCCCAGCCCTTTGTGAGGAACCACGTTGTGCTGACTGTCCAGAAGGTGATGGAATTTGTGACTCCTCATCCTCCACCTCTTCCAAAACCTCATCCCTTAGTGCTTGCAGTGTTTTTTGAAGCAGGCAGATAAGGGGGACAGTCAGGCTGACTAGTGCACATCTGCACTCGCCATCCGCGTTGACTCTCAAACGCACGCAAAACGTGGCAGATGTCCTTCATAGAGGCCCACTCAGTAGTGGTGAAGTGTGAACGGCGCAAATTGCGAGTTGATTGCGCCTGATGCAGCTGATACTCCATTACTGGCTGGCTGCTGCTCACACAACCGCTCCAACATATGTAACGTGGAATTCCACCTGGTGGGTACGTCACATATGATGCGATGTCAGGAAGGCGAAATCTGCGTTGCAGAGCTGCAATGCGCGATCTGGCCATGCTGGAACGTCCGCAAGTGAGGCACTCTAGGCGGACCTTGTGCAGCAGTGCACCAAGATCTGGATAGTCCCTCAAAAAACTCTGCACGACCAAGTTAGCACATGTGCCAGACATGGTATGTGAGTGAGGTTGCCAAGGCCCAGAGCTGCCACCAGAAATTTTGGCCATTGTCACACACTACCAAGCCTGGCTGGAGATTCGCTGGCAAAAACCACACGCGCTCTCCTGCTTGATGGCATTCCAGAGCTCCTGCGCTGTGTGGCTTCGATTCCCCATGGAAATTAATTTCAGGACGGCCTGTTGACGTTTGGCCACGGCTGTGCTCATATCGGTCGCATCAGGTAAGCGTTCACGGGTCCATGTGGAGGGAGACCGTGACGGCTCCTGCAGCGATGATTCTGAGGAACTGGAGTAGGAGGAGGAGTCAATGTGGACAGACTTGATTCCTGCAATCCTTGGAGTTGGGCAGAACACTACCAAGCCCACTCGCAAGAGCTGTACCCGGCTCCACAACATGACCCAATGGGCAGTGAGGGAAAGGTATCGTCCCTGGCCATGGGTACTGGTCCAGCATCGGTGGTCAGGTGGACCTTGCAACTGACGCGCGTTTAGTAGCGCATGTTTAATTTTTCCCTCAACATGCTTTTGCAGACCAGGGACGGCTTGCCTGCTGAAATAAAATCGGCTGGGCACATTGTATTGGGACTCCAATGCCATTAAGTTACGGAAACTGTCAGTCTCCACCAGCCTGAATGACAGCATTTCAAGGGACAGGAGTTTTGCAATGCCAGCATTCAAGCCTGTGCTCGTGGATGGTTTGCCGAGTATGGCCGTCTTTTATCCCATGCTGTGCTACCGATGGCTGTTTTGTGGCCTGGGGGTGTGAGGATGACAGGAACTTGCAGCTGTGGGTGGAATAACACTGGGTCTCTGGACAACAGTGACAGAGGTTTCTCATGGTGATCCTGTGAGGAAGCCGAACCAGCTGTGTGTGAGCTGGAGGAAGAGGCTCCAACACGAGCTGAAGATGTAGGTGCTGCTGTAGGTTGGCCTACATCTCCAGTGTGTCTTTGTAACTCAACCACGTGCTTTGACCCACCATGTTTCCACATTATTTGTGGTATTAAGGTTACTGACACTTTTACCTCTTTTTACTTTTTGATTACACAGCTTGCATTTGACATAGCAAATATCATCTGCAAGTTGTCAAAAAAGGACACGCAGTGCAAGTCCTGGGAGGCCCGGTTTTGGCTGTTGGAAGAGAAAATGCTACGAACGGGTGCCAAAATGGAGGCTACAGGCAAACGAGTCTGCAGCCTACCTCTCCCTACTGTTTGGACCGTTGGGGCAATCTCTTCCTCAGAGCTGCTACCACCCACCTTCCTGTTCCTCACGCCATGTTGGGTCTTGGACCTCATCATCTCCACTACCCTCTTCCAACACCTGGCTCTGTTGGGTGGTCTGGCCAGCACCATGCTCAACAGAAACTGGCACCTGAGTCTCATCATCATCAGATGCGTTTGCGGTGTCTGACCATCGGCACTGCTCACCTGCCTCTTCAGATTCAAAGAGACACAGCTGTTGCGCATCACGCATACTGCCTCTTCTTCACATTCCAGAATGCTGCTTGGCTGGGCCCCTGTTTGCAACCCAACAGATTCTGAGAACAGAAGCAGAGACTCAGCTGGCTCCAGTTCAGAACTCTCTGACTGCCTGGGCAATTTGGCAGGCGGTGAAGAGACAGATGGTTGTTCAACAGTGATGTGGTCCTGGAGAGGTGGAAGCAATTGAAGTCGATGCATTGGCTGCCATCCAACCAACAACGGCTTCATTTGTTCTTCCCGCAGCAGGGGGTACGCTGAGCTCCTACAAAAGTGCGCATAAAGGAACGCTGACGGGAAAACTGGTGGATGCTGTGTCACTGGGTGCGCAGCAGCCACAGAATCCCCACGTCCTCTCCCTGCTGAAACTCCAAAGGGCGCGACCACGTGCCTTCTTCATCTTGGTAGATTGATAAAGAAAGTCAGAAAAGTATAAGGCCTAAGTGTGGTTATTCCTCAAGACTGCAGTGAACACTGCAGACAACTGTTCAGTAGCTGTGAAAGGCCCCTTTGTGTACTTCTATAGTGTTTTGCAACCAATGTATTGTATACGGATGGAAGCGCGTCACACTAATAGATTAGATTTTTTTCAATATAATGGAGCAGCACCAATTAGAGAAAAATGTGAAGGATGAGGCAGTGACACACGCTCAGCAGACTACAACCAGCAGTGGTTGAAGAACTAACTGGAGCGTGATCTGCACTCAAAAAATCAAAACCTCACAGACTGCAGTGAACACTGAAACACAACTGTTCACTATCTGTGAAAGGCTCCTTTCTGTACTTCTATAGTGTTTTGCAACCAATGTATTGTATACGGATGGAAGCGCGTCACACAATAGATTAGATTTTTTCAAATATAATGGAGCAGCACCAATTAGAGAAAAATGTGAAGATGAGGCAGTGACACACGCTCAGCAGACTACAACCAGCAGTGGTTGAAGAACTAACTGGAGCGTGATCTGCACCAAAAAATCAAAACCTCACAGACTGCAGTGAACACTGAAACACAACTGTTCACTATCTGTGAAAGGCTCCTTTCTGTACTTCTATAGTTTTTGCAACCAATGTATTGTATACGGATGGAAGCGCGTCACACTAATAGATTAGATTTTTTTCAAATATAATGGAGCAGCACCAATTAGAGAAAAATGTGAAGGATGAGCAGAGACACATGGCTCAGCAGACTACAACCAGCAGTGGTTGAAGAACTAACTGGAGCGTGATCTGCACTCAAAAAATCAAAAACCTCACAGACTGCAGTGAACACTGAAACACAACTGTTTCACTATCTGTGAAAGGCTCCTTTCTGTACTTCTATAGTGTTTGCAACCAATGTATTGTATACGGATGGAAGCGCGTCACACTAATAGATTAGATTTTTTTTAAATATAATGGAGCTGCACCAATTCCACAAAATAAAATAAAAAAAAGAGTCAGTGAGTGACACGTGCAGATGCCTACAAACAGCGGTGGATGCAGAGCAAACTGCAGCGTCACCTGCACTCTCACACACACCTGCACAGAGCTGTTAAAACAACACTGGGAAAGGAAGCTTTACACAGCGGTTGGTAAACTAGCCTGCCTAAAGCACAGTACACAAAATCGCAATGTCTAACTGTCCCTCAAAGTCACAGAACAGCGTTCTGTCCCTACTGAGTTCACAGCACAGTGACGCTAAAATGGTGGCGGCGCCTTTTATAGTGCATTCTGACATAATTTCAGCAGCCAATCACAGCCATGCCATTAGTTAAGATGACCGCAGCATTACAGGATGTGCCTACACTTCATAAGATTCCTCATTGGCTGACTAAAATCACATTGCCTCTCAAAGAATTATGGAACTTCCGATTCCGGTATACGATATTGAAAAATATCGGAACTAAGTATCGGAATTCCGATCAGCGAATATCGGCCGATACCCGATACTTGCGGTATCGGAATGCTCAACACTAGACAATAGGTGTCGGATCTTCGGATTTGGTCTCCAATACGCTCCACCAAAAAAAAATCTAAATTTTGTTTCTTCATCCGAAGGTAGGCAAAAAATTTCTCAGCTCCATGCACAGTGTTGAATACACACCACGGGTTAGTCTCTGGGCTGTGATGGGGTGGATCCACATACGGCGGTGTCGTTGGCGCTGACACATAATGCGCTGACGTCTCACTCTCTCCTTCTCCAGAACTATCACCTTCAAGCGATTCGCCTCCGCTGTAAAATCCACCAGATTCTTCAATAAATTGCCAATAATAACATCCATCTTCTCTCCAACCTGTACTTGCTCCTATACAACCTGTCAAAGATGGGCTGTATAAACAGTATATATTGTAAGCTTTTCAGGGGATATAGCTCTGAGATCGCCGTCCGGGTAGACGAAGTGGCACAGAAACAGTTCATTCAGACAGCAGTTCTGGTGAAACTGGCCGCAACCAGCTTTATTTAAAGTCCACAGCAAACAGATAAAAACAAATCATAAACATAAGACCTGGGCTTGTCCAGCCACTAATTACACTTAGATAGATTTTCGCTATCTATCCGGGTCCCGACTCTAACAGCCTGGGCCAAAACAACACTTATGTTCAGCATTTACCAGCATGGAGGTTCACAGAGTCTCCTCCTTGTGTCTGAAGGCACCTTCAACGTCCAGACTTGAGAGAGCTCCCCTCCTATTCAGCAGCTATCCGCATGGATTCTCACAGAGACTACTCCTGTGTCCGGGTACATCGAGCACCCAGACTGAGATAGCTCAAACTCCTGGAGACACCTTCTGTGCCTGGACCCCTCCTGTGTCCAGACTAAGCGAGCTCTCTGTCTGTGTTCGCAGACAACCTACTTCTGGTCTCCTAAATTAACACCTGAGTAGTTTCAGGCCTGAGCTGCAAGTGTGTAATGAATGTAAGGTGTAGTGACCTTTCTCTACCACTAGGTTTACAAAGCCATACATTTCCTTTATACCAGTCAGCAAAGTACTTAGGTGAAATGTACACCCCATTCATACACATCCCCTCACTGTCTCACAATATATAGGATTACAGTAGCCAGTAGCCAATCACGTTTATAAAAAACCTGATCCGTCGCAATCTGTCGAAAAAGGATAAAAACCGGATGAAACAATGCGACCGACTCGGTTTTTGGTTGGATGCCCGAGACGGATCCGGCGAAAAAAACAGATCCGTCTGATCCGGTTTTGCATACTATTTGCCGGATCCGGCGCTCCGGCGCGACGCCAGAAGGTGCCGTCAGGCGCAAAACGGATGTGTGAAAGAGGCCTTACCTGGTGTCAGTAGGAGAGAAGTCGAACAGTACCTGTGGAGAGGAGCTGTGATTAAACTCGCCCCAGAGCTGAGCGCTAGGGACAGGATACTGGAGTCTGTGGTTGCTCGGGTACTGAAGTCCTGGCAGCTAAATCCGGAGGGCAGGGGTCTGCAGGTCTCCTGTCCCGATCTAATACCCGGCGGCACAGCAGCATACCAGAGCCTGAAGCCGACACAAAGGAGCGACACCTCTAATAGGCTTGAGCTGCCTGCCATGCGGGCAACGGTTTGTTTTTAAAAAAGAGAGAGAGAAAGAAAGCAGCAGGAGGGTGAGCTGTTAGGCAGAGAAGACCAAAGAGGACAGCACAGTAGGATGGCCTCTGAACCCACCTGGCTAGGTGGATCCCAAATTGCTTTCAGGCTGCCGGATTTCCATTACCATCTGTTACCAGTGCCCTGGTCTCCACCTTCAACCATCAAGTAAAGGTAGAGGAAACTACAGCCCTTGTGTCCTCCAGTCATTTCTCGCACCCTCAGTCCTGCACCCCAACGTCCACGATCCCTAACAAAAACTGTACCGGTAGCCCTGGGGCCCCGTTCCACCTGTGGGGAGCAGAACCATCCCAGCTGTGTCACCATCGGCCCCAGCAGTCTCCTTCAGCAGCATCGGCCATCCATTGCCAAACAACGTGTCACGTTAAATCTCATATACATATCCCCCATTTATGGCACAGCTAAGGCCATGGAGTCTGGTCACGGCCCCATGACCTCCCCAAAGAACTGTGTGACCTGGTTTTGAGTACCCCACGGCCCTGGTGGCGTGTCATCTGGCGTCATGAACAGGATCTCGTAGCCCGGTATTACTGTTAGAATCTATTCAGTTTGACCATCCGCCATCTTGTTGTGGTTTCTGGCTGATGGTCTTTTTCCCCTTGTGCTGGGCTTGTCATTGGTCAGGTGATTGTATCACCCTTTATTACCCTGCACCTGCCTCCCAGTCCTTGCTGGACATCAGTGTTAATCCGCTTGAGTTCTGGCTAGGAGCCTTGATAGCTTTGTACTATACTTTGTGCAATTCTGGGAACTCTAGTTCTGCTTGCTTAGTCTTTTTGTTTTTTCCTTTTGTTTCTGCAGCTACCTCTATTTCCCTGCTAGGAGGTTACCAGTGTTTTGTTCCCAGTCCCTAGATCTTTCAAGGATCCCCTTCCCCCACCTTCAGGTCTTCGCTTGAGTCTAGACTAGGATCGACGGTGGATCTATTCGCAAGGAATAGGTTGCCCGCTCCATCGTAGGGATCGAGTCTAGTCCTAGTGCAGGGTCAGATTCCCCCCCTCTATTCCTCAGTTGCAGACCCAAAACAATTATTGGGTACTGTGTTCTCATGCCCTACAACATGGTGCTCTTGTCTTGGATTACATAGCACAACCTGCTGACAGATTCCCTTTATCATTCATTTATGCAAAAAAATAGCATATATTCATATTTTGATACTCCCAAAGCTAATCAGTTCAGCTATCTATGGGGATCAAAAGGTGAGAATGGGCTATTTTTTGCTCTATTGAGGTTCAGGTAAGTCAATCATTCTTAGTATTGATTGTTTTGGTTGTTTGCAACATTCATAATCACTAGTGAGTGTGAAGAATTTATATCTATTGGGGAAAAATGATACCTGCCCCAATATTCATTGCCAGAAATTAGAAATTTCCCTTCATCATTCCAAATGGATGTTATACAAGAAATACATTTTATTAACCCCTTACTGACATCCACTGTGCATGTATGGTGCAAGTAGGTAACAAGTGTATGGAGTGGGCTCAAGGGTTGAGCTCACCCCAAACTCGACAGGTAATGACTGTGTGTTACAGCCAGGACCTGTCTCTAACAAGTGTGATTGTTAACCAGTTAAATGCCGCTGTCAAACACTGACTGTAGCATAAACAGTACCATCATGGGGGGATGTCATTCTGTGCTCCCTTGGAGCGCCTGTGATGTGATCTCGTTTGCCGATGAGTTGCAATGACAGCCGGGGGTCTGTTGAAGACCTCCAAGCCTGTTATTAGGAAACCCTGCTTGTGGCTGAACCTCAAAGGAGATCATGGTATTGCCGTATGTAGCACAAGTGATCAGATAATTGCAGGTTAAACTCACCCAAAAGGACTACAAATACAGTGAAAAGAAAAAAAAAAATGTTTGAAAAAATGTGAAAAAAACTCAAAAATATTCACATCACCTCTTTCCCAAAATTGAAAATAAATATAATAAAAAATGTAGATGTGGTATGGCCACGTTGAGAGAAGTCGTTGAGAAAAGTCCAATCTATAAAAATATAAAATAAATTAACTCGATTGGTAAACACCGTAAACAGAAAAAAATTAAAGAAAGCCAAAATTTAGGTTTTTTGGTCGATAATATTCCACAAAAACTGTGGTAACAAGCAATAAAAACATCACATCTGTCCCAAAATGGTATCAATAAAAACATCATCTTGCCCCCAAAAAGAAGGCGTCACACAGCTCTATCGACCAAAAAAAACCAAGTCACAATCAAAATAATAAAAAAAACTGGTATGTCGTCTTAATTATACTGACAAGAAGAATCATAATATGAGGTCTTGTTTACTATGCAATGTACACCTTAAAAACAATTCCCAAAAAACAATGTCAGATTGTGTTTATTTCACAATTTCACCACACTTGGATTTTTTTCCTGATTTCCAGTACATTATGTGGTAAACAAATGGTGTCATTCAAAAGTACAACTTGTCCAGCAATAGCACAAACACTTATAAATCTATGTGGACAGAAACTTATAAAGCTATGGCTCCTGATAGAATGGGAGAAAAAAACGAAAATGGAAATTGGCTGCGTCGGGAAGGGGTTAAAGTTTGAATATTATTATTGCAAATAAAATATGACTGTGGAAAAATGAATATGAAAGCTCATTTTTGTTTTTGTAAAAAAAATGCAATAATATCAGACAGTGTTACTAGCATTTTTGCTAATCTACAGATATAATGGCATTTAAGAAAATGAAAAATAAGATTTAAAGATACCTGTTACTTGGTTCATTCTACCCAAATCAGGGGCAGCAGAAATCAGAGCCTGGATATATGATTGGGGAGAGATAGGACTAGCCACAGTCTGCTAATCAATGGTCAGCTCTGCTCGATGCTCTGTATGTATATGGATCGCCCGCCAGGGCAGTGGGGTACACGATACAGGGCTGCTTCTTAAAGGGGAAGTGTCACAGCGCCAGTGACCCGGTCCGTGGCTCTGGGCATCCATTAAAAGGGTATATTTACAAGGGGTAATAGAATTTGTAATAAAGTGTTTGTGACGCCACCTGCGGTACTCAGCAATAAAGATGTTAGCCGACGCTGCAGATGCAGTCCTCTGGGACAGTTGGTGATGCAGCAGAGTTGGTAAAGCTCCCCGCAGGTGGAGCTAAGTCCCACGGCAGATGTAATATAAGGTAGATGGTAACGATGTAGTATTTGGCAAGGGATGTAGCAGTGATGAGTAGGTGTTATAGGAAGAACTTGAGAAGACACAGTCAGATGCAGTTTCCAAAGCTTTAGTCACAGTTCAGCAGGCAGAGCATACAGGGCACTGATTACAGATGGTTCTGGAGTCGGTCAGCCTGAAAGCAATTTGGGAATCTCCTTATTCAGGTGGGTTGTGAGGCCTCCTTTCTAGCGCTTTTCTCTGAGCTACTTGCTGCTGTAAACTCTGTTCAAGTTCCTCTCTCTGTCTGTTACTTAAGTAGTATAATAGAAAAGACTAAGCACTCATCTTGGAGATATGAGAAGAGAATTTGTTTAATGGTAGTATGTCCCAAAAAACGTTTCGGTCACGGAGACCTTCGTCAGTTACTACATGAGATAAACAAAATATAAAGAAACAACAGGATCATAGACAGAGTCCTAGAAAATTATACATACAGCAAATATAGTGAAGTAAGATAACAAAGGGTTAAGTAAAATACAATAAATAGAGTAGAAAGGGTCAATAAAGGGATTTTAAATTAGTGCAGTGAATCCCTGCACAGTATACCACGCCAATACCAAAAATATTCATCTAGAGTAAGAGATAGCGAGATAAGTAGTGTCGTACCTTAAAACTGTGTAGTCAGAAAAGCAGACTCCTAGAATTTGCCCATAAATCAAATGATACAGCCTAAAGAAAGGTTATCAGATAGAGTGGTGAAACAGACAGAATAATAGCGGTATCAAAAAGAAATATATACACATATCACATAGTGAATACTCACATAGAGCACTAAGGTGTGCTAGTGATCAAGCTGTGGAAATATAGAAGTAAACAGGGATCACTAAGTGAGATTTGTGAGTGATATGCGGTAGAAAGGTGAATATATACCTTGACAAGCCAGTAATGGGCCAGTGGGCCTCCTGAATGCGGTATCCACCGCTATTATGGCAAAATGCTATACAGAACATGGGCATAAGAAAAAGGAGAAAACCTGTGAGATCAGAGTTACCATGTTCATATATATATCGTATTTGTGAGCGATACTTAGTCCCGCCCCTTTTCTTTAAAGTTCAGGACGGCGTTCTAGCGCCATTCTGCCAGCAGATAAACGCGCACACAGACGCTGCAAGCTGCCCAACCAAGGTAAAAATATTTTAACCACCAGCACCACAAATACGATATATATATGAACATGGTAACTCTGATCTCACAGGTTTTCTCCTTTTTCTTATGCCCATGTTCTGTATAGCATTTTGCCATAATAGCGGTGGATACCGCATTCAGGAGGCCCGCTGGCCCATTACTGGCTTGTCAAGGTATATATTCACCTTTCTACCGCATATCACTCACAAATCTCACTTAGTGATCCCTGTTTACTTCTATATTTCCACAGCTTGATCACTAGCACACCTTAGTGCTCTATGTGAGTATTCACTATGTGATATGTGTATATATTTCTTTTTGATACCGCTATTATTCTGTCTGTTTCACCACTCTATCTGATAACCTTTCTTTAGGCTGTATCATTTGATTTATGGGCAAATTCTAGGAGTCTGCTTTTCTGACTACACAGTTTTAAGGTACGACACTACTTATCTCGCTATCTCTTACTCTAGATGAATATTTTTGGTATTGGCGTGGTATACTGTGCAGGGATTCACTGCACTAATTTAAAATCCCTTTATTGACCCTTTCTACTCTATTTATTGTATTTTACTTAACCCTTTGTTATCTTACTTCACTATATTTGCTGTATGTATAATTTTCTAGGACTCTGTCTATGATCCTGTTGTTTCTTTATATTTTGTTTATCTCATGTAGTAACTGACGAAGGTCTCCGTGACCGAAACGTTTTTTGGGACATACTACCATTAAACAAATTCTCTTCTCATATCTCCAAGATGAGTGCTTAGTCTTTTCTATTATATTACTCCGGTGTGGGAACCTAGACCTTTAGCACCTTCTTGTATTTTGAGTTGTGCATACGATCTTTCCTTACTAATGTTACTTAAGTAGAACTCCACTCCCATGTCAGGCAGCTGCAGGCTGATTCAGGGATCGCTCCTGTATGGCATCTCCAGCTCACACGTGCTGCTGTATCGTCAAGTATCAGTTGGGGACAGAGGACCTGCTGTCTTCTGCCCTCCGAATTCTTCTGCTGGGGCTTTAGTATCCACTCTGCCTCAGAATCTGGCGCTCAAGACCAGGGTGAGCTCAGCTATAGCTCCTGTCTCCCAGCTTGTCTCCACAAGTCCTTCCTCAACCCTGCTCAGGCACTAACTAACTCTAACTCCTCCCCCCATCCAGAATGTTCCAAGGAAGCTCCCCTGAAATCAGGTGTTAGAGCTCCCCCTTCTGGTCTGGAGTAGGAAAAGTGTTGTATGCTGTGTGTTACCTGTTAAGCGGATCCCTCCTTGCTTCCAGGCATGACATCACTCCCTCCTGGAGGAAGGCAAGGTCACTGTGGCAACCGAACTCCTGGGTGTTACATATATATGCAGAGACCTGTCAATCAACTGGAAAAGCTGGACTAGTCACATCTCTCCCTATAGTCCCTGGCTGGATGTACAAGCTACGTTTTCTCTTAAACGCAATGGAACTTCAAGAGCTGCAATTGTCCCACCAGGTTATGATTCATGCTCGTTTGGACATCATTAATTGAATTACAGGTTCCCTTTAATTCAGGAGCTATCATTTTTTGATCTATTGTGATTAAACTAATTTAAAAGAATAATTTGAAATTTTTATTCAATCATTCAAGAAGTATCTGACAAAGAGAAAATAATCTCAGAACTGGAAGGAAAGGTTTGATTCAGTGCTCCAGGAAAGTGGATTATTTTTCAACGCGTTTCGAAGTTCCAAACTATCCACTGTCATTTATCCTGATGAAGAAGTTTCGAACTTGTCAAACGCATTGACAAATCAACTTAATTCCTGGATACCGTCCTCTTTTTCCATCATTAATACAGGCAGCATAAAATTAACTTAATCCTTCCGGTTCTAATGTTATCTTAGCGGTGGGTCCACAGCAGCCTTGAGCCTTTACAGTGGTTGTGGTCACACAACCACACCAGGTGAGTACCGTTGCTTTGGTCTCCCCATTTGTACTCGGATAAGACCCTATTGCACTTATTGTTATTCCAGTTTTCTACCTCAAAGAGAAAATAATGGATCAATGGAATCCTCAAAAGTTCCAATATTGATTAGTTCCAGGATCACCACAGAAAACGTTTTTTACTTAAGCCCATACCTGTACTTTAAAGAAGCAACCAAAATGTCACATAAATTGAGAAAAAGTGAGAATCAAAGAAAACTAAGAAATTCACAGAAATGAAGAAAATTCTAGATGCAAATGTAAGAGTTACTAAATGTTCAAATTCACTTTCCATGTTGAGGACATGAGTTTCCTCAGTGTCGTGTACCATACATACAATGTACAATTAGAAAAAGATAAAGCTCCACTCACCTCGAGTTCAAAGAAGCAACTCATCCTCCTGGGACAGGAAAAGAGGAGCACAAAACATAAATCCTGTGCTGTACTATTAAAGCTACAAGACCATCTTGTTGGTGAGATCTCCCAGAAAATTCCATCCACACCAAGGAGCAGCTGAACAATGAGATAGTTACAATGGCTTAGGAAACTTCACTGTATCTGAAAAAGTAAGTAACCTAAGGCCATTGTAACTTATGGAATTATTCAATATATTCTTATTTTAATAAAACATTTTAGAAGTTCATTTCTATCTTACCTTAAAATGTCTTCTATTTTTGTGAAAAGAAAGGTGTTTTTCTAATTTTTTGCTTCCTCTTCACTAGTCTACTGCAGAATAACAGGAAATATTCAGAAAATGTTTGTTCTATAGAATGGTTTCATTGGGATGTACTGTAGTAGGCTATCAGGTGCTGCATGATTCATTGGTTTGCCTAGATGTCAGATTTAAAATTTTAAAAATAAATAGATATCCATTATTGAGCCTAAAAGTTTTTTTGGAAATTAGCTACAGATATAATTTTAAAAAATCTTGTCTTTCCCATTCCCATCAAGCACTGACCCTCCGGAGATGCTCCCAGTCTTTTCTTTTTCACATGATAGCTACAGCACATGGCAGTAGCAGTCAGTAGCATACTAGATCTTGGTATTTTCAAGTTTTGAACACAAGCAAACATTTCCCTAAAGCAGTAGGTCTGTTAAAAGGGACCGAGCAAAATGTATCAATGGCAAAGATGTCCTCAAATTAATATAATTCATATGCATTCTGCTCTTATTGCTTGGAACAAGCACAGCCAATTCTATTTGGTGTTGGACACGATGGAGGACAACTCAGGGGGTTGGTCACGATGACCTTGGAGGTCCCTTCCAAATGTAACATTCTATGTTTCTATGTTGTATGCACCTAGACAGGAAGCCATGATAATCCATTTTTCATTTGGAAATCACAGGCCTCAGGTGCCAGATGACTGAAAAATTGGGTTTTTATGGGCAAATTTGATTTAAAACGAATAAAATTTGTAAAAAACGTAAGTGACCTGAAAACACATTTATGAAGTTCTGAGGTTTTTCCAGACCCTAGAGCATAGTAAACAGTTGGAGAGAGAAGGGGTTAAACAATAACACATATTATATACAAGTGTGTCTCACAAAATTAGAATATCATCAAAAAGTTAAGTTATTTCAGTTATTCAATACAAAAAGTGAAACTCATATTATACAGAGTCATTACAAACATCTATTTCAAGTGTTTATTTCTGTTAATGTTGATGATTATGGCTTACAGGCAATGAAAACCCAAAAGTCATTATCTCTGTAAATTAGAATAATTAACAAAGAACACCTGCAAAGGTTTCGTAAGCGTTTAAAAAGGTCCCTTAGTCTGTTTCAGTAGGCTCCACAATCATGGGGAAGACTGCTGACCTGACAGATGTCCAGATCCAGAAGCCAGTCATTGACACACTCCACAAAGAGGGTAAGCCACAAAAGGTCATTGCTAAAGAAGCTGGCTGTTAACAGAGTGATGCATCCAAGCATATTAATGTAAAGATGAGTGGAAGGAAAAAGTGTGGTAGAAAAAAAGCTGCACAAACCATGGGATAGCCACAGTTTTAAAAAGATTAAGAAAAGGCCATTCAAAAATTTGTGGGAGATTCACAAGGACTGGACAGCTGCTGGAGTTATTGCTTTAAGAGCCACCGCACACAGACTTATCCAGGACATGGGCATTCCTTGTGTCAAGCAACTCATGACCAATAGACAACTCCAGAAGCGTCTTACCAGGGCCAAGGAGAAAAAGAACTGAACTGTTACTCAGTGGTTCAAGGTGTTGGTTTCAGATGAAAGTAAATTTTGCATTTCATTTGGAAATCAAGGTCCCAGAATGTGAAGGAAGAGTGGAGAGGCGCACAATCCAAGCTACTGGAGGTCTAGTGTGAAGTTTCCACAATCAGTGATGGTTGGGGAGTAATATCATCTGCTGGTGTAGGTCCACTGTGTTTTATCAAGACCAAAGTCAGCGCAGCCGTCTACCAGAAAATTTTAAAACACTTCATGCTTCCCTCTGCCAACAAACTTTTTGGAGATGGAAATTTAATTTTCCAGCAGGACTTGGCACCTGTCCACACAGCAAAAAGTATCAATACCTGGTTTAAAAACAACAGTATCCTGCGCTTGATTAGCCAGCAAACTCGCCTGACCTTAACCCCATAGAGAATCTATGGGGTATTGTCAAAAAGAAGATGAGAGACATCAGACCCAATAAGGCAGACGAGCTGAAGCCTGCTATTAAAGCAACCTGGGCTTCCATAACACCTCAGCAGTGCCACAGGCTGATCGCCTCCATGCCACGCCGCATTGATGCAATAATTGATGCAAAAGGAGCCCCGACCAAGTATTGAGTGCATTTACTGAACATACATTTCAGTAGGGCAACATTTCGGATTTTAAAATAATTTTTCAAGCTGGTGTTATATAACGTATTCTAATTTTCTGAGATAATAACTTTTGGGTTTTCATTGGCTGTAAGCCAAAATCATCAACATTAACAGAAATAAACATTTGAAATACTGTATATTACTCTGTTTGTAATGACTCTATATAATATATGAGTTTCACTTTTTGTATTGAAGAACTGAAATAAATTAACTTTTTGATGATATTCTAATTTTGTGAGAAGCATTTGTACTCATTTGTCTTCACACTGTCACAGCTATTTGATTTCATTCGCTGGTCTTTGGAACTTCTAGCAGGACCTTCCAGCCCTGGGGATTGGACTCACAGTGTCAAAGAATTGGTGCAGGGCTTACATGATGCCCCATCTAATGTTGATCCATGACGACTGATGTTACAATGTGTATTACCCGAGGTCTAATCAGCGTTCGTAACAGCACAACATACATCATGACATGAGAGACCTGTTCAGAACTGGAAGTTCTGGCCCAAAGTTAAGATGCCTGAAGAGTATGTGACGTGCCGGGAACAAGAGAGAAGCCAGATTGATAGGAATAGTAAGCTGCAGAGAAGGCAAAATAGGTAAGTGAAAAACACCAGAAAAAATGCAGAGATGCTTACCTGCCCATGCCTCCAAACAAATGCACTATCAAGGCGCAGTGGACCCAATTAAAGGTGCAACAATACCGATGAAACAACCGCTCTCAACCTACCAATCCATGGAGGGGGTGACTGTTTGGCATATTAGTGCTCAAAAAATAGTCTGCATGTGGAGGCCTGGGTAAGTAAGCATCTCTGCCTATTTTCTGGTGTTTTATGAATAATTTTTGGAGAAATTCTGAGTCCTCTTTTTGTCATTTTGTTGTTTAGTGATACGACTCGCAAATGTGAGGACCCTTGACATGAGTTGCGAGCTTCCATATTTTGGCCATAATATTAACTAATACCTCACATATATTTATATGTGTTTTTTGCACTTTATTTACCTTTCAGGGTGCAGTTGGGCTCAGATGGCTTTGTAAACTGTGGAGTCTGTTCACAAGGGATGCATTTTGTTTAGTACTGAGGAGCCTGCCTGATCTAAGAGTATGGGTGTCATTAATAGGCTGTAAGCCAGATGCTCTGTATTACCTGTATGTTAACAGTGCCTCATACAGACTGCTTTTTGTGCATTAATATGCCAAACAGCCACCCCTCCATGGATTGGTAGATTGAGAGTGGTTGTTTCATCGGTATTGTTGCACCTGTGTTGCCGCCATCTTTAATTGGGTCCACTGCACCCTGATAGAGCATTTGTTTGGAGGCCCGGGCACGTAAGCATATCTACCTTTTTTCTGGTGTTTTTTGAATAATTTTTGGAGGAATTCTAAGTCTTCTTTTTGTGGTTTTGTTAAAATAGGTAAGCAGTAAGGAGCATATTATTTTTTAACACTTAAAAGAACTTGATAAACATTGATCTGAATTGAATTTCTGTGCCGAAATTGCAAATTGTCTCTTCAGAGAGGAAGAGGACTAGAACTCTAGTGCCACCTATTGGAAGTAGCAATCCTAAAAGTCAATGTCGACTTTAATAAACCTTGTTACATGACTTGGGCAAATTGAGCTTCTGGTTTGGCTTTTATCCTATTAAAGGGTCGACATTAACTTTTAAGATTGCTACTTCCAATAGGTGGCAGTAGAGTTCTAGTCCTCTTCCTCTCTGAAGAGGCAATTTGCATATTTTCCAGAGTAGCATTGCGGCTTTAAGTTTCCTCATCTCAGCATGCTTAGCATGTCAATCTCCGCAAGGAGAAACGATACTTCTTGGAGATAGATGTGCCAAAATTGAGAGATTTGCCTAATTTGAATTTTGACGTATTCGCTCACCTCTAATACTCATCTCATGACACATCTTTTTGCCCTTATTTGTAGCGCTTCTTAAACAATTTACCAAATTGATTTTTCCTCCTATTTAGTTAGATTTTTGAGTATAACAAGGTTATCAAGTCTCCAAAGAACAACCTTAGCTTATAGAAAACATTAGGTTTACTACACTACCTTATACAGTATATATTCTTGACATTAAAATTCATTAATTTGGCATTTGGTCTTGATATTTGTAATATTTACATTGCATCTATGTCTGCCTATACTTTTTTTATTTTTCTAGACTAAATACTGTATCAGTTTTTTTTCCCTGTATGGTTAGCTCTGTAAATCTCTTTCCTCTTTTTAACTAGTAATTGTTCCTCATCAGGTCGCTAAGTGTTTTACAATTTGTAAAAAGGAACTGCAATCCTTCTTTAGTTTGGGAACTTCCCTTTTTTCCATTTATTTTATGTTCATGAGAAATTACATTTTACCAAAAGAGGTTTTCATTTTCAATATACATAGCTAAATGACACAAAGTGCTGATTTAAAAAAACTTGGACTCAGCCAACCGCTACCGAAGCTCTTAGCAAATTTGGGCGTGTCTGGGGAACATATACCCTTCACTGTCTTTGCCATTGATGCAGAGATTTTGCAAACAGCGGGAAAAGGCACGCGGTGTCAGTCACAGCTGCCTCACTTGACATATGCAGTATGCCAATAAAGCCAGAATGCACATATCTGGCATCACTGCACACTGTCAGGGAGGCAGGGATCTGCCAAGAGCTTTCAGTGATGCCCCCCTTGCAAATCATGTGACTCGCACCCATAAGGGTTTGATATCATGATTAGTGGGATGATTACTCTGGAAGAAAACAATGCGCCCATGACTAGTCACCCATTACTTACCATATCACAAACCCAGTTTTAAAACTGATTTTATGCATTTTTAAAAATCCATACATATCAAAAAGGGGCTTTTTAAGAAGTATATAAAGGAATCAATAAATAAATAGTGGTATTTTGGGGAGCCTGGGAAAGTTGACAGGTTCATTTTGAGGAAGGGTGCTATGGAGCTCACCACACTGTCATGGTTGGAAAATCGGTGGAGGGTGCCGATCCCGCTGGTGAGGTACAGACAACATAGAAAAAAGGGTGGATACAATCCTTTTTCTAGATTGTAGGTTCTTTTATACTCCTTCTTGATGAGACTATTTTAATCTTTGCTTTTTCATTTTTAACTTTCCTCCTTCCAGGTACCATAATGTTTTTTTTTCCACTGATTTTTTTTTGGTGGATGAATTGCACTTCTGAATTATACTGTTCATTTTATTATTTAATGATAAAGTAGAAAAATAGGAAAGAAAATTCCATGAGGGCAGAAATGTTGAAAAATGCAATTAACTAGAGATAAGTCAATGAGAGTAAAATGCTGCCACGAGAGGTGGTGAGTTCTCCTTCAATGGAAGTCTTCAAACAGATGCTGGACAGACATCTGTCTGAGATGGTTTAGTGAATCCCTGGAGGGGGTTGGACCAGATGACCCAGGAGGTCCCTTCCAACTCTAACATTCTATGATTATATGATGCTATGTTGAAGCGGATTATGCAAAACCAGACCCCAGAACAAAAGAAATGTACAGTAATGTGGAAAAAAAGGAAGAAAAAAAAGATATCCATCTTCCTTTGTCTGGTCTTATCACTAACACTGATGCTGAAATCCTGTGAAATTATGTACACATACGCACGCAGAGGTCCGGGGATTTTAGAGCTTGTGGCAACAGTTAGAAGATGAGACGACAACCAGATGTGGGACACTGAGGAGTTGTGGGGCTGGAGAGATGAACGGTAAGGTGAGTATGAGTGTTGTTTTTACATTTTTGATGGCCCTTTATAGCTTTGGAAAATGGTGGCCAGCTGTCAGCCATTTTGCTGAACCAACACGGAAGCAAAATAAAAAAAACACATTTTGAAAATGTTTGTAAAATTCGAGTAGAATTAAATTCCACTCGATAAGTCCACTCAATTGTACCAATAATCCATGTTTTAGGGTTTTGCTTTTTCAGTGTTCTTTATGTGATAAATTGTTCTTGCAGGTTGAGTCCACAGGTCAATGTGATTACAGCCAGACTGTTTAATTCTGAACTTTGGAAAAATAATAGTTTAGGTCGTTGTTTTTGTGTTAATTTTTCTATTGATAGATCTGTATGAGGGCTTAATTAATGTACACAAGATGTTTTAATCTTTTACTAATACAATTTTGAAGAAGGTGTGAGACCATAAACCAACAATTCTTACATTTCAATTTTCTTTACTTACAGGGATAACTGTACAGTCATGGCCAAAAGTTTTGAGAATGACACAAATATTAATTTTTACAAAGTCTACTGCTTCACTTTTTCTAATGGCAATTTGCATATACTCCAGAATGTTATAAAGAGTGATCAGCTTAACAGCAATTACTTGCAAAGTCAATATTTGGCTAGAAAATGAACTTTATCCCCCAAAACACATTTCAACATCATTGCAGCCCTGCCTTAAAAGGACCAGCTAACCTCTTTTC
Source organism: Oophaga sylvatica (assembly GCA_033576555.1). Lineage (NCBI taxonomy): Eukaryota > Metazoa > Chordata > Amphibia > Anura > Dendrobatidae > Oophaga > Oophaga sylvatica. The sequence goes on along the minus strand of JARQOD010000003.1, from coordinate 429,765,157 downwards.
AGTGATTGCTCCATTAACACAGGTGTGGGTGTTGATGAGGACATAGCTGGAGATCAATCTGTCATGATTAAGTAAGAATGACACCACTGGACACTTTAAAAGGAGGCTGGTGCTTGGCATCATTGTTTCTCTTCTGTTAACCATGGTTATCTCTAAAGAAACACGTGCAGTCATCATTGCAATGCACAAAAATGGCCTAACAGGGAAGAGTATCGCAGCTAGAAAGATTGCACCTCAGTCAACAATCTATCGCATCATCAAGAACTTCAAGGAGAGAGGTTCCATTCTTGCCAAAAAGGCTCCAGGGCACCCAAGAAAGACCAGCAAGCGCCAGGACCGTCTCTTAAAAGTGTTTCAGCTGCGGGATCGGGCTACCAGCAGTGCAGAGCTTGCTCAGGAATGGCAGCAGGCAGGTGTGAGTGCATCTGCACGCACTGTGAGGCGGATACTCTTGGAGCAAGGCCTGGTCTCAAGGAGGGCAGCAAAGAAGCCACTTCTCTCCAGAAAAACATCATGGACAGACTGATATCTGCAAAAAGTACAAATGGACTGCTGAGGACTGGGGTAAAGTTATTTTCTCTGATGAATCCCCTTTTCGATTGTTTGGGACATCAGGAAAACGCCTCATTCGGAGAAGACAAGGTGAGCGCTACCACCAGTCTTGTCTCATGCCAACTGTTAAGCATCCTGAAACCATTCATGTGTGGGGTTGCTTCTCAGCCAAGGGAATCGGCTCTTTCACAGTCTTGCCTAAAAACACAGCCATGAATAAAGAATGGTACCAGAATGTTCTCCAAGAGCAACTTCTCCCAACCCTCCAAGAGCAGTTTGACGATCAACAATGCCTTTTCCAGCATGATGGAGCACCTTGCCATAAAGCAAAGGTGATAACTAAATGGCTCAGGGAACAAAACATAGAGATTTTGGGTCCATGGCCTGGAAACTCCCAGATCTTAATCCCATTGAGAACTTGTGGTCAATCATCAAGAGATGGGTGGACAAACAAAAACCTAAAAATTCTGACAAAATGAAAGCATTGATTGTGCAAGAATGGACTGCTATCAGTCAGGATTTGGTCCAGAAGTTGATTGAGAGCATGCCAGGGAGAATTGCAGAGGTCCTGAAGAAGAAAGGTCAACACTGCAAATATTGACTTGCTGCATTAACTCATTCTAACTGTCAATATAAGCTTTTGTTACTCATATGTTTGCAATTATATTTCTGTCTGTGATAAAAACATCTGTCAAACACACATAAAAACCAGAGGGCAGCAGATCATGTGAAAATATAATATTTGTGTCATTCTCAAAACTTTTGGCCATGACTGTATATATAGGTCATATGATATTTTGATAGATTGAACGTTTGCAGATGTGACAATATCAAAGACTAATTTTTTTTATTTTTGTACTGAAAAAATGATGATGATTATAACATTTTTGTTTATTTTATTTTTCATTTAGAAAACAAACTTTTTCTTTAGATATTTTCTTTTTTAAGCCTTCCTAGACATTTTGAACCCATGATTATTTGATTGGTTGCACAATACACTGTGATAGAAGTGCAAGATGGCAAGAGGAGTAGGAGCCTTCGTTTAGCCTTTGATTGACATGACCATGCATTGACACCCTGTGATCGCGTGGTGGAGGGCAATGGACATCAGAATGTACACTGGCCAGACATAGCATAAATGCCAATGTAAGAGATCAAAAAGAAGAAATTAGAGCGCTACTCCTCTAGCTTTAATAGATTGTGTTAGATGCAGATGCTGGCTGTATAACAAGTGTGATAAAGTCACTGGCCAAGTACTGGAGGGGAGATAAGTTTCACTGAGGCTATTAGTTTCAGTGATATGAAACCCAGACGTTTTGCTCCAGCACAGTAAGTATTTAGAGGGGTTAAGCAGCCATTTTAAAGGCTTGGTTTTTGTAAACAACCGTAGAGAGTGTGGGAGGTTGTTCAGAATATTTACACCCCAGGGTGTGGTCTACATTCAGTGTTCAATGTGTCTGGAGAGGCTAACTCCAAAGAGGTGTTCTTGTTTGTGCTAATCTGAACCATGTGCTTTGCTAACTCTGAGTTGGTGGATACACGCAACAAAAAGAACTGTGCTTTGTAAAATGCTTTTGTTTTAATTTATGCCAGAAAGGCTGTGATTTCTTGGTTTTTTTGCCAACTTTTGACTGGTTTATACAGTATCTTTAAAGGGAAGGTGCCGTGATTTTAATTTAATTTTTGATTATACAATCAATTTTTTAATACAAAATTAAATTAACTACTTTAATAGTTTTTTATTTATTGATTTTTATGTTTGCCACTAGGGGCTGCCATTTTCATTAGTGTGGGCGTAAGTGTCTGGGCACGACACTTGTACACCTCACTTACGGCAGCCATGGGCATAAGAGCCAAAGGTCAGACTCTGACTGCATCTCTTGCATTGATGCCGGTACTCCTGCCTCTTAGCTGTGACCTGGGCATGCACTCCAGGGCTGTCCAGGTGACAGCTGTGAGAGGAGATCGTGGCCATTTTGTCGTAGCCTGCAACATTTGCTGTGGGCTTTATTTTCGCGTCATTGCACACACAGTGCGTGTGATGACAGGAGCTGCTGGTAAGACCAGCAGTTAGAGCGCTGCAGGATCATGCTGTCCGATGTCAGCGTGACCCCGCAGCTGTTATTGTCACCCGCGGTAACGCTACCGCCGGTATTGTCGTCACAGTGCTTCGGGATCATGCTGGATGATGTCAGCATGATCCGGCAGCTGACTGTGACCCACATTGGTGACCTGCAGTAAAAAAGCAGGTGCGGGCCAGTGAGACTGCTGCTCCCATCGGGCTATGTCTGCTGTCACTGATAACAGTGACAGCAGGTGCCACTGATAGGAGAGTAGTATCATCTGCCGTCACCTGTGCTCACAGAAATAAATTAAAATTACATAAATATTCAAATAAAAATTTTAAAAAATTATACTCACCTTAACCCCTTCACCCCCAAGTGTGGTTTGCACGTTAATGACCGGGCCAATTTTTACAATTCTGACAACTGTCTCTTTATGAGGTTATAACTCTGGAACGCTTCAACGGATCTTCGCGATTCTGAGAATGTTTTCTCATGACATATTGTATTTCACGATAGTGGTAAAATTTCTTCGATATTACTTGCGTTTATTTTTGAAAAAAACGCAAATATGGGGAAAATTTTGAAAATTTTGCAATTATCAAACTTTGAATTTTTATTCCCTTAAAACAGAGAAATATGTCACACAAAATAGTTAATAAATAACATTTCCCACATGTCTACTTTACATCAGCACAATTTTGGAGCCAAAATTTTTTTTTTGTTAGGAAATTATAAGGGTTAAAAGTTGATCAGCGATTTCTCATTTTTACAACAAAATTTACAAAGCCATTTTTTTTTAGGGACCACTTCACATTTGAAGTCACTTTGAGGGGTCTATATGGCAGAAAATACCCAAAAGTGACACCATTCTAAAAACTGCCCCCCTCAAGGTACTCAAAACCACATTCAAGAAGTTTATTAACCCTTCAGGTGCTTTCAGGAGCTGAAGCAACGTGGAAGGAAAAAATGAATATTTAACTTTTTAGTCACAAAAATGATCTTTTACAAACTTTTTTTTATTTTCACAAGGGTAAAAGGAGAAAATGGACAGATAAAGTTGTTGTGCAATTTCTCCTGAGTACGCCAATACCCCATATGTGGGGGAAAACCACTGTTTGGCCACACGGCAGAGCTCGTAAGGGAAGGAGCACAGTTTGACTTTTTCAAACCAAAATTGGCTGAAATTGAGATTGGACGCCATGTCGTGTTTGGAGAGCCTCTCATGCACCTAAACAGTGGAAACCCCCCACAAGTAACACCATTTTGGAAACTAGACCCCTATGGAACTTATCTAGATCTGTTGTGAGCACTTTGAACCCCCAAATGTTTCACAAAAGTTTATAACGCCTTGGTGTGAAAAAAAAAAAAAACAATTTTCCACAAAAATGATTTTTTAGTCCCAAATTTTTGATTTTTCTCAAGGATATTGGACCCCAAAAGTTGTTGTCCAATTTGTCCTGAGTACGCTGATACCCCATATGTGGGGGGGGAAACTGTTTGGGTGCACGGCAGGGCTTGGAAAGGAAGTAATAACGTTTTGGAATGCAGACGTAGATGGGGGTCATGTTCCGTTTGCAGTGCCCCAGATGTGCCTAAACAATGGAAACCCCCACAAGTGACCCCATTTTGGAATCTAGACCCCCAAGGAACTTATCTAGGTCTGTGGTGAGCACTTTGAACCCCCAAGTGCGTCACACAAGTTTATAATGCCCGGGCATTAAAATAAAAAAATCCTAATTTTTCCCACAAAAAAATTATATTTTAGTCACCAATTTTTTATTTTCCCAAATGTAACAGGAGAAATTGGACCACAAAAGTTGTTGTCCAATTTTTCCTGAGTACGGTGATACCCCACATGTGAGGGGAAACCACTGTTTGGGCGCATGGCAGAGCTCGGAATGGAAGGAGCACCATTTGACTTCTTCCAACCAAAATTGGCTGGAATTGAGATAGGACGCCATGTTGCATTTGGAGAGCCCCTGATGTGCCTAAACAGTGGAAACCCCCCACAAGTGACCCCATTTGGGAAACTAGAACCCCTAAGGAACTTATCTAGATCTGTGGTGAGCAATTTGAACCCCAAGTGCTTCACACAAGTTTATAGCGGAGAGCCGTAAAATTAAAAAATCATATTTTTTCCACAGAAATGATCTTTTCACCCCAATTTTTATTTTCCCAAGGGTAACAAGACCCCAAAAGTTATTGTGCAATTTTTCCTGAGTATGCTGATTCCCATATGTGGGGGTAAACCACTGTTTGGGTGCATGGCAGAGCTCGGAAGGGAAGGAGCGCCATTTGACTTTGTCAATGCAGAATTGACTGGACACCATGTCGTGTTTGGAGAGCTCCTGATCTGCCTAAACAGTGGAAACCCCCCACAAATGACACCATTTTGGAAACTGGACCCCTCAAGGAACTTATCTAGATGTGTGGTGAGAACTTTGAACACCCAAGGTGTTTCACTAAAGTTTATAACGCCCGAGCATGAAAATAAAAAATCATATTTTTTCCACAAACATGATCTTTTAGTCCCCAACTTTTTATTTTCCCAAGAGTAATAGGAGAAATTGGACCCCAAAAGTTGTTGTCCGATTTGTCCTGAGTAGGCTGATACCCCATATGTGGGAGAAAACTACTGCATGGGCACACGTCAGGGCTTGGAAGGGAAGTAGTGACGTTTTGGATCAGACTTTGATGAATGGTCTGCGGGCGTCATGTCGCATTTGGAGAGCCCCTGATGTGCCTAAACAGTGGAAACCCCCCACAAGTGACCCCATTTTGGAAAATAGACCCCAAGGAACTTATCTAGATGTGTGATGAGCACTTTGAACCCCAAAGTGCTTCACAGAAGTTTATAACGTACAGCCGTAAAAATAAAAAATCCTTTTTTTTTTCTACAAAAATGATTTTTTTCGCCCCCAATATTTTATTTTCACAAGGGTAACAGGAGAAATTGGACCCCAAAAGTTGTTGGCCAATTTGTCCTGAGTACGCTGATACCAATATGTGGGAAAAAACTACTGTATGGGCACACGTCGGGGCTTGGAAGGGAAGTAGTGACGTTTTGGATTGCAGACTTTGATGGAATGGTCTGCGGGCATCATGCTGCATTTGGAGAGCCCCTGATGTGCCTAAACAGTGGAAACCCCCCACAAGTGACCCCATTTTGGAAAATAGACCCCACAAGGAACTTATCTAGATGTATGGTGAGCGCTATAAAGCCCCAAGTGCTTCACAGAAGTTTATAACGTAAAGCCATAAAAACAAAAAAATCATTTTTTTTCTACAAAAATGATATTTTCGCCCACAATTTTTTATTTTCCCAAGGGTAAAGAAGAAATTGGACCCCAAGAGTTATTGTGCAATTTGTCCCCAAGTACGCTGATACCCCATGTGGGGGTATACCACTGTTTGGGCGCATGGCAAAGCTCAGAAAGGAAGAAGCACCGTTTGACTTTTTCAACGCAGAATTGGCAGGAATTGAGATCAGACGCCATGTCACATTTGGAAAGCCCTGATGTGCCTAAACAGTGGAAACCCCCCAATTGTAACTGCAACCCTAACCCCAACACACCCCTAACCCTAGTCCCAACCTTAACCATAACCCTAACCACAAACTTAACCCTAACACCCCACTAACCCTAAACCCAACCCTAACCCTAATCCTAACTTTAGCCCCAACCCTAAACCTAACTTTAGCCGCAACCCTAACCCAACCCTAATGGGAAAATGGAAATAAATACATTTTTTAAATTTAATTATTTTTCCCTAACTAAGGGAGTGATAAAGGGGGGTTTGATTTACTATTTATAGCGAGTTTTTATGATTGGCAGCTGTCACGCTAAAAGACGCTTTTTATTGCAAAAAATAGTTTCTGCATCACTATATTTTGGGAGCTATAATTTTTGCATATTTTGGCCCACAGAGTCATGTGAGGTCTTATATTTTGCGGTACGAGTTGACGTTTTTATTGGTACCATTTTTGAGCACGTGACATTTTTTGATCGCTTTTTATTTCGATTTTTGGGAGGTTAGAATGAACAAAAATCAGCAATTCATGAATTTCTTTTGGGAGGGCGTTTATACCGTTCCGTGTGTGGTACAATTGATAAAGTGGTTTTATTCTTCGGGTTAGTACGATTACGGCGATACCTCATTTATATAATTTTTTTATGTTTTGGTGCTTTTATACAATAAAAACAATTTTATATAAAAAATAAATATTTTTGCATTGCTTTATTCTGCGAGCTTTTTTATTTTTTCGCTTATGATGCTGTATCGCAGCTCATTTTTTGCGGGACAAGATGAGGTTTTCAGCGGTACCAATGCTTATTTATATCGGTCTTTTTGATCGCGTGCTGTTCCACTTTTTGTTCGGCGAAAATGATGATAAAGGATTAATTTTTTTGCTTTGTTTTTTTTTGTTAAGGGGTTCACTTAAGGGGGTAACTAGTGGGACAGTTCTATAGGGCGGGTCGTTATGGACGCGGTGATACCAAATATGTGTACTTTTATTGTTTTGTTTTTTTTTATTTACAGGAAGAAATTAATTTATTGGGGAATATTTTTTTATTTTTTTCCTTTATTTTGACATTTTTTTTTACACTTGTGATTTTCTTTTTTTTACTTTTTACTTTGTCCCAGGGTGGGACATCACTGTATAATGTCAGATCGCTGGTCTGACAGTGTGCATAGCACTCTGTCAGACCAGGATGTGAAAGGCACTGCTGCAGGCTTCCTCAGCACTGTGGAAGCCGCCTCCCTGCAGGACCCCATGGCCATCTTGGATCCGGGGTCTTGCAGGGAGGAAGGTCTCAGAACAGCACGATCACATTGCGCTGTTCTGAGGGTCTCAGGGGAGCACGCAGGGAGCCCCCTCCCTGCGCGATGCTTCCCTGTGCCCCCGACACACTGCGATCATGTTTGATCGCGGTGTGCCAGGGGTTAGTGTGCCGGGAGCGGTCCTTGACCACTCCTGGCACATAGTGCTGGGTGTCAGCTGTGAAAATCAGATGACACCCGGCCGCGATCGGCCGTGCTCCCCACGGGAGCGTGTCCGATCACTGCGATGTACTATCCCATCCCTTGTCATACAGGCCCAGGTGCCACGGACAGGATAGTACGTCGGATGGCAGAAAGGGGTTAATGCCCAATCCCCAACGCCCTTGTCTCCTAAAAATAATGTAAAATAATAAACCACAATTTACTCGCTATTGGCTGTAGTCCAGGTAATCCGAGTGTCCCACAGCGATCTCACATGTAGAACAGTTACATTTGGAGGTGTGACCGCGCTAGCTGGTGATACACTGACAGGAAGTAATTGCTCCCGCAGTGTATCACTGCACTGCCATGAGAGTTCATCAGCTCCAGTGCTCTCACTTACAACACTGCTGTGTGAGAACTTTCCTACGCAGCAGTGGTGCCATAAGTGAGATCACCAGAGCTGATCAGCTAATGAACCCCAGTGAACTCTCTCATGGCAGCTCAGTGGTACTCTGCGGGAGCGATTATCTGCTGTCAGTGTATCGCTGGCTGTCTTTGAGAGCAGTCAAATCAATGATGAGACTGCTCTCAAAATGATCAGGATTGTTTTGGGACATTATGCATTCTCTTCTCAGTGGACAGGTGAGGAATATTGTGGTTTATTATTTTATTTTTGTTGCAGGAGACATTGGCATCGGTGGATTAGGTATTCGGTAAGTGTTATGGGTCTGCAACTCAGGAATAGAGCGGGAGGTGAATCTGACCCTGCACTAGGACTAGATTTGATCCCTACGATGGAGCGGATGACTTATTCCTTGCGAATAGACCCACCGACGATCCTAGTCTAGACTCAAGCGAAGACCTGAAGGTGGGGGAAGGGGATCCCTGAAAGATCTAGGGACTGGGAACAAAAAACTAGTAACCTCCTGGCAGGGAAATAGAGGAAGCTGCAGAAACAAAAGGAAAAACAAAAAGACTAAGCAAGCAGAACTAGAGTTCCCAGAACTGCACAAAGTATAGCACAACGCTATCAAGGCTCCTAGCCAGAACTCAAGCGGATTAACACTGATTTCCAGCAAGGACTGGGAGGCAGGTGCAGGGTAATAAAGGGTGATACAATCACCTGACCAACAACAAGCCCAGCACCAGGGGAAAACAGAACAGCAGCCAGAAACCACAACAAGATGGCGGATGGTCAAACTGAATAGATTCTAACAGTAAGTATGATTTAATTAAGATTATTAAAGGAGCCTGTGTCATTATTTTAAATAAAGGACTTTATTCTGGGTGTCTGTGTTTTATATAATATCACTATGGGGTTAGTAATGGATTGGCATCTTATAGACGCCTATCCATTACTAACCTGTGGGCTTGATGTTACCTGATATTACAAAGGTGACATCAACCCCCAAATATGAACCCCACTTGCCATCGCTACCACGTGAGCATGAGTGTGAGAGCGTGAGTGTGAGCATGTGAGCATGAGTGTGGGAGTGTGAGCGTGAGCGCATGAGTGTGAGTGTATTTTCGTGTGTGTGAGCGTGTGTATTTTCCTGTGTGTGAAAGTGCATGTGTGTGTGAGCGTGCATGTATTTTTTCCTGTGTGTGAGCATGCTTGTGTATTTTCGTATGTGTGGGTGTGTATGTGTGCGTGAGCGTGCATGTGTATTTCCTGTGTGTGAGCATGCGTGTGTATTTCTCAGTTTATGATACAGCGAGCAGCACCAACTAACAGAATCGTTGCTGCCTGCCATCCTGGGTGACAGTCTACTTTGCAGTCACCAACAAAATGGCTCCACTCTGTGTTCCTAAATCTCATCCTCTCTTATCCCCTAGCAAACAACCAGAAGAGGAGGAGAGGAGTGACATCATACACATGTGAGCAGATTCAGCCCATATTTACTGCAGTCCTAATGTGAGCAAGTTGAACACTAGGTTTTTGTGTCAAATTTCAGTAGCTGCTCCCCCTAGTGTTTAAAAGTGAAAATACCAAACATTTTAAAATTATTTTTCATATTTTACTAAATTGTAAACAAATGATAATATTTTTTAACAAAATTTAAACATTAATTCTTTAAATTTTTTCAATTGCTGAAATTTTTTAATTAATCAGTGAGAGGTTTAAAGAGACAGCATTCCTGAATCTTCCTCCGTATGCAGCCGAATTAGCTGGTCTACCACAAATGGCAGATACCTGCAGCACTGGACAGCCACTGTACATGTATGGTGCATGCCGTGAAGTTGTTAAATTTTGAATTCAAACAAATGAAAAAAATCATATTTATTATATTTTTAATAATAATTGTAACATATTTTATCATTCTGGAAATAAAATTGAATATTCATTTTCTTCACTTTTACAGAACCAACTACATGAACAGTAATATACAACAATCTATTAAAAAAGATATCAAAATATTACAAAAAAATTACACGCAACGTAAAATGAGTTTGGCATTTTGAATAGATCCATAGACAGATTTGCTACATCTAACAAACTTATACCGCATGGTATGTCTAATACAAAAAGAAATATATCTAAGACTTCAATGCTTTAAGAAACTCTAGTCATTTCATATTTTATAGTGATGAAACCATAATAGAATACCTTAAAGGTAGCCTGTCACCTCGTTTTGCCACTATAAGATGCAGCCACTGCCTTTCGGGGCTTATATTATTCCATAATGCTGTAGATAAGCCCCCGGTCCGATCTGAAAGATAAGAAAAATAAGTTTTAGTATACTCACCCAGGGGCGGTCAGGTCCGATGGGCATCGCAGGTCCGAGTACGGCACCTCCCATCTTCATGTGATGTCGTCATCCTGCTTGCTTCGTGTCGCACACCTGTGCATGCGTACTGATCTGCCCTGTTGAGGGCAGAACAAAGTACTGCAGAGCGCAGGCGCCAGGAAAGGTCAGAGAGGCCCAGCACCTGCGCACTGCAGTACTTTACAGTAGAAAATGAAGGAAAAAGGGATCCAGCTTCAATAAAATCTTCATCTTTATTGATTCATAAAAACATGAATAATGGCATGCTCCTGGACAAGCTCAGGACAAGGCTACGCGTTTCGATCACAGGGATCTTTATCACAGCTGACATATTCAGACAAAGGCACATATTTAAGACAAAGGAAGACCAATCACGATCAGAAAAAATGTCATGTGATTTTTGACAAGTCCTTTAACAATTTTCACATAACGAATAAAGAAAAAAAAAAAAAAAAAACCACAATATTTGCACAAATAAAATCAATGCAAAGAAATAAAATTAATAATGGAACATCAATTCGTTTCTTTTGTTGAGACCAAAGGATGTCTGGTATGTAGATTAAAGATCCAGAAAGCTTCACGTGTGAGGAGTCGCTGACGTGCATCTCCACCTCGGGCAGACAGGTTAACACTTTCAATACCTGTGACTTGGAAGGAAGAAACATTGCGAGCATGCTGAAAAATAAAATGTTTAGCAGCAGCAGAAATATTGCGATTCGAAGAAACATTCTTTACATCCTGCAAATGTTCAGCGATCCTGATTTTTAGTTTCCTAGTAGTGCAGCCTATATAAGATAAATTGCAAGTAGTGCACATAATTTTTATACCACATAGCATGAATTACAATTGATATATTTGTTAATGGTATAAATCGCAGTGCTGTCATTATTTTCAAAGGTTTTCGTTACACAAACATATTTGCAAAGTGCACATCTATTGTGGCCACATTTATAAAAACCTTTATGTTCTAACCATGATGTTTTATGAGAAGAGAAATTATTACTGAACATGCTTGGAGAAACTTTGTTACCAATAGATGGCGCTTTCCTTGAAACAACATTAATACCTGATGAAAGAATGTCAGCAAGAGAGGGATCTTCATATAAAATAGGCAGCGATCTCAAAATGATTTTTTTGATGTCCCCAAATTGAGGACTATATTGAGCACAAAAATATGGTTTCACTGCAAGATCATTTTTTTGTTGTCGCCCTCCACTAATGAGATCCTCTCTGTTTTTATTACTTACAATTGTTCGTGCTCTTTTTAATGACCATTTAGGATAATTTCTGTTTTTTAATTTTGTATCCACACAATTAAATTCCGTTTCCAAAGCTGTAGGATCGCTGCAGTTTCTCAAAATTCTGGTATATTCACCCAAAGGAATCGATTTAATAGTATGTTTGGGGTGACTGCTTGCTGCATGCAAGATAGAATTACCAGCACAAGGTTTGCTGAACGTTTTAGTAATAATAACAGAGTCATGTACCCCATATAAATCAAGATCCAAAAAAGAAATTTTGTTATGATGAAATTTATGAGTAAAATGTATGTTGAATGAATTAGAATTGATATAATCAATAAATCCGGATATGGCAGGTACATCACCACTCCAAATGATGAGTAAATCATCAATATATCTACCATACCAAGCAATCGAGTCAATAAATGGATTAGTAGCTGAAAAAATAAAAAATATTCCCAATATGACATAACAAGATTAGCTAGGGATGGCGCGAATTTCGCACCCATCGCCACGCCAGATTTTTGTAAAAAAAATTTATTGTCAAATGAGAAAAAATTGTGGGTTAATAAAAATTGAATAACTTGTAAAATATAATTAATGAGATCCTGGGAATAATTACTGAATTTCGTTAAGACAAACTGCAGCGCTGTCATGGCAACATTGTAAGGTATACAGGTATATAAAGAAGTCACATCACAACATAACCAAGTATTTTCTTTAGACCAGATTTTCTTGGAAAACATTCTCAGCACTTCTTTAGAATCTTTAATATAACCAGGAGTGATTTGTACTAGTGGTTGAAGTAGTGAGTCAACCCATTCACCCAGATGTTCATTTAAAGATCCAATCCCTGAGACAATAGGTCTCATGGGGGGGATTTTCATATCCTTGTGAATTTTTGGGAGACCATGCATGATAGGGATAATAGGATGAGACACTGTGAGATAATCAATTTGTTTTTTGGTTAAAATGCCAAGGCTGAAACCCTCATTGATAATTTGGATAATCTCACTTTTAAATTTATCAGTGGGATTTGTATGGAGTTTTTCATATACATCACTGTCAGACAAGAGAGACATAATTTGAGAATGATAATCCTCTTTATTCAGGATAACTACCATGCCACCCTTGTCCGACATTTTAATTATTATATCTGACATACTTTTGATCTCATCTAATGCAGTTTTCTGGGCTTTTGTTAAATTGGAATGATTTCTGCTGCTCCCCATTTTAACCCTATCATGAAGGATTTTTAAATCCCTCTCTATCACCTCCTGGTATTTAGTCATGCAATCAGGCCTGGATTGAATGGGATAAAAAGAGGGATTTTTTGTTTTAAACACAGGTGCATGAATGGTATCAGATTCATTATCATAGGAATGAGTAGACAAACTAAACAAAGTGTTGAGAGATACCTGTTCTCTGAAAGACAAGTCAGTAAATTCATTATTATATGTCAGCGACTCCTGCAAAGGGGTCTCATCAGAATGATTTAAAAAATGCTTTTTGATGGTAAGGTCTCGCATAAACTTATTGACGTCCAAAATAGTAGAAAAAAGATTGAAATTCTGATCGGGCACAAAATTCAGACCTAAGGACAAAACATCTAATTGCGTTTTGGTAAAGTCTCGTGCAGATAAATTCAAGACATTATCATGGTTTATTATTTGCGATAATTCTTCCTGCGGCGTGTAATCATGACATGATCTTTGTCGGTGTTTTCTGCCACCCCGCCTTTTACGTTTTTTGAATGACGAAAAAACTTTGTGGTGTGAACACTGTCATTAGAGGAAACACTCAGATTATTGTCAGATGAATCCAACTCAGAGGATGTAAAACAGACATGTGGTTTAGATACCGGTTCATTGAGAGCATGGTTGCGTTTTAAAATAGATTTAGGAGTTCTATGACCCCGCTCCCAATGGCCCCAGTCATAGACTTTCTTGGTTGAATAGTCTCTTAGATCACGAGAAAATGTTCTTTTTTTCCGGTCCATGATATCCTTTTCTAGGCTAGAGACATTATCTTGCATTTTAGCCACAAGTGAGTCATACTGAGTCAACGATTTAAATTCAGTGAGCGCAGTATCTGCATCATTCATTTGTTTCTGAATATCCTCCAATTTATTACTCTCATATTTGACTATGAGTTGCATTAGTTTGGAAGAACAATTACTGAGTATCTGATTCCACTCTTCAATGAAAATGTCAGAAAAAATTGTAGTGGGGATTTTTTTAATATGAAGCCCCCTTGGAATCATATTCTTAGCTAGATAAGTTGTGGTGGGATCATACTACCCTCCAAAATTATCTAGCTAAGGATATGATTCCAAGGGGGCTTCGTATTAAAAAAATCCCCACTACAATTTTTTCTGACATTTTCATTGAAGAGTGGAATCAGATACTCAGTAATTGTTCTTCCAAACTAATGCAACTCATAGTCAAATATGAGAGTAATAAATTGGAGGATATTCAGAAACAAATGAATGATGCAGATACTGCGCTCACTGAATTTAAATCGTTGACTCAGTATGACTCACTTGTGGCTAAAATGCAAGATAATGTCTCTAGCCTAGAAAAGGATATCATGGACCGGAAAAAAACGAAATTTTCTCGTGATCTAAGAGACTATTCAACCAAGAAAGTCTATGACTGGGGCCATTGGGAGCGGGGTCATAGAACTCCTAAATCTATTTTAAAACGCAACCATGCTCTCAATGAACCGGTATCTAAACCACATGTCTGTTTTACATCCTCTGAGTTGGATTCATCTGACAATAATCTGAGTGTTTCCTCTAATGACAGTGTTCACACCACAAAGTTTTTTCGTCATTCAAAAAACGTAAAAGGCGGGGTGGCAGAAAACACCGACAAAGATCATGTCATGATTACACGCCGCAGGAAGAATTATCGCAAATAATAAACCATGATAATGTCTTGAATTTATCTGCACGAGACTTTACCAAAACGCAATTAGATGTTTTGTCCTTAGGTCTGAATTTTGTGCCCGATCAGAATTTCAATCTTTTTTCTACTATTTTGGACGTCAATAAGTTTATGCGAGACCTTACCATCAAAAAGCATTTTTTAAATCATTCTGATGAGACCCCTTTGCAGGAGTCGCTGACATATAATAATGAATTTACTGACTTGTCTTTCAGAGAACAGGTATCTCTCAACACTTTGTTTAGTTTGTCTACTCATTCCTATGATAATGAATCTGATACCATTCATGCACCTGTGTTTAAAACAAAAAATCCCTCTTTTTATCCCATTCAATCCAGGCCTGATTGCATGACTAAATACCAGGAGGTGATAGAGAGGGATTTAAAAATCCTTCATGATAGGGTTAAAATGGGCAGCAGCAGAAATCATTCCAATTTAACAAAAGCCCAGAAAACTGCATTAGATGAGATCAAAAGTATGTCAGATATAATAATTAAAATGTCGGACAAGGGTGGCATGGTAGTTATCCTGAATAAAGAGGATTATCATTCTCAAATTATGTCTCTCTTGTCTGACAGTGATGTATATGAAAAACTCCATACAAATCCCACTGATAAATTTAAAAGTGAGATTATCCAAATTATCAATGAGGGTTTCAGCCTTGGCATTTTAACCAAAAAACAAATTGATTATCTCACAGTGTCTCATCCTATTATCCCTATCATGCATGGTCTCCCAAAAATTCACAAGGATATGAAAATCCCCCCCATGAGACCTATTGTCTCAGGGATTGGATCTTTAAATGAACATCTGGGTGAATGGGTTGACTCACTACTTCAACCACTAGTACAAATCACTCCTGGTTATATTAAAGATTCTAAAGAAGTGCTGAGAATGTTTTCCAAGAAAATCTGGTCTAAAGGGTATGCCACACTAAACAATATCGCTAACGGGATCGCTAAAAAACGTCACTATTTAGCGATCCCGTTAGCGATATTGTTCAGTGCGGCAGCTTCCAGCGACGAGCTTCCTGCTGTGATCTCGCTCGTCGCTGGAATCGTTCCGGACCCTATTTCATCGCTGGCGCTCCCGCTGGGTAAGTATCTTATCGCTGTGTGGCACCTTTTCTTAGCGATTTAGCGGTACTTTTGTACCGCTAAAGTCGTTAAGAAGATCGCTAACGGCGATAGCGTCGTTAACTATATCGCTAAATGCGGCCGCACTTAGCGATATAGAAACAATCCCGCTAGCGATCTCATTAGTATGCAACGCTAACGAGATCGCTAGCGGGATAGCTTAGTGTGGCAGTACCTTTAAGAAAATACTTGGTTATGTTGTGATGTGACTTCTTTATATACCTGTATACCTTACAATGTTGCCATGACAGCGCTGCAGTTTGTCTTAATGAAATTCAGTAATTATTCCCAGGATCTCATTAATTATATTTTACAAGTTATTCAATTTTTATTAACCCACAATTTTTCTCATTTGACAATAAATTTTTTTTACAAAAATCTGGCGTGGCGATGGGTGCGAAATTCGCGCCATCCCTAGCTAATCTTGTTATGTCATATTGGGAATATTTTTTTATTTTTTCAGCTACTAATCCATTTATTGACTCGATTGCTTGGTATGGTAGATATATTGATGATTTACTCATCATTTGGAGTGGTGATGTACCTGCCATATCCAGATTTATTGATTATATCAATTCTAATTCATTCAACATACATTTTACTCATAAATTTCATCATAACAAAATTTATTTTTTGAATCTTGATTTATATGGGGTACATGACTCTGTTATTATTACTAAAACGTTCAGCAAACCTTGTGCTGGTAATTCTATCTTGCATGCAGCAAGCAGTCACCCCAAACATACTATTAAATCGATTCCTTTGGGTGAATATACCAGAATTTTGAGAAACTGCAGCGATCCTACAGCTTTGGAAACGGAATTTAATTGTGTGGATACAAAATTTAAAAAACAGAAATTATCCTAAATGGTCATTAAAAAGAGCACGAACAATTGTAAGTAATAAAAACAGAGAGGATCTCATTAGTGGAGGGCGACAACAAAAAAATGATCTTGCAGTGAAACCATATTTTTGTGCTCAATATAGTCCTCAATTTGGGGACATCAAAAAATCATTTTGAGATCGCTGCCTATTTTATATGAAGATCCCTCTCTTGCTGACATTCTTTCATCAGGTATTAATGTTGTTTCAAGGAAAGCGCCATCTATTGGTAACAAAGTTTCTCCAAGCATGTTCAGTAATAATTTCTCTTCTCATAAAACATCGTGGTTAGAACATAAAGGTTTTTATAAATGTGGCCACAATAGATGTGCACTTTGCAAATATGTTTGTGTAACGAAAACCTTTGAAAATAATGACAGCACTGCGATTTATACCATTAACAATATATCAATTGTAATTCATGCTATGTGGTATATAAAATTATGTGCACTACTTGCAATTTATCTTATATAGGCTGCACTACTAGGAAACTAAAAATCAGGATCGCTGAACATTTGCAGGATGTAAAGAATGTTTCTTCGAATCGCAATATTTCTGCTGCTGCTAAACATTTTATTTTTCAGCATGCTCGCAATGTTTCTTCCTTCCAAGTCACAGGTATTGAAAGTGTTAACCTGTCTGCCCGAGGTGGAGATGCACGTCAGCGACTCCTCACACGTGAAGCTTTCTGGATCTTTAATCTACATACCAGACATCCTTTTGGTCTCAACAAAAGAAACGAATTGATGTTCCATTATTAATTTTATTTCTTTGCATTGATTTTATTTGTGCAAATATTGTGGTTTTTTTTTTTTTTTTTTTTTTCTTTATTCGTTATGTGAAAATTGTTAAAGGACTTGTCAAAAATCACATGACATTTTTTCTGATCGTGATTGGTCTTCCTTTGTCTTAAATATGTGCCTTTGTCTGAATATGTCAGCTGTGATAAAGATCCCTGTGATCGAAACGCGTAGCCTTGTCCTGAGCTTGTCCAGGAGCATGCCATTATTCATGTTTTTATGAATCAATAAAGATGAAGATTTTATTGAAGCTGGATCCCTTTTTCCTTCATTTTCTCATGTATCTTCACGTTTGATCAAGTGGAGGATCCGTGCTTCTACAAGTTAGCGTTCTTATATTAGTATTTTACAGTACCCATCGGACCGGCCCGCGGTTGAGTATAATGAAACTTGTTTTTCTTATCTTTCAGGTCGGACCGGGGGCTTATCTACAGCATTCTAGAATGCTGTAGATAAGCCCCAAAAGGCAGTGGCCGCATCTTATAGAGGGAAAACGAGGTGACAGGTTCCCTTATTGATAATGAGATTACTCTGCTAAAAATAAGATGACAGTTATGACTCTGTCCCCTAAAGATATTTGTAGATACTGACTCTGCTGTTCTGTCACAGTCTACACAGCTAAGCTAAAAAAGTAAATTCAATAAGCCAAACTGTATGTTCCAAAATTTAAATGTGTGTCTAATTGCCTAATGGACAAATAAATATTTAAATACTTTTATAGTTATAGATTTTTATATGCTTTCCATACAAAATAGATTTAAGGGAAATGTCAGCTTATGGTTCATCTCTTTGAAAACTGGAAAACTTTAATATGTTTTTACATACATAAAAAGAATATATTTTAAACATCTGTACTGCAAATATGCTTAAAATCTGCTCCTTCTTTGCTTAGGTCATTAGATTGTTCAATTTGTTCAGTTAAGTTTCTTTCAAGTCTGTAGGGGATTGATCTGAAGAAATCATGTTGAAAATCCTGTCCCATAAAAACATAAATGATTGGATTGATGCAACTGTTAAGACAAGCCAGGTTGGTAATGAAAATATTTACTGCATAGAATTGAAAGCTATTTCCATCATACATGGGTGTCAGTGGCCACATGTAATATGGAAACCAACAGATAAAGAAACACAATATAACAGCTGTAATGATCCTGGAGGATCTCTGAGATCTCTGGGATCTTTTACTTTTTCTAAGTTTAAAAAAAATGGTGACATAACTGGTAAAGATGATGAGAAAAGGGATCCCAAACATTATAAGTAATCTTATCAGTTGAATGGTCTGTTTTATCTCAACAGAACGTAAATCAATATCATAGAATAGACACCATTCATGTAAATCAAAAAGATAAAATTCATGTAAAAAATATACTAAACCAGTTAAGAGCACACTCAACACCCAAAGAATTGCCACAATATTTCTTACTAATTTATAGGTCCTTTGAGCTTTTGCCCAAAATGGCCACATGACCGATACCCAGCGGTCAATGCTCATCGCCGTTAATAGAAGGACACTGGCGCTCATGTTTAAATTAAAAAGTACAATGTTCAACGTGCAAAAAATACCTGGTAAATATAAGAAAAAGTGAGCCCAGTCTACAATTCTCAGAGGCAGAGATGCACAGCACAGGAAATCCGCAATGGCCAGATGGAGGAACCACATGGCACTGATTGTTTTCTTCATCCTAAATCCGGCAATCCAGATGACTAATCCATTACCGATAATCCCAAGAATAAAAATGATGCTGCATAGAGTAATTGACGTCTTCTGTAAAATGTCATCACACCTGATGCAGTAAGTTGTGTTAATTGTTTCATCGTGTTCATAAGGCGACCTTACAAAACATAGTAGGGACGAAATTAGTCTCATGAAGAATGTATAGCTTTATAACTATCTTATTCATAGAGGTATACAAGTAAAGCAGGGAAAAACACCAAAGTGCAAATGTGAGATTGTATTGTACTGTTAGATCACTTCAGCATGTTCTTCCATTCGTTAAAGAAGGTTCAAATACTCATTGTCCCCTTCTTGAATTTTTTTAACCATATAAATCCTTTATTCTGGTAAATTTCTTATGTCTTTAAAATGTTGATGAAAAGGATGCACCCTTTAAAAGTAGGTTGAAGTCGAGTGAGATATAATAAAAAATTCAGAGTGAATTCCGCATCAAAATTCATATAAAATTTGACAACAATCCACTTCCCATGCATGAGGTTTCTACAACTTTATTCACATGTACGAAAAATTAAGATCTGCACATTCCTGCAGATTCTGATGAGCAAATTAAGGTAATTTATTTTGAAGCTAATCCCCATAACATGGAGCAATCACTGATCCAATTTATCTAACCTACGTTCCCATGTCGCTGAACAGTTCGACGAATGTACCCAAATCCCATTATTTTCAATGGGAGGCAAAACCAATTGTATACACAACACCTTATGGGGTGGCAAAAAGATTCCCAACCAGCTAAAATTAGGGGCAGACACCATGAAAACTGGCATCAATTGACCCATATTAGAAATTTGCTAATGGCACAACAGCAGTCAGCCATGGTCCATGCATGAGTCATCAGGGTTTGGGCCTGCATTTACAGCTTGGAATTGGTTTAAATTAAGACATGGTGTGTAAGGGAGCGGAGTAAGCCTTCTTAGCTGGGAGACATGATACCTCATACAACAGCTCCAATTTTTTTTCCTATCCACACTCAGATGGCACAAATATCAGTTTCGTACTGTACTATTGGCTGAATAATTTAAGGAACGTAACACAGGTAGTTGACTGATCAATTGACCCACAGTAGAACATTTTATAATGGCAGAGAAGCAGTCAGCCATTGACCATGCATGATGTATCAGGATCTGGGCCAGCATTTAGAGCTTTAAATTGAGTTTAAATTAAGACCTCGTGGTTAAGGGAGAAGTAAACCTTCTTTGCTGAGATCCCTGATACCTCATGCAACAGCTCTATTTTTTTTTTTTTACAAGTCGCAGTCAGGTGGCATAAACATCAGTTTCATAGAGTACTATTGGTAGAAAAATGTAAGGATAGTAACACACAGGTAGTTAGTTAAAGTAAGTGCAGGCCTGCCAATCTGGGAGCACCACTGCTATAGGCAACACACATGAAGGAGACCCAACTTGGATTAAAGTGGCATCAATTTCTACAGAGTAGAAACAGTATAATTGGCCTGACACACCTTCCACTTCAGGCAACCCACCGGATGGAAAACCAACTTGGAGTTTCCAAATTTCAAAAACTTGTTTGTAACATCAGCAGCAGTAGCAAAAGCAGGCACAGAAGCCATGACAAAAATGCCACAGACTGTAATAACACAAGATCAATGCGTGACACTAAAAATGACACAATCGAATAGTCTGCCCAGTCTGCCACTGGAGTTCAAAAGTCATGGAAGATCCTTGACTTGTTCATTTTGATGAAAGTTAGGCGGTCTACACTATCATGGGACATCTGAATTCTGTTATCCATCAGGACACCACCAGAAGCACTGAAGACACGTTCTGAGAGGACACTGCCTGCTGGGCATGAAAAAACCTCCAATGCTTGACAAGCAAGCTCACGCCACTCTTTCATTTTTGAAGACCAAAATGCAAAAGGGTCCAAATTCTCCCTGATAGCAGTGATATTGAGCTCAAGATACTCCTGCACTATCCTCTCCAATCGTTCACAATGTGCCAGAGTTTTACTCTGTTCTGCTTGTGCATGGACTTGCCTAAAACATGTGTGAAATAACTCCCAGAAATTGCTTATGCCACTTAAAATGTTGCTGCTGCTAAAGCTTTTGCGGTGACGCCTTGAGGTTGCCAGTGTTTGAAGTCTAGAATTGCGATGGACACTGCTGACTTGGGGAAAACCACTCTTAAGACTGTCTACAAGCAATGTTTTGATACTCCAGCATGCTCGCATCATTTTCCAAGGGAGAAGCATTTGGCAAAATTTATTCTTGTACCATGGATCAAACAGAGTAGCAACCCAGTAGTCAGCTTTATTTTTCACCCTAAGAATACGGGCATCATGTTAAAGATAGTGCAGCAAGAAAGCGTTCATGTTTCCAGTGTTTCCATGAGGTCCAAGTCCATGGTGTGCTGGTGGCGAGGTAACACTCAAAATTGCTTCCTCCATCCCCTCCAGACAACCACGGACAACAGAGAAGGGAAAAGTTATCCTCTTCATCTCCTGACTGTTGCAGGTCCACCACCTCTTCCTCTTTATCCTCCTCAATTTGTTAATCAGTTCCTGCACCTTCTTGACAGTCTGAAACTTAGAGATATTGTTATGCTTTCCACATCCTCCTCTACTTCCACCTCTTCCTCACCTGCTTCATCTGTGCCCACTCCACAAGCATGATTTGCACCATGTCCCTACTGCATTGGCCCAGGCCTATGCAAAAGGACATACTAAAGCAGGGCTTGTCACTGCTGCCACAGTCACTGCAACATGTGCAGATTGAAACGCCATGCTGACACATTGCAAATCAAAACCGGTTGGCCGAAAGACCTCTTTAGCGATGCAAGTTGATAACCTGCATGGTGCGATTATCGGAAGTGAGCATACAGCAACCGTGCTTTCTGCAGCTGCTCATCGAGGCTGTAATAGTGGCAGAGAAATTGTTGTACCACCAGGTTGAGGACGAGAGCCATGCAAGGCATTTGTGTGAGGTTACCCCATCATAGGACTGCCACCAGTTTTGCATTGTTATCAGACACGGCTTTCCCTGGCTCCCGATTCATTGGAGACAGCCATTGCTCTAACTCGGATTGTTTAGCTGTCCACAGCTCTTGAACTGTGTGCCTGCCATCTCCAAGGCATATACAGTGGTGGCCAAAAGTATTGGCACCCCTGCAATTCTGTCAGATAATGCTCAGTGTCAATCACAAATTATTTGCTATTTTTATCTTCATTTAATTTGCTTGCAAGGAAAAAACACAAAAGAGAATGAAGCAAAAATCAAATCCTTGATCATTTCACACAAAACTCCAAAAATGGGCCAGACAAAAGTATTGGCACCCTCAGCCTAATACTTGGTTGCGCAGTCTTTAGCTAAAATAACTGCAAACAACCGCTTCCGGTAACCATCAATGAGTTTCTTACAATGCTCTGCTGGAATTGTAGACCATTCTTCTTTGGCAAACTGCTCCAGGTCCCTGATATTTGAAGGGTGCCTTCTCCAAACTGCCATTTTGAGATCTCTCCACAGGTGTTCTATGGGATTCAGATGTGGACTCATTGCTGGCCACCTTTGAAGTCTCCAGTGCTTTCTCTCAAACCATTTTATAGTGCTTTTGGAAGTGTGTTTTGGGTCATTGTCCTGCTGGAAGACCCATGACCTCTGAGGGAGACCCAGCTTTCTCACACTGGGCCTACATTTTGCTGCAAAATTTGTTGGTAGTCTTCAGACTTCATAATGCCATGCACACGGTCAAGCACTCCAGTGCCAGAGGCAGCAAAGCAACCCCAAAACATCAGGGAACCTCCGCTATGTTTGACTGTAGGGACCGTGTTCTTTGAATGCCTCTTTTTTTTTCTTGTACACTCTATGTTGATGGTTTTTTCCCAAAAAGCTCGACTTTTGTCTCATCTGACCAGAGAACATTCTTCCAAAATGTTTTAGGCTTTCTCGGGTAAGTTTTGGCAAACTCCAGCCTGGCTTTTTTATGTCTCGGAGTAAGAAGTGGGGTCTTCTTGGGTATCCTACTATACAGTCCTTTTTCATTCAGATGCCGACGGATAGTATGGGTTGACATTGTTGTACCCTCAGACTGCAGGGCAGCTTGAACTTGTTTGGATGTTAGTCGAGGTTCTTTATCCACCATCCGCACAATCTTGCGTTGAAATCTCACGTCAATGTTTATTTTCCTACCACATCTAGGGAGGTTAGCCACAGTGCCATGGGCTTTAAACTTCTTGATGACACTGCACACGGAAGACAAAGGAACATTCAGGTCTTTGGAGATGGACTTGTAGCCTTGAGATTGCTCATGCTTCCTCACAATTTGGTTTCTCAAGTCCTCAGACAGTTCTTTGGTCTTCTTTCTTTTCTCCATGCTCAATGTGGTACACACAAGGACATAGGACAGAGGTTGAGTCAACTTTAATCCATGTTAACTGGCTGCAAGTGTCATTTAGTTATTGCCAACACCTGTTAGGTGCCACAGGTAAGTTACAGGTGCTGGTGATTACACGAATTAGAGAAGCATCACATGATTTTTCAAACAGTGCCAATACTTTTGTCCACCCAATTTTTTAGGTTTGGTGTGGAATTATATCCAATTTGGCTTTAGGTCAATTCTTTTTGTGTTTTTTCATTGAAGACAAATTAAATGCAGATAATAATACCAAAGAATTTGTGTTTGCAATCATTTTCAGGAAGAAACTGAGTATTATCTGACAGAATTGCGGGGTGCCAATACTTTTGGCCACCACTGTAAATTTAAACACTGCCTGATTGCAGTAAACCTGGCTGCGCAGTTTGTAGATGGGGGGGTTCTCTCTGCACTGCTGGAATGCGTGTCTCATTAAGGGAGAGGTTCAGAGTGAAGGTGGAGGCCCTAGAGGAGGTAGAGGAGCCCAAAGTAGTGAAGGAAGCATAAGATACAGATGTTTGTCCTGCATACCTTGGTGATTCCAAGATTTTGCCTGCCTCAACAGCCACAAGAATCGCCAAGTATCCAGTCAGCAAGATAACAGCACTGCCCATATTTTCTCATCCAAGTGTCAGTGGTTAAATGCACTCAGGCAGAGATAAATTCTTTCAAGAAGCGGGTGATGTTTTCTGCAACATGCTAGTGTAGTGTAGTCAAAGCTTTCTTAGGCCTGTTTCACACTACAGTTTTCTGGCGTCAATCAAAATCCGTCATTAGGTGAAAAAATCAGATCCGACGGATTTGCCTGACGGATCGTCTTTTTCCCATAGACTTGTATTAGCGTCGGATTATGACGGATGGCCTTCCATTTCGTCCGTCGTGTGATGGATCCGTCATCAAATTGCTGTTCGTCGGCCGGGAAAATCGTCCATAGGATCGTTTTTGGTCTGTGTCAAAAAGTCGGACGGTGACGGATCCGATGCTGTCCGTCGTCTGATTGAATGGATGCCTTTGGGTGACGGATGCGTTGCCATCAGTCTCATGACAGAATCCAGTGGCGTATTCCGTTTTTTACACTGAGCATGCCCAGAAGATTTTCCATTCCTTAAAATTTAACCAAAAAACCATTCTGGAACAGAAATCTCTCTCTCTCTCTCTCTCTCTCTCCTTCCCAAAGTTCTATTCCTTTAAATTTCATACACTGGCTGCTGGGACAGATCTATCGAAAAAACGGATCCGGTGCATCAGTTATTTCAAATCAGCAAGGATCCGTTTTTTTCACACTTTGACGGATTTTGACTGATGCCACAAAACGGAAGTGTGAAACAGGCCTTAGAGACGTAATGGCAACTGGTATTAAGGAACTGAAATGGCCAATAACTTTCTGAAATAGTCTGTGTCCAGCAGGCAGAAAGGCAGCATTTCTGTGGCCAACAGGTTGGAGATGGTAGAGTTCAAGCTCTTAGCTTTGGCATGTGTAGGAGGAAACATTTTTTTACATGACCACAACTGTGGGACTGAAGGATGGCTGCTGTGATGAGAGAGAGTGGAGTAGGGTGAGCATGAAAATCTGCGGACTGTGAGTGAGGTGCAGGTAGATATGTTATGGTGGATTGAGAAAGATGTGTAATGCACAGTGATTTAAATTAGCAAATGGGGCCTCCTGATTCATGACTGCAACACAGTTTTATCCCAAACAATTAAGATTAGCAAATAGGGCCTCCTGGCTGAAACTCTATGTGAGGACTAACAATTTTGATGAGCAAATGGGGCCTTATTCCTCACTGCAACACAGTTTTAGCCAAAAATATTTGGATTTTCAAATGGGATCTCCTGGCTGGACTCCAATATTAGGACTAATAATTTTGATTAGCAAATTGGGCCCCCTGATTCTCACTGCAACAAACTTTTATCCCAAATGATTTAAAATAGAAAATAGAATTAGACTTACCGGTAATTCGGTTTCTAGAAACCTTCCACGACAGCATAGGTGGTTGTCTCCATGCCCTAATGGGGGACAGGAAGCACAAGAGAGGTTAAAAAGCCACTCCCACCTCCCTCTCACCAGTGAATTATAACGTACACCATAGCACAGGTTACCTTCACATCCTCAGAATTATCCAAGAATATAGGGAGGGAATTAGTGCTGTCGTGGAAGGTTTCTAGAAACCGAATTACCGGTAAGTCTAATTCTATTTTCTCTAGCAACCTTCCACGACAGCATAGGAGGAATAACAACCTATACTGCACTAGGGGGGACCATGGCCTGAAGCACTTTGAGGCCAAAAGCTAAATCACTGTTGGACAGAAGGTCCAACCTGTAATGTTTGGTGAAAGTAAGTTATTTCTTCCTGACGGATGGATGAACAAGTTCTGGTCTATTCTCCAGGTATTAGTAAGGTTTAAGTAATGTAAGACTATCCGCCTTACATACAGCGTATGGAATTCTTCCTCTCTAGGATTGGCTGGATTCTGGCAAAACAAGGGAACTGTAATTTTCTGAGACCTGTGAAAGTCAGACACTACTTTCGGTAAGAAGGATGGATCCAGGGAAAGAACTATGGAATCGTCTCTGACAGTTAGATATGGCTCTCTGACTGATAGGGCCTGCAGTTCCCTATTCGTCTAGCTGACGTGATTGCTATGAGAAAGGCCACTTTATATGAAATAAACTGTAATGAACATTCTGCCAGAGGTTCAAATGGGGGCTTTGAAAGCCCTTTAAAAACAATATTCAGGTCCCACGGAGGAACCATAGGTTGCTTTTTTGGATGTAGTCTAGTAGCTGAGGTCATAAACCTTCTTATCTAGCGGTGGCTAGCCAAGTCTTGATCAAACATTGAGCTTAAGGCTGCACCTGCACCTTTAGGGTACCAGGCCTGAGGCCTAATTCAAGCTCTTTCTGTAAGAAGTCCAGAATGCGGGAAATATTAGGGCGTGCTGGGTCGGGAGGAACCGGAAGACACCATGAAGAAAACTTTTTCCATATTTTATTATATATGGCGTTGGTGACTGGTTTTCTTGACCCCTGCAGGGTAGCGATTACCGCATCCAAAAGACCTTTACTTTTTAGTATTTGGGCCTCAGTTACCAGGCAGCCAATTTTAATTCCTGAAGATTCGGGTGACGTAGCGGGCACTGTAGTAGGAGGTCACACTCTAGGGGCAAGTGGACTGGATCATCTACTTGGAGTTCTCTTATCAGAGAGAACCAGCTCCTCTTCGGCCACATTGGGACCACTAATATAGTAGGGGTTCGATCTTCTCTGATTTTCCGCAGGGTCACTGCTAAGATGAGAATTTGGGGAAAGACGTAGGTCAGTTTGAAGGTCCATTTGTGCGCAAACGCATCTACTCCCAGAGACTTCAAAAAACAAGGAACAAATATCCTAAAATAAAATAAAAAAATATATATATTGCAAAAAATGCATGAAGGTAGTAATAATAATAAGGGTATTTGGTAACATAATTTTGATCAAAAGAATGTACAATACATCCCGCCACGTCAAGGCAACCCTTGTGGGACAGTCCTAACTCTTGTATTAAAAACCTTTCCACTTGTCAAGTGACAAATGTGAACAAGGACAGAGAGACTGAACCCACCAGTAAAAGCATAGGCCAAACAGGATGGATTTCTCAGCTCAGAAGCAGGGCGGTCACACCCTTATATGCATAAGATGAACTAAGAACTAAATGAAAAACTAGGTCTGAGCTGAAAAAGTAAGTTGATGTGTATGCAAAATGTAAATGCATATTAACACATGACCATTACACAGAGAAAACAAAAACAAGAAACAATATCCTAAAATAAAAAAATATTTATATATATATATTGCAAAAAATGCATGAAGGTAGTAATAATAATAAGGGTATTTGGTGAACATAATTTTGATCAAAAGAATGTACAAGCCATCCCGCCACGTCAAGGCAACCCTTGTGGGACAGTCCTAACTCTTGTATTAAAAACCTTTCCACTTGTCAAGTAACAAATGTGAACAAGGACAGAGAGACTGAACCCACCAGTAAAAGCATAGGCCAGACAGGATGGATTTATCAGCTCCTCTTCGGCCACATTGGGGCCACTAATATAGTAGGGGTTCGATCTTCTCTGATTTTCCGCAGGGTCACTGCTAAGATAGGAATTTGGGGAAAGACGTAGGCCAGTTTAAAGGTCCATTTGTGCTCAAACGCATCTACAAGTCAAGTCAAGTCAAGTCAAGTCAAGACAAGTCTCTGGGGTTCAGGGAAAAAAACTTCTCCACCTTGCCATTTCGACCAGATGCTAGGAGATCTACTTATGGAAGGCCCCACTTGTACACCAGTGTCTGGAATACTCTCGCATTCAGACTCCATTTGCCAGGTTGCATATTGTGTCTGCTCAGAAAGTCTGCCTGAAGATTGGAACTTCCCTTTAGATGGACCACTGACAATGAGATGAGGTGTTTCTCGGCCCAAGAAAATATTTTCTCTGAGATCCTTTTCAGGTTGCTGAATTTCGTGCCCCCCCGGTGTTTTAGGTGGGCTACCATAGTCATATTGTCGGAATACACCTTGACATGCTGACCTTGGACCTGGTCTACTGCTGCTAGTATGGCTTCTTCTATGGCCTTTAGCTCCCTGCAGTTGGAGGATCTTAAATTCATCTCCTGACTCCATAACCCCTGGTATGGGACCTGGTCTACCATAGCTCCCCAACCTTTTTTTTTGGCGTCCGTAGTCACCGAGACCAGAGGGGACTACGCCCAGTTTACGCCTTTGCCTAAATTCTTGGGATTTGTCCACCATAACAGGGATGCTCTGACTCTTCCTGTGGTGAGGACCTTTTTGTTCAAAGACCAGTGGTCGCCGTTCCAATTCCCCAGGATGTGGGATTGAAGCAGCCTGGAATGAGCTAGTGCCCAAGCCACTGACTGTATGCATGATATCACTGACCCTAGAAGAGACATAGCTGACCAAAGGGTTGAGGAGCTCTGTTTGCTGAAACTCCTTGCTTTTTTGATCATGGACATCTGATGGTCTTTTGGAAGAATGGACATCTGTTTTCTCGCATCCAACAGCACCCCTAGGAATCTTCTTCTCTGAGCCGGCTGAAGGCAGGACTTCTTTATGTTTGGAACCCATCCTAAGGAGCGAAGAATGTCCAGAGTGTGTTCCACTTGTTCTTGTAGGACCCGATAGGAAGCACCTATTATTAGTAAGTCATCCAAGTACGGGACTTTGCATATGCCCTGGCTTTGGATATGGGCAACCGCCTCCGCCATGACCTTTAAGAACACCCTTGAAGCTGATGATATGCCAAAGGGGAGCACGTTGAACTGGTAGTGTTTCGTTTCTGAACCCTCCTGAACAAAAAATCTTAGGCATTTCCTGTGATGTGGAAGGACCGAGATGTAGAAATATGCATCCTTCAGGTCTATTGTGGCTATGAAGGAGTGAGTAGTTATTAGCAAAATGGCAGTTTTCAACGACTCCATCTTGAACTTGCGGTATACGATATGCTGATTGAGGGACTTCAAGTTTATTATTATCCTTGCCTCCCCTGTAGGTTTTTTTTACTAGGAATAGCCTGGAGTAGTGACCCTCCCCATGCTCTTCCACGGGAACCAGGGAGACGGCATTCGAGTGAACCAGGTCTTTTTTGCCAGCTGTTAGGATCGTCTGGGCCTCCCGAGATGGTAGGGAGGTAACCCTCAGACCCCTGGGGGGAAGACTCAAACTCCAGTAGAAGGCCTTCTCTGATGACACTGAGGACCCAATGGCAGCTGGAAATCGACTGCCAAACATGTACGAAATTCGAGAGCCTCCCCTCCACAGGGTCGGAGTCATTTCTTCTGCTGTTGCTGCTGCTGGGGAACAAGGATGTTCCTACCCCTTCCCTTCGCGTAGCTTCACCTCCCCGTCTTTCCTTTGCCCTTGTCTGAAGGGCAAACAAGGTTCTGGGGGGCTCGAAAAAATCGTTTCCTGGAGGACCGCTGCTCCGGAAGAGCTTTCTTCTTATCAGTGGCTCTCTCAAGGATTTCATCCAGAGCTGGGCCAAAGACAAGTTCACCCTTAAAGGGTATGGAGCAAAGCCTGATTTTAGACGTAACATCCCCGCTCCACATCTTGAGCCATAGGGCTCGCCTGGCAGAGTTGGACTGTGCCAGTGTTCTGGCAGATGTATGGATTATCTCCAAAGAGGCATCTGCCAGGTATCCTGTAGCTCTCTGAAGGATGGGCAGTGAGTCGAGGAGCTCGCCTCTTGAGGTACCTTGAGAGATATGATTCTACAGTTCCTCCAGCCACCTAAAGAGGGATTGTGAGACACATGTAGAGGCAACAGCAGATTTTAAAGCAGTAGCCGAGGTTTCCCAGGGCTTTCTCAGAAGGCTCTCTATTTTACGGTCCATCAGGTCTTTCAATTGTGATATATCTTCAAAGGAGAGGATAGTCTTTTTAACTAGCCGACTCACTTGTACATCCACTTTCGGTGTATCTAAATAAAAGGGACACCTGTGTTTGAATTCAGAAGGGGAGGAATAGCGTTTCTCTGGGAACTCCCATTCCTGCGAGATCATATCCCGAATGGTTTTATGCACTGCTTGCTTAGACCACTCCAGCCCTCCAAACATCTTATCCTGGGCGGTCTGAGAAACCTGTTCCTCCTCGAACCCCATGGTGGCCCGAACAGCACTGACCAGTTCTTCTATATAGTCTGAAGAAAAAAGATATCTCCTGACCTCTGTACTTCTAAGGCCCCTGACTCTTCCCATCTTTCAGAGCCCGAGTCATATGATTGTTCTGACTCGGACTCTGAATCAAACTGAAGCCTACGCTTTTTTGTGGGAGGAGGACCTACGCTTTTTTGTGGGAGGAGGACCTAGCGATGAAGCTGAAAGCAGCGGCAGAGGTGTGGGTGGAGGGGGGGCAAGAGCAGCTAGCGAAGACTGAACCTCCTGTTTGACCCAACTACGGATCTCGTCAATTAGAGAGGGGTGCTCTGCTCTGATTACACTATCTGTGCACGCCTGGCACAGCTTTTTCTTCCATGATGCAGAGAGTCTTTTGCTGCAGATGCCGCATTTAGCAGGTTTAGTGGTGCTTTTATGGGAAGACTTGTCTTCCTATAAGATAAGAAGAGAAGAATAATTCAGAATTGATCCTCCCTGCTACTACCGTTTAGGATCCCCCCATTACACTCACTGTGGCTGGGGCTGCGCTGGGCTCTGCAGATGCAGGGCAAGAAGCACTGTACATAATGACAGAGGATCATTCACCTTACCTGTCGGCATCTTCTGGCGGTTTTATGTAGACATAATACCGCCCCCAGCGACCACCGAGTTTCTCCTCCCCCTCCTCCAAGGTCCGGAGCAGGCCTTCGAACTGGGCGAGCTGTATGCATCAGCGAGCGGTCGACGCCCGGAAAAACGCCACCGGAAGCAGCCTGCGATCCATAGGAACGCATACACAGGAAGTGACCTCCGACCAGAGGATTCACTTCCCGGGACGCCGGCGCTGAGCGCACACCAGGAGGAGGAGGAGGCCGGAGCGCTGTGGAAGGCCTCCGGCCAGGGATCACTGGCCCGCTTTACCCTCAGAAGGGGCACAGGTGGGCCAGGAAGGTCCCGAAGTCCCGCAGGAAGATGGGAACAGCATTTGAGGAGGGAGGGCAAAGACGACCGACCACCGCTGTCCGGCACATCCAGAATTACAGGTAGCTGCAGCAGCCGGCCACACAGCATACCGATACCTCTCCCTGTCCCAGGGGGGCAGGAAAAACACTGGTGAGAGGGAGGTGGGAGGGGCTTTTTAACCTCTCTTGTGCTTCCTGTCCCCCATTAGGGCATGGAGACAACCTCCTATGCTGTCATGGAAGGTTGCTAGAGAAAATGGGGCTTCCTGACTGCAACATAGTTTTATCCCAAACAATTTCAATTAGCAAATAAAAAATTTGGATCTGTAGGTTCAATGGCACAGCTTCTGGGATCGTGTATTTGAACTAATATCTGAAGTTACTAAGGTCAGAATTCCACCCACTCTTGCTTTAGCAGTTCTTAACATTGGTATCGAAACCATCCCTACGGATCGTAGATAAGTGGTGGTTCATATTCTAACTGCGGCATGACAGTGTATTGCATCTGGGTGGAAGTCGTCTTCAGCTCTGTCTTTCAGTCTTTTGTGTAATAAAATAAATGTTCATTTTCACCAAGAATATTATCTTGCTTCTGACAGCTCATCCAGATCAAAAATCAGTAAATCCTGGAGGCTGTGGGCCAACTCTAGCCTTGCTACTACTTTCCCGTCTAGTTAAGGAGCTATCTTCTTTCTGTGAGCTTATGGAGAGTTTCATTCCAACATTATTTGTGCTTATGGTTATTAATTTGTAACCTTCTGATATCAGTCAGCAACTAACCCTTTCTCTTCCTCACAACATTCCTACCCCCCACCTGGTTGTTCCCCCCCCCTCCTTCCATCCTAGTCATCTTGTGGTTGTGTTGTTTGTTCCTGTCCTTTGAGATACTAAGTTTATATGGTGTGTTGGGAAACTTAAATAAAGATTGGAATAAAAAAAATTAAAATCCATGATTTTGTGATACTCTGTCACTAAATGTATGTGATACATACACGTGATATGTGTATACATGTGATATGATTATATGTGAAATTACCATGTTGCAATATTGCATTGAGCTTGTTTTATGAGAATTCAAAGTTCTAAACCTGCCATATTTTTCAGTTTATAAGACGCACCTTTTTCCCTAAATTATGTTATACTTCTGTACAGTGGGGGTAGTCTTGCTCCATACACATGTATTGAGCCGAGGCAGCGCCCCATCTAGTGATGAGACTGTCTTGTAAGCATGGCACACTAGAGGGCGTGGCCTTGCTCCATTCAAGTGTATGGATGCCATGTTGCGCCCTCTGGTCGGGAGTATGTATACTGTATACATACCCTCGAGTCTAGTCATGAAACTGGCAAATTCCTGCTGCGCACACTGCGTGCACTGGGGGGGATTCATAAGTCTACAGTCACTCAGAATGACTGTAGACTTATCTGTTTTGACCGGACAACTCCATTAATGCATTTGCAAAGTCTCTATATGGCTTGTTCACATTTGTGTTGTAGATTTAAATGCAAAAGGCAAAAAAGTGCCTAATCCAATGTAGGACACATACCGCTGTCACTTTGCAATGAGGTCTAATGGGTTTTTGTGAATTTCCCCAATTTTGGCAGGAAAAAAAAAGAATAGTTTTATTCAGTCTCATGAATAGAGATGAGCGAACATCGTCGGCTGCCTCCTTATTCGGCAAGCTATAGCGCTTACTGAAGAAGCTGCATCGGAAACCTGTAGCACTCCCGATAATCAGCTGTTCGGCGCCACAGCTACATATGTCGCGGCTGCGTGACAGTCACAACACACAGGCTCTCCATGCATGTGTTGTGCCTGACACACAACCGCAACTCAAGCAGCTTCGGCGCCGAACAGCTGATCATGGGGAGTGCTACAGGTATCCGGGTTCCCAATGCAGCTTCTTTGGTAAGCTCTATAGTTTGATGAATAAGGAGGAGGCCGACGATGTTCGCTCATCTCTACTCATGAACTTTTACAAAATCTAATATGAAGGATAGGATGTCGATGTGAATGTAGTCTATCCTGACTAGAGATGAGCGGTGTTCGAAGCGAACTGTTCGCCAATCTCAAATTCAAGCTGTTTTGGGCGGTGTTCGAGCCATTCGACGAACCCGAACGATTTTGAAAAAATCCGGCTGTTCGAGGTTATGTTCGATAACTGTTCGTGCACCTAAATCGTCACTGGATTTTTTCACAGTAATGCTGAGAATCACTGTTAATACACAGTTTGAGTGTACTGCGGGGTGGTGGGAGGGGCATGGGATGGATCTCGCTGAAATAAGAAAGATCTCCATTTTTTTTCTCTTTCCCGCATTTCCAGTGGGCGGTGCAGTCTGTCAGCCTATCAGCAGCGCACACACGGAGCGAAGTGCTTTTTTTCACACAAGCAAGGGCATGTGTCATTGGCTGTGTATGTCACATGTCCTTGCCCTATAAGACCCAGCCATTTCCCCCCTCGCCCCCATTTTCTCACTGCTGCAGCACAGTGTTAGACGGCACAACTGCTGCTGTGAGCGCTATCTTTCTAACAGTGACTGTGAAGCGAATTTGCAGTTAGACAGGAAGGTTTAGGGATAGGGGGACTAGTTTGTAATTGCAGCCCTTTTAAGGGCTAGGTTACAGCAGTTCCTAGCACTTTTAGCAGGCAGGTCTGTGCTCTATATAGACAGATAGGTCAACTTGGAAGTAGTGAATATTTGTAATTGCAGCCATTTTGAGGGCTAGGTTACATCAGTTGCTATCACTTTTTGCCAGCTCCACCAGCTAATAATTTTTAGCTGCATCTTGCCTGTAGAATAATTGTGGGCATAGTAGCAGTGTGTGGTACTCATTCTATTAGGCCATCTATACAAAGCTCCACCAGCGTTCAAAAAAAAGAATTTTTAGCTGCATCTTGCCTGTAGAATAATTGTGGGCATAGTAACAGTGGTGGTACTCATTGTATTACACCATCTATACAAAGCTCCACCAGAGTTGAAATACTCTTAATTTTTTGCTGCATCTTGCCTGTAATATAATTGTGGGCATAGTAGCAGTCTGTGGTACTCATTGTATTAGGCCATCTATACAAAGCTCCACCAACGTTGAAATACTCTTAATTTTTTGCTGCATCTTGCCTGTAATATAATTGTGGGCATAGTAGCAGTCTGTGGTACTCATTGTATTAGGCCATCTATACAAAGCTCCACCAACGTTGAAATACTCTTAATTTTTTGCTGCATCTTGCCTGTAATATAATTGTGGGCATAGTAGCAGTCTGTGGTACTCATTGTATTAGGCCATCTATACAAAGCTCCACCAGCGTTCAAATAATCATAATTTTTTGCTGCCTCTTGCCTGTAATATAATTGTGGGCATAGTAGCAGTCTGTGGTACTCATTGTATTAGGCCATCTATACAAAGCTCCACCAGCGTTCAAATAATCCTAATTTTTTGCTGCATCTTGCCTGTAATATAATTGTGGGCATAGTAGCAGTCTGTGGTACTCATCGTATTATATTAGGCCATCTATACAAAGCTCCACCAGCGTTCAAATACTAAGAATTTTTTGCATCCATCATTTTTTGTGCAAACAACTCCAGAGTTGTCAATTAGGTAACCACCAAAATGAGTGGCAAAAGGCCTGCTGCTGGTGGAAAGGGGAATAGGCGTGTTGGAAAGGGAAAAAAATGTTGTGTCCGTGGGGTAGGTGTTAAAGCATCAGTAACATCTGCAGAAGAAAGACCATCTTCCAGCCAAACTAAGATGTCTACTTCTTTTAGTGGACAATGTGGTACGATCCCTTTCTTACGGGCACGCCCATGCTACAAATTCCAGATGAGGCACAAAAACAGCAGGTGCTTCAACAGATATCAAGTGCTTCTTTAAGTCGACTCCCCTTCACCTCAACTTCAACATCACAAAAACTCCAGTCCTCAGAGGTGTCACCCCAATCGCACTTGCTTCCTCACAGCTCCCAAGTCTCAGTTGCCCGTCTGAGTATGGGGTAGAACAGATGGTTGAGTCTGCAGAGCTGTTTACTCATACTATAGCCTGGGAATCAGAGGTCGTCTCCACAGCTTCTGTGAATCCAGACAGGAAATGATTTGCACTGATGCCCAGAATGTTTATGAGTCGGATCCAGGACCAGATGAAGAAGGTTCTGAGCATAATGTAGACCCTCGTTCCCAAACTGTAACTCCTGTTAGTCGAGACAATGAGGAAGATGATGATGAGACTCAAATACCTGATTAGAGCGACAACTTGAGTTTTGTGTCAGTGCAGGAAGAGGTTGGCTCGAGGACGAAGGGTGTGAGAACACACAGGGTGATGATGACGAGGTTGCAGATCCCACTTACTGTCAACCCACAGTCAGACAGTCGATGAGGTCAGCAGAGGAGGTGGAGGAGGATTCGAGTGACGACGAGGTCAGGGTGCACCTTCCTGGACAGAGACGTAGTACTGGAAGCACGTCACCAACTGCATCCTCAACCACAACTCTGCCTCTGACCACAAGTCAAGATAGCTCTTCAGGTCGCATGGGTTCTAAGCCTTTCATAGCCTGGGCATTTTTTAACATCGATAAGAATGACCCAACTCATGTTATTGTTAGAACTCTCCTGTTAGGTTTTTTCTATCTTGCTGGTCACATGACCTTTGTTGCCTATTTAATCCTGCTCCGCCCTTCTGGCTTTGCTGGACTTCATTGTAATTTCTACTCTTAAGCTAGCCGGTGCTTTGTTACCTTTCTATATTAGTTTTGCTTGGTCTTTTGACCTCTATGTTCTATGTTGTTTGTTTTTCTTTTTACTGCTACAACTTCTGTTAGGAGGTGTCCATCTTTTCTCCCAGTCCCTAGTTCTTGTAGGGATCCTTTCCTCGCATCTATAGGTCTTCGTACAGACTAGCTGAGGACTTTAGCGGGTCTGATCGCAGGATCAGGTTCCCCGTTACATCGTAGGGATCGAGCTTAGTTCTATCGTAGGGACAGATATCCCTTTCTTTCCTTAGTGCTTGTAGCAGAACATAACAGTAAGTCCAGCCCAGAAAAAAAGAAAAAATAAATCTCGAAGGAAAGATTTCCAGTTTCCATTTTGGTGTCGGTTCAGGAGTTGGCTCAACGCCTGCAAGGACTCTCTCTGGAGGTGTCCGAGCTCCAACAACACGTGAGTAGCTGTTCTGGAGCACATTTCGTGGGGCCAAAGGTACGTTTGCCTGATTTATTTTTTGGTGAACAAGATTTTTTTTCTTTTAAAAATGCTTGCTTGTTGTATTTTCGTTTGAGACCCAGATCCTCTGGTGATGAATCACAGCGCATAGGGTTCATAATGTCACTTTTGCGCAAAGAACCTCAGGAATGGGCCTTTTCTCTGCAACCTAGTGATCCATGCTTTAGATCAGTGGATAGTTTTTTTCTGCTTTGGGGTTATTGTATGATGATCCTGATCGTGTCTCATCAGCTGAGACAGAATTGAGACGTTTGAGGCAGGGATCAGGTAATGTGGAAAAATATTGTACTCACTTCTGATGGTGGTCTACTCAGGTGGGGTGGAACGATTTAGCTTTGAAAAGTTTGTTTCTTGCAGGGCTAAGTGAAAGGGTTAAAGATTTGCTGATTGCTTATCCCTTACCTGGTAACTTGCAGGAGGTTATGCAATTAGCTATACGGGTGGATAGGAGACTGGTGCAAGGGTTAATGAGAGTAAATCCTCTGCCATGTCAGCTCCAAGTCTTGAGAGGGTCTGTACTGACATTGGAGAGCCGATGGAGATTGGAGCGATGGCACCCCGCTCTCAGGAAAAAAACCGCAGGTTTTCTGAAGGTTTGTGCTTTTATTGCAGCAAATCTGACCATTTCATTAAGAACTGTGTGCTTCGTATGAACAAAGAAAAAAAAATGGTCAGTTCCGCCGTATAGCCTGTTTAAACACCAAGGGAGTCTTTCTTTCTGCCACTACTACTGCTCAGGAAGAATTAATGGATTTTCGGGTATTTGTCGATTGTGGTTCTACTCTGAATGTGATTGATGGGGGATTCTTGGAAAAACTTAAATTAAAACCCAAACCTTTGTCATCCCCTATTGCCGTGGTTTCTGTTGATGGCTCTCCCTTGAAGAATGTTACTTACAAGATCTGTGAATTTCCCCTCACTATTAATGGTGTTCACCAAGAGAATTTGGATTTGGCAGTATTGAATAATTTACCTTCTCCGGTGATTTTGGGGTTACCATGGTTAAAATTGCACAATCCTGTTCTGGATTGGTCTACCTATGAAATTAAGTCCTGGAGTTCTAAGTGTTATGACAAGTGTTGTAACGGGCGTATTGCTGCTGTGGATAAAGGGTAACTACCTGTACCTATTCAGGATTTTTGGAAAGTTTTTTCTGAGAAGGAATCACAGATTTTGCCTCCCCATAGAGATTATGATTGTACTGTTGAATTTGTCCCTGGAGCGACTCTTCCTAAAAGTCGTTTATTTAATCTTACTATTCCTGAGAGAAAGGCTTTGGAGGAATACATACAGACAAGCTTGGCCGCCGGTCACATTAGGCCTTCCAAGTCTCCTGTGGCTGTTGGATTTTTTTTTGTTAAAAAAAAGGACGGCGGTTTACGTCCTTGTCTGGACTTTCGTGAGATTAATAAAATTACTGTACTCAATCCTTACCCACTGCCGTTGATTCCTGATTTGTTTAACCAGTTAGCGGGGGCCAAGTGGTTCTCTAAAATTGATCTTTGGGGGGCATACAATTTGTTGCACATGAAGGAGGGTGACGAATGGAAGACTGCTTTTAACACTCCTGTGGGTCATTTTGAGAATCTGGTTATGCCTTTTGGCCTTACCAATGCTCCTGCATTTTTTCAGAATCTTATTAATGACATCCTTAGACCTTTGATCGGCAAAAGTGTGGTTGTGTATTTGGATGACATTTTGATTTATTCGCCGGATCTGGAGTCTCATTGGCGGAGCGTTCGTGAGGTATTACAGTTATTGAGTGACAATTCGCTTTTTGCTAAGCTGGAGAAATGTGAGTTCGCTGTACAGAGAATTAGTTTTTTGGGCTACATTATCTCCAGCGAAGGTTTTGAGATGGACCCGGTGAAAGTTCAAGCTGTGCAGGAATGGCCTAGGCCTATTGGTTTGAAATCGTTACAGAGGTTTTTGGGTTTCGCCAATTATTATAGAAAAATCATTAAAAATTTTTCTATTATTGTCAAACCACTGACCGATCTCACCAGGAAAGGTGCTAATGCGGTTCAGTGGATTACTGAGGCCATTGAAGCTTTTGTGTTTATAAAGGAGAGGTTCAACTCTGCTCCCATCCTTATGCAGCCTGATATGACTAAACCGTTTTTGGTTGAGGTTGATGCTTCTTCTGTGGGGGTCGGCGCGGTGTTGTCTCAGGAAAACAGGGATGGAGTACATCCCTGTGCCTTTTTTTAAAAAAAAATTTCTGAGACTGAACTGAATTACGATATTGGTAATAGGGAATTGTTGGCTATTAAACTCGCACTTGAACACTGGCTTCATCTCTTGGAAGGTGCTGAATTTCCCGTTCAGGTTTTCACTGATTATAAAAATCTGATCTATCTTGATGCTGCCAAACGCTTGAATGCCCGTCAGGCTAGGTGGGCACTGTTTTTCTCGTGGTTTAATTTTTCCGTTACTTACATCCCAGGTACTAAGAATGTTAAAGCTGATGCTTTGTCTCGCAGCTTTTCTCCCATGGTCGGTGCTGAGGAGGAGGAGAACATTTTACAAGAAGGGGTTGTGATTGCTGCTTTGGACTCTGTGTTGGAAGATGAGATTCTTAAAGCACAGGAGAATGCCCCATCTAACACTCCCCATGGGAGGTTGTTTGTGCCTGGGACCTTTAGGAGAGATTTGTTTGTTGAGTGTCATGAGTCTCGGTTGGCAGGTCATGCTGGAATCTCTGAGACCTAGAGACTTGTGGGTCGCAGTTTTTGGTGGCCTGGATGGCAGAAGGAAGTCATTAAGAGGGTGCGTCAATGTACTGTGTGTGCTAGATCTAAATCTTCACATACTCCTGCTGCGGGGTTGCTTTGCCCTCTGGAGGTTCCTAGTGCACCTTGGACACATTTGGCTATGGACATTATTACTGACCTTCCCCCCTCTGAGGGTTTCACTGTCATCTGGATGGTCGTGGACCGTTTTAGCAAGATGTGTCACTTGGTTCCTTTCATCAAACTGCCCTGCGCTAAGACTCTCGCTAAGGCCTTTGTCAAGGAAATTGTCAGACTACATGGCGTTCCTACTGACATTGTTTCTAGTAGTATAGGAGGGGTACCATTCGTCAAACTCAAATCTGACAGGTCGACACGCCCCTATCATTTAATCCGTCTCCCTGTCAGCTTGATCCAGGTCGTCACGCCCTCTGGCTGAACTTTGCTCAGGCTGGGAAATCTGTGGCTGAACTTTGCTCAGGCTGTGAAATCTGGTCTGCTGGATTTTTATTCAGTGCCTTTGATTAGTGTGTGGAGTTTTTACTGTATTAAAGGGTAGTTTTAACTCCATCCGTAGATGTAAAGCTATTTTCTAGCAGAGAGTGCCCTATTTGTGCACTGACATGAACTGTAAAGGGTTTGTATTAGAAGCACCCAGTAAATGTCTGTATTAGAATCCATCAGTAAATGTAAAGCTATTTTCTAGCAGAGGAGAGAAACTTTTAAGGACCCAGTAATTGTATAAGGAGTTCTAGTTAAATACAGACTTCTGTATATAACTAGTATATAAGGATTTTTAGTGAAATAAAGAGTGAATCTTGATTTTATACTGTTGTTAGAAGTCTAAATATTTTTCTATCTACTGGCTAACATGGTACAAAGATATACATCTTTACTGCACCATAGAGGTAATTTATCTATGTGTGTGTTTCACACAGGACAAGTTCTGTGATCCGTCTTTTGTGTGGGAAAAGTCAACAATTTTTATTAAGGTCTAAAATACATTATCATGGATAAAAATCCAAAAGAGTGGGATATACAGCACGCAGAAAAATAGCCAAATGCAGACAGGTATGAACTACATTCAAATCAATATATAATAGTGCACATCTCCATATCTTATATGTTATAACGATAATAGCAGTCTATGTAACTCACAATATCCCCCAATAGGCAGACATATATGCACTATATATAGGATTATAAGTATCT
This sequence comes from Oophaga sylvatica, assembly GCA_033576555.1. Classification (NCBI taxonomy): domain Eukaryota; kingdom Metazoa; phylum Chordata; class Amphibia; order Anura; family Dendrobatidae; genus Oophaga; species Oophaga sylvatica. The sequence goes on along the minus strand of JARQOD010000003.1, from coordinate 429,724,916 downwards.
CAATGAAGCATGTATATCAATAAAGTAACTTCCCCATCAAGATGCTAATATAATGATGTTAGCATGCAAGTGCAGGGCTCACAATACATACTGTGCGTGCATATGAAGTCAATTAGCACATCCATATGAGGGGCTATATTAAAAAGCAGTTGTGTATAGTTGGCCAATCAAATATTAGTTATGCGTTAGCTATCAGTGTCAACCATAGCAGCTCTCAGAGTTTTACTGTATTAAAGGGTAGTTTTAACTCCATCCGTAGATGTAAAGCTATTTTCTAGCAGAGAGTGCCCTATTTGTGCACTGACATGAACTGTAAAGGGTTTGTATTAGAAGCACCCAGTAAATGTCTGTATTAGAATCCATCAGTAAATGTATGTAAAGCTCATTTCTAGCAGGCTTGTATAAATGTCCCCCAGTAAATGTGTAAAAGTTTGGAACTGATATGGCTGAATGTAAAGGTGATTTCTAACACTCTCTGTTAGAGATGTCTGGAACTACATTCAAATCAATATATAATAGTGCACATCTCCATATCTTATATGTTATAACGATAATAGCAGTCTATGTAACTCACAATACCCCCCCAATAGGCAGGCATATATGCACTATATATAGGATTATAAGTATCTCAATGAAGCATGTATATCAATAAAGTAACTTCTCCATCACAGATGCTAATATAATGATGTTAGCATGCGAGTGCAGAGCTCACAATACATACTGGGCGGGCATATGAAGTCAATTAGCACATCCATATGAGGAACTATATTAAAAAAGCATCGCCATAGATGTGAGATCATACCTGAATGCTGCTTGGCACCCCTTGTGTATAGCCCTCATTTCTAACAGTGTTTTTCACAGATAGATCACTTCAAGAAAACTGTCCCGACAGTTCATCCCTATAGTGTAGTTTAATGTATCAAGGTGTGTGTACAAGGTTTGGAATTGTCAGAATGAGTGAAGGTCGATGCTACGGTAATTCAGGCAAACAGTAAATAGTATTGCATTGTGTATAGTCAGTGGGATCTTTTAAAACCAACACATTTATGTGTATTCTGATAGCAGTGCCCATAAAACCGAAGGTCTCTAGCAAATATAATATGCACTAATGTGATTTTAAAACAATGGGTTTCTGAAGGGTCTTCCCACACTACCACTCTGTGGGAAGCTGTGTGGAAATGACAGGCATAAGAGATCATTCATATTAAAAACGTTTATTGCCAGAAATAATCATGATTTTACTGTAATAAATAAATACAGCTCAAAGACATTTCAAGCATTGAACTAATTGTGAAACCAAAACGATATTGAACTAATTGTGACACCAAAACGTTTACTGACAGGGAGTACATAGTGGGGAGAGACCTTTTGCAGTGGTGACCTGACTGTGAGACACCATATTTTTCAACATTTTTGCTCCTTTACAGATTTATTTTGCATTATATATTTTTTTTTATTTTGCTTAAGGATCATGTACAGAGGAGTTTTTATGGTTTAATACTGATAGACATATTGTGAACTGACATATAGGGTCCATGTGAGACACCATATTTTTCAACATTTTTGCTCCTTTACAGATTTATTTTGCATTATATATTTTTTTTTATTTTGCTTAAGGATCATGTACAGAGGAGTTTTTATGGTTTAATACTGATAGACATATTGTGAACTGACATATAGGGTCCATGTGAGACACCATATTTTTCAACATTTTTGCTCCTTCAAAGATTTATTTTGCATTATATTTTTTTATTTTGCTTAAGGATCATGTACAGAGGAGTTTTTATGGTTTAATACTGCTAGACATATTGTGAACTGACATAGGGTCCATGTGAGACACCATATTTTTCAACATTTTTGCTCCTTCACAGATTTATTTTGCATTATATTTTTTATTTTTCAACATTTTTGCTCCTTCACAGATTTATTTTACATTATATTTTTTTATTTTGCTTAAGGATCATGTACAGAGGAGTTTTTTATTTTTAATACTGATAGACATATTGTGAACTGACATATAGGGTCCATGTGAGACACCATATTTTCAACATTTTTGCTCCTTCAAAGATTTATTTTGCATTATATTTTTTTTATTTTGCTTAAGGATCGTGTACAGAGGAGTTTTTATGGTTTAATAGTGCTAGACATATTGTGAACTGCCATATAGGGTCCATGTGAGACACCATATTTTTCAAATATTAGTTATGCGTTCGCTACCACTATCAACCATAGCAGCTCTCATGATGCTAGCTATTCTGATCAGCTTATCATATCAACCATGAAGCCTCTTTTAACCCCTTCACAATAATGTACAGAGGAGTTTTTATGTTTTAATACTGATAGACATATTGTGAACTGCCATATAGGGTCCATGTGAGACACCATATTTTTCAAATATTAGTTATGCGTTCGCTACCACTATCAACCATAGCAGCTCTCATGATGCTAGCTATTCTGATCAGCTTATCATATCAACCATGAAGCCTCTTTTAACCCCTTCACAATAATGTACAGAGGAGTTTTTATGTTTTAATACTGATAGACATATTGTGAACTGACATAGGGTCCATGTGAGACACCATATTTTTCAACATTTTTGCTCCTTCACAGATTTATTTTGCATTATATTTTTTTATTTTGCTTAAGGATCGTGTACAGAGGAGTTTTTATGGTTTAATACTGCTAGACATATTGTGAACGGCCATATAGGGTCCATGTGAGACACCATATTTTTCAAATATTAGTTATGCGTTCGCTACCACTATCAACCATAGCAGCTCTCATGATGCTAGCTATTCTGATCAGCTTATCATATCAACCATGAAGCCTCTTTTAATCCCTTCACAATAATGTACAGAGGAGTTTTTATGTTTTAATACTGATAGACATATTGTGAACTGACATATAGGGTCCATGTGAGACACCATATTTTTCAACATTTTTGCTCCTTTACAGATTTATTTTGCATTATATTTTTATTTTTCAACATTTTTGCTCCTTCACAGATTTATTTTACATTATATTTTTTATTTTGCTTAAGGATCATGTACAGAGGAGTTTTTATATTTTAATACTGATAGACATATTGTGAACTGACATATAGGGTCCATGTGAGACATGCCTGGACAAGTCCGGGCATGTCCGGGCATGCCTGGACAAGTCCTGGTCACGGGACAGCCGTGGAAAAAACAATAGTGAAATTCAAAAACTATGTGCTGGCCGTTAACACACGCATAGTCATCTAGAAAATATTGAGCGAGTTGCTTCACAAGCCCTCTCAAGGCATGTTGAATGTTAACGTTCCCGCTATGAGCTACACACATGACCAACTGTATAGCCTGGGATGCGCAGCGTTCTTGTTGCACATGACTATTTTTAAAGACGCTAAGCCCCTCAGATATAAAAGACAGACCTGTTGGGACGTGTCCGGCCTATTTTGGCACATGCCCACTCCTATGCATCGATATTGAGCATCGTTCAACAAAATCAGGTACATAGTTTTAACCATAGCTGTGTTTCTGACTCTCATGCCATGCCAGAAAGGCCTATTTTGGCACTGGCCCGCACCTATGCAACGATTTTGATCAGCATTCAACAAAAAATTGCGTGCAAACTTTTTAGCATACCTGTACAAACTTTTTAACATACCTGTGTTTCGGACCTGTACAAACTTTTTAACACCTGTGTTTCGGACTCTCATGTCGTACCAGAAGCACCCAGTGCCATGTACTCTAGCTCATAATATGTGAATGCTGACATTTCCAGGGTCATTATAGTTGTGTAAATGCGCTGGGGGCTCGTGTATCGGCCCTAGGGTGTAATGCGTGATCATTTTAATTATTTTTCAATTCATAACCACACGTTCTCAGGCAGACAGGTTTATTTCACAGAAGTTGACTGTACAGTTGCATAATTTTTGTTTAAAATCATACATTTGCATAATTTTGTTTAAAATCGCACAGTTCTGCGATAATGTCGGGTGTTGGACACGCACTTATCAGTCTTTCATACGTGTCGCAGAAAGATTTTAGCCTGTTCTGCGAGAGTTTATTATGCACGTACTGTGCAGACATGTCAAGAAACATTTTGGTGTGTTCACCAGTCCATACGGGTGTTGGTGTGTAAGGCGATCGACCAGCATCCTTCTGCTTCTTACTTACACGACGGCGCGATACCGCGCGTTTCTTTGACGCTAATGCATCGGCTGAATTGGCAGCTGCTGCTTCCACGTTGCTATTTGCAGATTCTGTAGCTTGACACAGACGTATATTCTTAAGCCGACTACTCTCAGCATTCCCGGGGTGCTCGGTTGGCGCGTCGTTTTCTTCACGATCTGCGACACACCCGTGTGAAAGAGGCTCAGTTCTCACCTCCGTTCTGTTCTCAAATCCATAATTGCGCTGCTGCAAAACTCGCGAATGACGATCCTCCGTAACTAAAGAAAAGATACGTGGTGTAGTTAACCGCTAAGTGGGGGAGATATAGGAAGAGCTACATGAGCCACTTTACTCTGATTCAACGCGATATTTGTAAAGCTACTAGCACCGATTATCTGTGAAACCGATGCATGATTGTTTGTATAAGTACAGTATAGAGCGGCCTAGACATATATACTTACAAGTATGCCCCGGGTGCTGATCTACAGAGAATGCTGAATTAACAGACATCTCGCTGCTCGGACGCTGCCGTATGGGGCTGTTTTCTCCCTCAAACTGCAACCTCACGGGCGATACTCTAGCAGCTGTAAATAAAATATAGCATACATGAATGCGCACAACACACTCACAAAGCTAACTTGACACAGGTAAATAAAACTAGTTACCGCAGAAATTTTTATCTGCGTGTATAACTACACTATAGAACTGCGTAGACATATATGCTTACAAGTATGAGACGTGTGGTGTAGTTCAGAGATTGGTGAATTAAACGGTGTGGAGGTGCTCGGGCGTTTTCGTATGGGTGTGTTTTCTTTTTCAAGCTGCAGCCTCCTGCTCGTTAGTTTAACATCTGTAAATAAAATATAACTATTACATGATGGTGACGCTTCGGGTGTGAAATATTGTTTCAAGGTGCTTAGCAGACATGATGTCTCTGTAAAACATTAATAGATTTTTTTTCTATCTAGCATGGGGGCAGTGATAGAGGGCGTGTTCTCTCTGTTAGCCCCTAATAAATACAGGCAGCTCACAAGCAATACAGTTCGCACTTGTTCACAACTCACAGACCACAACCCCGATCTGAACAGGACTATAGTGAGTATTTTTACGGATTTCGTTTCAATTATATTTAAGTCTGTGTAGTAATTGCATGAATAACTTATCCGTGTTTTCATAGTTGGTCTTTAGAGCTAAAGTGCGTATTTTTATGTCTTTTGTTTCAGCTATATTTAAGTTTGTGTAGTATTTGCATGAATAGGTTAAGCGTGTTTTCATAGTTGATCTTTAGAGCTAAAGTGCATATTTTTTATGTCTCGTGAATATCCACGTTTGTTTCAATTATATTTAAGTTTGTGTAGTATTTGCATGAATAGGTTAAGTGTGTTTTCATAGTTGATCTTTAGAGCTAAAGTGCGTATTTTTATGTCTCGTGAATATCCACGTTTGTTTCAATTATATTTAAGTTTGTGTAGTATTTGCATGAACAGCTTAGTCGTGTTTTCATACTTGATCTTTATTTGCTTTAATTTAATAGCGGACCCTTTTTATTCAAGATGGAGTCCAGATATTCTCGCGTTCAATATTCTGCTTTGCTTTCACCAGAACAATCGGGTAAATTTTACACCGTATATAGTGTACGTCGTATTGTGTCGGGCTGTCTGAGTCTGCGCTTTGTATATATAAACGATATATTTCATTCTTATTTAAGAAGAGGGAGTCCATTCAGACTACTCCTACGAGAACCGGTTCATTACGCAGAACCTGTTAGAGGAAGGCAACTCTGCTAGCGGGCGACGAGCTTCAAGCTCTCACCAGTCTGTCACAGGCAAGAAACCTATAGCTATATCATATGTTTTAAAACCTATGTATCTAGACGGGTAAACGTGGAAGCTGTAAATTTATAACGTCTACTATTAATATTAATAATTAATATAGACTGCCGTTAAAATCCATACAGTTAATTTTATTTTAGCTGACTGGGTCGTTAGCTAGACATGTTTTAATAATATAAACATTTTCTCATACAGATACAGCTGTAGCGGACTGGACGGTTGGTAACCCTGTGGCGACTGAGCCGCTCGAGCATCGCGATTCCGATGTTGAGATCGTGGAGGACCCCCAGGATTCAGATGTCGAGTTCGTAGAACCGGACTATAATCCTCCCAACGCTCCTAAAAGATGGGGTGATTCGCTAAGCACACGGCTCTGGAATAGAAAAGGTAGCGGGTCCTTGAAACCCGGGTGATATGTGTGTTTGTATCCTCTGTACCCTGTGACCCCACCGATAACTAGTGGGTATATTTTATTTACGCGCGTTACGATAGCTTTGCGAATTTAGCTTTGTGCGTGTGGCACGCGTAGATATCATCTCTGTGGCTAGTAATAGTTATATTTTATTTACAGATGTTAAACTAACGAGCAGGAGGCTGCAGCTTGAAAAAGAAAACACACCCATATGAAAACGCCCGAGCACCTCCACACCGTTTAATTCACCAATCTCTGAACTACACTACACGTCTCATACTTGTAAGCATATATGTCTACGCAGTTCTATAGTGTAGTTATACACGCAGATAAAAATTTCTGCGGTAACTAGTTTTATTTACCTGTGTCAAGTTAGCTTTGTGAGTGTGTTGTGCGCATTCATGTATGCTATATTTTATTTACAGCTGCTAGAGTATCGCCCGTGAGGTTGCAGTTTGAGGGAGAAAACAGCCTCATACGGCAGCGTCCGAGCAGCGAGATGTCTGTTAATTCAGCATTCTCTGTAGATCAGCACCCGGGGCATACTTGTAAGTATATATGTCTAGGCCGCTCTATACTGTACTTATACAAACAATCATGCATCGGTTTCACAGATAATCGGTGCTAGTAGCTTTACAAATATCGCGTTGAATCAGAGTAAAGTGGCTCATGTAGCTCTTCCTATATCTCCCCCACTTAGCGGTTAACTACACCACGTATCTTTTCTTTAGTTACGGAGGATCGTCATTCGCGAGTTTTGCAGCAGCGCAATTATGGATTTGAGAACAGAACGGAGGTGAGAACTGAGCCTCTTTCACACGGGTGTGTCGCAGATCGTGAAGAAAACGACGCGCCAACCGAGCACCCCGGGAATGCTGAGAGTAGTCGGCTTAAGAATATACGTCTGTGTCAAGCTACAGAATCTGCAAATAGCAACGTGGAAGCAGCAGCTGCCAATTCAGCCGATGCATTAGCGTCAAAGAAACGCGCGGTATCGCGCCGTCGTGTAAGTAAGAAGCAGAAGGATGCTGGTCGATCGCCTTACACACCAACACCCGTATGGACTGGTGAACACACCAAAATGTTTCTTGACATGTCTGCACAGTACGTGCATAATAAACTCTCGCAGAACAGGCTAAAATCTTTCTGCGACACGTATGAAAGACTGATAAGTGCGTGTCCAACACCCGACATTATCGCAGAACTGTGCGATTTTAAACAAAATTATGCAAATGTATGATTTTAAACAAAAATTATGCAACTGTACAGTCAACTTCTGTGAAATAAACCTGTCTGCCTGAGAACGTGTGGTTATGAATTGAAAAATAATTAAAATGATCACGCATTACACCCTAGGGGCCGATACACGAGCCCCCAGCGCATTTACACAACTATAATGACCCTGGAAATGTCAGCATTCACATATTATGAGCTAGAGTACATGGCACTGGGTGCTTCTGGTACGACATGAGAGTCCGAAACACAGGTGTTAAAAAGTTTGTACAGGTCCGAAACACAGGTATGTTAAAAAAGTTTGTACAGGTATGCTAAAAAGTTTGCACGCAATTTTTTGTTGAATGCTGATCAAAATCGTTGCATAGGTGCGGGCCAGTGCCAAAATAGGCCTTTCTGGCATGGCATGAGAGTCAGAAACACAGCTATGGTTAAAACTATGTACCTGATTTTTGTTGAACGATGCTCAATATCGATGCATAGGAGTGGGCATGTGCCAAAATAGGCCGGGACACGTCCCAACAGGTCTGTCTTTTATATCTGAGGGGCTTAGCGTCTTTAAAAATAGTCATGTGCAACAAGAACGCTGCGCATCCCAGGCTATACAGTTGGTCATGTGTGTAGCTCATAGCGGGAACGTTAACATTCAACATGCCTTGAGAGGGCTTGTGAAGCAACTCGCTCAATATTTTCTAGATGACTATGCGTGTGTTAACGGCCAGCACATAGTTTTTGAATTTCACTATTGTTTTTTCCACGGCTGTCCCGTGACCAGGACTTGTCCAGGCATGCCCGGACATGCCCGGACTTGTCCAGGCATGTCTCACATGGACCCTATATGTCAGTTCACAATATGTCTATCAGTATTAAAATATAAAAACTCCTCTGTACATGATCCTTAAGCAAAATAAAAAATATAATGTAAAATAAATCTGTGAAGGAGCAAAAATGTTGAAAAATAAAAAATATAATGCAAAATAAATCTGTAAAGGAGCAAAAATGTTGAAAAATATGGTGTCTCACATGGACCCTATATGTCAGTTCACAATATGTCTATCAGTATTAAAACATAAAAACTCCTCTGTACATTATTGTGAAGGGATTAAAAGAGGCTTCATGTTGATATGATAAGCTGATCAGAATAGCTAGCATCATGAGAGCTGCTATGGTTGATAGTGGTAGCGACGCATAACTAATATTTGAAAAATATGGTGTCTCACATGGACCCTATATGGCCGTTCACAATATGTCTAGCAGTATTAAACCATAAAAACTCCTCTGTACACGATCCTTAAGCAAAATAAAAAAAATATAATGCAAAATTAAATTTGAAAGGAGCAAAAATGTTGAAAAATATGGTGTCTCACATGGACCCTATGTCAGTTCACAATATGTCTATCAGTATTAAAAATATAAAAACTCTCTGTACATGACCTTAGCTAAATATTAAGTAAAATAAATCTGAAGACAAGGAAAATAAAAATATAATGCAAAATAAATCTTAAGGAGCAAAAATGTTGAAAAATATGGTGTCTCACATGGACCCTATGTCAGTTCACAATATGTCTATCAGTATTAAACAAAAAACTCTCTACATTATTGTGAGGGTTAAAAGAGGCTTCATGGTTGATATGATAAGCTGATCAGAATAGCTAGCATCATGAGAGCTGCTATGGTTGATAGTGTGGACGCATAACAATATTTGAAAAATATGGTGTCTCACATGGACCCTATATGGCAGTTCACAATATGTCTATCAGTATTAAAACATAAAAACTCCTCTGTACATTATTGTGAAGGGGTTAAAAGAGGCTTCATGGTTGATATGATAAGCTGATCAGAATAGCTAGCATCATGAGAGCTGCTATGGTTGATAGTGGTAGCGAACGCATAACTAATATTTGAAAAATATGGTGTCTCACATGGACCCTATATGGCAGTTCACAATATGTCTAGCACTATTAAACCATAAAAACTCCTCTGTACACGATCCTTAAGCAAAATAAAAAAAATATAATGCAAAATAAATCTTTGAAGGAGCAAAAATGTTGAAAAATATGGTGTCTCACATGGACCCTATATGTCAGTTCACAATATGTCTATCAGTATTAAAATATAAAAACTCCTCTGTACATGATCCTTAAGCAAAATAAAAAAATATAATGTAAAATAAATCTGTGAAGGAGCAAAAATGTTGAAAAATAAAAAATATAATGCAAAATAAATCTGTGAAGGAGCAAAAATGTTGAAAAATATGGTGTCTCACATGGACCCTATGTCAGTTCACAATATGTCTAGCAGTATTAAACCATAAAAACTCCTCTGTACATGATCCTTAAGCAAAATAAAAAAATATAATGCAAAATAAATCTTTGAAGGAGCAAAAATGTTGAAAAATATGGTGTCTCACATGGACCCTATATGTCAGTTCACAATATGTCTATCAGTATTAAACCATAAAAACTCCTCTGTACATGATCCTTAAGCAAAATAAAAAAAAAATATATAATGCAAAATAAATCTGTAAAGGAGCAAAAATGTTGAAAAATATGGTGTCTCACATGGACCCTATATGTCAGTTCACAATATGTCTACACTATTAAACATAAAAACTCCTCTGTACAGATCCTTAAGCAAAATAAAAAAAAATATATAATGCAAAATAAATCTGTAAAGGAGCAAAAATGTTGAAAAATATGGTGTCTCACAGTCAGGTCACCACTGCAAAAGGTCTCTCCCCACTATGTACTCCCTGTCAGTAAACGTTTTGGTGTCACAATTAGTTCAATATCGTTTTGGTTTCACAATTAGTTCAATGCTTGAAATGTCTTTGAGCTGTATTTATTTATTACAGTAAAATCATGATTATTTCTGGCAATAAACGTTTTTAATATGAATGATCTCTTATGCCTGTCATTTCCACACAGCTTCCCACAGAGTGGTAGTGTGGGAAGACCCTTCAGAAACCCATTGTTTTAAAATCACATTAGTGCATATTATATTTGCTAGAGACCTTCGGTTTTATGGGCACTGCTATCAGAATACACATAAATGTGTTTGGTTTTTAATAAAGATCCCACTGACTAATACACAATGCACATACTATTTACTGTTTGCCTGAATTACCGTAGCATCGACCTTCACTCATTCTGACAATTCCAAACCTTGTACACACACCTTGATACATTAAACTACACTATAGGGATGAATGTCGGACAGTTTTCTTGAAGTGATCTATCTGTGAAAAACACTGTTAGAAATGAGGGCTATACACAAGGGGTGCCAAGCAGCATTCAGGTATGATCTCACATCTATGGCGCTGCTTTTTTAATATAGCTCCTCATATGGATGTGCTAATTGACTTCATATGCACGCCAGTATGTATTGTGAGCTCTGCACTCGCATGCTAACATCATTATATTAGCATCTGTGATGGAGAAGTTACTTTATTGATATACATGCTTCATTGAGATACTTATAATCCTATATATAGTGCATATATGCCTGCCTATTGGGGGGGGGTATTGTGAGTTACATAGACTGCTATTATCGTTATAACATATAAGATATGGAGATGTGCACTATTATATATTGATTTGAATGTAGTTCCAGACATCTCTAACAGAGAGTGTTAGAAATCACCTTTACATTCAGCCATATCAGTTCCAAACTTTTACACATTTACTGGGGACATTTATACAAGCCTGCTAGAAATGAGCTTTACATACATTTACTGATGGATTCTAATACAGACATTTACTGGGTGCTTCTAATACAAACCCTTTACAGTTCATGTCAGTGCACAAATAGGGCACTCTCTGCTAGAAAATAGCTTTACATCTACGGATGGAGTTAAAACTACCCTTTAATACAGTAAAACTCTGAGAGCTGCTATGGTTGACACTGATAGCTAACGCATAACTAATATTTGATTGGCCAACTATACACAACTGCTTTTTAATATAGCCCCTCATATGGATGTGCTAATTGACTTCATATGCACGCACAGTATGTATTGTGAGCCCTGCACTTGCATGCTAACATCATTATATTAGCATCTTGATGGGGAAGTTACTTTATTGATATACATGCTTCATTGAGATACTTATAATCCTATATATAGTGCATATATGTCTGCCTATTGGGGGATATTGTGAGTTACATAGACTGCTATTATCGTTATAACATATAAGATATGGAGATGTGCACTATTATATATTGATTTGAATGTAGTTCATACCTGTCTGCATTTGGCTATTTTTCTGCGTGCTGTATATCCCACTCTTTTGGATTTTTATCCATGATAATGTATTTTAGACCTTAATAAAAATTGTTGACTTTTCCCACACAAAAGACGGATCACAGAACTTGTCCTGTGTGAAACACACACATAGATAAATTACCTCTATGGTGCTGTAAAGATGTATATCTTTGTACCATGTTAGCCAGTAGATAGAAAAATATTTAGACTTCTAACAACAGTATAAAATCAAGATTCACTCTTTATTTCACTAAAAATCCTTATATACTAGTTATATACAGAAGTCTGTATTTAACTAGAACTCCTTATACAATTACTGGGTCCTTAAAAGTTTCTCTCCTCTGCTAGAAAATAGCTTTACATTTACTGATGGATTCTAATACAGACATTTACTGGGTGCTTCTAATACAAACCCTTTACAGTTCATGTCAGTGCACAAATAGGGCACTCTCTGCTAGAAAATAGCTTTACATCTACGGATGGAGTTAAAACTACCCTTTAATACAGTAAAAACTCCACACACTAATCAAAGGCACTGAATAAAAATCCAGCAGACCAGATTTCACAGCCTGAGCAAAGTTCAGCCACAGATTTCCCAGCCTGAGCAAAGTTCAGCCAGAGGGCGTGACGACCTGGATCAAGCTGACAGGGAGACGGATTAAATGATAGGGGGCGTGTCGACCTGTCAGATTTGAGTTTGACGAATGGTACCCCTCCTATACTACTGTTTCTGATAGGGGACCTCAGTTTGTGGCTCGTTTTTGGCGCGCTTTTTGTGTTAGGTTGGAGGTTCCTACCTCCTGGTAGATTAATCCGGTGTTTCATGTTTCTCTGTTGAAAAGAGCTGATGTGTCGGATGGAGACGCCTCTGCCACTGTTCCCCCAGTGATGGAGGACGGGGAATATGAAATTTCCCGCATCCTAAATTCTAGACGGTATAGAGGGAGTTTGCAGTATCTCGTCGCTTGGATGGGTTTTGGGCCCGAGGATAACTCATGGGTGAGAGCGGATGATGTTTCTGCATCCAGACTTGTCAGAGCGTTTCACAAGAGGTTTCCGGGTAAGCCTGGGCCTAGGGGATCCGGAGGATCCTCTTAGAAGGGGGGGGTACTGTTAAAACTCTCCTGTTAAGTTTTTTCTATCTTGCTGGTCACATGACCTTAGTTGACTATTTAATCCTGCTCCGCCCTTCCGGCTTTGCTGGACTTCATTGTAATTTCTACTCTTAAGCTAGCCAGGTGCTTTGTTACCTTTCTATATTAGTTTTGCTTGGTCTTTTGACCTCTATGTTCTATGTTGTTTGTTTTTCTTTTTACTGCTACAACTTCTGTTAGGAGATGTCCATCTTTTCTCTCAGTCCCTAGTTCTTGTAGGGATCCGTTCCTCGCATCTATAGGTCTTCGTACTGACTAGCTGAAGACTTTAGCGGGTCTGATCGCAGGATCAGGTTCCCCGTTACATCGTAGAGATCGAGCTTAGTTCTATCGTAGGGACAGATATCCCTTTCTTTCCTTAGTGCTTGTAGCAGAACATAACAGATATCTGTAACATTTGTGACCAAAAGCTAAGTAGAGGCAAAAAAATCCATGGTTTGAGTACTTCATGCATGAACCGTCACATGGATATGAAGCATAAGTTGCAGTGGCAAGCTCACTGTGCTACAATGCGGCCTAGCGGGCCGGCCCAACCACCGTCTGCCCCATCTTGTGCATCCGCGACCGCGGCCTCTTCATCCTCTGTGACTGGGGGGACAGCAGTCAGACCTGTTTTGAGACTCAGACCTGGCACCTCTTTACCCGCAACAGCCAGTCTGATTGGCAGGTCATCAGTTCATTTGGAAGTGGAAACACCAGCTGGTGTTGAGCGCTCTCCGACATCGAGAGCACCACCTTTGGATCAAGGCAACCTAACTTTTGCACCTGCATCTTCCTCACAGACCGTCAGTGGTCCGGGGACACCCTACTCAACCCCGTCTACGCACAACAGCCAGCCCTCGGTCCCTCAGATGTGGACAAGTAAAAGACCATTTCCTCCTAGCCATGAGAAAGCTAAGATGTTGAATTTCACCATCTGCAAGCTCTTGGCTACAGAAATGCGCCTTTCCGCCTTGTGGACACAGAGGATTGTCGAGACTTTATGTCCGACACAGTGCCCCAGTACCAGATGCCCAGTCGGCACTACTTCTCAAAGAAAGGTGTGCCTGCGCTCCACCAGCATGTCGCACACAACATCACCGCTTCTTTGAGAAACTCAGTGTGTGACAGGGTGCATTTCGCCACAGACACTTGGACGAGTAGGCATGGAGAGGGGTGTTACATGTTGCTGACTGGGCACTGGGTAACTATGGTGACAGCAGGACAAGGGGCTGCAGTCCAAGTCTTGCCGTCCCCACGAGTTGTGCATCAATCCTCTTTATCTCGAAGTTCCTCCACTGCTTTTGCCTCCTCAACCTCCTCTCGGTCCTCCACCTGCACCCGAAGCCTGTCTGGTCATGCCACGGGCTTTCTAACTGCACAGAAGGGATCCTGCAGCACACCTCCTTGCTATGCTGGCAGAAGGGCTCAACGTAATCAGGCGGTTTTTGCGTTGAAATGTCTGGGAAATGTGATAAACGAAAAAAGATTGGTTTGGTACCGTGTTAGCCAGTAGAAAAAAACATATAGAGTGCTTTCAGTGGGAGAAGCAAAATAGGAATCTTGTGAGTATGATACCTTTTAATGGCTAACAAAATATAGTTTAAGATATTAGAGGGCGAGCTTTCGAGACTGCTTACGTCTCTTCATCAGGCTGGTATAGCAAAATATTTGAAGAAACCAAATTATATACAGTGAAAAGCAAAGGCATGGTGTGATACATGGACATTTAAATAAACAAACACTGAAATAAACAAACACTGAGCTTAAAGAGAGAATCCTTAATTAGGTAAGATTAGATAAGTGGTGTGAAAGAGGTCTCACATTCTGTCCTACAAAATCTCTAGACAAAACAGAACTTTGTAGTGACATGGAACAATATTTCAGGAGACTTAAGGGTATGCCACACTAAACAATATCGCTAACGGGATCGCTAAAAAACGTCACTATTTAGCGATCCCGTTAGCGATGTTGTTCAGTGCGGCAGCTTCCAGCGACGAGCTTCCTGCTGTGATCTCGCTCGTCGCTGGAATCGTTCCGGACCCTATTTTCTCGTCGGCGCTCCCGCTGGGTAAGTATCTTATCGCTGTGTGGCACCTTTTCTTAGCGATTTAGCGGTACTTTTGTACCGCTAAAGTCGTTAAGAAGATCGCTAACGGCGATAGCGTCGTTAACTATATCGCTAAATGCGGCAGCATTTAGCGATATAGAAACAATCCCGCTAGCGATCTCATTAGTATGCAACGCTAACGAGATCGCTAGCGGGATAGCTTAGTGTGGCAGTACCTTTAGACTGAAGGAGTTCTTCTCTGTCAAAGAGGACTTGGGGCTTCTGAGCAGCCAAACTCAAGTCAGACTAAAGAATAAGAAAAACTCTGACTGGACACCTCCTTCTGGCCGCAACATCATTTTGGACCAATATATTGACTCATTTAGACATTCGGTGCAGTCCACGATATTGGATAAAAAAGCAAAGAAAACATTTAATATCAGTTTGCATGAAAGAAAGGCCATTTACGACCTTAAGAACAACAGGGAGATCACTATTAAGCCTGCGGATAAAGGTGGTGCCATAGTTCTCCTCAATACAACCGACTACATCAAAGAGGCACACAGACAACTGATGGATATACAGTACTATACCAAACTGGATGATGACCCAACTCCAAAATATTTGAGGGAGTTGAAAAAAGTCATCAAATGGCTGTGTACAGACTCCATAAACCTTCTGGACTTAATACCTGAGAATCCAAGGATGGGAACTTTCTATATGCTTCCCAAGATTCATAAGCCAGGCAACCCAGGGAGGCCAATCATCTCAGGGTGGGAACACTCACTGAAGAAATCTCAGGGTGGGTAGAAAACATCCTTAAGCCGCTGGTAAGGAAGACAGCCACCTATATACAGGACACTACAGACCTGCTAAATAAGCTATCCACGATAGGTTCCCTCCCCGACAGCACCATCTTAGCCACGATGGATGTCGAATCCTTATATTCTAACATCCCACACGAAGATGGACTAACTGCCTGCCGAATGTTTCTTGAGACCAATGGGATCCCGTCCGAGTCTGTAATAACACTCACCAGATTCATCCTCACACACAACTTTTTCTCTTTCGGTGAGGAGCTATATCTACAACGCACCGGCACCGCTATGGGAAGTAAAATGGCACCCCAGTATGCCAACCTCTTCATGGCTAAACTGGAAAATTACTTCTTAACATCCTGCTCCATCAAACCATTTGCCTATTTCCGTTACATTGATGACATCTTAATAGTCTGGACTGAGTCTGAACAAGAACTTCTAGATTTCCATGACAAATTCAACAAATTTCATCCTACCATAAACTTGACATTGGACCACTCAAAAACAAAAATCAACTTCTTAGACACCACCATAAAAATCCAAAATGGTTTGTTCCAAACATCAGTGTATCGGAAACCAATTGACCGTCCCACATACCTCAGATGGGACAGCTTCCATCCTAAACACATTAAAAAGTCCATTGTCTACAGCCAGGCCCTCAGATACAACCGTATCTGTTCCAGTCCTAAGGACAGGGATAAACACCTAACCCAACTTAAAATGTCATTTTTAATTCAAGGTTACCATCCCACCACCATTGAGGACCAGATCACTAGGGCCACAAGGATCCCTAGAAGTCAACTACTTCAATACAGGAAAAGAGAGGAAAATCACCGTGTACCTCTGGTAGTGACCTACAACCCACAGCTTGAAATACTGAGAAAAATGGCTAAAAAACTTCACCATATACTACACAAGGACGACCAGTTAAAAATATTATTCAAAGACCCCCCCTTGCTGTGTTACAGGCAACCTCCAAATTTAAGAAACATCATGATCCGAAGTTCAATGCCCTCAGATTCACCAAGAGGGACATATCCTTGCAATGGGAGAAGATGCAAAACTTGCAGTCATATAGAAACCAGTGACAAGATCCAAATCCCCAACACACAGCAAAACTATAAGATCCCCGGGACATTCACATGTTCCTCCTCTAATGTGGTATATTTAATTCTATGCAATAT
Organism: Oophaga sylvatica; assembly: GCA_033576555.1. Taxonomy (NCBI): domain Eukaryota; kingdom Metazoa; phylum Chordata; class Amphibia; order Anura; family Dendrobatidae; genus Oophaga; species Oophaga sylvatica. The sequence goes on along the minus strand of JARQOD010000003.1, from coordinate 429,707,836 downwards.
ATGTCCTGTGGGTGGCCTCTATGTTGGAGAAACAGGACAGAGACTGAGAGCAAGGATGAGGTCTCATCGTCATACGATTACAGACAAAAAAAACCATCTACCAGTGGCTAAACATTTCTGTGGTCCAGGACACAACATAGACAATATGAAAACTTTCATTCTAAGAGGCAATTTCCAATCGCAAAACCATCGCAGAGTTTGGGAAAGCAAATTCATTAACATCTTTGATTCTATTCACACAGGACTCAATTTGTTAGGAGATTTCCTGTCCCATTACCAAATCTGAGCAACTTCCTCCAAAAACAATGGAGACACCATCAGTCCTTTGATCTCACATGCATATGGGGTCCATGAAACTTTCACACCACTTATCTAATCTTACCTAATTAAGCATTCTCTCTTTAAGCTCAGTGTTTGTTTATTTCAGTGTTTGTTTATTTAAATGTCCATGTATCACACCATGCCTTTGCTTTTCACTGTATATAATTTGGTTTCTTCAAATATTTTGCTATACCAGCCTGATGAAGAGACGTAAACAGTCTCGAAAGCTCGCCCTCTAATATCTTAAACTATATTTTGTTAGCCATTAAAAGGTATCATACTCACAAGATTCCTATTTTGCTTCTCCCACTGAAAGCACTCTATATGAGAAATGTGAGTCACACAGCTGAGGAGTTGTGGTCAGCTCTGGAGTACCAGTTTCATGAATGGTTGTCTCCACTGTACCTGCAACCAGGGAAGGCCGTGTGCGACAATGCCGCAAACCTGGGTGCGGCCCTTCGCCAGGGCAATGTCACACACGTGCCTTGTATGGCTCACGTGTTGAACCTGGTTGTCCAGCAATTTTTAGCCCACTATCTCGGACTACATGGCCTTCTGCAGAGGGCATGGTCACTGTGTGCTCACTTCCGCCGTTCGCATCCCGCAGCTCAGCGACTTGCATCTCTACAGAAGTCGTTGGTCCTGCCACATCACCGGCTCAAATGCGATGTGCCAACACGGTGGAATTCAACTCTGCACATGTTGCAGCAACTGTGGCAGCACCGACAAGCCCTGGTGCAATACGTTCTGAATTATAGCCTGGGCCAACAAGATCCAGAGGTGGGGCAAATCACACTGGAGGAGTGGTCTCAGATCAGGGGCCTATGCACCCTTCTGCACAGTTTTGAAATGGCCATGAAGATGTTTAGTGCTGACGATGCCATTATCAGCATGACTATTCTGGTGATTAACATGCTGGAGCAGATGTTAAACAGAATTCGGAGTCAGGTGGTGGAACAAGAGGAGGTGGAGGAAGTAGAGGAGGAGGAGTTGTATGCGGAAGGGCTAACATCTGCAAGGTCCAGATGGTTGGCAGCACCAAGGCGGCTGGCATGGGAGGATGGGGAGAGGGATAAACCAGGGCGCATGGTAGCAGCCAAACTAGTGAGGAAGTTGCAGGAGCCCAGGAAGAAGTGGAGGATGAACTGGCGATGGGCATGGAAGACTCATCAGATGAGGGAGACCTTGATCACATTTCTGTTGTGCGAGGTTGGGGGGGAGAGAGCAGAGGAAGGAAGCATGATTCATACCTCGCCACCAACACAACAGGGACTTGGTGCTCCTGGATGCGCAAGACACATGAGTGCCTTCTTGCTACACTACCTGCAACATGACCCTCGAATTGTCAGAATTCGAAATAATCCTGACTACTGGGTAGCCACACTGTTAGATCTCCGGTACAAAAGTAAATTTGCCGAAATAATTCCTGCCATAGAAAGGGATTCACGCATGCAGGAGTATCAGCAGAGACTGTTGCAGAATCTTACATGTGCTTTTCCACAAAACACCAGTGGTGCACGTAGTGAATCTCACAGTTCTAACTTGCCAACCGTGGGACTGTCGAGTCTTCAACACTCAAACTGTAACAGAAACACAGTATCTGCTGGTGTTAACAGCCATTTTGCGGAATCCTTTCACCACTTTTTTAGCCCATCCTTTGCAAGGCCACAGGAGACAAGAAGTCAGACACATAGTCAACGCCTAGAGACGATGGTACAGGAGTATCTCCAACTGAACATCGAAGCCATGACTGTGTCACTGGACCCTTGCTTTTTTTTGGCTTCCAATCTGGATAAATGGCCAGAGCTCGCCACTCAGGCCTTGGAGATCTTGTCATGCCCCGCAGCCAGCGTTCTCTCTGAACGTGTGTTCAGCGCTGCTTGTGGTGTGCTGACAGATAAGCGCACGCGGCCGTCCACTGAGAATGTAGACAGACTCACGTTCATGAAGATGAACAAATCATGGATCCGCAAGGACTTTTCTACCCCTGTGTCATCCTGGGAAGAGTAAAAGCTTGAGGATTTGTTCAAATCACCTCACCAACCATTTTAAACATCTCTGGGGCAATTGATGCAACTTAAGTGGTGTCTGTGCCCCAAATTTTTGGAAAAAATGGAGACTCTTTTTGGAGTCCCCTTGCTGTGTTTTACGTGACGTTGACATCGTAAATTACAGGTGGGTTGGGTCTTTCCCCACCCCCCTTTTAACCGTAAGAAACTACATACACTATGGCTTGGGGTAACACAGATGGTTGAGTGTGAAGAGCTGTTTACTCATACTATAGACTGGGAATCAGAGGTCTGCTCCAAAGCTTGAGTGTCTGCTAGTCAGCGGAGTAGCCACCGGCTGTAGATTTAATTACAAATTTTTAACTGCATCTAGCCCAGACAATAATTTTGGGCCTAGTAACAGTGTCTGCTAGTCAGCGGAGTAGCCACCGGCTGTAGATCTAATTACAAATTTTTAACTGCATCTAGCCCAGACAATAATTTTGGGCCTAGCAGCACTGTCTGTTAGTCAGCGGAGTAGCCACCGGCTGTAGATCTAATTACAAATTTTTAACTGCATCTAGCCCAGACAATAATTTTGGGCCTAGTAGCAGTGTCTGCTAGTCAGCAGAGTAGCCACCGGCTGTAGATCTAATTACAAATTTTTAACTGCATCTAGCCCAGGCAATAATTTTGGGCCTAGTAGCAGTGTCTGCTAGTCAGCGAATTAACCCAGCTGTTAAGCAAGCTACACCACCTGTACTTTGGACACTTAATTTTTTCAAAGGAAATGCTTTGGGCCCCCGGGATAATCAGTGAAGAGCATCGGGGAGGCACCCCAAGGCACAGGGGCTGTGACTGGCGGTAGGATGCCTTGCGGTGGACCGCCAAGCTCGATCCTTATAAAAGCTTTTTAACTGCAGCAGCTTTCCTGGACGCTACTGGAGCTGGAATTACCGCGGCTGCTGGCATGAGACTTGCCCTCCAATAGATCCTTGCAAAAGGATTTAAAGTGTACTCATTCAAATTAGAGAGACAATTTTAATTAAAAAGATTAGATCTGCCTCGACTGCAGGGGGGCTCGCTCGACCCACCAGTGGACAGGCACCAGTATTGGGAGAGGGGGGCTGGCCGTCAGGGTCCACTGCAGGTCTGGCACAAACCCGGCGACACGCAGGTCGCACGGGCAGGAACGGACTGGCCGTATCGGCTTCGCACTTTTGTGGTTTTAGAAGGGCATGACATGTCTATATCTGTGCCTCCCCATCCTTTTACTCCTCTACCTCTTTTCTTTTCGCATGACTATATGTACTTGTCACTTTTCCATGTGTCTTCTTAGCAATTTGTCAGCTTTTGGACACCTTTGAAGTGTTTTCTATGTGTTTTCTATGTGTTTCTATGTGTTTTGGTTTGCCTGCCATTGGTTTTAACAGTGTTCGACGGTGTTCAACGAACAGTTCGACGAACAGTTCGTCGAACACACGGCTGTTCGGCGAACCGAATCGAACTCGACCACTATGGGGGTGGCTCATCACTAATCCTGATGTTCTTTTGGCATTCAAAGAATGATAAATATTAACATACAGGTAGCTGGAATCCAGAATTGTTTCCGTTGCAGTCAGGTTGAAATCAGCAGTATCCATTCTGATCTTTTACCTAAAAGAAAAAACAAAATATTAATAACAAAGCTAAGTATAAAAATTAATGAAGAGCTATTCTGAATTTTTTGCCAAAAAAGAAAAGCAAAAATATTTACAGCTTATAAAAGGCAAGTTAATATGTTGATGAGTCATTATGACAGTGCTGTAAAAGGTGGTGTAATTTTTTTTATACTGTATGTACCAAGCTTTAAAGTTATCAGCTACTAGTAGTATTTATAACTGACTATTCCATGATTAGGCATTTTCAGAGCTAAATCTTTACTTGGGCCAGTGCAAACTAACACAATTTTTAAAACCTATCACACATTCGCCCCCCCATATGTTTTGCCATTAATCAGGCTTCATCAGGCTTATAGCATGGGCATGCCATTTATTTGAACCCTTTATTATCTGATGATGGTACTTTGCACACTTTTGTTTTAGCTATTGAGCCACTATGGTTATGTATTAGATTGTTATGCATTAGACCTATACAGTGTGATAGATTTCATTAGATAATTTGGAATGTAGCCCATTATTGGGAAAAACTGAAGAAAATTGCACATGATGGTGTTAGATGGGACATGAATAGTAGGAAGCGGTGAGTTACAAAATAATTAAAAATAGTGCTAATTTTACGACATCCACTTTTTAGGTACGTTTAGAACGTCTATCCATTATAACCTATGGAGATGTTCGTATGACCATGATTTTTGGGGGTTGTGGGTCCCCAAAAAACATGAACACGTCCACGTTTTAACTGAGTCAAGGATCAAAATAACTCATACAAATCTATGTGTCCAGTAAAGTTACAGACATCACACCACACGAATGCTAGCTGTGTGCAATACGCGCAATAGAATTTTACATTTAATGGGCAGTAGAAGCTCTGCAACATTTTCTTCTTTGCAATTAGAGGAAGTCATTGGTGATACAATTGAAACCAAAAACCAAACACTTAGGAAAATCTCATCCAGTGCACTGATGAAAGTCATGCACGAGAAAAAAAATGGACATCTAAATGAGTCATGCAAAATGGTAGATAGTGATGCTCTGAATAATAGTGAAGGATTTAAAGGGTTATCCCAGCCTCAGACTTCAAAGGCTGGCCCGTCAATAAATGCTGTTAGGTGCTGGCCAACAGAGACTAGGTTACAAAAAAACTACATAATTCCCATGGAAATTAATGTGAATTACAGAAGCAATAAAGTCAGTCATGTTGTTTCCAATGCTACTTTGTTTCCGTAACTATCGCTCTCTCTCTAATTTGTAAAATGAAAAAAAATTCCCATTTTCCGAGATCTGTAACTTTTTCATTTTTCTGTCCATGGAACTATATGATGATATTTTATTTTGTGCCCTGAGATGCCTTCAAAATGAATACCATTTTAGGCTAAATATGACATTTTGATGGCTTTTTATTGCATTTTTTTGTAGTGTGTTGACAAAAAAATAGCATGTCTAGAGTTCTAATTTTTTTTCTTTTACTTCTGGTGTTTAATTTACGATTTAATTAATTTTATATTTTAATATATCAGACTTTTCTGGACACGAAGATATTAAATAAGTGTATTTTTCAAAGGGGTTGCACGGTATTTCTGTATAACTTGTGTGTGTGCATCTAGGCTGCAGAATACTGACAGTTTGCTATATACTCCCTGTCAGCATTCTGCATGGTGTCCTAGATACACCTAGTCATGTGAGTAGTGATTCTGGAGGAGCTGTTCACTTCCGGATTATTGCTTTCCTGTTTGGGAGAAACTAGTCAGTGATATCACAATAGACACCTGCCCCCAGTCTCTGCCAGAACTTCCCCAGAACTTAACCTTCCTACTGCTTCAGCCTCCCATACAGCACACAGCGGGAGGCAGCAGGGGAATGGCTCAGCTCATCCAACTAACCAGGAAGGAAAATGCTTATACATAGGTGAGTAGGATGTGCTTTGTTCATCCATCCATCCATCCATCCATCCACACACACATACATACATCTATCCACACTCATACATCCATTCATCCATCCTCCCTCCCTCCCTCTATCCACACACACATCCATCCATAAGTACATCCATCCATAAGTACATCCATCCACAAGCACATCCATCCACACGTACATCCATCTACACGTACATCCATCTACACACATATACATCTACACATGCATCCATCAATTCATCCATCCATCCACACACACATCCATCCATTCATGCAGCCTCCCTCCATCCACACAATCATCCATCAATCCATCCACACACACATCCATTCATCCATCCACACAAACATCCATCCATCCATCCATGCACATGCACGTCCATCCACACACATATCCATTCATCCACACATCCACACATCCACACACACATCACTTTGACTGATGTTCTGCAGTAGCTGAGATATATTATGTGGTGTGGTATATATGTAGATATACACAAACATAATTACACTCTGCACACACACATCACTAAGGACTTTACTTCACAGTAGGCATCACCACTGTGGATGAGAGGTGGAGACATGTGAGGCTATCACCACTGTGGATGTGAGGTGGAGACATGTGAGGCTATCACTAGGGATGAGTGAGTATATTTGTTCGGATTCGGTACTCGGCGAGTAATGCGGTACTCGCGGTACTCAAATCCTAGCGAGTATTTCACTACTCGCCTCGCAATATTCGTATCTCCTGCCCAGCATTAGCCAATCACAGTAATGCCGCAGTCTTCTTGGTTGTGGGCGGCATTACTGTGATTGGCTGGCTGCGCAGCGTCATAGATGAGTCATAATAGTAGGCTGTGACTTATAGACTCTATACAAGCCCTGCCAGCAGCATTTTCTGCACATTGTATCCGGAACGCAGCTAGTGCTAGCGTAGGGAGAGTGTGAGCAGCTGCTAGGGAGAGTAGTGCTTTTGGAAATCATCCAGAAATCATCTAAAAAAAAACACAAAAGCTCTTGTGAGAGCTATTATAGTAGTAGGGGACTGTGGTAGTGCAGGGAGACAGGCAGGAGTTACAGTACATACAGTGTCGGACTGGGGTGCCAAGGGCCCACCAATAACATTGACTTTTGGGGGCCTACTGTTCACCTGCATACAAATATTACACTACCCTCGTTCACAAATTTATCGATATCTCTATGTAATAATAAACTGAGTAATTTTGGTAATGAATAGTGTTGAGCATTCCGATACTGCAAATATCGGGTATCGGCCGATATTGGCTGTATCGGAATTCCGATACCGAGTACCGATATTTTCGTCATATCGGATACCGGAATCGGAATGTCACTGTCACTGTCAGTGTCCGTCGGTCGGGTCTGTCAGGAGTCAGCGGCACTTACCCGGCAGAAGATCTCCGGCGGTCACATCCCGGACTGCTTAATGGCCGCCATCCTCTTCTCCCTGGCGGTCACATGCAGTTTCTCGCGATAACTGCAGTGACTGCTGGGTAATCGCGGCCGTAAAGCAGTCCGATGACGTCACCGCCGGGGAAGCAGGTAATCAGCTGTGCTGCGTCGAGATGACAGGCTCTGCCTGTCATTCCGATGTAGCAGAGCTGGATCGTCGTGGGACAGTCGTTACTATGGACTGCGTCGGACAGGTGGTATACTGTTGGTTTGTTTTTTTATTTTTTTACAGGAGATCGATGGCGTCGCAGGAATGAGAGAGTAATAAAAGAAATGAAAACTGTGTTGTCTCTTTTATTTCATTAAAAGACTTTTTTCTTGCTGTGTCTTTTTTTTAAACATTTAAAAACTTTGGGATTAATAATGGATCGTGTCTTATTGACGCCTCTACATTATTAACCGGGCTTATTGTCACCGTGCAATCAACGGTGACATTAACCCCTTATTACCCCACTTGCCACCGCTACAGGGCAAGTGGGAAGAGCCGGGTAAAGTGCCACAATTGGCACATCTTTTGATGCGCCAAATGTGGGGCTGCTGTAGCCTGGTATTATCAGGCTGTTGAGGGCCAAAATCCATGGGCCTTGACAGTCTTTTAATACCAGGCCGCAGCAGTCTGCATTTTACTTGGCTGGTTAACAAAAATAGGGGGACCCCTATGCCGTTTTTTTTTCGAGGGGATCCCCTATTTTTGTTAACCAGCCAAGCTAAGCAGACTGCTGTGGCCTGGTATTATCAGGCTGGCAAGGTCCATGGATATTGGATCCTTACCAGCCTGAAAAACCAGGCCTCAGCGGTCTGCTTCATCTGGCTGGTTAACAAAAATAGGGGGGACCCCACGCCAATTTTTTCGAGGGGATCCCCTATTTTTGTTAATCAGCCAAGATATGCAGACTGCTGTGGCCTGGTATTATCAGGCTGGCAAGGTCCATGGATCTTGGCTCCTTAACAGCCTGAAAATCCAGGCCTCAGCGGTCTGCTTCATCTGGCTGGTTAACAAAAATAGGGGGGACCCCACGCCATTTTTTTTTCGAAGGGAACCCCTATTTTTGTTAATCAGTTCCCTCTGACGTCACTGATTGTGTCCCTGGCTGACCTGAAGTGAAAGTGGAAAGCAATTAATTAAGCTTTCCACTTAAGGGCCCGTCTCACATAGCGATATCGCTACCGAGATCGCTGCTGAGTCACTAGTTTTGTGACGCAGCAGCGAGCTCACCAGCGATATCGCTGTGTGTGACATTCAGCGACGATCAGCCCCCCTGCTGGGTATCGCTGATCGTCGCTGAAATGTCAGGACCTTTTTTTGATCGCTGGTTTTCCCGCTGACAGGCACGCATCGCTGCGTGTGACAGGCGGGAGACCAGCGATCCGCTGGTAACCAAGGTACACAGCGGGTTTCCAGGCGCGGGGCTGTGCCTAGAAACCCGCTGTGTACCTTGGATACCAGCGCCCTGATGCAGGGAGCTGGTATCCAAGGTACACAGCGGGTTTCCAAGCGCTGCGCGGTGCCTGGAAACCCGCTGTGTACCTGGAAAATCTGGAAAACGGAACAATGTATCTTACCCTATGTCGGGAGTATCGCGGTGTCCACCGCTGGATAAATGCAGGCAGAGGGTGGTACATGGCCGTTATTTTATAGGTGAGCGAGTGAGGCATTTCCTGGTTCCGGGTAACACGTGTAACCGGAAGTGACGTGCCCGGAGGTGAGGTAAGCGCTCCAGATGCGTTCCAGTGATGCATACAGGGGGTGTGCTTGCCAGACGGAGCATGCTCAGTGGAGAAAAGGCAGTAAGGTCGCCTCATATAGTCTAATAGGGTGATAATAGGAAGCGGAGAGTGGGTGGTGGTTTAAGTGCCCAAAACATTTTCTCTGGGGTCAGTATAGGCGGCTCTGGAGGGAAAGAAACCATAGTTAGGAAATAAGTAATAATTCAAATGAAAGACAATATATCATAATCCCTATTAAGACCTCTAGGAGTTAATGTTTCTAAAGTGTGTATCCAATATGATTCTCGTTTTTTGAGCAGAGAGATCCAATCGCCACCACGTCTCAAAGGGGGTATGTGGTCAATCACCTGGAATTTCAGTTGAGAGATAGTGTGTCCCTTTGAGGGAAATTATGTGGTACAGGAAGAAGTAAATTTGCACATCGTATTGTGGATTTGTGTTTTGATATTCTTTCCCTCACAGGGAGGGTGGTTTCTCCGATGTACAATAATCCACATGGACACTTGATTAAGTATATTACAAAAGATGTGTCACAGGTGAAAAATTGTTTGATGTGAAACGTTTTCCCTGTATGTGGGTGGTAGAAACGATCACCTTTGAGGACATTACTGCACTGGGCGCAGTGTAGACACAGATATGTCCCCATTTTGGGGCGAGTAATGAATCTTTGTCTTTCAATTGGTGATGGACCAATGTCTGCACGAATCAGATTGTTTTTGAGATTTGGTGGTCTTTTGAAACAAGGCATGAATGGTTCTTGAAATTCAGGAATATTCGGATGGGCTGTCGCTAGAAGATGCCAGTGTCGCTTAATTGTTTTGTGGAGTAAGAAAGCAAAGGGATGGTATGTGTGGATGAAGGGAATACGTTTCTCATTCGTATTCAAGCGTGTTCTAGGTACAAAATTTTGAGATTCTTCTAAGAGTGGAAGTGGGTAGCCTCTCCTGGAGAATTTCAAAGTCATATCCTGAGTGCGGGTTGCACACAGGGTATCGTTTGTCACAATGCGTTTAACCCTTTGATATTGAGAGATCGGAATGGATCTCTTAACTGAGGGGGGGTGAAAGCTAGAAAAATGTAAAATACTGTTCTTGTCTGTGGGCTTGACATATAGATCTGTGGTGATTACGCCATTTGCGTCCTTTAATATCATTGTATCCAAAAAATTAATTTTGTTTAAATCATGTGTCATGGTAAAGGTGATGCCTGGCCAAGACGAATTGAGGAAAAGAAGGAATTCTTGAAGAGATTCCAACGTGCCACCCCACAGGCAGAAAACATCATCTATGAATCGTTTCCAAAGGAAGACATGTCGTAGGTATAGTGGATGTTTATAGATATGGGTAGATTCAAAATCCGCCATGTACGTATTTGCGTACGGGGGTGCCACGTTGGATCCCATGGCTGTGCCACGTGTTTGTAAATAGAACGTGTTTTGAAACAGAAAGAAATTGTTGAATAGAATGATGGATAACAATTCAATGACCAGGTTTATCTGATCTTCTGCCAAGCCCTTAGTAGTGAGAAGGTGATGTACCGAATTGATTCCATCGACGTGAGGGATAGAGGTGTATAAATCCTGGTCGCCTCCACCAATTCCGTACTGTCTCCTATTGCTAAATACCTAGAGAAAATTCTAACACCTCTCATACAATCTTCTCCTTCATTTCTGTTGGACACGGGAGATTTTCTCAGCGAAATCAAGAAATTACAAAACATTCCACTTAACACTATATTAGTTACAATGGATGTGAAGGATTTATACACCTCTATCCCTCACGTCGATGGAATCAATTCGGTACATCACCTTCTCACTACTAAGGGCTTGGCAGAAGATCAGATAAACCTGGTCATTGAATTGTTATCCATCATTCTATTCAACAATTTCTTTCTGTTTCAAAACACGTTCTATTTACAAACACGTGGCACAGCCATGGGATCCAACGTGGCACCCCCGTACGCAAATACGTACATGGCGGATTTTGAATCTACCCATATCTATAAACATCCACTATACCTACGACATGTCTTCCTTTGGAAACGATTCATAGATGATGTTTTCTGCCTGTGGGGTGGCACGTTGGAATCTCTTCAAGAATTCCTTCTTTTCCTCAATTCGTCTTGGCCAGGCATCACCTTTACCATGACACATGATTTAAACAAAATTAATTTTTTGGATACAATGATATTAAAGGACGCAAATGGCGTAATCACCACAGATCTATATGTCAAGCCCACAGACAAGAACAGTATTTTACATTTTTCTAGCTTTCACCCCCCCTCAGTTAAGAGATCCATTCCGATCTCTCAATATCAAAGGGTTAAACGCATTGTGACAAACGATACCCTGTGTGCAACCCGCACTCAGGATATGACTTTGAAATTCTCCAGGAGAGGCTACCCACTTCCACTCTTAGAAGAATCTCTAAATTTTGTACCTAGAACACGCTTGAATACGAATGAGAAACGTATTCCCTTCATCCACACATACCATCCCTTTGCTTTCTTACTCCACAAAACAATTAAGCGACACTGGCATCTTCTAGCGACAGCCCATCCGAATATTCCTGAATTTCAAGAACCATTCATGCCTTGTTTCAAAAGACCACCAAATCTCAAAAACAATCTGATTCGTGCAGACATTGGTCCATCACCAATTGAAAGACAAAGATTCATTACTCGTCCCAAAATGGGGGCATATCCGTGTCTACACTGCGCCCAGTGCAGTAATGTCCTCAAAGGTGATCGTTTCTACCACCCACATACAGGGAAAACGTTTCACATCAAACAATTTTTCACCTGTGACACATCTTTTGTAATATACTTAATCAAGTGTCCATGTGGATTATTGTACATCGGAGAAACCACCCTCCCTGTGAGGGAAAGAATATCAAAACACAAATCCACAATACGATGTGCAAATTTACTTCTTCCTGTACCACATAATTTCCACTCAAAGGGACACACTATCTCTCAACTGAAATTCAAGGTGATTGACCACATACCCCCTTTGAGACGTGGTGGCGATCGGATCTCTCTGCTCAAAAAACGAGAATCATATTGGATACACACTTTAGAAACATTAACTCCTAGAGGTCTTAATAGGGATTATGATATATTGTCTTTCATTTGAATTATTACTTATTTCCTAACTATGGTTTCTTTCCCTCCAGAGCCGCCTATACTGACCCCAGAGAAAATGTTTTGGGCACTTAAACCACCACCCACTCTCCGCTTCCTATTATCACCCTATTAGACTATATGAGGCGACCTTACTGCCTTTTCTCCACTGAGCATGCTCCGTCTGGCAAGCACACCCCCTGTATGCATCACTGGAACGCATCTGGAGCGCTTACCTCACCTCCGGGCACGTCACTTCCGGTTACACGTGTTACCCAGAACCAGGAAATGCCTCACTCGCTCACCTATAAAATAACGGCCATGTACCACCCTCTGCCTGCATTTATCCAGCGGTGGACACCGCGATACTCCCGACATAGGGTAAGATACATTGTTCCGTTTTCCAGATTCGAGCGCTCATTATAGCCATGTTCAGCTCATATACTTGCTTATTCTATCCCTTCAGGCAGCAGCATATACCTCATCTTAGGTATATCAAACCTCCATTACCGGTAACTCTCCCTAATGCATCTTTCCTCACACTTAAATTACGTGGGAATTTATTCACTATAAGATAAATATGTATCTCCTTTATAACTACAGACCTTAATAAACAGTCTGAACGCATGTCAGACCCCTGCATCTGCACTATATGGTATGTGTATTTTGATTGCATGTTACACAGGCCCAATTTATTACCTCGACATATTTTACATACGTCTCTGTCATATGTCACTCCACAGCACCTGATTAACGAGCGGGAGTTACCGCATTTTCTTAGTGTGTTTTTCTTGGGGTAAGCATAAGAGACTTCACCTTGATCACCCACTATATGCATTTCTATTCTCACTTATGCCACCACCATCATTTTCAGGTCATCATAGGCTAATAGAATCGCTCTGGCAATATAATTAAATCTAACTGTGATTTACGGTACGTGCATTTCTTCTGTTGTATTATGCTGTAACGACTGAACCATTATTGTTTCCTTCTTCTATTGATATACTTTCACTATTAATCTAAATGACCACGTGTAAATACTTTGTTTAGCATCTATAATGCAACTTTCAAATTCAATCTATTCACCATTTGTCTTTTGTATAGTCACTGATGAAGGTCCTTTGGGACCGAAACGTCTGACATCACTGACTACCATAAATACAACCACATTTTCTTGAAGTTGAGTGCCGAGTTTTATTATATACTATTTGGATTGGGAACCTACTCAGGCACCTCTTTACACTGCAGTGCACACGCTTTATTATTATATATTCATGTAGTTTGATATCTGATTTGCACAAACAATTACATGAGTGTAAGTGTGCAAAATTTCACACCTGTAGGGGTTAATTAAAGGTGTAAATTCGTAGCAAAAAAGTCCGTTTTTTTTACAACGAATTTACACCTTTAATTAACCCCTACAGGTGTGAAATTTTGCACACAGCCACTCATGTAATTGTTTGTGCAAATCAGATATCAAACTACATGAAAAGACATGGTTAACTCTATGTAAACCAAGTGTCATTTCATGTCGGGTGCTTCTGTCTTTTCACAAAAGCCGGCTTTACCCGGCAATTGAATCAGAGGCTATTTTACTATGTAGAAGTGTATAAACTATAAATATATGTATATATATATATGTCACAATGACATGTATATATATATATATATATATATATATATATATGTATTCTATGTGTGTATATTTAGTGTTTACAAGGAAAGAATGGGGTTTTTTTAGTTACGATATTTTGTTCCCATAGACTTACATTGGATTTCCGGTATCGGTATCGGGTATCGCCGATATTTAATGGTATCGGCGATACCATTCCGATTCCGATACTTTTGGATATCGGAAAGTATCGCTCAACTCTAGTAATGAATGATGAGATTCGGCTTTTTTTTTGTACAGAGTCAATCATGTGAATTATGTCAAGTACTGCCCATCTAGTGTGGTTGGGGGCCCAGCTCTGCATCGGGGCCCACTGGTGGATTCTCCTCTTCCCCTATACCTCAATATCTCAGCTCTTTGCTGAAAGTACTGTATTAGGTCAGGGAGTAGTGACAGTTTTCCCAACTGTTTTTGGGATCACATTTACCTCTGCAGGCCAATTTTTTGGCCCTTACGGTGCTGTATGCACACCGAATAGCACGCATGGTACTGCACAACTGACACGTAGCCAGAACCATTGTCTTCTGTGGTGACTGGTGAGCAAACTATTCGGCTTTAAAGTCAGGCCAATTTGCCTGACGGTGCTGTTTGCACACCGAATAGCACGCACAGTACTGCACAACTGAGACGCAGTCAGCACCGTTGTCTTCTGTGGTGACTGGCGAGCAAAATATTTGGCGTTAAACTCAGGCCAATTTTTTTGCTCTTACGATGCTGTTTGCACACCGAATAGCATGCATGGTACTGCACAACTGACACACAGCCAGCACTGTTGTCTTTTGTGGTGACTGGTGAGCAAAATATTTGGCTTTAAACACAAAGCAGTACTAAGCTGTAGTGCTACATTCCACAAAGCACAAACTGCTCCTTGTTTCCTAATATCTGCATCTGAACATCTGCAACTATGTCACAAAAGCCCCAAATTCCCAAAAAGCCTGTTGTGAAGAGACAGGGACGTGGACATGGGCGTGAGGTTGTCAGTGGTGCCCAACAAGGCACTGAGTCTGGGAGACAGAAGAAGGTTGATGCATCTATGTTCCTGGTGAAAATTTCCAGTCTTGAACGTAAACGTGTCTGGAAGCCAGAAGAGCAAGAGCAGATACTGTCTTGGATGGCAGAAAAGGCCTCGATGTCATTTTCTAGTAGCACCCAATCCTCTACGACCACACAGTCTACTGTTGATACACAGAACGCTGGGTCATCCAATCCTCAACCTGTTCCTACTTCCTCTCCCCCTTCAGCAGTCACAGGAAATATTTGACCCCATGCTTGGCCACTCCGATGATCTGTTTGGTACATATGATCCTTTGGTTGCCTCTGGCCTCTCAATGCGCAACATTGAAGAGGAACGTGAGGAGGTATCGTCTGTTCATGGCCAAATATTTAAAAACCCACAGACAGAAGAAAGCCATTTTCAGCCACGTGATATAAAGGCTCAAGAGGTGGAGGCTGATGATGATGAGACACAGTTGCCATCTGGCCAGCCGACAATATCAACACGGAAGGAGGATGACATGAATGGTGAGGTGGTCAATGATGAGTCCACTGATCCGACCTGAACCATTGATATGCATAGCCAGCACAGCAGCACAAAGGAAGAAGGTGGATACATAGCACCAACAAAGGCACCACGGACTACTGGTTTGAGCAGAGTGCGAAGTGTGTCAACGGTGGCCAAGAGCAATCCCTCTGTGCCCCAAGTCAAGGCTAGGGGGCGTTCATCCTCTGGAATTTTTTTTCGGATAGTCCTTCTGAACCAAACATTGTCATCTGTAGCATCTGCCATACGAAGCTGAGCAGAGGCCAGGGCAAAGGCAACCAGAGCACCACCAGTATACGTAAATACATGGCAGCCAAACACCCTAGTCGGTGGGCGGAACAACAGGGTACCAAATCAGTGTCTGCGGGTCAAACCACTGCCATGTCGCATGTGATCCATCCTTCCCAATCTGGTGGCCAGGAAGCAGGTGCTCATACCTACTGCTCACAAGCTGCGGTTATAGAGACACAGGACACAACACTGCAATCCACTTGTTTGTCCCAGCCAAGTGTCCAGTTGTCTGTGCCCCAGATCTATGAAAGGAAGCATAAATACCAACCGACGCACCACAAGCACAAATACTAAACGCTCACATTGCCAAGTTGCTAGCTGTGGAGATGTTGCCATTTAGGCTTGTGCGGACACAGTCTTTCCATGATCTCTTGGTTGTGGCTGCCCCATGATACTCTGTTCCCAGCCGGCACTATTTTCCGGGTGTGCCATCCCTGCTTTACACCAGCACTTGTTAAACAATCTAAAGCATGCTCTCACCAACGCCGTAACCGAGAAAGTCCACCTAACAACAGACACGCGGACAAGTAGTTGTGGACAGGGATGATTTCTGTCACGGCACACTGGCTGAACCTGGTGGAGGGTGGGACAAAGTCACAAACTGGTACATAGTAACATAGTTATTAAGGTTTAAGGAAGACTTTAAGTCCATCTAGTTCAACCCATATCCTATCCTAACCTGCCCTAACATGTTGATCCAGAGATATGGAGCAAGATTTCTTACTGGGTGATCCTACCTAGTCCAGCCAATATCATGATGAGCAAGATTGGGTGATGAAGATGATGAAGATGAGGAGGGAGAGGACTTATTTTTATGTGGTATAGAGGGGACCCATGATGCTACAGAGGGGACCCACAACCTCAGTTTCAGGTCGGTCCAGCATGGGTGGGCTAGAGAGGAGGAGGAGAGTCAGTGTTATGCGCTCGGTTGCAACAACTTTAAGGTATAATGGATTGCAACCGAACACGGGGTCCGCGATGCAGTTTATATTCACTGCTGCCGAACACCCTTTGGTTAGGAGGGTAATAACTGACAACTAAAATATAAAGATCTTGCCTGAGAACTTCACATTGAGCAAGATATAGCATTTGCACTTTCTCCATTAACTTCACGGGAGATGTGCTATCAACTGGCGTAGAAGTAGCCCTGTTAATGGCACAGAAGCCACTTGCCTGATATTGGGTTAGCACTATGTGCTGCAAGCTGGTATAGACATAGCCCTGTTAGACTACATAGAAACTACGTGCCAGCCGCTAGGAAGTGCGTGCGACTAACGCCAGGTGTATGTGCTGTCAGCCGGTGTGCGACCGGACTGAGCAACTTCACTATTCAGCTGATGGCGATGCCCGCGTGCTGCCAACTGGGTTACATCCGGACTGCGCAGCTTCAATATTCAGCTGGTAGCGATGCCCGCATGCTGTCAGCTGGTGTGAGACCGGACTGAGCAAGCTTCTCTGTTCAACTGGCAGGTGATACCCAGGTTACGCGCCCCACAGTCTGCTCAGGGTGTATAGCTACCCTATATTCGTAGCAAGACTGCGACATTGGTTACCTGCCTGGCATAAGCTGAACCTGCCTGAATGACCTGAGCTAATAAGCCGAGCGTACTCTGGCAAGGTCCCGGAGAGCAAAGCTAGAGAGCACGTGGAGCCCAGATTCTGGTACGTCCACACATGAGCACTGCCTATTTAGTATGATCAGACCGCCCCGCTGACAGACAAGCTATTTAAAGGGCTAAGCTCCGCCCCCAGCCATCTCATCAATTGCATCACCGATGACATCATCTGTGACCAATCAGGCGATGCCAGGTCAGAGGATCAGCTGACACTAAGCACCAATCATGGCTCGCCATGTCATGGACATGCTCAGTGCAGGCATTTCCAGACTTAGGCTTGCAACAGCCTTTCTTGTTCCGTAACCTAGGTTTAAGGCTACTGTGAACAAAGACCCGAGTAGCTATTTGTGCCTCTCGGGTATTGGCTAGGCGTTGGGATCTCCGGCGAAGCTGAGCAGCATCTGCCTCGGCCGGGTCTAGATGCGAGATCATAGACTCCTCGGATCCAGGTTCAGATCCCGCCGTCACTCGATGCTTAACAGTCAGTATGAGGATGGGTATTGTTCCTCCTTCTGGGGCCACAGAACATTTGCCTCATTGCAGCTTGGCACACATGGCACAGTTCATGTCTGTCTGTCCCAAGATCCTCACGTGATCCACATTTTTGACAGCAACCTTTACTGGTTGCCACTTTTCTCGACCCACGGTACAAGGACAAATTTCCTTTGCTACTGTTGCAGTCACCAAGGGGTTTCACAATTGAATCCATCAAGAGGGCCGTTGTTGATCATTTGATGACAACATCAAACTCAGACACTGCTGGTAGCAGAGGTACCAGCTCTTTGCAACAGCATGCATTAATGGAAGAGACATGCCCAGCAGGTCCAAAAGAGGTGGGGGAAAAACGTCCACAAACTGGGCCATCTTCAATAAACCGGCTCATTAAGGGCTAGCTGGACTGGTAACAATGTCAAGGAGGCAGAAGTTTAACAACATGATCAACGAGTATCTAAGTGACCATACCTGCATCTGTCCTGATGCTTCAGTTCCATTTAATTACTTGGTATCCAAGCTGCACAGTTGGCCAGACCTCTCCTTATATGCCTTGGAGGTGCTGGCCTGCCCTGTTGCTAGTGTGATGTCAGAGCGTATTTTCAGTGACGCTGGTGTGATCATCACAGATACACACACACGGCTGACTACAGAGAATGCAGGCAGGCTGACTCTGATAAAATTTACCAAGGGCTGGATTTTGCCACAGTTTTTAAGCCCTCCAGATGACATCATCCCAACCTAAAGTCACCCAAAACGTTCTTTTATGCTACTGATGATCACGTCCATCCCTTTCCATACAAACCCTTTTGCTCCTTCTTACATGTGTATCCTACTCCTGCTTCTGCCACATGTACCTCATGGTCAACAAGCTAGAAACAATGTTCTATTCATTAAAATTTCCCATTGGAGGCAATTGTGATGAGACCTCTTTCCTGCATCAACCATGGTGTCATGCGCCTTGGGCTAATATTTTGAAGACACTATGTCTATGCCTGCACATTGGGCACTGGACCTACCGTGCTAGTATTCTAGTTTCATAATTGTCTGGCTCTTGAGGTCTCCTTCCTGCGTCAACCATGATATAGCCTCTAGGGCAAATTTTTGGAAACGCTATGTCTATGCCTGCACATTGGGCACTGGAACTACCGTGCTAGTAGTCTAGTTTCATAATTGTCTGGCTCTTGAGGCCTTCTTCCTGCGTCAACCATGATACAGCCCCTAGGGCTAATGTTTTGAAGACACTATGTCTCTGCTTGCACATTGGGCACTGGAACTACCGTGCTAGAAGTCTAGTTTCATAATTGTCTGGCTCTTAAGCCGCCTTCCTGCGTCAACCATTATACAGCCCCTAGGGCTAATGTTTTGAAGACACTATGTCTATGCCTGCTCATTGGGCACTGGAACTACTGTGCTAGTAGTCTAGTTTCATAATTGTCTGGCTCTTGAGGCCTCCTTCCTGCATCAACCATAATACAGCCCTTAGGGCTAATGTTTTGAAGACACTATGTCTATTCCTGCACATTGGACATTGGAACTACCGTGCTAGTAGTCTAGTTTCATAATTGTCTGGCTCTTGGGCCTCCTTCCTGGGTCAACCATGATAGAGCCCCTAGGGCTAATGTTTTTGAAGACACTATGCCTGCACTTTGTGCAGTGGCAGAGGAACAACAAGGACAGTAGTCCAACCTTTAGAATTGTGAACCCCTTGTAATGATGATGGGTGGCTTCTTCCTGCATTAACACACGCTTTTTACCATCTGCTTTTAAACAATCATGCACCCATTTCAGCCTTTTCTTCAGGCCCCCAGACCGCTCTGTAGGGCCCAGCATAAAATTACTCGCATTTCCCACTGACTTGCATTGGACTCGCTACTCGTTACGAATACCCGAGTATTAAGACCTACTCTTTACGAGTATAGCGAGTCCGAATATTTCACCACTCACTCATCCCTAGCTATCGCTACTGTGGATGTGATGTGGAGACATGTGAGGCTATAAACACTGTGGATGTGAGGTGGAGACATTGAGGCTATAAACACTGTGGATGTGAGGTGGAGACATGTGAGGCTATAACCACTGTGGATGTGAGGTGGAGACATGTGAGGCTATAACCACTGTGGATGTGGTGTGGCGTGCAGTGATAGTGCTGCTTCCCACAGATGATGACACTTGTCTATTATTTTTAATACTGGAGTAATGAAAGAGGTCTGTACGAGGGTGTGGGGGCATATTACTGACAGCAAATAAGTGTGCAGAGAGCGGTCACTGAGACCGGGTGGTGCCTGCTCTTATGTTAAATAAATAAGCACAGAGAGCTGTCAAGTTTGTTAAGCTGCAGGTAAACAAAGTGGGTGCAGGGAATGAAGTGAAATTCAGGAGGAACGAAAGGCAAAAACAAGAAACAAAATTCATAGGGGTGATGTAATATTAGAATACAGCACAGATTAGCTGAAAAAAATTTGGATTTCGTGGTCGAACAAATCCTTTAACATTTAATATCTTTTTTTTTTTAAAGGTAAAGGGAGGTGATTTAATTTTTTATATATTTTATACTTTTCTATTTTTGCTTTATTTTTAAATCTCACTAGGGGACTTGAATCTGTGAGCATTCAATGCAAACACTAAACACTGTAATATTCTAGTATTGTAATGTTTGGTGTAAGAAATCAATGAAATCATATATACATTTGAAGGAAATAATTATTTGATCTCTTGCTGATTTTGTGAGTTTTTCCCAGTGGCAAAGACATGAATAGCAAATACTTTTAAGGATAGGTTAATTTTAACATTGAGAGATAGAATATCAAAAAATAAAAATTGGTAAAAAAAAATAAACAAAAAAAAAACCATTGGTAACACATTACGGCCCCTAGGTTTAAAATCCTGCAGTGCCCGCAAGGTCCCCTGCTCCCCTTAAGACACAGTGCAGGGCAGTCTGAAGATTGCCAATGAACACCTGGATGATTCTGTGAGTGATTGGGAGAAGGTGGCTGTGGTCAGATGAGACAAAAATTGAGCTCTTTGGCATTACTCAACTCGCCATGTTTGTGTTGCACAGCTTCTGAATCCACACCTTTGCAGTAGAAAACTTTACAGAGCAGGCAGCATGGGATAACAAGCTTAAACTTGTAACAACATGAGGTAAAAGGAAAAATGCACAGTCATTTCAGCATTGCATCAGGAAACAGGAACAAAACGAAAGTGAAACTACAAGTAAGACTATTTCTTACACAATACATTAACAGAAGGAAATGTTACACAACATCGCCATCTATTGTCAGTCAGCATAAAGTCCTCCTTTTACTTATAATAAGTCCAAAACTGTTGCATAGCCAACACCCTTTCTCAACAATAAGCACTTATTCAATCAAACCCAATTTCTTCATTAGTCTCTGATGTTTATCAGCATTCAACGCCTTCATGAAAATGTCTGCTGTCATTTCTTCAGTAGGGCAATACTCCAACTTCAAGACTCCTTGGTCCTGATGATCTCTCAAGAAATGATATTTCACATCAATATGCTTGGTTCTTGGATTGACTCTTTCCATCTGAGCAAGAACAAGACATCCTTGATTGTCCTCTTTTAGTTTTGTTGGTTCTAACTGGGTTTCCCAGGTCTGTTAACAATTTCTTAACCACAGTACTTCTTGACTAACATGTGCTGCTGCAACATATTCTGCTTCTGTTTAAGATAGTGTCACAATTGACTGTTTCTTACTTGTCCAACGTATTGGTCCACCTGAGAGAAAAAAAATATGTCCACTGGTAGATCTTCTGTCAGTTGGATCTCCAGCCCAATCTGCATCAACATATCCTGTTAAATGCAATTATCACCTGTGGGTAATTTCAGCTTAACATTGCTAGTTCCTTTCAAATAACGTATTACTCTTTCACAGCATTCCAATCAGCTTTATTTTTTTTGATACTTTCTACTCAGGATTCCTACTGCTGCTGCGATGTCTGGTCTTGTAACGGTCGCTAGATACAGTATTTTCCTATTGCTGTTCTGTATTCTTCATTGTTTGGTAGCATATTTTCTTCACTGTTCATCTCTTTGAGATAATTAGTTTCCATTGGAGACTTTACTGTTTTGGCATCCTTTAGTCTAAATTTTTCTGTTATGTCTTGAATCATGTGATTTTGATTCAGTAGAAACTTCCGTCTTCTTCTCTTTCTATCTGTATT
>JARQOD010000003.1:429610136-429685739 GCA_033576555.1 Oophaga sylvatica | reverse complement strand
TTTATTTTGGCGACTCTGCGGGATAACAGAGTTTGCTTCTTGCGCCATTTTACTAGCAGCAGGCTCCGCCTGCACGGTGGACCCCGGGCTGCGAACGCACCTCTTTACATCATATATTTGGTGCGTTCCGCAGACCCTAACAGCGGGACAGACCTACTACCTTGGATGATCTGATATCCCTCGCTACCCGAATAGAAGAAAGTTGCAAAGAAGAGAGTTGTCTACTGTGGTAGTCTTGAGCACCTGATTCGTACCTGTCCTAAGAGGTGGGAAAACTTCAGTGCCTAGGTTCGGTTGGAAAGACCACCCTAGGTAGAGAACGTCCCTCTCCATCATTGCGAATATCAGTCTCCGTGTTACTCGGAGCAATAAAATTCTCTGAACTTTTTTTACTGGATTTTGGAGCTGCAGGGAACTTCATCCACCAGGAGGTTGTGGATAGTTACTGATTCCCAGTCCAGTGTCTTCCTGATCCGTTACGGGTGGCAAACCACTGACCAAGCCCGTCCAGTTTCAGACCGAGCCTGTGGAACTCCGGGTAGGTCTAACGCATGCTGAAAGGATCCGTTTTTATGTGTATCCCGGTTTGTCTCATCCCTTGCTTTTAGGTTTACCATGGCTTCAGATGCATGAACCGGTCTTAAATTGGAGAACTGGAGAGGTTCTGCGTTGGGGAGATACCTGCATGAATTGATGCCTAACCCGGATTCAACCTGTTTCGCCTCCAGTTCAACCAGTTACCCTGCCAGGGTTGCCTTCCTCTTACTGGTCCTTCTCTGATGTCTTTGGGATAAAAGAGGCTGAGAGACTACCTCCACACAGGTCATATGACTGTCCAATAGGTCTTCTCCCCGAACATCCCTCCTCGCAGTAGAGTTTATCCTCTTTCTCAAGCAGAGACTCAGGCCATGTCGGACTACATCCAAGAGAGCCTGGCAAGAGGATTTATCCGAAAGTCATCTTTGCCCGCAGGAGCAGGATTCTTCTTTGTGAAGAAGAGGGATGGATCCCTGTGGCCCTGTATCGACTACCAAGGCCTAAACCAGATCACGGTAAAAAACAGGTATCCATTAACTCTTATTTCAGAGCTGTTTGATCGTCTCCGAAGGGCCAAGATCTTCACCAAACTGGATCTCAGAAGGGCCTACAACCTGATCCGAATTCCACGAGAAGGAGACGAATGTAAAACAGCCTTCAACACCCAGTGATGACCAACTTTTATATATCTGGTAATGTTCTATTTGGCCTAAGCAATGCACCTGCGGTCTTTCAGGAATTTGTTAATGACATTTTCAGGGATCTGCTCTATACTTGTGTCGTTATCTACCTGGACGACATTCTGATATTCTCTGCAGACTTGGCCTCGCACCGGAGGCAAGTACGCCTGGTCTTACAAAGACTGAGAGAGAACAGGTTTTATGCCAAATATGAGAAATGCCTCTTTGAGCAATCCTCTTTGCCTTTCCTTGGGTACATTGTATCTTCCACAGGTTTAAAGATGGACCCGGAGAAGTTGTCTGCAGTTCTCAAGTGGCCTCGTTCGTCTGGGCTAAAAGCCATACAACGGTTCCTGGGATTCGCCAACTACTACCGGCAATTCATCCCACACTTTTCCACCTGAGTGGCACCCATCACAGCTTTAACCCGGAAAGGTGTAAACTCCAAGGAATGGTCCTCCGAGGCAGAAGAGACCTTTGTTTCTCTCAAAAAAGCCTTCGCTTCCGCACCCGTTCTCCATCGTCCAAATTCTAATGAGCAATTTTTACTTGAGGTAGACGCTTCCTCCATAGGTGCAGGAGCAGTTCTCACCCAGAAATCGTCTACAGGTCGGATGATCTCCTGTGGTTTTTTTTCCAAGGTTTTTTCTCCCGCAGAAAGGAACTATTCCGTTGGAGATTGGGAACTGTTGGCTATCAAATTAGCTCTACAAGAATGGAGACATCTTCTTGAGGGAGCTCTTCACCAGGTAGTTATATTCACTGATCATAAAAACCTTGCCTACCTCCAATCTGCTCAAAGACTGAATCCCCGTCAGGCCTGGTGGGCCTTGTTTTTTGCTCGTTTTAATTTTGTCCTTCATTTCCGTCCAGCTGACAAAAACGTCAAGACAGACGCACTTTCCAGAGCCTTTTTGCCTCCTGAGCTGGAGGAAGAAAGAACCTCAGCACATTATTGAACTTTCAAGGTTAGTCTCAGTTGCCTCCATTGATCTTGCCCGGCTTCCCCCAGGGAAAACGCTTGTGACCGCCTCGGAGCGTAATCGTGTCCTGTGGTGGGGTTATTCTTCCAAGTTGGCGGGCCACGCTGGTCAGAAAAAGACTCAGCAACTCATCACCCATTACTACTGGTGGTGTACCATGGGTAAGGATATCCAGGAGTACGTCGCAGCCTGTTCTTCATGTGTCCGTAACAAGACTGATAAACATTTCTGCCTCTTCCGATTCCGTCCGCTCCCTGGCAGTACATCGCGATGGATTTCATCACAGATCTTCCCATTTCTTCCCGCTGTTCATGGGTTGTGGTGGATCGCTTCTCTAAGATGGCTCACTTCATTCTGCTACCCGGCCTCCGGTCTGCTCCAGAACTTGCGGATCACTTCATTCAGCACATCTTCTGTCTTCATGGATTTTCTCTCCACATTATAGCCGACAGGGGCGTCCAGTTCACCTCAAAGTTCTGGAGAGCAGTCTGTAAACTGGTTAAAATAGAACTAGATTTTTCTTGAGCATACCATCCCCAGTCCAATGGGCAAGTGGAGAGGATCAATCAAATCCTGGCCGGATTCCTGAGTCACTTCGTCAATGTACACCACAACGACTGGGTAGAATTACTACCCTGGGCGGAATTCTCCTACAACAACCAAGTAAGTGAATCTTCTGGAAAATCTCCCTTTCAGATTGTGTTTGGACTCCAACCGGAATTCCTCTCCCTATCTCTGGACTGTCTGGTGTTTCGGCAGCCGATACCTTTACCAAAGATTTCTCGAAAATTTGGAGAGATACCAAGACTGCTTTGGAGAAAGCCTCTCAACGTATGAAAAGGCATGAGGACAAAAGGCGCCTGGATGCTCCCATCTTTCGTCCCAGAGACAAGGTATGGCTCTCCTCCAAGTACATCTGTCTGAAGTTACCTTCATGCAAATTGGGTCCCAGTTTCATTGGGCCCTTTGAAGTCCCGAGACAAATCAACCCAGGTCTCTTACAAACTGAAATTGCCTACTTCCTTACATGTACCTAACTCCTTTCATGTTTCCCTCCTCAAACCAGTAGTTTTGAGTCCCTTCTTTAAGGACCCGGGTACCACTCCAGATCCTGTCTCTGAGGATGATGTTTTTGAGGTAAAACATATCTTGGCCACTAAGAAAGTAAGGGGTAGGTCCTATTACCTGGTGGACTGGAAGGGCTTTGGTCCTGAGGAGAGGTCTTGGGAGCCTAAAGAGAACATCTGGGCCCCTCTCCGTCTTAAAAAATTTCACGCAGGCTTGAATAAGAGAGGGTGTAAAGGGGAAGATACTGTTACACCCGTTTCTGGCACTGCCCCCAGTTCTGGCCCCTCACCTGCTCCTGCTCCCAAGGCTGTCTCTGGTCCTCTGCGAGCTCCCTGTCTGGACCTTCGCTCTCAGTCTGTCCCTCAGCATCCTGCTGCTGCTTCTTTTTCCTCTATTCCTGGCCTGCTCTGGTCTCTTAAAGGGACAGCATGCATTTTTTGAAAATATCAATTAACCAATGGCAGCACACTGATTACTATATCTGGCCACTCCGCCATAGGGGGAGTGCTGGAGCAACGAGTATCTACTCTTGCTAAGCCCGGTTCTGTCCTTGCTCTGTCTGCTCTGTTATAGCATTCCCTTTGGCAATCTGCTTATACTGTTTGTTTCCGCAGAATATCAGTGACCTGTTGTTTGGCTATCCTAGACGACATCCGTACCTATACACTCAAGTGCCATCCCGTTCCGCCACCAACCATCCAAACCAGTGGACAAACCTAAAGTTGCTGGAGCCAGCTTCCTACCATCTACCTGGAACCTGACTATCTTCGCCAGAGCCAGCTTCAACTCGCATACTCGGTGTCTGCCGGTCTGCTCCATAATATCTGTGGAGTGCACGCTTCAGCTGCATGGATGGAGCTTCGCCGCAGGAGCGCGGCAAGGTAAGAATTGTGTAAGGTTCTGTGTACATGTTCCTGAAACTCAGTTTGTTCGTCAGCCATTTTACTTTCTGTCTTGCTGCAGCTATCTTGCCCTCAGTCAAAATGGAGTTTCCAGCTTGCATGTTCCCACCCTGATTCTCTCCTTTTGCTTCTTAAGCAGCCACAGCTGAGCAATCAGTGCTTCAGAATCTAGCCTGCAGTGAACCTGTGACCTGACTCCTAAAGCCTTGGACCTTGTACTCCAGCTATTCCTACTGAGGAACTCTGAAGCACTTGTGGACTCTGAACCCTGCTCTTTGAAAGACCCACATTTGCATGGACTTACGGTAACAGAGAAGAAGATCCTGAACCTGTTGTGGAGAGTGATTGCTGAGCTTAGATTACTCTGGCCTGCTGTGTCTCCTGCTTCTGTGTCTGCAAACTGTGTGACTATTTTTGCCAACTTGTATGAAGTAATACAAGACTTTCTATATCAAACCTGTGTCTCATGTATTTTCATCGCACCCAAGCACAAGACGCTATATGAACTGTACTACATACATTACAAGATTCTGAAGCCAAAACGTTAGTGTCTGCTGGGTCTGGAAAGGCTGTGTCTGCTGTAACTGTGGATATCGGATGTCCGGTTGTACTTTCTGTGATGACAGTGGTTGTGACTTCTCACAACCATTCCAGGTGAGCAATTCCCTTAAGTGTTTTTTTTTCTGCAGTGTTACCACAGGTAAACACTATTGTTTTTTTTTTTTTTCTCTTTTTTGTCTGCTGTAACTGTGGATATCAGATGTCCGGGTGAACGTTCTGTGATGATAGTGGTTGTGACTTCTCCACAACCATTCCAGGTGAGCAGTTTCCCTTAATTTTTTTTTTCTCTCTGCAGTGTTACCACAGGTAAACACTATTGTTTTTTTTTTTCTCCTCTCCTCTACTTCCAGTACTCCTGTCTTAAAAGATCTGGAAAATGGAGGCCCGCATAAAGGAACTTTGCGGAGTGACTGATAATATCCTTGCAGATTTGCAGAATATAAAGACCCGTTTTTCAAGCCTACAGGACCTCACTAATCACAATTTGCAAGTGTTTGGACAGACTGCCCAGGATTTGCGAGCCAGGATTGAGGTTCTAGAAGAGCGAGTCCAGGCTCCTGCCGTAGCCCCGAGTTCTGGGATTCCCAAGTTGCCCCCTTTTCGTTTTGGCGGTGAACGTGAGAAATTCAGGGATTTATTAATCAATGCAATCTTTTTTTTTCTGCACATGCTTCACAATTTCCCACTGAACGATCTAAGGTGCTTACTATAATTATGTTGCTTACCAACAAGGCTTTGATGTGGGCAAACCCTCTGATTGAGACTGAGGATGATTGTTTGAATCACCTTGATGCTTTTATTTCAGCCATGGGGCAGGTGTTTGATGACCCCAATCGAGGTGCAACAGCTGAAGCAGCCATGTTAGCTTTGCGCCAAGGTAAGCACTCGGTAGCTGAATATGCCTTGGATTTCAGGAGATGGGCCCTTGATACCACCTGGGACAGTTCCGCCAAAAAACTCTATTTTTCGAAAGGGGTTATCTCCACTGATTAAGGATGAACTTGCTCGTGCCGACCCTCCCACTGCGTTAGGTGACTTTATTAACTACTGCATCCGTATTGATACTCGTCTGACTGAACGCAGGCAAGAGAGATGGTTCGAAAGCAATCGCACTAACCTTTTCCTACCTTCCTCTCCAGCTAAGGAACCTTTGAGTAGGATTACACGGGAACCTGAACCTGAACCCATGCAGGTAGACTCTTTACAACGACGGGTTAGTGATGCACGCAAGGAACATCGTTTTAAGGAGAATCTATGTTTCTATTGTGGTAAGTCAGGGCACTTCATTATAAACTGCCCCAGCCGTTCTCGTAAGACTACTGCAGCACTCATTCATTGTGAGTGTTGCGAGAGGGGATCTGTCAGGTCCGAGCCTCAGGCTCCAGAGAGATCTGCAGCAACAGATCTTGATTTCTCGGACTTAAACTCCGTTACCTCTGAGGACGTTGACTGTGTAAACGCTGCCATTTTTCAAGTTTCCTCAGCGGTGTCCCAGCTGAGTTGTAAGAAAAACAATTCTCATTGCTTTCTTTCCATCAAACTCTGGGTTGACTCAGCTTGGGTGTCTAGCTCTGCTATGATCACTCAGGGGCAAGTGGAAATTTTATGGATGTCTCCTTTGCTCTGAAACAGGGGATACGTTCAGTGAAGAAGGCTACTCCAGTACAGATGGAAACTGTGGATGGCTCCCTGCTGACCTCTGGACCAGTGGATCAGGAAACAGAGCCTTTGAGGGTTCTTATGGGTAAAGATCATCAAGAGAAACTGTCCTTTATGCTTATCTCTTCTCCCCACTTTCCCATTATTCTAGGGCTACCATGGCTGCAGGCTTAGAATCCTACCATTAACTGGGAGACCAAGGAATTACACTTTCCAGAGAAACAGATGAGTCCAAAAGTTTCAGCTTGCTCTGTTCCTAAAGGAACCATGTCAGTCCCTGAACTACCAGCTGTATACCAGGACTATGTGGATTTATGTGACAAGAAGAACGCTGACCAGCTTCCTCCTCACCGTCCATATGATTGTCCAATTGAATTATTGCCTGGAGCAGAGATACCTTTTGGTAAGATCTACCCCCTGGCGGGGCCCGAGCTAAAGGCTTTAAAGGATTACATAGACGAAAATCTAGCCAAGGGCTTCATACGCCCCTCTTCATCTCCTGCAGGTGCACCCATCTTCTTTGTAAAGAAGAAAGATGGATCTCTGAGACCATGCGTAGACTATAGGGAACTCAATAAGGTTACTATTAGAAACCGTTATCCATTGCCTTTAATCCCTGAGTTATTGGAGAGAGTGCGACATGCCAAAATTTTCTCTAATCTAGATCTTCGTGGGGCCTATAACTTAGTCCGTATTAGACCTGGGGATGAATGGAAGACTGCATTCAGGTCACGCTATGGACACTTTGAATATCTAGTTATGCCTTTTGGTCTGAGTACCGCCCCAGCCACTTTCCAACACTTGGTGAATGACATCTTCAGGGATCTCCTAGATACATTCGTGGTAATTTATTTGGATGATATTCTAATTTTTTCTAACTCCACAGAGGAACATCATGGACATGTGAGAATGGTCTTGGAACGTCTAAGACAAAATCATCTTTACATCAAACTTGAAAAGTGTGAATTCCATAGGACCGAAATTCAATTTCTGGGTATGTACTGTCTACACAAGGAATTAGTATGGATGGAAGCAAAACCCAAGCCATCAAGGATTGGCCAAGTCCTAGAAATGTGAAGGAGGTACAGCGCTTCATCGGGTTTGCCAACTTCTATAGACGTTTCATTAGAAATTTCTCTGAGGTAGTGTCACTATCACCCAACTTACCCGGAAAGAGTCTAGGTTCTCCTGGACTCCCCAAGCCCAGGAAGCATTTTCCCGTCTAAAATATAAATTTACCACTGCACCTATCCTAGTACATCCCAACCCCGAGCTTGCCTTCATAATAGAGGTGGATGCTTCAGACTGTGCCGTTGGAGCTATACTCTCTCAGAGAACAGGTGAGAAGAATGTCTTGCATCCCTGTGCCTTCTTTTCCCAGCAGTTGTCTTCGGCTGAGAGGAACTACGATGTGGGCAATAGAGAGTTGTTGGCCATTATTGCCGCCTTCAAAGAATGGAGACACCTTCTTCAGGGAGCTGCACAGCAAATAGTCGTCCTGACAGACCATCGTAACCTTGAGTTTATCAGGTCGGCTAAGTGCCTGACTCCTCGCCAGGCTCGCTGGAATCTTTTCTTAAACCAATTTAATTTTATCATTTCTTATAGACCAGGATCGCGCAATGGAAAGGCTGATGCACTCTCTAGGATTTACTCAGCAGAGACACGTCCAATTACTCCTCCTAAGACTATTCTTCCTGACTCTAGATTCCTAGGAGTAATTCATAATCAAGACCTACTTAAGGACATCAAGGAAGCATACCATGCGGATTCCTTTTTGGCACAACCCCCAAGGGACGTAAGTCTTGTCTTTAAGAATGGTGTGTGGATTCAGGGACAACGCCTGTATATTCCTGAAACAGTCAGATTGAGAGTATTGCAACTCATTCACGATTCCAAGATAGCTGGGCATAGAGGAATTCTAAAGACACAGGAATTTCTCTCTCGTTTCTTTTGGTGGCCCACTTGCAGGAAGGATGTTTTAAACTATGTCACGTCATGTGAAGTCTGTGCAAGATGCAAAACACCTCGCTCCTCACCAACTGGTCTGTTACAGCCTCTTCCCACCCCGTCCCGCCCGTGGGGATCCATTTCTATGGACTTCATTGTGGAGTTACCAACCTCTCAAGGGAAGAACACCATTCTAGTGGTGGTTGACCGTCTAACAAAGGCAGCTCATTTTATCCCTTGTGTCGCTTACCCACTGCAAAACAGACATCAGATTTGATGATTAAAGATGTGTTTCGCTTACATGGAGTACCGGATGAGGTTATTTCGGATCGAGGGGTGCAATTCACTTCTAGGTTTTGTCAAAATTTCTGTGCAGCATTGGACATTAAAGTAAACCTTTCTTCTCTTTTCATCCCCAGACTAATGGACAGACCGAACGAACCAATCAAACCCTGGAGCAGTATCTCCGCTGCTTTATCTGCCACCTACAGGATGATTGGGTGGATCTACTTCCATTAGCTGAGTTCTCGTATAACAACTCTCAGAGTGCCTCCACTAAGCAGTCTCCTTTTTACTCTAATCTAGGTTATCATCCTAACATTCTACCACGATTTCCCATAGAAACGCCTTTACCAGCAGTGGCTGAAAGAATCACGTCTTTACAGAAGAATATGGATCTTCTAAAGGAGAATCTGGAATCGGCTCAGGAAAGGTACAAGAAAGCAGCAGATAAATTTCGTAAACCTGCACCAGCTTTCAAGGTAGGAGACTTGGTCTGGCTGTCAACCAGAAATCTTAAGTTAAGGATTCCATCGTCTAAGTTGGGACATAAGTACATTGGACCCTATAAAATCAGTAAAATTATAAGTGCCGTTGCTTGTCGTCTTCAACTGCCCAGAACTATGAGAATTCACCCTGTCTTTCATGTATCCCTACTAAAGGCTGCGACACCCAATACGTTTCCTGGACGTTCTTCTCCTTGCCCTGACCCAGTGCTAGTCGATGGTCAGGAAGAATTTGTGGTGGAAAGGATTTTAGATTCCAGGTTGTATAGAAATCAGTTACAATATCTGATTAAATGGCAGGGCTACCCAGTGGACAACTCATGGGAACCAGTCAATAACGTTAATGCTCCTCGCTTGCTCCGTCAGTTTCATCAGAGGTACCCACACAAGCCTGGCCTGAGGTCATCCGGAGGTTGTCCCTAAGGGGGGAGTAATGTAAGGTTCTGTGTACATGTTCCTGAAACTCAGTTTGTTCGTCAGCCATTTTACTTTCTGTCTTGCTGCAGCTATCTTGCCCTCAGTCAAAATGGAGTTTCCAGCTTGCATGTTCCCGCCCTGATTCTCTCCTTTTGCTTCTTAAGCAGCCACAGCTGAGCAATCAGTGCTTCAGAATCTAGCCTGCAGTGAACCTGTGACCTGACTCCTAAAGCCTTGGACCTTGTACTCCAGCTATTCCTACTGAGGAACTCTGAAGCACTTGTGGACTCTGAACCCTGCTCTTTGAAAGACCCACGTTTGCATGGACTTACGGTAACAGAGAAGAAGATCCTGAACCTGTTGTGGAGAGTGATTGCTGAGCTTAGATTACTCTGGCCTGCTGTGTCTCCTGCTTCTGTGTCTGCAAACTGTGTGACTATTTTTGCCAACTTGTATGAAGTAATACAAGACTTTCTATATCAAACCTGTGTCTCATGTATTTTCATCGCACCCAAGCACAAGACGCTATATGAACTGTACTACATACATTACAACTTGTTTTTTTTGTTGAAAGCGGAGATCCGGGGGGCCCAGGTCAGAATTGACATGGAGGCAGAATGCAAGACATGGAGCAGATCGGCAGAATGGACGAGTGAGCAGAATGGACATGGGGAAGAATGCAAGACAAGACATGGGGGCAGAATGCAAGACATGGGGCAGATCTGCAGAATGGACATGGAGCAGAATGGACATGGGAATGGACATGGGGCAGAATGCAAGACATGGGGCAGAATGCGAGACACGGGGGCAGAATGGACATGGGGAAGAATGCAAGACATGGGAGCAGATCGGCAGAATGGATATGGGGCAGAATGGACATGGAAATGGACATGGTGCAGAATGCAAAACAAGACATGGGGCAGAATGCGAGACACAGAGGAAGAATGCACATGGGAATGGACATGGGGCAGAATGCAAGACATGGAGCAGAATGCGAGACACGAGGAAGAATGTGAGACACGGGGCAGAATGCGAGACACGGGGCAGAATGGATATGGGGCAGTATGCAAGACATGGGGCAGAATGCAAGACATGTGTGCAGAATGCGAGACACGGGGCAGAATGGACATGGGGCAGAATGGACATGGGAATGGACATGGGGCAGAATGCGAGACACGGGGCAGAATGCGAGACATGGGGCAGAATACGAGACATGGGGCAGAATGTGAGATATGGGGGCAGACTGTGAGATACGGGGACAGAATAGACATGGGGAAGAATGCAAGACATGGGGCAGATTGGCAGAATAGATATGGGGAAGAATGGACATGGGGCAAAATGCAAGACAAGACATGGGGCAGAATTCAAGACATGGGGCAGAATGCGAGACATGGGGCAGAATGCGAGACACGGGGCAGAATGCAAGACACAGGGGCAGAATGCGAGACACGGTTTAGAATGTAAGATATGGGGGCAGAATGTGACAGTGAGACACAGGAGGGGGTAGAATGTGACAGTGAGACACAGGAGGGGCAGAATGTGACAGTGAGACACAGGAGGGGGCAGAATGGACACGGGGCAGAATTTGACAGTAAGACACAGGAAGGGGCAGAATGTGATAGTGAGACACAGGGGGCAGAATGTGAGACACAGGAGGGGGCAGTATGTGAGACACAGGAGGGGGCAGAATGTGACAGTGAGACACAGGAGGGGGCAGGATGCGAGACACAGGGGGCAGGATGGGAGACACATGGTGCAGGATCATGGGGCAGGATAGATATGATGTAACAGATGGGGCAAGATCAGGAGATCATATGGGGCAGAATGGATACTCATGAGGGCAGGATGGGAGAACATATGGCTGAAGCCAGGAATGAGACACACGGGGGCCAAGATGGGGGATATTATTACCATAGGGGCTAATTAAGGGATATTATTACTGCAGTGATGTATTTATTTTATTTTTTGAGGATATTGTTTTAAATGGAGGGAAGGTGCTGTTACTGTGCAGAGCGACACTCTGTCGCCTTGTTTTCTTCATCTGGTGTATTGTAGAAGTTGGGAAAAAATTAAGTAATGTGTTCTGCAAGTGGAGCTCTAGATAACTGTGTTATTTCCTGCAGAGACGAGTCATGGCTGGAAGACGTGATGGCGGTCTGTGCTGAATGAAAGATGAAAAGCAAAGATGAAGGCCTTCACCTAGAGACGTCACTGGTGAGTCAATGTGTTACCTGTACACTGACACTATACACTATATACAGAGTTCCTGTGTACAATGTCACCAGTGATCACTGTATTACCTGTACACTGGCACTATATACAGAGGTCCTGTGCATAATTTCACCGATGATCACTGTATTACCTGTACACTGGCACTATACACTATGTCCAGAGCTCCTGTGTATAATGTCACTGGTGATCACTGTATTACCTGTACACAGACACTATATACAGAGCTCCTGTGTATAATGTCCGTGGTGATCACCGTATTACCTGTACACAGACAATGCATACTAGGTACAGATCTCCTGTGTATAATGGCACTTATGGTGATAGTATTATGTTTTTTTTATTAATGATCAGTATTGTAGTATTCAGTCACCATGTGGTGGTAATATGTGGTCTTGGCATGGTGCGGTGGTATTTGTCCCTTGTATCTGCTATTATTCTGTCACTGTGGTGGTAATATGTGGTCTGGTTATGGTGTGGCTGTATTTGTTCCTTGTATGTGGTCACTATGTGGTGATAATATGTGGTCTGGACATGGTGTGGTGGTATTTGGTCCTTGTATGTGGTACTATTGGTTACCATGTGATGGTAGTATCTGATCTGGTCATGGTGCTGTGGTATTTGTCCCTTTGGATGTGACATTATTGGTCATTTTAAAAATTGAAAAATAAATAAAAAATATATCTAAATTGTACTGGATATTTTAACAAATGTTTAAAAGGTTAGCGTAGAGTAGGGCCTGGCCAAAAGAGTCTACCTTGTTGTGGTGGCAGATTTAAAAAATCTTTTGGCCAAAACAAGAGCTGCTGGCTATATGTGTAATCTGGAGATGGGAACTGTTAATGTATGATTGATGAGAAGTGTAGTTTTTTCCAAGAGAGAGCGGTGGGACTGGGGACAGTTCGAGGGGTGGAGGGTGGGGCTAGGGTGGAGCCTGGGCGGAGTCTCAAGGGGACCCAAAAAATTTTGCCAGTATGGGGCCCCGAAATTCGAAGTGGCAGCCCTGAAAGTGTGACAGACAGACAGACCAATCCAGCCACCGCTGCCACCTGCCGCACTCTCACAGCATTCTCTACCGACCCCGTCGCATGACCCCATCACATGACCCCATCACATGACCGAGGGCCACAGAGTCTGAACAGCCCGAGGCCCTGGCTACCCTTAATCTACCCTGCATAGAGGTATTTGTTTTATTTTATTTATTTAGTGAAGAAGCCAGAATTTCGGAAATATTGGAGTGGAGTGTTGATGTTTTATACAACACTCCAGTGTATTACAATGATAATGCAGAATCTACTGCCCAAGATTACTCTAAAGGGTATGCCACACTAAACAATATCGCTAACGGGATCGCTAAAAAACGTCACTATTTAGCGATCCCGTTAGCGATATTGTTCAGTGCGGCAGCTTCCAGCGACGAGCTTCCTGCTGTGATCTCGCTCGTCGCTGGAATCGTTCCGGACCCTATTTCATCGCTGGCGCTCCCGCTGGGTAAGTATCTAATCGCTGTGTGGCACCTTTTCTTAGCGATTTAGCGGTACTTTTGTACCGCTAAAGTCGTTAAGAAGATCGCTAACGGCGATAGCGTCGTTAACTATATCGCTAAATGTGGCCGCATTTAGCGATATAGAAACGATCCCGCTAGCGATCTCATTAGTATGCAACGCTAACGAGATCGCTAGCGGGATTGTTTAGTGTGGCAGTACCTTAACTTTGACTGTCTTCAAACTTTGTCCGGTCATTGAGCAATTCAGCAACAAGTTTGCTGAGGTGTAATTTCCCTAAAGGGACATCTGCGTGAATGAGCCTCTAATATTTCTCAAGATAATGCTGAAATTCCAGCAATACCTGCCAGAGGACCAAATACTGAATTGAACACCAAAGACCACTGCTTAATTGGCAATGCCATAAACCAAAGACAACTGCTAAAAAGGCAATGTCATACACCTAAGACAACTGCTTAATGGGCAATGCCATACATCAAAGACATCTGCTTACCAGGCAATTCCTTTTACTTTGATCAGCTATCCTCTCTGGTCTGCTGACTCGTATCCTGCTACAGATGGTTTGTGTGTTAAGTATGTTGCTAATTTGCAAACCTAGGAAGTGAGTTACCATCCTTATTTGATTCCTCACAGTGTTACCAGTTAAGCCCCTATTGCACTTGTTTTTGGTGTATGGCATTGCCTATTAAGCATTTGTCTTCATTATATTAATAATATGAGGGGGAGGAAAAAGATCCAAAAAACAACCATAGGTCTATTGTATGAAATTGCTTTATTTATGGAAAGGCAAGAAAACAGTACCAAATGCTAAAAACTGCCAGTGGTCATCCACAAGCAAAGAAAGGGGCACAGTGGACCATTAATGCCCTAATTATGTAAGGTGTCAAACATTAAAACACCATTATAAGACAGGTGAATATATTCATAAAGAAACACATCATAAGAACATGTAAGTAATTAAGATGAATGCTGACAAGAAAATGCCATTAATAATATCAAATAGATCATATTAACACAATGAGAAATAACATAATAACTATCACAAATACATCACCTAGTATACAGGCAAGTGCGGGCAAATAGAGGGTCCATGTGGAACTTCTAAATCAAAATGATATTAACCAAGCACGATATATTGTTTTCATGCGCTATTGCTATTTATTTATTTATTTAGTGCAGGATATTGGCTCATTTTGCTTTTGTCTTGGGTTTTGTCTTGGTTTGGCCTGTTTAGTGGCCAGTGTGAACATACACGTTGCATGAAACTATACAGCTTATATTCCAGCTCCTTGCTTTTTTCTCTGTTTCAGTTTTTGCACTCTGCGCAAATACAGGTGTGGTATCCCTTTTCTTTTCTTTTTAGCCGGGGCCTCGGTCCTTCTCAGCCCTCACACTTATGTCATTAGACACATGGTAAGGTGTTAAACCAGAGGTTATTACCATCCCGAATAGGGTCACTGTGACACGGTGGGATGAGTTTTACATTTTTTTAATCAAATTTATGTTAACCAAGAACCCTATATTATTTCCATGCACTACTGCTATTTATTTATTTACTGCAGGATATTAGCTCATTTTGTTGTCATGGGTTTGGTCCCTTCAATAAAAGGTATAAACGTACTGTACAATTACACATATTACCACTTGCCTTTGTTGAAAATCTACAACCATACAGAATGTAACCATTATGACATTACAAGTACGTTTGCTCCATGGAACCGTGCTGAGCACCAGCTGTCTAATGAATATTTTTTTGTTTCCCATTATGACATTGCGGTTGTTATCCTCCAGCAATGTCAAGGCCAAATGATGATATCACACTGTCACGTTGCTGCATTTATCCTGTATTCAAAAGCAAATCTTATCTGACTTGCAATGAGGCTTTAGTGAAAAATTATCAAATCGAATAATCTTCAATAACGGCAAAAAGCTTTATTTTAGTTTTTTCAAACTTTCACATAATTTCCAAATATTCTTCATCATATACATCATGGGACATAATAAAATTCATGCTGGCAGTGTTTGGAATTTATCTGGAGTAGACAACGTTTCCCATCATTTATATTGTGTCCAGACATTATTTGTTTAATGTTTCTCTTGTAATAAACAATTTTTAAGTCTTCATAAAATGTTAATTCTTTTGTAAGTCATATGCCAAAACACAAAAAGTAACAACATTCTATTCAATAGTCCTAATTAAGAGGTTTTAGAGGTTAAACATCTTCTTGCGATGCCACACTCCTGCTTGCTTCATGTCTCCCCGACATTGCACTCCTGCGCAGGCGTACTTATCTGTCCTGTTGAGAACAGAGGAAGGTACAGATAAGTACGCCTGTACAGGAGAGTGATGGCGGGGAGCCATGAAGCAAACAGGAGGGCGGCATCGCAAGAAGATGGGAGTCGCTGGACCAGCACCTGTGACACCCTTTGGACTGTACTGACCCCCGGTGAGTATAATAAAACTTATTGTTCGTCTTTTCTTCATTATAGAATGCTGTAGATAAGCCCTGAAAGGCAGTGGCCGTTTCTCATATCGGCCAAACTTGATGACAGATTTGCTTTAACTAAGCTGTCTGTCCCAAATAGCTTCTAGTCATATCTTTCAGCTCAGTGTTTACTTTTCAGAATTCAGACATTCTGATCTTTTGTTGCTGGACCTTGGAGTTCCCTATTAAATACCCATTTTTATTACCCTTTTGCCTAAATGCACTGTGACCATGGAATTCTGTCTCTGGACTGTGACCTGACTATGCCTGAGTCTCTTTCCCTCTGTTTATGATGTACCCTCCTGGCACTTGATCTTGTACTCCTTGACTACCCTTACTCACGACTTGTCCATGAAAAATGACTCACAGATTCCATTCATAAAAGTTATAGATTAGTCAATGGGTGGTATGCAATGATTCATAAACATTGTAACATTAAAGGGGGCAACGACTTCCCCTTGCAAAACAACTGATGATTGAGGGCTTCAAAAATGGTATGAAAATTTGTTACGTAGTAAGGTTGATTTGGGTTGCTAACATTACACACTGGTATCTAGTATATAAGCTTTGTTATTTATGTCATTTTTGGAATTTCTATCATTGACATCACTAGGATCACTCAGAATATTTTCCACCGCTTTAGGAATGGATTTTACAAAGCTTTGTTTTACACCTTTGCTCAGGAAGAAGTAGACTATAGGATTGATAGCACAGTTGAAATATGCAAAAATAGTCGAAATTTCGCCTATAATTAGGTCAGTTTTCCAACCTTTGTGTCCAAGAGATACTAGTGCCCAGGTGTGGTATGGAAACCAACAGATGAAGAAACTTAGCAATATTGCAGCAATAATCATGAAAGGTCGGGGGGACCGATGTCTTCTAATGTTCTTCAGTTTTAAAACAATTAGTCCATATGAAGCAAAAATGGTCAGAAAAGGTATAGCAAAAATGCAGATGTTCCACAGAATGATCGTTACTTTTTCCTTGTCCTTGTATCTTATTCTGCTTTTTGATTGAAAAGTCAAATTGCATTCTGCAACATTAAAAAATTCAAAAGCAACAAGAAATTGAAGGAAAAAGATAGTGACATTTAGTAGCCACATGAGCCCTGAGAGGGTCCAGACCAATTTTTTGGTTCTGTGTATTTTGGCCCAGAAAGGCCACATGATTGATATGCAACGATCAAGACTTATAAGGATTAAGAAATTAACACTCGTTACCATGTTTGTAAACAATGCCGTCAGGCTGATCATGCACAGGTAGACGTATGCTGTAGAAGGGATTTCTGAAATCATTTGCATGACACGAAAAATTAAAAAAATGCAAGATATAAAGTCAGCAACTGCCAGGTTAAGGAACCACACAGCACTGATGGTTTTCATCTTAAAGCCAGAAATCCAGATGACAAGGCCATTACCAGCTAATCCCAACAGAATGATGACACTGTAGCAAGTTATGGCGAGGATCTGAAGATTGTAAAAGATTTTGAAGTATGCTGTTACCCCAACATCAATATAATCACCATGCTCTGTGTAGTCAAAATAATAATAACTTTCAGTCACGTTATGGAGATCCATGATGGGTCCAAGAATCCACTGGTGATGAGAATGATGGTAACTGAGAATACAGATGCAAAAAGAACAGTCAATATTGCATGAAAGAGAAAGCGAAGAATCTAAACATAAACAAATTGCATCAGTATAAAAATGCAAAGTGCCCCCAATTCAGGTTGTCACATACAGTGCCCAATTTATAGACTACATTTCTAAAATTACTATCCAACAAGGGCTCCTTAAAGGGATACTCTTAAGTTTGTAAATGATCTCTTATCCACGGGTTAGGGGATAATTTACCAATTGATAAAGGTATGACCCTGGGGATCCCCACCTATCCCGAGAATCAAGGCTGTGTAAATGAAGAATTGGTTGATGATGCATATTTATATTTGAAGGGACCATTGGAGATAGCCGAGCAGTACGCTCGCTGGTCTTCGGCACTCCCATAAGAAGGAATGGAGTGGCAGTGCTTATGGTCAATTGGTGCTCCATTTACAAGCGACTTTTCATTCTCTTGGTTCTCAGGATTGGTAGGGTTCCCATAAGTTGGACCCCCAGACCAGGGATAATTTTAAAATTTGAGAATAGCCAAGACAAAGTGCCATTTTGGAGCACTCCTCTACCCCAGGGGGTGCTTAGATCATTGCATTGAGCAAGGGGTTGGGCACGATGGACATGGAGGTTCCTTCCAACTCTAACATTCTATGATTCTATAATCCTAAACCTTGCTTCTTTCAAAAGTCTGCATCTCAAACCAATCTCTGCCTTAAATATACCTTTTATGAGCTACGGCAAATTGGTTAACAGCTTTAAACCAAAATATTGAATAATTTCCCCACCACATGCTCATGCATAGAATAGGGAGCAGAAGTTACTTAGAACATAGACTATAATATTGGTGTTTCTCTTGGTAAAATGCTTGGAAATCACTGAACGAGAACACGTCCAGTGCACATCCTGACCAAGCAGGGAATTCTTGGAGATTTCAGCATAATTGTGAATGCAGCTCTAGATTATATTACAGCCTGTAAATAGAAATTGGTAAAACAATAATAATAGAAGTTACTTACAAAATTAACTTCTTTGCTTTTCATGTGAATTGTTTAGCTATAAACAACATAAATTAGTATAAAAAATCTTACCTATTTCTTTGAAATAAATTTGTTTTAATTATTGTCTTGGATCTTCTTTCTTACAAAAGTGGTAAATCATTACATCTTTGTGTTGTTGGAGTCCATCACCGAGAAGGTTGAGTTTTATTTCTAAAGTCACAATCTGAATTCTCTGTAATATATCCGGCAGATAAAGCAAAACATCCATGTGACTCAGTGAAAAGATAATACGATTATGAGGCTTGTACAGTGAATGTGTAGATTCTCGTTCCTTATCTATCATCTGCTGCATAGATATCAAAGATCTACCAGTACTGGTCATAAGCACCCTTCCTTTTATATTTTAACTTAACACTTTTGCTTTCTGGGAATTTTTTCTTTTTTCAACAGTTATTGGTTACTTTTAGCTAATAAAGTTGCATAAAGTTTCAGGCTGGTAGAAGGCATGACGAGTGGTGGCGTGTATATGTATACCCTTGCCTCCTCCTGCCGTCTCAAACTCAAAAATATTTCCCGGATCCGTGCATTCCTTGACCATGAAACTACAAAAACACTAGTGCATGCCCTCATCATCTCCTGCCTCGACTACTGCAACCTCCTACTCTCTGGCCTTCTCTCTAGCACTCTGGCACCACTCCAATCCATCCTGCACTCTGCTGCCTGACTAATACACCTGTCTCCCCGTTATTCCCCAGCCTCTCCTCTCTGCCAAGCCCTTCATTGGCTTCCTATCGTCAAGAGGCTCCAGTTCAAAACCCTAACCATGACCGACAAAGCCATCCACAATCTCTCTCCTCCATACATCTGTGACATGGTCTCCCGGTACATACCCACAGGCAACCTTCGATCCTCTCAAGATCTCCTCCTCTACTCCCCTCTTATCTCTTCTTCCCACAACCGCATACAAAGCTTCTCCTGTGCCTCTCCCATACTCTGGAACTCTCTACCCCAACACATCAGACTCGCGCCTACCATGGAAACCTTCAAAAAGAACCTGAAGACCCACCTCTTCCTACAAGCCTACAACCAGCAGTGATCCTCAGTCTACTGAACCACCGCACGACCAGCTCTACCCTCTCCTAGTGTATCCTCACCCATCCCTGTATACTGTGAGCCCTCGCGGCAGGGTCCTCTCTCCTTCTGTACTTGTGTGTGCCTTGTATTGCTCATGTTTACTGTTCTTGTCTATATTTGCCCCTCTTCACATGTAAAGCGCCATGGAATAAATGGCGCTATAAAAATGTATAATAATAAAAATAATGTAAGGAGATGAACATACTGCCCACATTTCCCCTTGAAGACATATGTATTGCTGCAGTGTATTCTAATGTGTGATGTGTATTGTAACATGTGTTAATGGTGATAGTGTTGCTGTTGGGAGAGTTGAGGGTTAATGTTTGGGACTGGCCCAGAGTGGGATAGGCATGGGTGATGTGACAGAGACAGTTTCCTGTCAGGATATTAGATAGGGTCCAGTGTGCAGTAAATGCGGGCCTATGGTCTGACTAGCGAGCAGAGGCACATGACATGGGTGTTCCTGATGTGAGTGACGTGGAGGCGGCGGCTGTGGATGGCATGAAACTGAGTAAAGAGAGAGAGAAGTGACCCAAGAATGGAGTGAGGCATTGGAGACGGGTCCTGGACAGGACACCTAGCAGTATGTTCCTGAGTTTACTCAGAGAGGTAACGGGCAAGGATGGGATAGAGAATGTGAGATGTAGAGAACGTCCCATGCAGGAGATCCAAGAAGCAGAGACGCTAAGCATCAGCCATATTAGCAAACTAGTTCAATTAAGAGGGAAGAGGGTGTGGAATCACAGGTTGAGAATGGGACTCTCATTAACTGGACTGTAGTAATATGAGTTCTTTTTGAAATCCGGGGGAAACCTTACTAAGGGTGACCATTAATTATAATTCTTCACAGTAGAGGGGAGGTAAAAGTTTACAGACACACAGTTATGGCACAGTTCTGAGCTGAAGTTGATCACAGGGGTTTTATTCAAGCTTCTTTTTATCACACATAATGGCTTTTCTTCATTCAATGCTCAATCACTAGATATGAAAGTCTCTTCATAGATAACTTATTTTCACACACCGTGCCTTAACCTAGCAGACCTGTATCTTGCTCATTCATTAAGGTGGGAGGAGGAGGATGAGTCCAGTGCTGCAGCTCTCTCACTTCTATGTTAAGGTAATTAAGATGCTCCTGGCTGTACTGACTGCTTCTATACAGATTGTCTGATTTCAATTTGTCAGGAGACTCTCTAAAACACCTTACTCTTGAATCTCCCAGACACAATAACAACTTTCCCAGTGCCCCCTGAGGCTAAACTTTCTATCTGATATTACCATTTTAACTCCTCTAGTTGCTGGATGATTCTACAGTAAATCAACAGTGCAGTTTCTATCTGTCACAGGTACTTGGTCATTACAATGTAAGGTAGGTGGTATGTCTCACATCCACATAATGCCAGGGCCAATTTATCCACAAGTTAACAGCACACATATTGTGTAAAATAAAAAGGGAGACAGAAAAAGAAAAGTAGTAGGAAAAAGAAAAATGACACAATGTTTGTAGACTCCTGGACAAATTTTTTGAATTATAACGGTATGTAAGCCTTTTTGACAAAATTGACTTATGGTGATCAGCTTTGGTCTGTGAAATATAATGGCCCTATATATGTATAATGAAATAAATAATAGGTAGTTTGTATCCTGGTAATGTTAACTTAGTAGCTACCATTGCTTTCTTGTAACTTTGGGGCTACTGGGGTCAAACCTCAAAAGTATATTACTCTACGGATCATGTATCTTCTCGCTCATTTATGGGACTTCTCTTTCCAAATTTTCTTCCGCACTCTAAAATCATTGTGACTGGTTGTCTTCTGATGACATTGGCTTGAATGTTTCACTGAGATCAAATAAAATTAGATAAGGTACAATCTCTGTTCAGCACTATAGAATATTTTGTATTTCTTGTGACATAAGATAGAGACTAAA
This sequence comes from Oophaga sylvatica, assembly GCA_033576555.1. Classification (NCBI taxonomy): domain Eukaryota; kingdom Metazoa; phylum Chordata; class Amphibia; order Anura; family Dendrobatidae; genus Oophaga; species Oophaga sylvatica. The sequence goes on along the minus strand of JARQOD010000003.1, from coordinate 429,664,309 downwards.
TATGTTTGAAAAAATGATGATTAGTGATGGGCGAGCACTAAAATGGTCGAGTGCTCATTGCTTGGGTCGAGCAAATTGGAATACTCGGGTACTCGGACAGAACAACGGGCCCAATGTAAGTCTATGGGACGCCCGAATATTTTTGCCGCAATCCCCCTAGGGGTCCTTTTAAGGTCTAAATGCGTCTGAAAATGATGGAAACACTACTCAAATGACACGGGAACATCAAGGGGATCGCCCCTGGAAGCATTCCTGACTCCTAGTTCACAGCTTTAAACAATGTCAGTTTCATGCCATTTTTAACGGTGCACCAAAAACAGACCAAAACGGATTTTGCAGAGAAATATGTTAAGGTACATCCTTTCCAGGATAATGACATGTATTCAAGGTAAAATAATTTTCCCCAGACCAAAATGTTCCTCCACCACTTTGGCTTTGTTCTGACGCAGCGTTTTTGAAGCGTTTTTCAACTTTAGCATTGCTTTCAACCAAAACAAATGCATTCACTGGGAAATATCATTGTAACATTTACCAACCCTAGCTGGCCATGTGGTGTGTAACACATACGCAGTCACATCTTGCTTCATTTATGAAGGAGGGACTCTTAAAGTCACAGAGCCTATTTTTACAGGGTCATCAGGCAGGATTAATCTGCTTAAAAGGCCATTATTAAACAGTGTGTCTACTAAACTGTCACAGCCTATGCAGTGAGTGGATGGGCTGCCAAGAATAATGAATCATCCCAATATCTCTTTCACATTATTCATTTTGTCCTCCAATTCTGTTTTTTTTTGCATTCACTGCAAGGCTTGCCCTGCTACCAAGTCATCTGCACCCCAATAAGCCTTTGAACACACATACTGGTTGGGCACAGGAATATCCACAGGAAAATCCACTTCACATTATTCATTTTGTACTCCCATTGTGTTTTCTTATGCATTGACTTCAAGGCCTGCCCTGCTACCAAGTCATATGCACCCCAATAAGCCCAATCCCCCCTTGGAAGAAACATGGAGGAGGACCTCTTAACAAAAAATGTCCCAATAAAATTGACCGGGTCTCATAGACTTGTAATGCCCATACCCTAAGCGTGTTGGCTTGTCAACATCTTCCCCTGTGGGATACACCTCAACCTTTCCATAACAAGTATTTAACACCCAGCAAAAACACCCACCCTTGTTAGGATTTTGACACTGGATGTAGCAGCACGGAACACGTTAACCCTTGTGATCTACTGGCAGCGGATGATGAGACGTGGAGGAAGGCCTGATTAAAAACTAGGCCCAATTTAAAGGAGCTTGTCTCCTACACTTGGAATGTCCACACACTAAGTGTATGGGCTGGCCAACATTTTCCACTGTGGGGTACAACTCAACCTTTTCCATAACAAGTATTTAACACCCAGCAAAAACACCCTCCCTTTTTAGGAATTCTACAATGGCTGTAGCGGCACGGAACACGTTAACCCTGGTGATCGACTGGCGGTGGATGATGAGACATGGAGGAAGGCCTGATTAAAAACTAGGCCCAATTTAAAGGAGCGGGTCTCCTAAACATGGAATGCCCATACACTAAGTGTATGGGCTGGCCAATATTTTCCACTGTGGGGTACACCTCAACCTTTTCCATAACAAGTATTTAACACCCAGCAAAAACATCCACCCTTGTTAGGATTTTGACACTGGCTGTAGCAGCACAGAACACATTAACTCTGGTGATCTACTGGCAGCGGATGATGAGACGTGGAGGTAGGCCTGATTAAAAACTAGGCCCAATTTAAAGGAGCGGGTCTCCTAAACGTGGAATGCCGATACACTAAGTGAATGGGCTGGCCAACATTTTCCACTGTGGGGTACACCTCAACCTTTTCCATAACAAGTATTTAACACCCAGCAAAAACATCCAGCTTTGTTAGGATTTTGACATTGGCTGTAGCAGCACTGAACACGTTAATCCTGGTGATCTATTGGCAGCAGATGATGAGACGTGGAGGAAGAGATGATTAAAAACTAGGTCCAATTTAAAGGAGCGGGGTCTCCTACACTTGGAATGCCGATACACTAAGTTAGTTGGCTGACAAACATTTTCCCCTGTGGGATACACCTCAACCTTTTCCATAACAAGTATTTAACACAAAGCATAATAACCCACCCTTGTTAGGATTTTGACACTGGTTGTAGCAGCACGGGACACGTTAACCCTGATGATCTACTGGTAGCGGATGATGAGACGTGGAGGAAGGCCTGATTAAAAAAAGACACAATTTAAAGGAGTGGGTCTCCTAGACTTGGAATGCCCATACAACTAAGGCTGCTTTCACACTTGCGCTTGAGCGACCCGCGCCTGTCTGCGCACGGCCGCCGCTAAGCTCTGCCCCTGGCCGCGCCTCCTCCCGGCGGCTCCGCCTATGGGCACATGACGCCGCATGCGACCTGCGTGCCCTATCTTAATCATTGGGTACGCAGGCCGTGTGCAGGTATGCATTTGGCGGCGTATGCGTCCTTTTGACGGTGCGCCGAGCGCACCAAAATGTTGCACGTTGCTTTTTGCTAAAAATAAAGATAGGGTGCGCAGGTCGCATGCAGCGTCATGCGCCCATAGGCGGAGCGATCGAGAGGAGGCATGGCCGGGGCGGAGCTTAGCGGCAGCCATGCACTGATCGATGCAAGTCAGTGCAACGCTAGTGTGAAACTAGCCTAAGTGAATTGAACCTGTATTCGCTTGATTTCCTTTGTAATGCTGAGAAAAGTCACATGATGTGGCTCTGGGAAAAGCTGGCCAAGGGTGGAGCCGGACTTGTCTCAACTCCTTTCATCAGAGCTCCAGCTTTGGCTCACAGCTAGATATTAAAAGTATATTTCCTCTGAAGCAATAAAGTATTTGAGAGAAAGATATACCTGACTGCAATCATGTAGCTAGGATCTGATTCATTTTGCCCCCAGTTAGGTGAATCAGGTGACAAGTTCCCTTTAAAAAATTCCAGCTCCCAAACCATAGTTATCTGTCCTAAGTTCCTACAAGTATATTATATCGTAAATGTGCTGCCTGTCAAAGTATGCAGATTACAGTATTCTGTACCTACTTCTGTCCCCATAAAGGTTTGATTTGGAGATATCAGATGTCAACAACAACTGGTTTCACCTTACAATGAAAAAGTTATCTAATATATACTTACCTTGTAATGTCTTTACATCCTGTTACGTCCAGATGTGTCCGGATTCCACAATTCGAAGCGGCGGAAGTTCACTGACTGCCATATTGCGACACCCAAGTGATGGGTGTCTCAATATGGAAACTGCTGGTGGTAACAGCCTCTTGCACGGTACCACCAGCAGAACACCATCGCAACACACACACTGTATACGCCGTACACACCACACACACAGTATATGCCGTATGCACGACACGCAGACCCACACACACAATGTTTACGCCGTACTCACAACCACACACACTATACGCTGTACACACCACACACACTATACGCCATATGCACCACACACAAACACACACACACTGTATACGCCTTGAGAGAGAGAGCAGACAAGGGGAGAGCACATAGGGTACACAGGTCAAAGAAGAGATGACATGAGAGGAGAAGACAGCAGATGGGGGGAGAGAGAAATCACACAGGGGTGAGAGAGAGCACAGGAGGGAGACAGCTAAAACGGGACAGCACATGAGGGGAGAACACAGCACAGGAAGGAGAAAGACAGCAGACAAGGGGGATAGCACATGGGGTAGATAGGTCAAAGAAGAGAGCACAGACGGGAGAAGTCAGCACAAGGGGAAAGAGAGAGTGGATAGATGGGTGAGCACATGGGGGGAGAGATTCTCAACGCTGCAAAGCCTGCCCCATCGTGACATTACCGCCCTCCCAATGCAATAGCATCGGGCCTCCATCTTATATATGAAGAAGGAGATACACAACACTCCACATAAAAGGTGCACAGGAGGGAAACCAATCGTTAATCCAGAAACTAAAGAATTCTTCAATCAAAAGGGTATATACGTTTGTCAGAGAGTGATACCTTAAGAAAAAGCTCCTAAAACAAATTAGACATTTAATTATTATTACTCACTAATAGTGATGAGCGAACGAGCTCGCCACTACTCGTTACTTGCCAGAGTATCACGATACTCAGTGTACTCGGCGATCGCCGAGCATTTCCGGGATTATTTGGGGGGACTCGGGTCTCCACCCAGCTTTTTTGGCGGACTTTACAGACCCAATCACAATGGAGGGATTGTCTGCCAGGCAATGAAACACTGCAGCCATCTTTGTTGTTGTCGTGCAGTGATTGGCTGGCCGCACAGCATCATCAGGGGTGTAAGAGACCAGACGCCGCCCTGCTCGCCGCATTCAGCTCCGGATTGAGATAGTGTAGGGAGAGCTGCTGCCGAGATAGGGTCAGATTTGGTGATTTCTTAGTCAGTGTGGGGTTTACCATCCTAAACTACTCAAATCCAGATAAACCAACAGTCCTTCTAAGGACTAATTCCGGAGTATATAGGTTCCAGTGTTAGGTAGGCAGGGGAGTGTACTACACTCTATACACATCAGTGCAAGGCCTGCAGGCACTGTATGTGTGTATATAGATCATTGCATGCATCAAGAGGGTCCATTCCCTTCCTGTGTTCTGGTGCTGCTGCTGCTGCTACCTGTATGACATATTGACTGTATATAGCTAGCCCCAGGTGTAATTGGAATACAGGCCACACATTTTTCGGTGTGGTATCTCCGTGCCAGCTCATATCTGTGCCTGCTCAAAGTTGGCCAGTTTACGGCAGTTTTCTTTTTTTTGTCCTGGGTGTCACTGTACTGATATACAGCACTAGTTAGCCCAAAAAAAAAATACAGGCCACACATTTGTCATACTGGTATTTCCGTGGCAGCTCATATCAGTGTGTGCTCAAAGTTTGGGCAGTGTAGGCCGGTTTTCCTTTTTTGTCCTGGGTGTTAAAGTCCTGATATACAGCACTAGTTAGCCCAAAAATAAAAAAATACAGGCTACACATCTTTCGTAGTGGTATCTCCGTGACAGCTCATATCTGTTTGTACTCAAAGTTTGGGCAGTGTAGGTCGGTTTTCCTTTTTTTTGTCCTGGGTGTCACAGTCCAGATATACAGCACTAGTTAGCCCAAAAATAACAAAAAGAAAACAGGACACACATTTGTCGTAGTGGTATCTCCTTGGCAGCTCATATCTGTGTGTGTTCAAAGTTTGACCAGTTTAGTTAATGTAATTATTAAATCTGATAAGGCTAAAAACATTTTTACCTAAAGTTCAGATAGGTAAAAGTGTGGTTTTCAAGCACACGTATCACATACAAGTTGACTCCCAAATCACCCTTTTGTAGTGAACGTGTTCAATATTCTATTCCATTTACAATGGGCAAGGCGCGTGGCAAGGGACGAGAAAGTAGACGTGATGGTGATGGTGCAGGCTAAGGCCAGGGCAAGCTAAAATTGACCCACAGAAAACACCCACATCTTCTTGCTGGACCTTAGTGTCCAAAGCCCTAGGGGATCGCAGCAAGACAGCACTATTGAAACCGGAGCAGTGTGAAAAGGTTTCAACACGGTCAAGTCACAGTAGACGTGAATCTGGACCTCATATTCCTTACCCTGATCCTCCTTCCTCCCACCATGCTGAGTGCTCTGAGGCAACTGATCCCACACTCGGACACTCCGAAAAGCTGTTCAGTTTTCCATTTGGAGATTCGTGCCTCTCGCCCGGTCCACTAGAAGTGGGGCAAGATGATATTCCATGTAGCGATGCACAAATCTTTGAGCAGCCACGGTCACAAGAGGTGGACGATGATGAGACACAATTGCCGGACAGTCAGGTGGAGGACCAGGATGGGGAAGTGGAAGATGAGGTGGTGGATGATGTAGTAACAGACCCAACCTGGCAGGAGGACATGCAGAGCGAGGACAGCAGCACAGAGGCAGGAAGAAGCAGTGTGGTGGCCGCAGACAGAAGGCAGGCAACCGTTCCCCGTAACACCAACCTGGCTGAAATTGCCAGTCCAACTGTTAGGTCTTCCTGAGTCTGGTTATTTTTTAAAGACTCTGCCGATAACCCGAAACAGGCCATTTGCAACACCTGTCATGCCACCATCAGCAGGGGTAGCAAAACTACCAGCCTTACCACCACCAGCATGATCAGGCACATGGCAAAAAAGCACCTTTGTGGGCCCAATCTCAGGCTCCAGGAACAGTGTCTGCGGGTGACACCACTGCTTCTTCCACTGTTGTGCGTGCAAGCCAATCCCCTGTCCACAGTGCATGCGAAGATGCCTCCTGCCCTGCACTTGCCATTGACCACAGTCAAATAGCACCATCATCAAGCATGTCCACGTCATTGTCCCAGCGCAGCCTTCAGTTGTCCATACCCCAGACATTTGAACGTAAACTGAAATACGCAGCCAACGCCCCACAGGCCACTGTACTCAATTCTCATATTTCTCATCTGCTTGCACTCAAAATTTTGCCTTTTAGGCTCGTGGACAACCTGATGGCGGTGGCCGTCCCAAATTACTCTGTCCCCAGCCGCTACTATTTCTCCCACTGTCCCGGTATTACACAAGCTCCTGTCCCACAATATTACCCGTGCCCTCAATAATGCAGTTACTGGGAAAGTACACCTCACCACGGACACGTGGACAAGTGCTTGTGGCCAGGGATGGTATATCTCGCTGACGGCACACTGGGTTATCATAGTGGTAGCCGGGACCAAGTCAGACCTTGGTATGGAACACGTCCTCCCGGCGTCAAGGATTGCGGGCCCTACGTCGATCAGGGTTGCCCCCACTGTGTTTCCCCACTCCTGCACCTCCTCCTCCTCCTCTTCAGCCTCCATGTCAGAAATGAGCATATCAGTCACAAGCTGGATCCACTGCAGCACTGCCAAAGCAAAGTGGCAACGGGCTGTGCTGAAGCTAATTTGCTTAGGTGACAAGCCGCACAATGCTGAAGAGTTGCTGACAGCTCTGAAAGAGCAAGCAGATGTCTGGCTGACACCGCTAAATCTCCAGTCAGGCATGGTTGTGTGTGACAATGGCAGGAACCTGGTGGCGGCTTTGAGGCGAGGCGAACTGACACAAGTACTATGCCTGGCCCATGTGCTGAACCTCGTTGCACAACGTTTTCTAAAAAGCTATCTGGAGCTGCCGGATCTGCTGGTTAAAGTATGCCACCTGTGTGCAAATTTTAGAAAGTCAGCTACAGCTTCAGTCACCCTTGCCGTGCTTCAGCAGCGATTGCAGATTCCTGTTTACCGACTGATGTGTGATATCCCCAAGCATTGGAACTCTACACTGCATATGTTAGAAAGGATTTTTGAGCAGAAGCGGGCAGTCGCTAAATACCACCATCAACAAGGCTGTTGTTTGTCAGGTTTGACGCCATACATAAGACCTCAGGAGTGGATATGGATGTCAGACATGTGTAGCATCCTCCAAAACTTTGAGGAGTCCACCAAGATGGTGAGCGGCAATGACACCATAATTAGCATAATCATCCCGCTCATCTATATTCTGAAAAGCTCTCTGCTCACAATGAAAGAGGAGGCATTGCAGGCGGAGCACGAGGACATGGATCAAGGAACCATACAGGGTGATTACACACAGCCCAGCCTCGTGTCATCCCAATGTGGATTGGTTGACAATGAGGAGAAGGAGGAAGAACAGGAGCTACTTTTATGTGCTATAGACGGGATTACAACCACAACTGTCATACCGTCTGTTCAGCGTGGATGGCCTGAGGACAGGGAATAAGAGGAAGAGAAGGAGAACGAGGACACCTTGGTCAGTCGTCCTGTTGATGAGGAAACGGAAGTCTTGCCTATTACCAGTCTGGCTGGTATGGCTGACTTTATGTTGTGCTGCCTTTCCCGTGACCCTCGTATTGTCAAAATATTGCGTACCAGTCATTACTGGCTAGTGACACTTTTAGACCCATGGTATAAGGATAACTTTCAATCTCTTGTGCCAGAGGCAGACAAGTGTACAAAAATGGTGCAGTACCATAGGACCATTGTTGCAGAATTATTAAAAAAAATTCCCATCTCAAAACACTGGCGGCAGAGATAACAGTTCGTTGGCCAACCAAGCAGGACAGGCGAGACAGACACAAGTCCACTCCAGCAGAGGCAGGGGAACACTGGCAAAGTTCTGGGGCAGTTTTCTAAGACCCTGCCATTGCCCATGCACTCCGGCGCAGGGTAATCTGACAAGGAATGCAATCTTCTCTAAGATGCTGAGGGAGTACCTTGCTGAACGTGCAAACATCCTCCGTCATTCTTCTATGCCTTTTAATTTGTTTGGATATCCAAGCTGGACACATGGCATGAGCTGGCTCTCTACGGCTTGGAGGTCCTGGCATGTCCTGCCGCTAGCGTTTTGTCTGAGCGAGTTATTAGTGCTGCTGGTGGCATTATCACAGATAAGCGCATTCAACTTTCTATGGAAAATGCAGACAGGCTGACTCTTATAAAAATGAACAAGGGATGAATTGGGCCTGAGGCCTGACTTCTCTACACCACCAAATGGTGACAGCAAAGCCTAAACTCCAATGTAGTGGTTTTTTGGGAGGTGTATTCCCATGCACATCTTCACAACCAAACATGGATATACGCTTCCTGATTTTGGCTTGTTGGTGTCCTCCTCCTCCTTCCCCTCATCCTCACTGTCCACCACCACTTGAACACCAGGGTGTACGTATTCAGTCATGCTCCGGCTACTCTATGTATTGCCAAGATTATTATGATGCCCATCACCAAAATACAAAAAAACACCCCAATGGGAAATGTTCGCCAGCCCATACACTAAGTGTATGGGCATTCCAAGTCTAGGAGACACGCTGCTAGAAATTGGGCCTATCATCCACCGCCATTAGATCAAAAGGGTTTATGTGTTCCGTGCAGCTACAGCCAGGGTCGCATTATGGATGGGTGGGTAGGCGGTGCGTAAAATACTTGTTATGGAAACGGTTGAGGTGTACCCCACAGGGGAAAATTTTGGCCATCCCATACACTTAGTATATGGGCATTCCATGTCTAGGAGACCCGCTCATTTAAATTGAGCCTAGTTTTTAATCAGGCTTTCCTCCACGTCTCATCATCCACCGCCATTAAATCACCAGGGTTAATGTGTTCCATGCTGCTACAGCCAGTGTAGAATTCCTAACAAGGATGGGTGTTTTTGCTGGGTGTTAACTACTTGTTATGAAAAAGGTTGAGGTGTAGCCCACAGGGAAAAATGTTTGCCAGCTAACTCACTTAGCATATGGGCAGTCCAAGTCTAGGAGACCTGCTTCCTTTTTAATGGGAAATTTTTTTATGAGGCCCTCCTCCATGTTTCTTCCAAGGGGCAATTGGGGTTATTGGGGTGCATATGACTTGGTAGCAGGGCAAGCCTTGCAGTGAATGAAAAAAAAAACAGAATGGGAGGACAAAATGAATAATGTGAAGTGGATTTTCCTGGACCCATCCAGTACCTGGGTTCAAAGGCTTAATGGGGTGCATATGACTTGGTAGCAGGGCAGGCCTTGCATTCAATGCAACATTTTTTATGGAAGCCCTCCTGGACATCTTGTGAAAGGGGTTTTGGGGTGAGTCGGAATTCTTGGCAGCCCATTCACTCAAAGCATAGGCTATAAAAGTTTAGGAGACGCACTGTTTGATAATGGTCCTTTATGCAGATTAATGTTGCCAGATGCCCTGTAAATATAGCCTCTGTGACTTTAAGAGTCCCTCCTTTATAAATGAAACAAGATGAGTCTGCTTGTGTGTCACACACCACATGGCCAGCTAGGGTTGTTAAATGTTACAATTACATTTCCCTGTGAATGCATTTTTTTTGGTTGAAATCAATATTAAAGTTGAAAAACTTCAAAAACGCTGCATCTGAACATAGCCCAAGTGGGGGAGGAAAATTTTGGTCTGAGGTTAATTGTTTTGCTTTATATACAAGTCATTTACCTGGAAAAGATGTACCTTTACATATTTCCTAGCAAAATCCGTTTTGGTTTCGTTTTGGTATGTTTTTTGGTGCACCAGTAAAAATGGCATGAAACTCTGACAACATTGTTTACAGCTGTGAACTAGGAGTCAGGAATGTTTCCAGGGGCGATACCCATGATGTCCCCGTGTCATTTGAGCAGTATTTCCATCATTTTCAGACGTATTTAGACCTTAAAAGGACCCCCACGGGGTATAGTGGCAAAAATGCTCGGGTTTCCCATAGACTTACATTGGGCTCGTTGTTCTGTCCGACTACCCAAGCATTCCAATTTGCTCGACCCAAGCAACGAGCACCCAAACATTTTAGTGCTCGCCTATCACTACTCACTAATAAAGCACCAGCATATTCAACAGCAGTTTACAGACATCTTCATCACTGTCCCAAATGGGGTTCATAATCTAGATTCCCGGTCAGTATGTCTTTGGGGTGTAGAAGAAAACGGAAGTGCCCTAAGGAACCCGTGAAAACTCTACGTAGTAGTCCAAGTGGGAATTTTTAATTTGTCCTCTTAGAGAAATTGAACCTTCAGTCTCTTGATTGCCTATACAGTGCAGAGAAATTCTGTAATATTGAAGTCTGTTGTATGATTTACTATTTCCTATAGGATTACAGATGTGGCAAGTTCAGAGTTCTTCAGTAGGTCCCCTTCTGCTATGAAATCACCACCTGTTGGGCTGATGGGAGACGGAATGAACACATGGAACCATTTCTAGTTAGGACTGATAGCGGCATCTACATCTCAGCCAAATACATACAAGCAGTGCAAACATCCAGCAAGGGGTTAGTACTGGAATATACCTATATGCAATAATATTCTATGCTATGATTATATTACAATCCAGACTGAGGTGCATTGAGTTGTGTTACATACATGTATGCACATACTTATTACATAATGTGATACTGTGTCCTACGTAGTAATATTCAGCTCACTATAGATGTAACATGACCCATGATATAGTTTTAGGCCATGTTCACACCTTCAGTATATGGTCAGAATTTTACATCAGTATTTGTAAGCCAAAATCAGGGGTGGAACAATCAGAGGAAAAGTATAATAGAAACACATACACCATTTCTGAATTTTTCACCCACTCCTTCCAAATACTGATGTGTGGAACAGGCTGCCACGAGAGGTGGTAAGTTCTCCTTTAATGGAAGTCTTCAAACAGAGGCTGGACAGACATCTGTCTGACATAGTTTAGTGAATCCTGCATTGATCATGGGGTTGGACGCGATGACTCTGAAGGTCCCTTTTATCTCGAACATTCTATGATTCTAAGTGAAAAAACTGACCAAATACTAAATGTGTGAATGTGTCCTTAGGGGGCAATTCTGTGCATACCATCAGAACTTGTGAAAGGAGCAATCCGAAACATATAGATAGACTTTAAGTCAGTTCCTGGCTGTAGACTTCTTACGCGTAGAAATAAAACAGGATTTTATAGTGAAAGCTCCATCAAGAGCTGGATTTTTCTGCATTGGTTGCTCTTGATTAAGGAAGAAGAGGAGTTGGTAAGCTGACTGTTACATTGTTTGCTTATCAATAACTTGTTTCAAGATTTTTTCAGTTGGAAATTTCCTCGTTCCATTTTTTTTTTTAAACATTGACTGTATTGAAAAAGCTTTTTGAAAATCTGGACTAAAAGAGTACAGCAAAGGGTTTATAAAAGCCGTCAGCGAGGACAAGGCCATGGTGAGATTTAGACCCTTGTCAATAGGTGAACTTGAAATCCTTTCTCCGGTCACAAAGGAAGACAAAAAAGAGAAGATGTGGTATGGAAGCCAACAAAGACCATAAATTATCTGGAGGGAAAAAATCAGTTTGAGGCTTGTCGTATATCTTGAGGGTTTCTTCCTGTGATAAAAGAATCCTGTGATAATAACACATGAAATGATAACCAGGAAAGGTACGATGAAACCAAGGACAAATGCAATGGTCACTATGGACTGATACTGGACCTTCTTGTTGTGTTGGACACCATAGACACATTTCGTTGAGTTTGGACAATCGTTTGTGTCTTTGAAAATGAAGTAAGGCACACAGAGCCCAAGAGAGAAGATCCAGATGCCTAATAGTTCTTTAGAAGCCAACTTCACAGTCCGATAGGAAATGTAACGAAAGGGAAACATGATCACCAGCCAATAGTCTATACTGTATAATGTGTGAATGAAAACGCTCCCAAACATGTAGAGATAGAAAATAGCACCGTCAAGCCTGCACATAAAGGAACCAAAGGGCCAGTGAATGTCCAAGGCAAAGTATACCATGTCCAAAGGGCGGATTAATGAGAAAATAAAACCTGCTATGAATAAATGAAGAGACAAGGTTGCTCGATATGTCTTTTCCATCTTGAAGACTTTGATCCATAAGACAAAGCAATTTATGGTTGTCCCCAAGAGGAAAACCAAGGCACAAATTACAGCAGATGTAATGTCTGTAACATTGGCATCAGCAGTGATATTGCAATATTTTTTCCAGGTAATGTTGATGTCAAGGTTTGAGTAATTCTCCATTTTCTTGATCGACGGGATACACTGTAGATTATAAAAAGAAAAATAAATTATATGATGGTGTCTAAAAAGCAAGAAGAGAAGAGGACATTAATTTTTTTAAAATATACTATATATACATATATACAGTGGGTTCGGAAAGTATTCAGATCCCTTTAAATTTTTCACTCTTTGTTTCATTGCAGCCATTTGATAAATGCTAAAAAAGTTCATTTTTTTCTCATTAATGTAAACTCTGCACCCCATCTTGACTGAGAAAAACCAGCAATGTTCACATTTTTTGCAAATTTATTAAAAATGAAAAACTGAAATATCACATGGTCATAAGTATTCAGACCATTTGCTCAGACATTCATATTTAAGTCACATGCTGTCCATTTTCTTGTGATCCTCCTTGAGATGGTTCTACTCCTTCTTTGGAGTTCAGCTGTGTTTAATTAAACTGATAGGACTTGATTTATAGGACAGCACACACCTGTCTATATAAGACCTCACAGCTCACAGTGCATGTCAGACCAAATGAGAACCATGAGGTCAAAGTAACTGGCCAAGGAGCTCAGAGACAGAATTGTGGCAAGGCACAGATCTGGCCAAGGTTACAAAAGAATTTCAGTACTCAAGGTTCCTAAGAGCACAGTGGCCTCCAGAATCCTTACATGAAACAAGTTTGGGACCACCAGAAGTCTTCATACACCTGGCCATCCATAGAGAGGTAAAGAAGAACCTGTTATGTTTCGGTAACTGAGGAGTGCAGGTAAAAAGGCAATACACCAGAGCAGTTGGAATCTATGAGATTGCAGTACCCTGACTAACCACCACAACTAGAGGCAGCCGTGGAGCGTTCCTACGTTGGTCCTAGACGCCTCGTCACAGCCTGAGAAACTAACTACACCTAAAGATAGAAATAGGAAAGCTATCTGCCCCGGAGCAGAACCCCAAAATAATAGAAAGCCCCCAAACATGTAATGGCGGTTAGACAAGAAGAAATACTGACACAGACAGAAAATAGTATGAGCAAACGCTGGGGCCCAAACTAACTAAATAGAAAAGGATAGGAAGGGTACTTACTGCAATCCCAAAAAACCCTGAAAAGCACCAACTCTACTAATTTCAAAAACACCTGAGATCACACGACCTCTACCACCTAAATTAGTTCTCTGGTGTAACAAAATCAAAACAGCAGCCACTGAAAAAACTGTAAAAAGCAAAAGTACAAACATCAGTAGCTGAACTAAACTGAGAGGGCAAAAGCCCCCAGAGGGGACCCTGAAGGCCCCCACAGAAGTGCAGGACAAAATGCAAAAATCAAGCACAAAAACAAAAAGAAGAAAATGTCTTATCTGATAGCAGGAGATGCAGACACGACACAGCAGGCTACAAGGAAACAGGAATCAAGGATTGAGACCAGAACAATTGATCACCGGCAACCCTGATGGGAAGGTGACTCCCTTATATAAGACCAGTCAGTAACACCTGACTCCCAATCCTCACAATCTCCACTGGACAGACCAGCACCGCTTGTAACCACCAGAGGGAGCCCCTGCTCAGAACTTATCTCAAGCCCATTCACAACAGAACCCTAAGATCACTGTGTCTGAGCTCCACTTTTTGGTGATAATTCTAAGTGGTATGTGTGGAAAAAAACAGGCACTGCTCATCGCCTGCCCAATACAATCCCAATAGTGAAACATGGTGGTGGCGGCATCATGCTATGGGGGTGTTTTTCAGCTGCAGGGACAGGACGACAGGTTGCAATTGAAGTAAACATGAATGTGGCCAAGTGCAGAGATATATTGGATGAAAACTTCATCCAGAGTGCTCTGGACCTCAGACTTGGCCGAAACTTCACCTTCCAACAAGACAATGACCCTAAGCACACAGCTAAAATGACAAAGGAGTGGCTTCAAAACAACTCTGTGACCATTCTTGACTGGCCCAGCCAAAGCCCTGACCTAAACCCAATTGAGCATCTCTGGAAACACCTGAAAACGGCTGTCCACCAATGTTCACCATCCAACCTGACGGAACTGGAGAGGATCTGCAAGGAAGAATGGCAGAGGATCCCCAAATCCAGGTGTGAAAAACTTGTTGCATCATTCCCAAGAAGACTCATGGCTGTACTAGCTCAAAAGGGTGCTTCTACTCAATACTGAGCAAAGGGTCTGAATACTTATGACCATGTGATATTTCAGTTTTTCTTTTTTAATAAATTTGCAAACATTTGTACATTTCTGTTTTTTATCAGTCAATATGGGGTGCAGTGTACATTAATGTGAAAAAAATGAACTTTTTTTGCATTTACCAAATGGCTGCAATGAAACAAAGAGTGAAAAATTTAAAGGAGTCTGAGTACTTTCTGTACCCACTGTATATCTCCTTATCCACTTAGCTGATGACTATATGCAGATACTGATTCGATATGGAATGAAACTGGCAGCCTAAATCTCTTGCCAATAACAGATCCTTGACTTCACCTTCTATTCTGTGGAAGCTCATTATTAGCATCAGGCATGTCCAGCATTTTCTGAGGTATCCTAAAGATAGAGCCACATTGAACCGACTCCCTATAGGTTCTGTATTAACTGACAATACCAAAGCATATTGCTACTCCTCAGATTAAAATTAAAAGCAAATAAAAGAAACAAATTTGGATAAAAACAGCTTCAAACAACATGTCTTTTCAAAACTGCCCCCAAAAAGATGTATTTTTAGAAGCATTTTTTATTAAGAAAAAAATTGCTTTGTACCCTGAAGCAAGAGATTTCTGTGAGGATACCTGAGAAGCAGCCTCTACCTTACAAGCCGATCATTAATCTCCTGGAATTTCTTAGGAAGAACGTGCCTCTCTGTTCTGCCTCTTGTATTTTTAATGTTTTCATTGGTTTGACATTTCAGTATGTTATCATATATCAGTCATGAAAAAAATCTTCTAGGGAAACAAATCTCTTCAGGTCAAGAATGATAAAATGAAAGTGGCACTATTCAAAACAAATCCTATAGCAATGATCCAGAGTATATATTTTTAATCTCCCTTTGTTAAAAATCAATATTGTGATATAGTTACCGTATATACTCGTGTATAAGCCGACCCCCCTAATTTTGCCACAAAAAACTTGGAAAACTTATTGACTCGTGTATAAGCCGGGTGTATAAGTTGCAGTCCTGCTCTGTGCTCCCCCATCCAGCTCTGTGCGCCCCCATTCTCCTCTGTGCTCCCCTCCTCCTGCTCCATTATCCTGTCCTGCTCTGTGCTTTCCATCCTCCCCCGTCCAGCTCCGTGCTCCCCCATCCAGCTCTGCACTCCCCCATTCTCCTCTGTGCCCACCCCTGTCCTGCTCCGTGCTCTCCGTCCTCCCCCCATCCTGCTCCGTGCTCTCCGTCCTTCCCCCGTTCTGCTCCGTGCTCTCCGTCCTCCCCCCGTCCTGCTCCGTGCTCCTTGTCCTCCTCCATGCTCCCCCCATCCTCCTCCATCATACTCACCCTCCCCGTGCCATCGCTGAACGTCCCGGCCGGCAATCCTGCGTTCTCCCCGGCTTCCTGCAGCTCTCCAGCGCTGAGCGGTGACGTAATACCGCTCATTAAGGCCATGAATATGGAGGCCACGTCCATGGGAGTGGCGTCGCGTCCATATTACATGACCTTAATGAGCGGGTATTACGTCACCGCTCAGCGCTGGAAAGCTGCAGGAAGCCTGGGAGAACGCAGGATTGCAGGGACGTTCAGCTATGGCACGGGAGGGTGAGTATGATGTCCCAGCCACCAGCTCCTACCGCCGCATCCCCTCCCCCGCTGGTTTCTGCCCTATGACTCATGTATAAGCCGAGGGGGCATTTTCAGCACAAAAAAAGGTGCTGAAAATCTCGGCTTATACACGAGTATATACGGTACATTGTATGGCAGTTCTGTACTGGAAACTTGTAAATATCAAGCACCCTGAGTGCACTAGGATGAAAGTGAAAAATAAGCTATTAACAAAATCACAATGTGATCTTATAATAATGCTCACATATAGTTATCCATTTGTGCCAATATAACTCATTTAAAAATGTGCCCTCTTTTACACAGATCACTTCCCAAAGGAGACACTCTACATTCTACCTACCCTCCAGCTTGCTTTGCAACTATCCTGCTGTGGTTCCACTGCTTCTGATTGATTATGTGCAGTGCAGTGCCTCTCAGCTTGTTACCTGCCAGCATAACTCTGTTCTACCTCCAGCAGTCACATACAGTTGTGCGTCAAAGTTTACATACCCTGGCAGAATTTTTGCTTTCTTGGCCTTTTTGTCAGAGAATATGATTGATAACACTAAAATTTTTTTCTCCACTCATGGTTAGTGGTTGGGTGAAGCCATTTATTGTCAAACTACTGTGTTTTCTCTTTTTAAATCATAATGACAACCCAAAATATCCAAATGACCCTGATCAAAAGTGAGGTTAAAACTGCTTAAGGACATTTGGTGACATAACGGTCGTGTTACCATGATGTCACCAAAAGTCTTTTAAAGTGAACCTGTCAGCTGTTTTGGCCGCTATAAAATGCGGCCACTGCCTTTCAGGGCTTATCGACAGCATTCTATAATGCTGTCGATAAGCCCCCGATCCGACCTGCAAGATAAGAAAAATAAGTTTTATTATACTCACCCGGGGGGTGGTCCGGTGCGGTCCGGTCCGATGGGTGGTGCAGGTCCGGGTCCGTCGCCTCCCATCTTCTTGCAACGCCGCCCTCCTGCTTGCTTCTTGGCTCTCTGGCATCGCACTCCTGCGCAGGCATGTTGAGGGCAGAGCAAAGTACTGCAGTGCAGTGCGCAGACGCCAGAAAAGGTCACAGAGACCCAGCGTCTGCGCACTGCAGTAATTTGCTCTGCCCTCAACAGGGTAGATAAGTACGCCTGAACCAAGCAGGAGGGCGGCATCGCATCGCAAGATGAGAGGCGCCGGACTCGGGCCTGCGACACCCATCAGACCGCACCACACTGCCCCCCCTCCCCGGTGAGTATAATAAAACTTATTTTTGTTATCTTGCAGGTCAGATCCGAGGCTTATCTACAGTATTTAGAAAGCTGTAGATAAGCCCTGAAAAGCAGTGGCCGCATCTTATAGTAGCCAAAACAGCTGACAGGTTCACTTTAACTGCATGAGTTTAGATGAACTAAAGAGGATGCAGGCTTGTATGCAGAGGTGGTATTAGGCAGAAAGGAGGGGAAACAGGGCAATTTCTCAGGGCCCCCACTTTCTTAGGGTCTCTCAGAATTTCTATTCTGCAGTTTGGATTGCTTAAGGACCTTTAGTGACATCACAGTTATGAGGAACTGAAGAGGAGACAGTCTGGTATGTACCATATGTGCAGTGGGTGTATATTTAAATGTGTGTGTGCAGTGTATCTGTGTGTGTGTGTGTTTGTGTATACACATGTGTATGTGCATGAAATATAAAGAAAAGTTTATCAGCTCACCCTTAAATTGTCCACAGCAGGTGCAGTTATCCACGAAGGTGCATGGAAAAGGGTTCAAGCTCGTATGCAGAATTAATCCATAATTATCCAGCACATCTTCTTGATAATAAAAATGTTTTCTTTATTCAAATCCTCTTAAAAACATTATTAAGGATGAAGACAGAAAGGGATAGCTAGTCCCACATAAAAAAATTTATTACGTGTTTCGACCCATAAGTGTGTCTTAATCATAATGAATAAAAAACAAAACTCCTGACTTGATATCCTGCTCAGAAGAGGAAATTGCATTTGTGAAGCAACTGATGAGTAATGAATGTTAGAACACATATGTAGTACATATTATATGAAGATCAGAACTATGGAGCAACATCTCAAAGATTATTTCTGTACATCAAAAATTAAATTATGAGAACAAATTAATAAAAATAACTTAAATCTGTTTTCTGATTCAAACCTATAGGAGCTCTAGTGTTTAAATGCAGGATCCAACATACTTCTTTTTTACGCATTTCATGTACTATGTTCCCTCCTCGGTGTCTCATATTTAGTTTTTCGATTGCAATAATTTTTTAATGAGACACATTGTCGGAGTGAACGTGCAGAAAATGCTTTGAAGTACCAGACAGACTGCGTGTTGTGCGGTTCTGTGCATCATAAATGTGTTCTGATAACCGTTTGTGTTCTGGTTGATCACCCAACATATTGGACTCTGCATTTCTCACATGAGATAAGGTACACTAAATATGTGCTCCCACAATTCATCATCGATTTTATATTAAAAGTTTCACCTGTTTGATAAGAAACAAGCTGTTTGGTATTGCTCATATACTGCAAGTTCCACATGTTTTATGGTTGCACCGGTAGGAGCATTTGGTTGCCAACCATTTTGTTTGATCTGCTGTACTAGCTATCCCTTTCTGTCTTGATCCTTAATAATCTTTTTAAATGGAATCTGTCACCCTAAATTGGCGGGATATTTAAATGATGGCAGTCAGGTCAGATGGGCGGTGTTTTTGGTACTTGCCTTAACATGTTGTTCGCCGCTGTCTCCATTATTTCTGGGAATTGTAGTTGTTGCCCTCCATATAACGCGCCTGCGCATTGCAATCTGCGGGCAAAGCATACTACACGTGCGCAATTCAAGATTGCAATATGCAGGCGTGTTATATGGAGGGCAACGACTACAATTCCCAGAAATAATGGAGACAACGGCGAACAACATGTTAAGGCAAGTACCCAAAACACCGCCCATCTGACCTGACTGCCATCATTTAAATATCCCGCCAATTTAGGGTGACAGATTCCCTGGATAATTATGGATTAATTTTGAATGCGGAATTGAACGCTATTCCATGCACCTTCGTGGATAACTGCACCTGCTGTGGAAAATTTAAGGGTGAGCTGATAAACCTTTCTTTATATTTCATTGACTACAAGCAACTATCTTGCTCTCCTTTTGCTTTTTTTTATAAAAGCTATATTAAACATGGATACCAGCATGGATGCAGAGTCAGTATCTATCTATTACTATCAGTGAGGAAGCTGATGATTTTTTTCATGTGAACAATGCCATATGACTTAACAAGATGACTGCATTATTTCGCAATGAGATTATAATCCCAGATGATAGTTCTAATTTGAAGAGTAATATGAAGGAGTTGGAGAAAAACATGGCAACTCGTCTAAAACTGTGGTGGGACAGCCATACTCTTCAGCAGTACTTAGAGAGGAACATGATTCCTAGGGGACTGCGTATCAGAAAAAGACCTACACAGACCTGGATGATTCCTTTCTTATTGAATGGGACAATATTCTCACTGAATGCTCTAGAAAGCTTATTGATTTGATCATCAAACATGAACATGCAAAAGTTCAGTCTATGGAGAAAATTATAAAGGAATTGGAGGTTTCTATACAGGATCATAAAGAATCAGAAAACTATTGCATCCTGAAATCTCATATTAATGAGAACCTGAATAAGCTGGAAGATTCTATCACTCTAATGAAACAAAAAAAGTTTAAAAGAGATATTCAAGATTATGAGTGCAAGTGTTAGGGTTTGAATTCCCGCTGCTGCACAAGGGGAGTCTCAAACCAGTCCCGCTGCGGTCCTCCATCCATCTCCAGCCGCAGTGGAGCCTGCTCAGCAGAGACCTTGATCTCAGCATCTAGCCCAGTTTAACACTGTGCAGAGGCTTGTTGTGGTCTTTCCTGGTTCCTCTATTATAACCAGTGCTGGAGCAGGCAGTTCAGGAACTAAGTCCCTGCTTTCTCCATCTGAGCATGCCCAGGGCAAGATCTCCCATTGGAGATCAGGGGTCACATGCTCGGTTGCAGCAGCGACTCCCCTTGGTCCGCCAGGAAGGTCCTGAAACTACATGTGTTCTGAAATGGTTTCGCATTGGTCCTATTCTGGTAGGTCCTGCAGTTGCTACTATAAAAGGGTGGCATGGATGGGCCGCCTTGCACTAGTATCAAATCTGTTACGTGCTTGCGCCAGTGTGGTCATGTATGCATGTGGTTAGGTCTGGCTGAAATAAGCCCCTAGAATACCGGCACCTCCTGTGAGGAGATTGTATGCACGTGTTCAGGGCTCGGCTCAAAACGCCATTAGAATACCGGCTACTCCGGTGAGGAGATTACTGCTTGGGTTCTGATTTCATGACCACAGACTGCAATCCATTTAGCAGTCATCTGTGCTCCTGTGAGTCTAACAGGACACAGTCTTTGTTACAGCGGCTCTGTGAGTTAACAGAGACCGCTTATTCCGCCATATAGTGCTACGGCGTTTATGTGGAGCCCAGCAGTGCTTGGAATCTTATTTCCCGGAGGGATGCACTGAAGGTAACAACCACAAGAGACCTGATATTCATTCACACATCTTCACCATTCCTAGAGCCACCAGAGGGAGCCCTTCTTAGAGTATATAAGGATGGTGAAGTCACAGCAGACAAACAGTCTATGCCTAGACAGCAGAGAGTTCAGTCTAGCTGAGAGCTGAGAGAGCTCAGAGCAAGTTTAGTTTGTTGTTGCTGTTACCTCAGAAAGTTGAGAGTTGTTAGTTCTCTTGGAGAGTGGAGAGTAGCTCTAGGAGTGAGCACAGATCAGTGAGTCTGCAAAGTCAGGTGCAGGTCAGACGGTGAATCCTGATAGCCGCTTCAGACAGAGCTTAGAAAGAAAGAAGGAAAGAGAACAGCAGTTTTGGAAAGAACCTGAAGACTGTAGCTTTGAGCTTAGTTCAATGTGTGGAGGCTAGTACAAGTGGAGAGAGAAAGCCACTCCAGCCTAGTCAGAATTGAGTCAACTATGTGCAGTTTCAGTGAGCAAGCGTGCCGACGCTTTGAGATCGGTGAAGAAAGGAGAAGAAGCAGCCATCTACTGCTAGTGTGCTTATGTTAAAGGTCGGAGTAGGACAAAAGGCGAGTGGAGTAAGAAGAGAGTAACGCAGGTTGAAATAGCATTGATAGCTTACCTCTACTCTGAATAACCAGACACCGGGTCCGAGCTTGCTAGAATCTACACGACTAGTAGGAGATACCGGAGACCCTGCGGGACTTCAAGTCGCAGGGGCCCACAAGTGTTGATACGTAACTGGGGTCAGGAAGACTGGAGTCTGGCAGGTACCGCCATTAGAGACTGTGTCTTTCCAAGAGAAGGCCCTACCACAAAGTCAGTCGGGCGTGTAAAGTTGAAGACAGAGTTAGGCCTCGTTTCACACAGGTCAGAAACTCACACTACAGGAGTAAGGAGGCCCTACACCTACTGAGTGGGAATAACTGGACGTGCATCCTTCACCCTGCCAGCACCCCGGGACATGCCTGCAATAACATCTTCAATAAAGGTACAGAAAGAGACTTTTGTGTGTGTTCACATTATTGCTCCTACGGCTGAACTCCCCTTCTCCATCCTGCACCCCTACACCGCCATCTACCCTGAGGGACTCAGTCTTGCCTGTGGAAGACTTAACACCTTGCTGCCCAGAAACAACCCCTCAGCGGATTTACACAGCAGCGCTGGTCACACTGACCAGGTACCACAGGTGGCGTCACGAATTTCTACAAACCTTATAATCCCCTGTAAATATCCCCCTTTTCAGTGAGCGCCCAGGGCCACGAACCGAGCTGTGTCGCCGTGACATCCCCATAGAAGTGAGCGGGCTCGGTGCCGAGTACCCACGGCCCTGGCGGGCGACTCTTTTACATCTGCGACTCTGCGGGATAACAGAGTTCGCTTATACCGCCTATTTACGCCATCTTACTAGCAGCAGGCTCTGCCTGCACGGTGGACCCCGGGCTGCGAACGCACCTCTCCTTAATATCTATTAGGTGCGTTCCGAAGGCCCTTAACAGCAAGTGTGTTTATAATTGGCATGAGCATAAGGCCAGTTTCACACGTCAGTTGCTCTGGTACGTGTAGTGACAGTTTTCTCACGTGCCTGAGACACTGACACACGTAGACCCATCAAAATGAATGGGTCTCTGCACGTCAGCTTGTTTTTTAACGGACCGTGTGTCTGTGTGCAAAACACAGAGACATGTCAGTGTTTGTGGGAGCGCACAGTCCATAAAATGTGCTGTACATGGCACACAGAGAACAGTTTACATTGTCCTCCGTGTGCACGGACGGCCGCAGGGGAAGAAGCGCTACAGTAAGTGCTGTTCCCCTGCTTGTGGTGCTGAAGTGGGCTGTCATTATTCTCCCTGCTTTGCCGGCAACCACGAGCAGGGAGAATGAATGAAAGAAAACCCGACGTGGGGTCCCCCTTAGCTTTTGAACCAACCCAGCAAAACTATACAGGTTCGGGCTCCTATTCTCAGGCTGGTAAGGGGCCATGAATATGGGCCACCCCCAGCTTAAAAACAGCAGCCCGCAGCTGCCCAGAAAAGGCGCATCTATTAGATGCGCCTATTTTTGAGCTTTGTCAGATTCTTCCCACTTGCCCTGTAGCAGTGGCAATGTCACCTTTCTATTATAAAGTGATATTAATCCCGGCTTAGTAATGAAGGGGTGTCAATAAGACACCTCTTCATTACTAACCCTAGAGTTATTCAAGGGTTAAATAAACACACACACAACAAGAAGAAAGTATTTTAATGAAAGAATACACTACACAGTTTTAAAATCTTTATTATACTCCTTATCCCAAAGCTAATCCCTCTATCTCCTGGAAAAAAGTAAAAAAAATAAACCAACAATATACCCATATCTATACCAAAAGAACCAAGAAAAGAGCTTAATTACTGTATAAAAATATTTTATACAGTAATTAAGCTCTTTTCTTGGTTCTTTTGGTATATACATGCTTTTGGAACTATTTACTTTATTATTTTTTGAGGTTGTTCTTTTTAAATAATATACCCATACCTGTCCGGTGTACAGTCAAGTCCCACAGCGCAATCCATCTCGGGGGGTTAATCAGTTTACAGCCGGAGCGCTGCTAATACAGCCTCTCTGACTGTAAACTACTGGGGAATGAATGGAAGTAGTGGTTACATCACTGAGCCTGTACTCGCTGACAGATGAACTCCTGTAACCTCAGCACCGTCAATTTCCCACGGTGGACTGCTCTGATACGGGTATACCTTTACGTTTGGTAGAGCAGCTTAATATACATTTTTTGCAAAAAAACGTATTAACCAAATACCCTGTATTTTTCCATCTTTTTATTAGCACTTGCTGTTTACTGATATATTTTTTTGCAACAGAGTATATTTTGGTTTTTCTGTGCTTTTTTGTGTTTTTAGTCTTCTGGTGGTGTGATCAATGTCCCTACTGGCTTGTTCACTGTGTGCATGGCTCACGTGTTTCTTTTTGTAACCAATCGTTTTCTTGTTTCTGCAAGTCCAGAGAGTTTTCCACCCCTCCTTTGTGAGCCATGCACATAAAAGTCGTTCTATGCTGTGTGTCCACATTGGACATTACCTTTCTGAATCCTGCTCATACAGGTATTGTACATATGACCAGGTTTTTAAATACATCAGATAGGGATTGAATACATTAGTCAGGGACTGCTCTGATACAAGTATACCTTGACGTTTGGTAGAGCGATTTAATATACATTTTTTCCAAAAAACGTATTAACCAAATACCCTGTGTTTTTCCATCTTTTTATTAGCACTTGCTGTTTATTGATATATTTTTTTGCAACAGTATTTTTTGGTTTTACTATGCTTTTTTGTGTTTTCAGTCTTCTGGTGGTGTGAACAATGTCCCTACAGGCTTGTTCACTGTGTGCATGGCTCATGTGTTTCTGTTTGTAACCAATCGTTTTTTTGTTTCTGCAAGCCCAGAGAGTTTTCCACCCCTCCTTTGTGAGCCATGCACATAAAAGCCATTCTATGCTGTATGTCCACATTGGACATTACTTTTCTGAATCCTGCTCATACATATATTATACATATGACCAGGTTTTTAAATACATCAGATAGGGATTGAATACATTAGTCAGGGACTGCTCTGATACGGATATACCTTGATGTTTGGTAGAGCGGCTTGAAATATATTTTTTGCAAAAAACGTATTAACCAAATACCCTGTGTTTTTCCATCTTTTTATTATCACTTGCTATTTACTGATATACTTTTCTTGCTACAGAGTATTTTTTGGTTTTACTGTGCTTTTTTGTGTTTTCATAATTCAAATATTGTTAAAAGGATTCTGATAAGGGGGGGTTCTGTAGTTGTGTCGGATACTGGACTATATGAACAAGAAATTATGGGGATACTTGGTGATCCAAGTGTATATTTATGTTTACAAACTGATCCTATAGAATCTGTTTGTGGTAGATTGTCAGCATTGCTAGAGGATGGGTTTTTTTCTACTAGGAAACAAGCAGATTTCTTTAATCCTGAAAATATTCAAATACCCCTGTTCCATGCTTAGCCCAATGCACAAATCCTCCACCATTGTATCCCATCATTTCAAGGATTAATTCCCTTTTGGAAACTCTTGGTAAATGGGTGGATGAGAATTTAAAACATGTATCTTACAGTTCACCAAGTTATACGAGGGACAATAAGCATGTCTTGAATTTTGTTAAAGATTTGGATTGGTCCCTGAGTCTACATGGTTAATCTGCTACATTGCCTCATTGTATTCTTCAATTCCACATAGTTTAGCACTTCTTGCTATCAGGGATCAGTTGGAAAGATACTCAGGATAAACGTCCGAACTGCTTGAGTACATCGTCTGTGTAGTGGAATTTTTGTTGAAAATCAATTATTTTATGTTTATGAAAAAAAATTTTTTGCAAACTCAGGGTTGTGCAATGGGGGCTAAATTTAGCCCCTCATTGGCAATTATTTTTATGAACTGGTTCGAGGATCAATACATCTATAATGATCATTTTGGAGGATATGTACGTATACTACATTGATGATTTCCTGGTGGTCTGGAGGGGTGATCCCTTTAAAATAGTTTCCTTTGTTGAATATCTCCACAATAACCTCTGCAACATGTCATTCACCTTTTCCAGCAATCCATTAACCATTTTGTTCCAGGATCTCAGTCTAACATGTGATCCAGATAACAAAAGTGTTACCTGCAGTTTATTTAGAAAACCTAACTCTGGTAACTCTCTGCTGTATGCCACTAGTAATCATCCCGAGCATATTATTGATAACATCCCAACTGGGTAATACATTAGGGCAAAGCGTTTTTGTTCATCAGAGGAACCTTATGGCATGGAATGTAAAAAAATTGAAAAAAAGGTTTTTTTAACAGGGGTTATAAAAATTCCTCCCTGGTTTCAACAAAGAAAAAAGCTGATCAAAAAGTAGAGAGGAATACCTCTTACAAAGCAATAGATCTAGTGTAGAGTCCTCTAGTTCCCAGATAGTTTTTTCTACCGCTTATAACAATCAATACGGTCAAATCATTTCCATCATAAAAATGTACTTACCAATTGTAAAAACTGACCCTATAGTGAAAAAAATATTGGAAAATGGGGTAAGATTTGTTTCAAAAAAGGGTCTGATTATCGGGAATGTACTGTCTCCAAGTGACCACATGAATAGGGTTAATATTAGTACAGCAGATCAAACAAATTGGTTGGCAACTAAAGGCTCCTGTCCGTGCAGACATAAAACATGTGGAACTTGCAGGTATAAGAGCAATACCAAACAGTTTGTTTCTTATCAAACAGGAGAAACTTTTAATATAAAATCGATGATGAATTGTGGGAGCACATATTTAGTGTATCTTATCTCATGTGAGAAATGCATAGTCCAATATGTTGGGTGCACCACCAGTACACTGCGCAAACGGTTATCAGAACACATTTATGATGTACCCGCACAACACGCAGTCTGTCTGGTACTTCAAAGCATTTTCTGCACGTTCACTCCGGCGATGTGTCTGACTTAAAATTACTGCAATCTAAAAAATAATATGAGACACCGAGGAAGGGACATAGTGCATGAAAGTTATTTTTATTAATTTTTTCTCATAATTTAATTTTTGATGTACAGAAATAATCTTTGGGATGTTGCTCCATAGTTCTGATCTTCATACAATATGTAGTTTCCTATTTGTATAGTGCAGCTTATTGATTGGTAGGTGTTCTTACATTGATTACTCATCAGCTGTTTCACAAATGTAATTTCCTCTCCTGAGCGAGATATCAAATCAGGAGCTTTTTTTGCACTAAAATGATGGTGTGCTGCTTCTTTGATCTTTTTACTATAAGGACTGGTATGTACCTGTGAAGCATTGCACCTAACTATTGCCATTGTTCAGGTGCAGCTCTCTGCTCAACTTTTTCTAATGAATAGATGGATAGATAGATAGATACCGTATATACTTGCTATAAGCCGAGATTTTCAGCCCATTTTTTAAGGCTGAAAGCCCCCTCTCGGCTTAAACGCGAGTCATATACACCAGGGGGTCGGCGGGGGAGGGGAGCAGGGGTGTCAGAACAAACTTACCCCCCTGGCGCGTCTCTGCAGCCCCCTGCTTCTCCCACGGACTCAGGCTCCTTCCTTCAGCGGTCACATGGTACAGCTCATTAAAATCATGAATATGCACATATTCATGACTTTAATGAGCGATACCACGTGACCGCTGAAGGAAGGAGCCTGAGACCGTGAGAGAAGAGCATGGGCTGCAGAGACGCACCAGGAGTTGGTGAGTATATGTGATATTCACCTGTCTCAGTTCCACCGCTGCACGCTGCTCTGACCTCCTCGTTCTCTGGCTGTGATGTTCAGGCAGAGGGCGCGATGACGTAGTTAGTTCACGCCACGCCCTCTGCCTGAACGTCACTGTCAGAGAACCCAGAAGACGGAGCAGCACGCAGTGGTGGAGCGAGTACAGGTGAATATAGCAGGTGCCGGGGCCCTGAGCCAGCGGTGACCCCTGGTCCCCATAGCACGCCTGTGTCCCCGCCTGCTCAGGACACTGGCACCTGGCCCCAAGCGACAAGAGGCTGAGTATGTCATTTTTTTTTATTTGCAGCAGCAGCATATGGGGCATAATCTATGGAGCATTTTATGGAGGAATAATCTGTGGAGCATCTTATGGATCATCTTATTGGGGCATAATCTATGGAGCATCTTATGAAGCATCTTATGGGGGCATAATCTATGGAGCATCTTATGGGGCATAATCTATGGAGCATCTTATGGAGCATTTTATGTGGGCATAATCTATGGAGCATCTTATGGGGGCATAATCTATGGAGCATCTTATGGAGCATTTATGGGGGCATAATCTATGGAGCATTTTATGGGGCATAATTTATGTAGCATCATATGGGGCATAAAATATATGGCGCAGCATATGGGGCATAATCTATGAGCATTTATGGGACACAAACTTTATGTAGCATCTATGGGACCATAACCTTTATGGAGCAGATTATGGGGCATTATTACTTATGGAGCATATTATGGGTCCATTATTAACTGTTGGACATTTATGGGCTATTTTGTATGGAACACTTATGGGCAATTTGACCATATGGAGAATTATATGGGCTCCTGATTCAATATGGATATTCAAAAACTTTTAACCTACTGAAGTCTCAATTAATTTTCCTTTTATTGGTATCTATTTTTATTTTTAAAATTTACCAGTAGCTGCAGCTTTTCCACCCTAGGGTTATACGTGAGACAATAAGTTTTCCCAGTTTTTTGTGGCAAAATTAGGGGAGGGTCGGCTTATACTCGGGTCGGCTTATACATGAGCATATACGGTAGGTAGATAGATAAATAATAGATAATAGATAGATAATAGATAATAGAGAGATAGATAATAGATTATATAGATAATAAATAGATAGATCATAGATACATACTAGATAGAAGATAATGGGTAATAGATAGATAATAGCTATTGTAGATAATAGATAGATAATAGACAGATAGATGATAGATAGATGATAGATAGATTAGATAGATAGATAGATGATAAGATAGATAGATAATAATAATAATCTTTATTTTTATATAGCGCTAACATATTCCGCAACGCTTTACAATTTGCACACATTAATAGATAGATTGATAGATAATAGATAGATGATAGATAATAGATAAATAATAGATATATGGATAGATAATAGCTAGATGATAGATAATAGATATATAATAGTTAGACAATAGATAGATAATATATATAATAGATAATATATAGATAACAGATAGATAAAGAAAGAGATAGATAGATAATAGATGATGAAAAGACATAGATGATAGATAATAGATAGATTTAATAAGGTAATATGGTGGGTTGTCTTACTGGATTGGGAAAAAATGGGAATAGATCCAGCTTCCAATTGAAGTACAAAAATTTATTGCAGATCCATTAAAAAGAGAGATCAACGGACAGACCGCACATGCTGTAGCAGATTTACGCGTTTCGAACAGACAAGTGTTCTTTAGTGATCACTACACGGGATCCGTGCTTCAACACACCACAAGCCAACACAGGTGAACTGGTCATTTTCTTTTTCTTCTTACTGGATTACCTTGAGATAATACCAGGTGTTGGGTTCAGGTTCAGGATCTGGCACGTTGAGGAGATGTGAAGGGTCAGCTCAGCATCACTTGGCATGGAGCAGGAGAGATGTGACATCCTTACAGCTTCAGACATCACTGCTCGGGCGCGGGGAGGCAAGAATTATTGCAGGAAAAGCACAAGTTCTGAGAGTTCGCATCATCAGTTTATCACAGAGCGGTAGACTGTCTTTATTAGGTTATGATACCAGATCCAGCTGCATCCTGCAGCACACGACAGTAAAAATGACTGATCTATACATGTGCAAGCCTGTCCAGGCAGCTATACAGTCTGATGTCCAGAAAGACACTGAGACTCCCTCTCCCCCCGCCATAATATCTGGGCCCCTGGGAGTTCCTGGGCCCCCACATACCGTGTGCCATTAATAATGTAGAATCTGGGTGTGACAGTTTTCTCTGCTCCCTGTTCGCTGCACCCCTGCACCCATACATACAGTGAACTAGTGCACACTGCCGACATACAGGATGAACGTTACCTTTATGAAGATTTCAGGGCTCCTCGGGTTCCAGCTTGTCATCTATGAACTGTATACACATTTTCCCGACCGGGGTTCCTGTATTGCTGTATACTTTGCTCTGCCTAGTGTCCGTCTGCTGAGAACAGGCTGCACCCTCCTCATTGAGTAAACGGAAGTGTGAAATCATCAATCTATCCGACTCTTGTAAAATACTAGTTCCTGCAACGGTGCATTCAGCTCGTCACACAACACACATAGAGAGCAGTGTATTCCGAATGAATATATATATATATATATATTTATAAATATGAAAATTTGCTCGGACAGAGGGCTGATATACAAATAACAAAAGACTGACTGGAATTTCCAAATCAGAAAACTGGTGTATGTACAGGTACTCTACAATCCATGCTCTCCAGTTTCCTGATTTGGAAGTGACGGTCAGTCTTTTGATCAGCCCTCTGACCGACCACTTTGCCCTCCAGCCTATGGCGGTTTTAATTACAGCCGTATCCTACCTACTCATAAATTTAGGCTTTAGCCTTAGAGAGGTGTTCACACTAGATAGGTTCCGTGCAAAACCGGAGATCACCTTGTTGCTGTCTGCTGTGTATGCATGAATTGGCCAAAGTATGGACTAAGTATCTCCATTTTTTCTTATTATCTAGAGCAGTAATGCTATTCATATTGATATATTGTATATTGGTGATTAAATAAAGTATTGCCACAGTGTGTTACCTTCACCCTGTGTTGACTGAATAGTATTCTGCTCAGAGTAAAGAAGTACTGGCATTCTGTGTAATGAGCCCTGGTCCATGCTGACCCTTGTGTCTTCACAAGTGTTATATTAAGTGTCATGTGATTTCTCATGTTGATTAGTGATACCACCTACCTTATATGGAGATAAGAATATATGAGCCCAGTATACCCATCAACCTCCAGACACTTGAGGAAGCCTGGATACATCAAGACATAATGTTTTTTTAAATACATTTATATTTAGTATCTTTATTCTGGTCATTTTTCAGTAATTTGATTTCATCTGCTACCATAGTAGCATCCTTCACCTGGTATCTCCATCGTCATTATGCTCTGCTGGAATTCCAATCAGCACACCAAGTTGGCTGTGTGATGCTAGTCAATAGTCATTACTCATGGATGAGTTGAGAGGTCAAGATGGTAGTAAAGAGGTCCGAGGTCAAAAGCGTGGAGAGTACGTCATAGACAGTGGGGTGAGACAACGGAGTAGTCAGGAAACAGTCAGAGGCCAGAATTACAAGAAGTTAATAGATCATGAAAAAAGGCTAGGCCAATGGATGGTCAAGACAGATCCAAGGTCAAGCTGCAAAGATCAGAATAGAAGGATAGGAGCAGAGCGCAAGCACACATCTCTTGAGCAAAGCTACAATTGACAGCAATCTAAGGAAGAGAGCCAGCTAAATAGCCAGGTAACTACTCTGAAAAGGAGACACATGGATGAAACCCTGGTGCACCCTGGTTCTGATTGGATCTCTAAGCTGTCACTCAAAATACTGATAGCTCGGCATGCCCCATTCTTAGATTGGATGGCAGAACTGTCAGTCACTGTGTCCAGACACACTAATAGGAGGAATTGTGATAAGCTGCACCTACTGGATTTATTTCATGCATTTTTAGTTGTGTCCAAACGTGTGTAAAGGTCGGCCAGGGCAGTAGTCATGACTGAGAGTTGTGGGCATTATATACCCTGGCCTCCCTCTACAGGAAAACGGTACCTCTTATCTTGTATGGCACGGTCAGTACTAACTCACTGAGCTGTCAACGTCCCCTTTGCTGCACTGGCATGATGCTACTTCTGGATTCCAAGGATTAGAGACACAGTCCAGTGCAACTCTTAACTGAACAAATTTATTTACTTCAGGACACAGCACATCCATGTTGTTTCCAGCATTTCCATTACAGTAAAGACTGTACATCACTTCATCTTTCCCTTCACTGTTCCTTGTGTCACTAAGTGTTTCCGTGGGATGGAGCATCTCAGACGGCCCCTTAGTGTCCTCCCTGTAAAGCAGGGGTCCCCAACCTGTAGCTCGGGAGCAGGGCCGGACTGGCCATCTGGCAATTCTGGCAAATGCCAGAAGGGCCTATCTGGTCATGGGCCACCTTGTCTGCTATGTTAACCCCTTCATGACCCAGCCTATTTTGACCTTAAAGACCTTGCCATTTTTTGCAATTCTGACCAGTGTCCCTTTATGAGGTAATAACTCAGGAACGCTTCAACGGATCCTAGCGATTCTGAGATTGCTTTTTCGTGACATATTGGGCTTTTCATGGTAGTGGTAAATTTAGGTCGATAATTTTTGCGTTTATTTGTGAAAAAAATGGAAATTTGGTGAAAATTTTGAAAATTTTGTAATTTTCAAATTTTTAATTTTTATTCTGTTAAACCAGAGAGTTATGTGACACAAAATAGTTAATAAATAACATTTCCCACATGTCTACTTTACATCAGCACAATTTTGGGAACAACATTTTTTTTTGTTAGGAAGTTATAAGGGTTAAAATTTGACCAGCAATTTCTCATTTTTACAGCAAAATTTACAAAACCATTTTTTTTAGGGGCCACCTCACATTTGAAGTCACTTTGAGGGGTCTATATGGCAGAAAATACCCAAAAGTGACACCATTATAAAAACTGCACCCCTCAAGCTACTCAAAACTACATTCAAGAAGATTATTAACCCTTCAGGTGCTTCACAGGAACTAAAGCAACGTGGAAGGAAAAAAATGGACATTTTAATTTTTCCAACAAAATTTTTCTTTTAGCATCAATTTTTTCATTTTTGCATGGGCAACAGGATAAAATGGACCCTAAAATTTGTTGGGCAATTTCTCCTGAGTACACAGATACCTCATATGTGGTCATAAACCACTGTTTGGGCGCACGGCAGGGCTCAGAAGGGAAGGAGCGCCATTTGACTTTTTGAATGGAAAATATGCTGGAATATTTAGCGGTTGCCATGTCGCATTTGGAGAGTCCCTGTGTGCCTAATCATTGGAGCTCCCCCACAAGTGACCCTATTTTGGAAACTAGACCCCCTAAGGAACTTATCTAGATGCATAGTGAGCACTTTGAACCCCCAGGTGCTTCACAAATTGATCCGTAAAAAAAAAGAAAGTACTTTTTTTTTACAAAAAATTTGTTTTAGCCTCAGTTTTTTCATTTTCACATGGGCAACAGTATATATTGGATCCTAAAATTTGTTGGGCAGTTTCTCCTGAGTACACAGATACCTCATATGTGGTCATGAACCACTGTTTGGGCGCACGGCAGGGCTCAGAAGGGAAGGAGCACCATTTGACTTTTTGAATGGAAAATATGCTGGAATATTTAGCGGTTGCCATGTCGCATTTGGAGAGTCCCTGTGTGCCTAAACATTGGAGCTCCCCCACAAGTGACCCCAATTTTGGAAACTAGACCCCCTAAGGAAATTATCTAGATGCATAGTTAGCACTTTGAACCCCCAGGTGCTTCACAAATTGATCCGTAAAAAAAAGAAAGTACTTTTTTTTCACAAAAATTTTCTTTTAGCCTCAGTTTTTTCATTTTCACATGGGCAACAGTATAAATTGGATCCTAATATTTGTTGGGCAATTTCTCCTGAGTACACAGATACCTCATATGTGGTCATAAACCACTGTTTGGGCGCACGGCAGGGCTCAGAAGGGAAGGAGCACCATTTGACTTTTTGAATGGAAAATATGCTGGAATATTTAGCGGTTGCCATGTCGCATTTGGAGAGTCCCTGTGTGCCTAAACATTGGAGCTCCCCCACAAGTGACCCCATTTTGGAAACTAGACCTGCTAAGGAACTTATCTAGATGCATAGTGAGCACTTTGAACCCCCAGGTGCTTCACAAATTGATCCGTAAAAAAATGGGTATTATACCTACCGATAATTCGGTTTCCAGGAGTCCATCCTGACAGCACTATGGAGGACGTCCTCCTCCTCCTTACAGGGACAGGAAGCACACGAGAGGTTAAAAGGTCCCACTCCTCCCCCTATACCTCAGTGATTTGACAAGTACCATACCATGGATCAATGCAAGTGATAACACATTTAATTTACTTAAACATATTACATCATATGAATTAGCATATATAACAAAAATAGACAAGGGAGAGAACTAACCGTGCTGTCAGGATGGACTCCTGGAAACCGAATTATCGGTAGGTATAATACCCATTTTCCAGGACGTCCCCCTGACAGCACTATGGAGAGTACCAAAGAAACCCTCCTTAGGGTGGGACTACGGCCTGTAATACTTTCCTACCATATGCCGTATGCTGTCCTGACAGCACATCTAATTTGTAGTGCTTGCAAAATATATTTATTGCAGCCCAGGAGGCTGCCTTACAAATTTGTTCTAATGATGCTCCTGCTCTCTCAGCCCATGGTGCTGACAAGGCTCTGGTAGAATGGGCTTTCACCTTTATAGGACAATCTACACCTTCAGATGTGTAAGCTTTTGTGATTATAGTGGTAATCCATCTTGTAATGGATGCTTTGGAAGCTTTTCAACCCCTATTTTTACCTTCAAATAAAATAAATAAATTAGGGTCTTTCCTCCAGACCTGAGTGGCCTCCAAGTAATCAATCACTGCCTGTCTAACATCCAGGGAGTGTAAGGCTTGTTCTTTTACATTTAATGGTTTCTCACAAAAGGACGGAAGTATGATTTCTTGATTGCGATTTTGCAAGGAAGCCATCTTGGGCATGAAAGCAGGATCTAGTATTAATACTATGTGATCCTCTCTGATCTGCCGATATGGATTTTTATGGATAATGTTTGAATCTCCCCTATTCTTTTGCTGTGGTAATGGCTACCAAAAAAGCTGTTTTCATCGATAAGAGTGAAATAGGTAAATCCTTATTTGGAGTGTAAGGAGTTTTACAAAGTGCCGCTAGAGCTAGATTTAAATCCCAGGGGAAGATAATTGTCTTATAGTGGGCCGCAATCTTTGGATTGCTTTGACAAATCTAACTACCCAAGGAAGTGAGGGTAATGGGTAGTCCATGTAAATACTTAATGCCGAGATTTGCACTTTAATTGTACTAGGTCTGAGACCCATATTATATCCTGCCTGGAGGAAATCCAACACTCAAGGAACATCTCGGACTCCAGCTACAACATCGGACCTGCCACCTTCCAGACAGAACCTCTTCCAGATTTTATACTATTTTGCCGAAGTTACAGGTTTTCTGCTGGCCTGGATCGTTGTTATCACCTGATCTAATAGACCACGAGCTTTTAGAATGTCCCGTTCAGGATCCAGGCTGACAGGTGCAATCTTTCTGGGTCATGGTGTAGAACTGGTCCCTGGTGAACTATGTCCTTCCACCGGGAAAGCTCGATTGGTTCTTCTGTGGTCATGGCACCTAGAAGTGGAAACCAGCTCCTCCTTGGCCAGAACGGAACTATTAGTACGACTCTTGCTCCGTCTTCTCGTATCTTCCTCAGAACAGCTGGTATCAGTGCTATTGGTGGGAATGCATAATTTAGAGGTTCGTTCCACCTCTGACTCAAGGCATCTATACCTTCTGGATTGTCCGCTGGGCTCAGCGAATAAAATCTTGGTAGCTTCGAATTTTTCCTTGTAGCAAATAGATCTATCTGAGGTGTTCCCCATCGTCGACATTATAAATGGAAGACCTCCTGGTTCAGCTCCCACTCGGTTGGGTAGATCTTCTGTCTGCTTAGATAGTCTGCTACTAAGTTCTGCGAACCTTCGAGGTGTA
Source organism: Oophaga sylvatica (assembly GCA_033576555.1). Classification (NCBI taxonomy): domain Eukaryota; kingdom Metazoa; phylum Chordata; class Amphibia; order Anura; family Dendrobatidae; genus Oophaga; species Oophaga sylvatica. The sequence continues at coordinate 429,629,062 of JARQOD010000003.1, read as the reverse complement.
CTGCGGTTATAGAAAGGACCGTTTGTTCTGCCCATATAAATATTTTCTCTGCTAGATCCTGCAGAGTTCTGTATCGAGAGCCTCCCTGATGTTTGATGAAGGCTACTGCTGTCATGTTGTCCGACAGGATTTTGACGTGTTGGTTTTTTTAAACAGTCTTGATTTCTTCTTAAAGACTCCCAAACCGCATACAACTCTCGATAATTTGACGACATTCTTCAGATTTTTTTCTGGCCATTTGCCCTGAAGAATCTTCCCTTCTAAGTGGGCTCCCCATCCCCATGCGCTTGCGTCTGTAGTTATTACTATAAATGGGGATGGAACCCAGAGAACTCCTCTTCTGAAATTTCTGCTTTGCATCCATCAGATTAAAGATCTCTTCACTTTTGCAGAGAGATGGATCTTTTTGTCTAAGGATGATTGATGACGATCCCACAGTGATAGAACCACTTTTTGTAAGGGTCTTGAATGAGCCTGTGCCCATCTGATGCATGAAATGCATGATGTCATTGCTCCCAGAACCTGCATAGCTCTTCGTATGATAACTCTGCTCTTCACCATCTCTGCAACTTTCTTTTTTAAGGATTGTTGCTTGACTTCTGGTAAGAAGGCTGTCCTGGATCTGGAATCCAGGAGTACCCCTAGAAATACTCTTCTTGAACTGGGTGTTAAATGAGATTTTTCTCGATTCACCACCCAACCGAGAAACTCCATCACCGCTACTGTTCGTTCTGTGTGATGATTTAGAGTTTCTGCTGTTCGAGCCACTAACAAAAAGTCGTCCAAGTAAGGTATTACTATGATTCCTTGGTTTCTCAAATAGGCTACGACCTCTGATATTAGCTTCGTAAAATCTCTGGGAGCAGAAGCTAGCCCGAACGGAAGGCCCTGGAACTGGAAGTGGCAGGTACAGTCCGGTAGGCTTACGGCAAATCTCAGAAGTTCCTGTGAGGCTAGATGAATTGGAACCTGATAGTACGCACCTTTTAAGTCTAGGGTACACATTACCGAGTTTTTGTCTATCAACGGGATTGCCAACCTTATTGACTCCATTTTGAATCTCCTGTAACGAACAAACTTGTTCAATGGTTTGAGATTCAGAATTGTTCGCGACTCTCCTGATGGTTTCATTATTGGAAAAAGAGAGGAATAATGCCCCATCTTTTCCTCTGACCCCTGAATTGCCATTATGACTTTGGAGGAAATTAGGTCTCAAAGATTTTGAAATATTCCTGAGTTTGCCTGAACCACATTGGGGGATATGTATCTCTGGGGCGGATAGGAGACTAATTCTATCTTGTAACCTTCTGTTATAGTCTGTAAGACCCACTCATTTTTGGTGATCTGCTCCCAGTTCTCTGCAGAGAACAAGAGTCTGCCGCCTATGTGCCTGGCGTCATTGCTTCCTAGATTTTGATGCAGATCCAAATAATGAGCTCCTATTTCCTCTATTTTGAGTGTAGGAACCCTTATATGCTCTTTCTGTGTCTTTATAAAATGGGTGTCTACGGAAAGCTGGTTTCTTCCAAAAGGACTGGAACTTTTTGGGTTTTTTTTTTTTTTTTTTAGGAAACCCTTTTTTGCTATCTGATGCCTCTAGGATATCGACTAACGCTTGACCAAAAAACCTTTGTCCTGCAAAAGGTAATGAACATAATTTATTTTTAGAGGCATTATCCCCCGACCAGGATTTTAACCAAATAGCTCTAGGACTGCGTTAGACAATGAACTATTTCTGGCCGAAAACCTGACTGACTCAGCCGAGGTATCAGCCAAAAAAGCCGATGCTGATTTAATAAGAGGAAGCAACTCTAGTATTTCAGCTCTAGGGGTCTTGTTGGCTAATTGTTCCTCCAACTGACCCATCCAAAAAAACATAGACCTTGCCACCGAAGTAGCTGCAATATTGGTTCTTATTAAAGCCGCCGATGATTCCCAAGCCCGTTTAAGAAGGATGTCCACCTTTCGGACCATGGTATCTTTAAGACTTGAAGAATCCTTAAATGGAATCGATGTCTTTTTTCGCCACTTTTGCAATTGGCACTTCAACTTTGGGAATCTTCAGGATCAAATGGAAGACGACTCTTAAGGTCACGTGACATTACCATCCTCCGCTCTGCGTCCTTCCATTCATTCAGAATCATAGTTTTGATATGGTCGCTTATAGGAAAGACTTTCTGTAACTGGGCTGTGAAACCTCCAAACATCAAATCCTGTCTGGATTGAGGCCGTGGGACATCTTCCATATGCAATGTATTTCTCACTGCCTGTTATATCTGAATTTTCTTCTGATTCCGGTTCCAGATCCTCTTCCAACTCGCACCTAGGTCTCTTACAACATGGGCCCTGACTAGTGGGCTGCTGTTGTGAACTAGCCGATAACGATGCCTGCACTTCTTCCCTAATCAAGATCTTCAAGTCAGATAATAATGAAGATCTTTCTTGCTCCAAAACTGCTGCTGTACAAGAACAACAGACCGGTTTTTTATAAGCGTCAGGAAGCTTCGTGTGACATGCGGAACAGCGATTAGATTTCACCGAGGCCTTGCCCGATTTATTTTTATTTATTTTTTTTTTACTGCCTGCAAATACGTTGATAAAGTATCCTTATCCTAATTAATACAACAATATGTATACTAAGGACTGAGTCTGGATGATGAAGCTTATCTAGTGAGGATGCAGTTTTTTGCGCTATGCGCACTTACCCCCGCATCCTCCTCTCTGGATTTCTCAGACTCCATGTCCTTCCGCAGAAAAGTTTCACCTTGCTGCCTTAGGACTGCTATGGTGGCTACAGCGCGTTATCCGTGTAATTTCACAGAATGGCGCTCAACAGTTAAAACGCCACCATATATGCGCTCATAATATAGCGCTTCTGCGACCTGTTTAGCGCCGCCCTCTCTGCGATCCACCTTGGAACGCACAAAGACTGACAACACCTGCGCTTCCAAACGCGACGCGCTTTCCATACCTTTTGCGTTCCATTCCGGAACGCATGAAGTTTCAGCGGTGCACCTGCAATTCCAAATGCAACGCTCTTCAGCCTTCCTGCGTTCCATTCCAGAACGCACGCTAATTCCCCGCGTTCTGCATCACCGGAAGTGACGCTCAGCTCCAGCCGAGGCCTGTTCGGCGTTCCTCCCTGGACCAGGAGGAAGACGCCTGAGCCGAGAGCCTCCCACCGGGAGGAGCGGCTCTTACCCGGGAGCTCGTCCGCCCCCGGTCTTTGGAGCAGAGGGACTCCCAAGGAGGGAGTTTCGGCCCTGGACCTCTTGACAGGGGGAAGGATTTGGACGAACCGCACGATCCCCCTGGGTCCGGTAAGCTGCGCAGCGATCTCTCGTGTGTCTCTCCATGCAGGGACAGGAAAACACTGAGGTATAGGGGGAGGAGTGGGACCTTTTAACCTCTCGTGTGCTTCCTGTCCCTGTAAGGAGGAGGAGGACGTCCTCCATAGTGCTGTCAGGGGGACGTCCTGGAAAAAGAAAGTACTTTTTTTTCACAAAAATTTTCTTTTAGCCTCAGTTTTTTCATTTTCACATGGGCAACAGTATAAATTGGATCCTAAAATTTGTTGGGCAATTTCTCCTGAGTACACAGATACCTCATATGTGCTCATAAACCACTGTTTGGGCGCACGACAGGGCTCAGAAGGGAAGGAGCGCCATTTGACTTTTGAATGGAAAATTAGCTCCAATCGTGAGCGGACACCATGTCGTGTTTGGAGAGCCCCTGTGTGCCTAAAGTTTAGAGCTCCCCCACAAATGACCCCATTTTGGAAACTAGACCCCCTAAGGAACTTATCTAGATGCAAAGTGAGCACTTTGAACCCCCAGGTGCTTCACAAAAGTTTATAATGCAGAGCCATGAAAATAAAAAATCTTTTTTTTTTCTCAAAAAATGATTTTTTAGCCCACTATTTTTAATTTTCACAATGGTTACAGGAGAAATTGGACCCCAAAAGTTGTTGTCCAGTTTGTCCTGAGTACGCTAGTACCCCATATGTGGGGGGGGAACCTGTTGTGAATAGGCTGGAAATGAGTTCTGAGCAGAAGCTCCCTCTGGTGGTTACAAACGGTACTGGTCTGTCCAGTGAAGATATTGAGGATTGGGAATCAGTGTTACTGACTGGTCTTATATAAGGGAGTCGCCTTCCCATCAGGGTTGCCGGTGATCAATTGTTCTGGTCTCAATCCTTGATTCCTGTTTCTTGGTAGCCTGCTGTGTCGTGTCTGAATCTCCTGCTAACAGATAAGACATTTTCTTCTTTTTGTTTTTGTGCTTGATTTTTGCATTTTGTCCTGCACTTCTGTGGGGGCCTTCAGGGTCCCCTCTGGGGCTTTTGCCCTCTCAGTTCAGTTCAGCCACTGATGTTTGTACATTTGCTTTTTCCAGTTTTTTCAGTGGCTGCTGTTTTGATTTTGGTTACACCAGAGAACTAATTTAGGTGGTTGAGGTCGTGTGATCTCAGGTGTTTTTGAAATTAGTAGAGTTGGTGCTTTTCAGGGTTTTTTGGGATTGCAGTAAGTGCCCTTCCTATCCTTTTCTATTTAGTAAGTTTGGGCCCCAACGTTTGCTCATACTATTTTCTGTCTGTGTCAGTATTTCTTCTTGTCTAACCGCCATTACATGTTTGGGGGCTTTCTATGTTCTTTGGGGATCTGCTCCGGGGCAGATAGCTTTCCTCTTTCTATCTTTAGGTGTAGTTAGTTTCTCAGGCTGTGACGAGGCGTCTAGGACCAACGTAGGAACGCTCCACGGCTGCCTCTAGTTGTGGTGGTTAGTCAGGGTACTGCAATCTCATAGTTTCCAACTGCTCTGGTGTATTTCCTTTTTGCCTGCTCTCCTCAGCTACCAAATCATAACAGTATCACCGGCCCAAAACTGAAAATTATATGGTACTCACAGAAGGGAAAATTAATGTGGAAAGAAAAAAGTTGTCAGAGTTGTCAGAGATTTTTTTTTCTGTTTGTTGCATTTTTTTTTTTTCCCTCTGTATCTCTGGGAGCTGAGGAGGATTTTTTTTTTTCTCTCAATGGAGTTTGCACAGTTGTCTGGCCATGTGGATCAGCTTGCCACTGAAGTTCGGAGTATTGCTACCTATCTTGCTAGGTTGCCTGTTGTGGAACCTAGGATTCCCATGCCAGATTTGTTTTTAGGGGATCGAGCTAAGTTTCTGAATTTCAAAAATAACTGTAAATTGTTTTTTGCCTTAAAATCTAAGTCCTCAGGGAACGCAGCGCAGCAGGTTCAAATTGTCATCTCTCTCCTGCGCGGCGATCCTCAGGATTGAGCTTTTTCCCTGACACCTGGGGATCCTGTTTTGAGTGATGTTGATGCATTTTTTCAGGCTTTGGGGTTATTGTACGATGAGCCTAATATCACTGATCAAGCTGAAAAAACTTTGTTGGCATTAAATCAGGGACTTGAGGACGCTGAGTTATACTGTCAGAGATTCCGTAGGTGGGCAGTCCTGACCAAATGGAATGACGACGCTTTGGCAGCTCTTTTTCGGAAGGGTCTGTCAGATAATGTAAAGGATGTTATGGTGGGATTCCCTGTTCCCTCTGGTCTCAATGATTCTATGTCATTAGCGATTCAAATTGACAGACGTTTGCGTGAGCGGAAAGGTATGCGTGGAATAATGTTGCCTTGTGAACCTGCTTCTGAATCCATGCAGTGTGATAGAGTGGTTTCTGGGGCACAGCGTCAAGAATTTCGAAAGCGCAATGGGTTATGTTTCTACTGTGGATATGCCTCTCATGCTATTTCAGTCTGCCCTAAGCGGGGAAGACGTTTTGCACGCTCAGTTGTCTTGGGTAGTGTTCAGACTAAGTTTTTATTAACTGTTACCCTGATATGCTCTCTGTCCTCATTTTCTGCTCAGGCTTTTGTTGATTCTGGAGCAGCTATTAACCTGATGGATTTTGATTTTGCTAAACGTTGTGGGTTTCCCTTGATACCCCTACGGAAGTCTATTCCCCTACTGGGGATCGTGTTATGTTTCGGTAGCTGAGGAGTGCAGGTAAAAAAGGCAATACACCAGAGCAGTTGGAATCTATGGGATTGCAGTACCCTGACTAACCACCACAACTAGAGGCAGCCGTGGAGCGTTCCTACGTTGGTCCTAGACGCCTCGTCACAGCCTGAGAAACTAACTACACCTAAAGATAGAAATAGGAAAGCTATCTGCCCCGGAGCAGAACCCCAAAGATAATAGAAAGCCCCCAAACATGTAATGGCGGTTAGACAAGAGGAAATACTGACACAGAAAGAAAATAGAATGAGCAAACGCTGGGGCCCAAACTATCTAAATAGAAAGGACAGGAAGGGTACTTACTGCAATCCCAGAAAACCCTGAAAAACACCAACTCTACTAATTTCAAAATCACCTGAGATCACACGACCTCTACCACCTAAATTAGCTCTCTGGTGTAACAAAATCAAAACAGCAGCCACTGAAAAAACTGGAAAAAGCAAAAGTACAAACATCAGTGGCTGAACTAAACTGAGAAGGCAGAAGCCCCCGGAGGGGACCCAGAAGGCCCCAAAAGAAGTGCAGGACAAAATGCAAAAATATAGCAACAACACAAAAGAAGAAAAATTCTTATCTGGTAGCAGGAGATGCAGACACGACACAGCAGGCTACAAGGGAAACTGGAATGAAGGATTCAGACCACAACAATTGATCACCGGCAACCCTGATGGGAAAATGACTCCCTTATATAAGACCAGTCAGTAACACCTGATTCCCAGTCCTCACAATCTTCACTAGTACCGCTTGTAACCACCAGAGGGAGCCTCTGCTCAGAACTCATCTCAAACCCATTCACAACAGTACCCCCCCTTGAGGAGGGTCACCGAACCCTCATTTGAGCAACCAGGTCGGTCAGGATGAGTTCTATGATACGCACGGATAAGTCTCCTAGCATGGATGTCCGAAGCAAACACCCAAGAATTGTCTTCCTGACCATAACCTCTCCATTTAACCAAATACTGGAGTCTTCGTCTAGAAAAACGAGAATCGAATATTTTCTCAACCACATACTCCAGATTGCCCTCAACCAAAACAGGGTCAGGAGGCACAGTAGCAGGAACCACTGGCTCAACAAACCTCTTCAACAAGGACTTGTGGAACACGTTATGGATCTTAAATGTCCCTGGAAGAAGCAAACGAAAAGAAACAGGATTAATAATCTCCATGATCTTATAAGGTCCAATGAACCTAGGCTTAAATTTAGGAGATGCTACTCTCATAGGAATATTCTTTGAGGACAACCAGACCAAGTCCCCCACTTTAAACCGAGGACCATCAGTCCTATGCCGGTTAGCAAACCGCTGGGCCTTCTCCTGAGAGAGGGACAACCTCTCCACTACCTGGTCCCAAATCTGTTGCATACGCTCAACAACAGAGTCAACACCTGGACAGACAGAAGCTTCCGTCTGTCCTGAAGAAAATCGAGGGTGAAAACCAGAATTACAGAAAAACGGAGACATCAAAGTGGCAGAGCTAGCCCTATTATTAAGAGCAAACTCAGCCAAAGGCAAAAAAGAGACCCAGTCATCCTGATCAGCAGACACAAAGCATCTTAGATAAGTCTCTAATGTCTGGTTTGTTCTCTCAGTTTGACCATTGGTCTGAGGATGAAATGCCGAGGAGAAAGACAATTGAACACCCAGTTTAGAACAAAAAGTCCTCCAAAATCTGGAAACAAACTGGACTCCTCTGTCAGACACAATGTTCTCAGGAATGCCATGTAAACGAACCACGTGCTGAAGAAACAACGGCACCAATTCAGAGGAGGAAGGCAACTTAGGTAATGGCACAAGATGTATCATTTTGGAAAACCTATCACAAATTACCCAGATGGTGGTCATTCTCTGAGAAACAGGAAGATCGGAAATGAAATCCATAGAGATATGGGTCCATGGTCTCTTGGGCACAGGCAATGGCATCAACAAACCACTAGAGCGAGAGCAAGGCTTGGAGCGAGAGCAAGTCCCGCAGGACTGCACAAATTCCCTGACATCGCGAGACAAGGTAGGCCACCAAAAGGACCGACTAACCAAGTCTCTGGTACCAAAAATTCCGGGATGCCCAGCCAATGAGGAACAATGAATCTCAGACATCACACTCTTTTTCCATTGGTCCGGGACAAACAATTTTCCAACAGGGCAGCGCTCGGGCCTATCCTCCTGACACCCCTCCAGAGCAAGTCTCAAATTGGGCGAGATGGCGGAAAGAACTACACTCTCTTTCAAAATAACAGAAGGATCAGATAACTCAGGAGAGTCCGCAAGGAAACTCCTCGAGAGGGCATCTGCCTTAACATTCTTAGTGCCAGGAAGAAAGGAAACCACAAAATTAAAACGTGTGAAAAACAAGGCCCACCTGGCCTGTCTAGGATTGAGTCGCTTGGCAGATTCCAGATAGACCAGATTCTTATGGTCCGTAAGGACCACCACCTGATGTTTGGCTCCCTCCAGCCAATGTCTCCACTCTTCAAAAGCCCACTTCATGGCCAATAACTCCCGATTACCCACGTCATAATTACGTTCAGTAGGAGAAAATTTTCGAGAGAAAAAGGCACAAGGGTTACTTTTAGAGGTCTCTGGATCTTTTTGGGACAAAACGGCACCTGCCCCAATTTCAGAGGCATCAACCTCCACCTGAAATGGCAGAGAAACATCAGGCTGCCGTAGAACAGGAGCAGAAGTGAATCTCTGCTTAAGTTCCTGAAATGCAGAGACTGCCTCAGGAGGCCAATTCACCACATCAGAACCCTTTCTGGTCAAATCAGTTAATGGTTTAACAATAACCGAGAAATTACCAATAAATTTACGATAAAAATTGGCAAAACCCAAAAATCTCTGAAGAGCCTTTAATGAAGTAGGTTGGACCCAATCACAGATGGCCTGAACCTTGACCGGGTCCATTTCAATAACAGATGGGGACAAAATGAATCCCAGAAATGAGATCTTCTGTATGCCAAAAAGACACTTTGATCCCTTCACATACAGAGCATTATCCCTCAAAATCTGGAACACAGTCCGAACATGCTTCACATGAGAGTCCCAGTCATTAGAAAAAATCAAGATATCATCCAAATAAACAATCAGAAATTTGTCCACAAAATCCCTGAAAATGTCATTCATGAAGGACTGGAAGACGGAAGGGGCATTAGTGAGCCCAAAGGGCATCACTAGGTACTCAAAATGCCCTTCAGGGGTATTGAATGCCGTCTTCCATTCATCCCCGTGCTTAATGCGAATAAGGTTATACGCCCCCCTGAGGTCAAGCTTGGTAAACCAAGTAGCGTTTTTCACCCTGGAAAACAGGTCTGAAATCAAGGGTAACGGGTATTGATATTTCACAGTAATATTGTTCAAGAGACGATAATCAATACACGGCCTTAATGAACCATCTTTTTTGGCCACAAAGAAAAAACCGGCACCTAAGGGTGAAGAGGATGGTCTGATATGACCCTTCTCCAATGATTCCTTGATATAAGACCGCATAGCGTCATGTTCAGGTACAGACAAGTTAAAAAGGCGACCTTTAGGGAATTTACTACCCGGCACTAATTCAATAGCGCAGTCATAGCTCCTATGGGGAGGTAAGGATGCAGATTTACTTTCGCTAAAACATCAGAAAAATCAAACAAAAAGTCAGGAACATCCTGAGCTTGGGGGGGGCAGAAAAAACAGGAGTGTTGGTATTAACACATTGGCAGCCCCAACTGGTTACAGACACAGATTTCCAATCCAAAACAGGATTATGAGACTGTAACCAAGGGAAACCCAGCACGATAATGTCATGCAGATTATATAGAACCAAAAATTTGCAGCACTCCTGGTGATCAGGTTCAACCCTCATTATCACCTGAGTAGAAAACTGGGGTTTATTCTCAGCCAAAGGGGTAGAATCGATCCCAGTAGGGGAATAGATTCTGTAGGGGTATCAAGGGAAACCCACAACGTTTAGCAAAATCATAATCCATCAGGTTAATAGCTGCTCCAGAATCAACGAAAGCCTGAGCAGAAAATGAGGACAGAGAGCATATCAGAGTGACAGTTAATAAAAACTTAGTCTGAACACTACCCAAGACAACTGAGCGTGCAAAACGTCTTCCCCGCTTAGGGCAGACTGAAATAGCATGAGAGGCATCACCACAATAGAAACATAACCTATTGCGCTTTCGAAACTCATGACGCTGTGCCCCAGACACCACTCTATCACACTGCATGGACTCAGAAGCTGGCTCACAAGGCAACACCACTCCACGCATACTTCTCCGCTCACGCAAACGTCTGTCAATTTGAATCGCTAATGACATAGAATCATTGAGACCAGAGGGGACAGGGAATCCCACCATAACATCCTTTACATTATCCGACAGACCCTTCCGGAAAAGGGCCGCCAAAGCGTCGTCATTCCATTTGGTCAGGACTGCCCACCTACGGAATCTCTGACAGTATAACTCAGCGTCATCAAGCCCCTGATTTAATGCCAACAAGGCTTTTTCAGCTTGATCAGTGACATTAGGCTCATCGTACAATAACCCCAAAGCCTGAAAAAACGCATCAACATCACTGAAAACAGGATCCCCAGGTATCAGGGAAAAAGCCCAATCCTAAGGATCGCCGCGCAGGAGAGAGATGATAATTTGAACCTGCTGCGCTGCGTTTCCTGAGGACTTAGATTTTAAGGCAAAAAACAATTTACAATTATTTTTGAAATTCTGAAACTTAGCTCGATCCCCTAAAAACAAATCTGGCATGGGGATCCTAGGTTCCACAACATGCAACCTAGCAAGATATGCAGCAATACTCTGAACCTCAGTGGCAAGCTGATCCACACGGCCAGACAACTGTGCAAACTCCATTGGGAGAAAAGATCCTCCCCAGCACCCAGAGATACAGAGGGAAAAAAAAAAATGCAACAAACAGAAAAATATCTCTGACAACTCTGACAACCTTCTTTCTATCACAATATTTTTTCCCTTCTGTGAGTACCATACAATTTTCAATTTTTAGACCGGTGATACTGTTATGTTTCGGTAGCTGAGGAGTGCAGGTAAAAAAGGCAACACACCAGAGCAGTTGGAATCTATGGGATTGCAGTACCCTGACTAACCACCACAACTAGAGGCAGCCGTGGAGCGTTCCTACGTTGGTCCTAGACGCCTCGTCACAGCCTGAGAAACTAACTACACCTAAAGATAGAAATAGGAAAGCTATCTGCCCCGGAGCAGAACCCCAAAGATAATAGAAAGCCCCCAAACATGTAATGGCGGTTAGACAAGAGGAAATACTGACACAGAAAGAAATAGAATGAGCAAACGCTGGGGCCCAAACTATCTAAATAGAAAAGGACAGGAAGGGTACTTACTGCAATCCCAGAAAACCCTGAAAAACACCAACTCTACTAATTTCAAAATCACCTGAGATCACACGACCTCTACCACCTAAATTAGCTCTCTGGTGTAACAAAATCAAAACAGCAGCCACTGAAAAAACTGGAAAAAGCAAAAGTACAAACATCAGTGGCTGAACTAAACTGAGAAGGCAGAAGCCCCCGGAGGGGACCCAGAAGGCCCCAAAAGAAGTGCAGGACAAAATGCAAAAATATAGCAACAACACAAAAGAAGAAAAATTCTTATCTGGTAGCAGGAGATGCAGACACGACACAGCAGGCTACAAGGGAAACTGGAATGAAGGATTCAGACCAGAACAATTGATCACCGGCAACCCTGATGGGAAAATGACTCCCTTATATAAGACCAGTCAGTAACACCTGACTCCCAATCCTCACAATCTCCACTGGACAGACCAGCACCGCTTGTAACCACCAGAGGGAGCCTCTGCTCAGAACTTATCTCAAGCCCATTCACAACAGAACCCTAAGATCACTGTGTCTGAGCTCCACTTTTTGGTGATAATTCTAAGTGGTATGTGTGGAAAAAAACAGGCACTGCTCATCGCCTGCCCAATACAATCCCAATAGTGAAACATGGTGGTGGCGGCATCATGCTATGGGGGTGTTTTTCAGCTGCAGGGACAGGACGACAGGTTGCAATTGAAGTAAACATGAATGTGGCCAAGTGCAGAGATATATTGGATGAAAACTTCATCCAGAGTGCTCTGGACCTCAGACTTGGCCGAAACTTCACCTTCCCAGTCCTCACAATCTTCACTAGTACCGCTTGTAACCACCAGAGGGAGCCTCTGCTCAGAACTCATCTCAAACCCATTCACAACAGGATCGATTCTACCCCTTTGGCTGAGAATAAACCTCAGTTCTCTACTCAGGTGATAATGAGGGTAGAACCTGATCATCAGGAGAGTTGCAAATTTTTGGTTCTGTATAATCTGCATGACATTATCGTACTGGGTTTCCCTTGGTTACAGTCTCATAATCCTGTTTTGGATTGGAAATCTGTGTCTGTTACCAGTTGGGGCTGCCAATGTGTTAATACCAACACTCCTGTTTTTTCTGCCTCCCCCAGGCTCAGGATGTTCCTGACTTTTTGATTGATTTTTCTGATGTGTATAGCGAAAGTAAATCTGCATCCTTGCCTCCCCATAGGAGCTATGACTGCGCTATTGAATTAGTGCCTGGTAGTAAATTCCCTAAAGGTCGCCTTTTTAACTTGTCTGTACCTGAACATGACGCTATGCGGTCTTATATCAAGGAGTCATTGGAGAAGGGTCATATCAGACCGTCCTCTTCACCCTTAGGTGCCGGTTTTTTTCTTCGTGGCCAAAAAGATGGTTCATTAAGGCCGTGTATTGATTATCGTCTCTTGAACAATATTACTGTGAAATATCAATATCCGTTACCCTTGATCTCTGACCTGTTTTCCAGGGTGAAAAACGCTACTTGGTTTACCAAACTTGACCTCAGGGGGGCATATAACCTTATTCGCATTAAGCACGGGGATGAATGGAAGATGGCATTTAATACCCCTGAAGGGCATTTTGAGTACCTAGTGATGCCCTTTGGGCTCACTAATGCTCCTTCTGTCTTCCAGTCCTTCATGAATGACATTTTCAGGGATTTTGTGGATAAATTTCTGATTGTATATTTGGATGATATCTTGATTTTTTCCAATGACTGGGACTCTCATGTAAAATATGTTCGGACTGTGTTCCAGATTTTGAGAGAGAATGCTCTGTATGTGAAGGGATCAAAGTGTCTTTTTGGCGTTCAGAGGATCTCATTTCTGGGGTTCATTTTGTCCCCATCTGTTATTGAAATGGACCCGGTCAAAGTTCAGGCCATCTGTGATTGGGTCCAACCTACTTCATTAAAGGCCCTTCAAAGATTCTTGGGTTTTGCCAATTTTTATCGTAAATTTATTGGTAATTTCTCGGTTATTGTTAAACCATTAACTGATTTTACCAAAAAGGGTTCTGATGTGGTGAATTGGCCTCCTGAGGCAGTCTCTGCATTTCAGGAACTTAAGCAGAGATTCACTTCTGCTCCTGTTCTACGGCAGCCTGATGTTTCTCTACCATTTCAGGTGGAGGTTGATGCCTCTGAAATTGGGGCAGGTGCCGTTTTGTCCCAAAGAGATCCAGAGAGCTCTAAAAGTAACCCTTGTGCCTTTTTTCTCTCGAAAATTTTCTCCTACTGAACATATATATGACGTGGGTATTCGGGAGTTGTTGGCCATGAAGTGGGCTTTTGAAGAGTGGAGACATTGGCTGGAGGGAGCCAAACATCAGGTGGTGGTCCTTACGGACCATAAGAATCTAGTTTATCTGGAATCTGCCAAGTGACTTAATCCTAGACAGGCCAGGTGGGCCTTGTTTTTCACACGTTTTAATTTTGTGGTTTCATTTCTTCCTGGCACTAAGAATGTTAAGGCGGATGCCCTCTCGAGGAGTTTCCTGGTGGACTCTCCTGAGTTATCTGATCCTTCTGTTATTTTGAAACAGGGTGTAGTTCTTTCCGCCATCTCGCCCAATTTGAAACTGGCTCTGGAGGGGTGTCAGGAGGATAAGCCCGAGCGCTGCCCTGTTGGGAAATTGTTTGTCCCGGACCAGTGGAAAAAGAGTGTAATGTCTGAGATTCATTGTTCCGCGTTGGCCGGTCATCACGGAATTTTTTGTACCAGAGACTTGGTTAGTCGGTCCTTTTGGTGGCATACCTTGTCTCGTGATGTCAGGGAGTTTGTGCAGTCCTGCGGGACTTGCTCTCGCTCCAAGCCTTGCTCTCGTTCTAGTGGCTTGTTGATGCCATTACCTGTGCCCAAGAGACCATGGAGCCATATCTCTATGGATTTCATTTCCGACCTCCCTGTTTCTCAGAGAATGATCGTCATCTGGGTGATTTGCGATAGGTTTTCCAAGATGATACATCTTGTGCCATTACCTAAGTTGCCTTCCTCCTCTGAATTGGTGCCTTTGTTCCTTCAGCACGTGGTTCGTTTACACGGCATTCCTGAGAACATTGTGTCTGACAGAGGAGTCCAGTTTGTTTCCAGATTTTGGAGGACCTTTTGTTCTAAACTTGGTGTTCAATTGTCTTTCTCCTCGGCGTTTCATCCTCAGACCAATGGTCAAACTGAGAGAACAAACCAGACATTGGAGACTTATCTGAGATGCTTTGTGTCTGCTGATCAGGATGACTGGGTCTCTTTTTTGCCTTTGGCTGAGTTTGCTCTTAATAATAGGGCTAGCTCTGCCACTTTGATGTCTCCATTTTTCTGTAATTCTGGGTTTCACCCTCGATTTTCTTCAGGACAGATGGAGGCTTCTGTCTGTCCAGGTGTTGACTCTGTTGTGGAGCGTATGCAACAGATTTGGGACCAGGTAGTGGAGAGGTTGTCCCTCTCTCAGGAGAGGGCCCAGCGGTTTGCTAACCGGCATAGGACTGATGGTCCTCGGTTTAAAGTGGGGGACTTGGTCTGGTTGTCCTCAAAAAATATTCCTATGAGAGTGGCATCTCCTAAATTTAAGCCTAGGTTCATTGGACCTTATAAGATCATGGAGATTCTTAATCCTGTTTCTTTTCGTTTGCTTCTTCCAGGGACATTTAAGATCCATAACGTGTTCCACAAGTCCTTGTTGAAGAGGTTTGTTGAGCACAGTGGTTCCTACTACTGTGCCTCCAGACCCTGTTTTGGTTGAGGGCAATCTGGAGTATGTGGTTGAGAAAATATTGAATTCTCGTTTTTCTAGACGGAAACTCCAGTATTTGGTTAAATGGAGAGGTTATGGTCAGGAAGACAATTCTTGGGTGTTTGCTTCGGACATCCATGCTAGGAGACTCATCCGTGCATATCATAGAACTCATCCTGACCCGACCTGGTTGCTCTAATGAGGGTTCGGTGACCCCTCCTCAAGGGGGGGGTACTGTTGTGAATAGGCTGGAAATGAGTTCTGAGCAGAAGCTCCCTCTGGTGGTTACAAACGGTACTGGTCTGTCCAGTGAAGATATTGAGGATTGGGAATCAGGTGTTACTGACTGGTCTTATATAAGGGAGTCGCCTTCCCATCAGGGTTGTCGGTGATCAATTGTTCTGGTCTCAATCCTTGATTCCTGTTTCCTTGGTAGCCTGCTGTGTCGAGTCTGAATCTCCTGCTAACAGATAAGACATTTTCTTCTTTTTGTTTTTGTGCTTGATTTTTGCATTTTGTCCTGCACTTCTGTGGGGGCCTTCAGGGTCCCCTCTGGGGGCTTTTGCCCTCTCAGTTCAGTTCAGCCACTGATGTTTGTACATTTGCTTTTTCCAGTTTTTTCAGTGGCTGCTGTTTTGATTTTGGTTACACCAAAGAACTAATTTAGGTGGTTGAGGTCGTGTGATCTCAGGTGTTTTTGAAATTAGTAGAGTTGGTGCTTTTCAGGGTTTTTTGGGATTGCAGTAAGTGCCCTTCCTATCCTTTTCTATTTAGTAAGTTTGGGCCCCAACGTTTGCTCATACTATTTTCTGTCTGTGTCAGTATTTCTTCTTGTCTAACCGCCATTACATGTTTGGGGGCTTTCTATGTTCTTTGGGGATCTGCTCCGGGGCAGATAGCTTTCCTCTTTCTATCTTTAGGTGTAGTTAGTTTCTCAGGCTGTGACGAGGCGTCTAGGACCAACGTAGGAACGCTCCACGGCTGCCTCTAGTTGTGGTGGTTAGTCAGGGTACTGCAATCTCATAGTTTCCAACTGCTCTGGTGTATTTCCTTTTTGCCTGCTCTCCTCAGCTACCAAATCATAACAGGAACCATTGTTTGGGCACACGTCAGGGCTCGGAAGGGATGTAGTGACGCTTTGAAATGCCGACTTGATGGAATGGTCTGCGGGCGGGCAGAGCCCCTGATGTGCCTAAACAGTAGAAACCCCCCACAAGTGACCCCATTTTGTAAACTAGACCCCCAAAGGAACTTATCCTGATGTGTGGTGAGCACCTTGAACCCCCAAGTGCTTCACAGAAGTTTATAATGCAGAGCAGTGAAAATAAAAAATCATTTTTATCCTCAAAAACTGATTTTTTTAACCCGCAAATTTTTATTTTCACAAGGGTAACAGGAGAAATTGGACCACAAAAGTTGTTGTACAGTTTGTCCTGAGTACACTGGTACCCCATATGTGGGGGGGAACCACTGTTCGGGCACACGTTGGGGCTCGGAAGGGAAGTAGTAACGTTTTGAAATGCTGACTTTGATGGAATGATCTGCGGGCGTCATGTTAGGTTTGCAGAGCCCCTGATGTGCCTAAACAGTAGAAACTCCCCACAAGTGACCCCATTTTGGAAACTAGACCCCGCAAAGAACTTATCTAGATGTATGGTGAGCACTTTGAACCCCCAAGGGCTACACAGCAGTTTATAACGCCCGGGCATGAAAATAAACAAATCATATTTCTTCCATTATCAGGATCTTTTAGTCCCCAATTTTTTTATTTTCCCAAGGGTAACAGGAGAAATTAGACCCCAAAAGTTGTTGTCCAATTTGTCCTGAGTACGCTGATACCCCATATGTGGGAGAAAACTACTGTATGGGCGCACGTCGGGGCTCGGAAGGGAAGTGGTGTCATTTTGAAATGCCCACTTGATGGAATGGTCTGCGGGCGTCATGTTACGTTTGCAGAGCCCCTGATGTGCCTAAACTGTAGAAACTCCCCACAAGTGACCCCATTTTGGAAACTAGACCTCGCAAATAACTTATCTAGATGTGTAGTGAGCACTTTGAACCTCCAAGGGCTACACAGAAGTTTATAACCCCGGGGCATGAAAATAAAAAAATCATATTTTTTCCACAAACATCTTTAGTCCCCAATTTTTTTATTTTCCCAATGTTAACAGGAGAAATTAGACCCCCAAAGTTGTTGTGCAATTTTTCCAGAGTACGCTGATACTCCATATGTGGGGGTAAACCACTGTTTGGGCATACGTCGGGGCTTGGAATAAAGGGAGCACTGTTTGACTTTTTGAACGCAAAATTTGCAGGAATCAATGGTGGCGCCATGTCGCGTATGGAGACCCCCTGATGTGCCTAAATAGTGGAAACCCCTCAATTCTAACTCCAACCCTAACCCCAACACACCCCTGACCCCAACCCTAACCCCTACACACCCTAACCCTAATACAAACCCTAACCATAACCCTAACCCCAACACACCCTAACCCTAATCCCAACTCTCACCATAAACCTATCCACAAGCCTAACCCTAATCCCAACCCTAACCCCAAAACACCCCTAACAGTTATCCTAACCCTAATCCCAACCCTAACCCTAATTCCAACCCTAACCCAAATTCCAACCCTAACCCAAATTCTAACCGTAACCCACATTCTAACCCTAACCCTAAGGCTGGGTTCATATTGCGTTTTACCAGCCCGTTCAACACGTAGCGTTGACCGGCTGGTAATGGTATAGCATAACGCGATCGCGTTATGCTATACCCGCTAGCGCAGATGAATCATCATATCATCTAACGGACTGCCATAATGCAATATGAACCTGGCCTAACCCTGAGGTCCTGTGCACACGTTGCGGATTCACTTGCGGATTTTTCTAAAATCCGCAGGTGAAATGACCTGCCTTTTACCTGCGAATTTAGCGCGGATTTGCTGCGGTTTTTCCCTGCGGTTTTACAACTATAATGGAATAGGTGTAAAACCGCTGCGGAATCCGCAGAAAGAATTGACATGCTGCGGATTTAAAACCGCAGCAAATCCGCGCTGAAAAATCCGCAGCATGTGCACAGCGTTTTTTTTTTACCATTTATTTGCATTGTACTGTACATGGTTTCTGGATCTGCTGTGGATCCGCAGCGCCAAATCCGCTGCGGATCCGCAGCGAAATCAGCTGCGGATCAGCAGCGAAATCAGCTGCGGATCAGCAGCTAAATCAGCTGCGGATCAGCAGCGAAATCCGCTGCGGATCAGCAGCGAAATCAGCAGCGACATCAGCTGCGAAATCTGCTGCGGATCAGCAGCGAAATCCGCTGCGGATCTGCAGGGAAATCAGCTGTGGATCAGCAGCGAAATCCGCTGCGAATCAGCAGCGAAATCAGCTGCGGATCAGCAGCGAAATCTGCTGCGGATCAGCAGCGAAATCAGCTGCGGCTCAGCAGCGAAATCAGCTGCGGATCAGCAGCGAAATTAGCTGCGGATCTGCAGGGAAATCAGCTGCGGATCAGCAGCGAAATCCGCTGCGAATACGCAGCAAAATCAGCTGCGGATCAGCAGCGAAATCCGCTGCGGATCAGCAGCGAAATCAGCTGCGGATCAGCAGCGAAATCCGCTGCGGATCAGCAGCGAAATCAGCTGCGGCTCAGCAGCGAAATCAGCTGCGGATCAGCAGCGAAATTAGCTGCGGATCTGCAGGGAAATCAGCTGCGGATCAGCAGCGAAATCCGCTGCGAATACGCAGCAAAATCAGCTGCGGATCAGCAGCGAAATCCGCTGCGGATCAGCAGCGAAATC
>JARQOD010000003.1:429556949-429610036 GCA_033576555.1 Oophaga sylvatica | reverse complement strand
ATAAAGATGATCTCTCGCGGAAGGGTGTTGATCAGGGGTTTGCCCCTGGGGGGGCGTTGTCCCTCCTGGGGGGGGCACGTCTTTTTTCCCCCCGGTGCACCCGGGAACGTCCTTTTGGGGCATCAGAGAAGATCTTCCCTTCCCTTTTTTCCCGAGCTGTGGGACTATCACAGGGGCCTTTTTTTTGTCAGCTGGCGCACCTCGACGCAGACAGTCCAACCCTAGGGGTGTCCCCGCTTTTGGTTAGCCATAGGGGGGAAAACAGGGGGTTACTCCCGGTTCCGGGGGTGACTTCACCCTGGGGGGTGGCCACCTAGGTTTGCCAGGGGCCGCCCCCCTTTTTTATTGCCATGCCCTTTTGGGGGGCATAAAAGGGGTAGCATCCGGATGATCTAAGGACCCCCAATTACTTTCTGCTTCTCGGGGGGATCAAAATCCTGTAAAAATTTGTTCTTTCGATTCTATTCTCGTCGATGCATTTAAATTGTTAATTTGCTTGAGGGCTCTCAGGTCCCTGTATCGGCAAGCATAGTCCCATGCTGTCACCTGGGGTTGGAACAGGATAGAAGGCCACCCGGGATGTTTCGTGCGGTCTTCAAATAGGCTGAAGCTTCAGGAAGAACGCAGGCACCAACTCCTGATCAAACGGTATCCCAAGTCTCCACTTCCCTTCAGCCGCCAGTTAGCTCCCTATTAACAGCAGCTTTTTGTCTTAGGCATGGAGTACATTCTAGGATGCTGCATAACTTCCGCTTGAAGCCTGCTAATGTGCCTGGCCCACCCTGTATTGGGGAAGCCATTTCGCCCCAGGCTTTTTATGGGAGCTTTTTATTGGCATGATCGGGACTCCGGACTGGTGTGGGACCTGCACCCCCATCGGGCGCTAAAAATACCAACGGTCGGGATTGGGGCCTCCGGCCGGGGGCCGCCTATCAGGGTTGTTGTGACATCTTAGCGCCCCCTGGTTAAACGGAGCCTCCCGGGTTTCAGATGCTGCTATTCACAGGGCACCGCGTGAGAACAGGACCTTCGCCAGGCCCTGATGTCAGAGCGTTAAATTCCTGTTGCAGGCCCTCCATGAGTCAGAGCCGGGGCGTGTCCAAGAATTTGCGCGCTCTTTCGGTACGCCCCCCTTTCTTCTCCAGCGCCTAGGGCGCGAATTGGCGAAAAAAAATGGCGATTTTGCGCCAAAAGTGCAAACAGTCCTTTTCAAAAAAAACCTCCACAGGCACCCAGGGCTCGAAATGCTGAAGTTTCTATCCTTTTGTCGCCAAATTTTTGTGTCGACCCCCACCACAATTGTGGGTTACCAGGGCAATGGGGAAACTCAAGCCGACCCGTAGAAGTCTATGGGGATTGTACAGGTACTGTGGGGTCGTGGCCCTGGGGGGTTGGCGTATGTTGGGGGATATATTACGGGATTGATGTAGTACTTGTGACGCCACCTGTAGTTTCTGGTAATTTGTACCAGCGCTGCATCGATTCTGAGGGTGGTGTGCAGCTGATTCGGGTCCCCTACGGGTTTGGGCTCTTCCCTAGGTCGGTAGTTAGGTGGGATTGCAGGCCATTCAAAATAACTCAGTCTCCCAGCAACGTCTTTCCATACCTTTACTTGCAAGATGATAAGGCAGGCCCAGGGAGGCTGTGGGTTATGGAGGATACTTTGAGGCAACTAAGCAAGTTAGGGGCCCCTTTATTTCCATGAAGCTGGTACGCCAGTGAAGCGTAGCCTCTCTATGTTTCCCCAGCTAGTTTTAGCTGTTCTGCCCAGTAAAATTTTGTTAGAACCTTCCTGCGAGGGAGCTGAATCCTTTCTTGTCGTGCACAATCAAGTCTTCCCACCCCCTGCCCTCCGTTTAGTTTGACTAAAAAGGGGGCTTGTCTGCCGCGACTAGGTCCGGTAGATTCCGGGTTTTTCTCTCACTATGCTGTACAATAGTGACCTTTTGGGTCCCCAGAAACCCGGGTTGCAACGTGCAGGACTTTTCCAATCCAAAAGCACTTCTCCAATTTACCTTCCTTTTCCACTTTCCCCTTTTCCCCCTTGCTTGTCTTTATAGATAGTTCGTTTTCTTCCAGTGGGGCACAGCTCTGACAACTAAGGGTATACAGACCACCTACACCAACTCCCCTTTCTGAATGATGATGACTTAAACGGGCACGTCCTCTGTCCAAGGACGAAACTGACTTCTCACTCTGAAGTCCGGACACTGACTGACTAAATCACTCCCTTCCACACCCCATGGGTGTCAGAAGTGTACATGTGTCATGAAGAGACCTTAACTGTTTCCTCTCCACTCATCCTCCGGTATTGTGTACCAGGGCTACACAGTATCATTAGAAATATTGGTCTGGTAGTAAATCTTGCTTTCCTCCTTCCCGGGTAATATTTGTAAAATTTCCCCAGCTGGTGGGAGACAGGGACATCATGGGCCTGGTGATTTCAAATGCCAGTGCTGAATTTTAGCCCCATCCATACCTGCTCGGGACCACGTGGTTGCGGTCCAATTGTGTCTCGTACTGTCTGCCAGCTTGATGCAATTAGCTCTAGGTTTAGCCCAAAAAGTATGAAGAGAACATCTCATAATGGTGAATTTTGTGGTGCTCTGACAGAAACAGATTGGATGCATATTTAATGGTTTGGGTTTTAGAGTATTTAGGTATGACGCTGGGATGATTTCTGCCGTTAGGGGGTTTCTTGAAGCTGGATTGACGTTGTTGGGGGTCCTTGATGGGAGTGCTGAATGGGGTATTGGGGGAACCTCTGGATCTCGTGTATTCTTTGTATGATTTATGTGGAAAAGCTTTGGCTATATTATACCTGTATGGGGGTTTGGTGCACTACTTTGAGAGGGGTGGAAGCTGGATTAGCCTGCGACCCATCTCAGTGCTGAAGGTAGCTCTCGACCCTCTTCTAAGCTGAATGTGGCTCTAAGGTCTAAAGGTTGGAGACCCTGCTGTAAGGTTATTATAAATAATTTTACTTTTTACAGTGGGTATCCACGCAGGGAACAATTATAACAATGCTCAATATGAGCCAGTCCTACAAAATAATGTCCTTTTTTTTTTTTGGAAACAAATGCCTGTATCGACATCCCCCGGGGGTGTCTTTAAAAGCAAATGACCCTCATTGTTGGGACTTTTGCACCTTATGGGTGATCCCTCTTTTTTGAGGGGGGCCTAACTAACCCCCCCGCTTGTACAAACGGGTGCCGAAAACCGTCCACCATAGGCACCATCATCTAACATATTTTGCACCATTTAAGTTTGTACCTTCAGATACATAAACCTTTAAGGAGAGTCCCCCCCTTTGAGAATAGCACGGTCCCCTGCTTTATACGATGGTGGCCCAGCTACGCCGGCACACATATTCCAGGAAAATCCAAGAAGGTCCGTGAAGCTTGTATTCTTCACGTCACTCACATTTCCCAACACACCCACTAGGGGTATAAAAGGTAGTGACACGTAGCAGTCAGGGTCATTCGAGCTTCCTGTCTTAGGACAGTGCAGCTCAGTCTAGTTCTGGAGGAAGAGGAGTGCAGACTAGATTCTGGCAGAGCAAGTTCATGAAGTGGAGTCTGGTTTGAGTGTAAGGGTCACTCTAGCCCAGTCAGAACTACAAAGCCAGTACCTCAGCACAAGCTACCTGTATTCCTTAGAAAGTGGGAAGGTGACTCTCGGAGCTACAGCGTGTACACAGTTGACAGAGTACTGTGCGCTGCTCTGGACAGGGTCTGAGAAAGGAAAGAAAGAAGGAATCACAGGAGCTACAACAGTGAGTGTACTAGGAACTGTTCAGCGAGCTCGGAGAAAAGCTGGCATTCACATCATCGCTACTTGTGCTTATGTTAAGAGCAAGAGCAGGACGCGAGGCACAGTGGAGAAAGATAGAGACTAGTGCATCAGGTACCGGATTACCCGCACTAATTCACCGACACCGGGGTCCGAAGCGTTGCTAGTGCTTTACGCCTAGTAATAAGAAACACGAGGCTTTCTGGACTTCAAGTCACAGAAGGTAGCCCTAAGCGCTGATACGTAAATGGAGTCAGGTAGAACAAGGACTTTGAGTAGGACCCTACAAAAGTAAGGACTCTGTTCTCACCAACTAGAAGGCTCTACCACAATGTCGGCCGGGCGTTGCAGCTATTGAACAAGCTGGAGATTAAAAGAGTTAACTTGACTTCATGCAAGTTTGTACTCAATACATCCAAGGTTAAAGGAGGCCTCTAACCTGCTCAGCAGTTATCCTGAATGTGCATTCTCCACCCGACCAGCTCCCCGGGACCTGCCTGAAACATCTACAAGTAAAGGTATGGAAAGAGATTGCCTTGTGTGAGACTGTTTCATTTACTAACACCCTGCACCACCATAGACTTCCAGGGACCAGTCTCGCCTGTGGGAGACTTACCATCCAGCTGCCTCATAACATCCCCTAGGAAGATCCATATAGCAGCGCTGGTCAAATTGATCAGAAACCACAGGTGGCGTCACAAACTATCTATTACTACAATTCCCCTGTAAATATCCCCCATTGTATGAGCGCCCAGGGCCACGGACCGAGTCCTGCTGCCAGTGACAAACCCCATAGACTTTCATGGGCTCGGTGCCGAGTACCCCATAGCCCTGGTACTATGTGCGACTCACGCAGGCTGCTTGTTTTCAATACACAGTCCATTGCTGCAGCTTCAGAATCCCCGTACTGCCGAGGGACAGCTGAAGTGGAGCTGGAGACTGACGTCCCGCGTGGGATCGACTGTTCCTGACTGAGATCCGCATCCACTAGGGGGCTCCCATCCTTCTGACACAGTATTACGGCTATGGCATAGTAGCCCCTGTGACAATCCTCCCTTATGAAGGAGATCCAATCCCCTCTGCCAGTGGTCTACCATGCTTTACGGAAGCAGCGTTGATATAAACTTTGTAATCCGTTCCTGCCTCCTGTATAAAGCCATATCCTTTTTCTACTTAAGTATAGACCAACTGTCCATGGGAGCAGCGCCCAGCCATAGCGCTCTCCCCGTATTGGTGCAACTGAGCTCATACTTCTGTCTCCTTTACCTTCTTCTGGGCTATAATGTCTGTTATCCTAACAGATGAACCAGGGGATGCCGGGGACCCCGATTTACCCTGGAGGTCTGAGGCATGTACACTGCCGGAACGGTGTCTAACATGGCCCAGGGTCAGTGTAGCTAGATGGGAAAGCGCCCGGGGTATGTACCTATACTCTGATTTGGGGGGCCGAAGGTCACTCACCCATCATGTAGCATCATCCGTTCCCGTCGCACCAAGGCTGGCCCTGACTTCCATCAGCAGCCACTGTACACTTATTGCCAGGGAACGTAAAGATTTTGGCTGGTTCCACCCCGCAGATGTCAGATTCCTCTGCAGGCGTGGCTGTTCACTCGAACTCCCGCCGGCGTAGATCCGGCATGGCCTGCTCTTATGGTCTCGAATCCTTGGAGATGGTCACCGCTTCCGGTCCCCGCTTTCTTGAGACCAGCCCTGGAGACAAAGGTTCCATCTTCCGTCTTATTTCCCGCTCCTGACGTTGCAGAAACTGCGGCTCTGCATCCCGTGACTCCGATGCGGAATATTCCTCTGGCTGGTGTTCCATCGGGGCGGTCGCTGGTTCAAGCTCCAGGTCCGGCGTGGAGGGATGACGCTCTGCAGTCTGGTGTGGTAGAGGTTCAGGTCCAGGCAATAACCGCCAAGGTTCCTTCCCGCAGGTATTTCTTCCTCCACCGTCTGTCTTCCCATAGGAGCACAGGTCGAGCCTTCCCAATTTCTTCTGCTAATTCCACACAATCCGCCCGATCCCCCGGCAAGTGGAGAATGCAGCAGTGGTGCATCGCCGCCGTCATCTCGTCTAGTACTGGCGTCAGTCAGCTGCACCCGGGACTTCCTGCTGGGCCCCACCCGTTCCAGGGTGGGGTCGTTCCTGGCCCTCCACCCATTTCCAAGGGACCTGGTACAAAGGGCGTGTTCTTCTCCTGCTTCGGTGTTCCCACCAGGGTCGGGCCAGGAAATGTTGACAGCAATATGTTGGCACCCTTACAGAGCGTTACACCCATGAAGGGTGTCATTACAGTCCATTTTGGTGCCAAAGTCCTCTGTCTTCATGGCCGCCATCTTGTCACCCACAATTTCAGTCTCAATCACAATCTTTGTCACATCCAATTCTTCAGTCACATCTGGTAATTTACTCACAATCGCAGTATCTTCAACCCACACTCCTGGGGTCAAACTTGTCACATCTAAATCTTTCATTGGCATCACTTTTTACTTCACTTGAATCTTCATCACTTCTTGCGGTTCCTCCGCACTGTAAGGTGTCGGCATCCTGCCATCTATGCCAATTGTAAAGGTTAGCCAGGGCAGTAGTCGTGGTGAGAGTTGCGGGCATTATATACCCTGGCCTCCCTCTACAGGAAAAACTGTACCTCTTATCTTGCATGGCACTATCAGTACTCGCTGAGCTGTCAGTATCCCCTTTGCTGCGCTAGCATGATGCTGCTTCTGGATCACAAGGAATAAAGACACAGTTCAGTGCAACTCTTAACTGAACAAATTTATTTGCTTCAGGTCACAGCACATCCACGTAGTTGCCAGCATTTCCATTAACATTAAGACTGTACATCACTTCATCTTTCCCCTCACTGTTCCTTGCGTCACTAAGTGTTTCCGCAGGATCGACGGAGCATCTCAGATGGCCCCTCAGTGTCCTCCCTGTAAAGCATCACCACGGTGAAGCGCTCTCCTGCCCGCTTCGCCCCGGATATCAGAGATTCAGCCCATGTAGCTATCCACCACATTCTGTAGTGACTTGCCCGTACACTTTTACGGTGACCTTCAAATCTTCGTCTGCTTCCTTCCTTTCTCTTCCTCTCTACTGCTGGTTCTGCTGTACCTGACTCTTCTCTGAGCACACCCTGGATGGCTGGGCATTTGCTTAAACGATACAGGGTAGTTAAGCAGTTCGAACATATAGCCCACCCAATCACTAAGGGGTCTAGCCCCCGACTGACTGAAACAGGAATACTTCTCTGGCTTAATCCCCAGCTAACCCCCCTATAGTTAACAATTTACAGTGTGTCTTAGCCTAATGAACTCTGTGCCTCCATCTAGTCGACATACTGTACATTGCACTGTCCCTATTATATACGATGTAGCTCGTACATTGTGCAGAAACAGAAATATAAATAATACAACTTCATACTGTGTAGCCCTGGTATTTAAGGTACACAATACCAGGAGGATGAGTGGAGAGGTAACGGTTAAGGGCTCCACATGACATCACATACACTTCGGACACACCCAGCAGGGGTGTAGAGGGGTGTGGTTTTTAGCACAAGAGAGTCTTGTAGTGTCTCCTGAGGTGAAGGGAGAGAGAAGGAGTGCCTGTCTGGAGCACCAAGATTCCTGTCGATTCAGAGAGACAGTACAGTAGTGGAGGCTAGTATAGGTGAGCCAGTTCACCTTAGCCTAGTCAGTGCTGAGATTGAGAGTTTGAGCAAGTCGAAAGGCACAGTGGAAGGAAATCAGAAGTGCTTTAGGATTGAAGTATCCTGCACATTGTCACCGGTCACTGGAGACCGAAGCATCACTATAGCTTCACGCATAGTGGTAAAAGAACCAGAGGCTTACTGGACCTTAGGTAACAGAAAGCAGCCCTTGAAGTGTCAGTACGTAACAGGGGTCAGGTGGAATAGGAACTTTGAGCTAGGCCAAGCATAGAAGAACCTAGTTTCATCACTGGAAGGCTCCACCACAAAACTGACCGGGCAGTACAGCTTTGAAATAGCTGAAGTTTCAGGAGTGAACTATGCTTTATGCTGGTTGGACTCATCATCATTGGAAAGTAAAGGAGGCCCCTGCCTTGCTCAGCCGTTGCCTCAAAACTCATCCTCCATCAACCCCATCAGCCTCCCTGGGACCTGCCTTACCATCTTACAAGTAAAAGGTATGGAAAGACGCTGACGGTGTGAGACTGAGTTATTTAATTGCATGCCTGCACAACCCCACCATAACCATCGACCTGAGGGAAGAGTCCCACCTGTAGGGGACCCGACATCTAGCTGCCTCACCATCCCCTCAGAGATCTACAGCAGCGCTGGTACAAATTACCAGAGACTACAGGTGGCGTCACGAACTGTATATAAATCTATCCCCTGTAAATATTCCCCCCCAACATACGCCAGACCGCCAGGGCCACAGACCGAGCCACCGCTACCTGTGACAATCCCCATAGACTTCCATGGGCTCGGCTCTGAGTACCCCATTGCCCTGGTAATCCACAATTGTGGTGGCGGGTCGACACAAAACTTTGGCGTCACGAACAGGATACGAAACTTGCAGCATTGCGAGCCCTGTGTGCCTGTGGAGTGTTTTGGTGAAAAAGACTGTTGCTGTTGTTTGGCGCCAAATACCGCCATATTTGCCGCCAGATTCGCGCCCTAAGGCGCTGGAGAAGAAGGTGGGCGTACCTGAAAGAGCGCGCAAAGTCTTGGACACAATCTGACTCAGCGGCAGGTCCTGCAACAGGAAGTGAACGCTCTGACATCAGAGCGCCTGCGACGAAGGTCCTGTTCCCACTGCTGTGCCTGTGAAATAGCAGCGTCTCAAACCGGTAGGCTCCGTTTAACCAAGGGGGCGCTAAGATGTCACAACAACCGGCTGACAGTGCGGCCCCAGCCAGAGGCCCCAATCCCGCACCGCCTGGTATTGTAGCGCCAGATGGGGGTGCAGGTCCAGCACCCAGTCCGGTAGTCCCGATCATGCCACTAACGCTTCCATATATGCCAGGGGCGAAATGGCTTCCCCAGTACAGCGGTGAGCCAGGCACATTAGCAGGCTTCAAGCGGAAGTTATGCAGCATCCTAGAAATGTACTCCATGCCTGAGAGACAAAAAGCTGCTGTGCTAATAGGGCAGCTAACTGGCGCTGCTGAGAGGGAAGTGGAGACTTGGGATACCGTTGATCAGGAGTCGGTACCTGCGATCTTCCTTAAGCTGCATGCCATATTTGAAGACCGCACAGAAACGGATCTCCGGATGGCCTTCTATCACTGTTCACAACAGCCAGGTGACAGCATCCGGGACTACGCTTGCCGACTACAAGGAGCCCTGAGAGCTCTTAAGCAGATTAATAATTTAAATGCTATCGATGAGAATAAAATGCTGAAAGAACAATTTATACAGGGATTGAGATCCCAAGAAGGAACGCAGAACTGTAAATTGGTGGTCCTTAGATCATCCGGATGCTACCTTTGATGCCCTAAAAGACATGGCAATAAAAGGGCTGCGGCCCCTGGGCAAACCTGAGGTGGCAACCCAACATCATCAGGGTGAAGTCACTCTGGAACCGGCAGTACCCCCCTTTTCCCCGCTAGTGGCAGAAACCAAAACGCAGGCGACACCCCCTAGTGAATTGGATTGTCTGCGCTCAGAGGTGCGCCAGCTGACTAAAAATCTGGCTGCTGTGATGAGTGCCCTGCAGCTGCGGAAAGAGGAGGAAGGGAAGATCTTGTTAGCTGACTGCCCAGAAGACGTCCCGTGGATGCACCGGAGAAGAAAGAAGACGTCGCCCCCCCAGAGGAGGACAACGCCACCCCCAGGAGCGACCTCTGATCAACACCCTCCTCGTCGAGAGATCATCTGTTACCGATGCAACCGGAAAGGTCATATGTCTCCACAGTGTCCTTTAACGGGCAGAACCTGGGTCCAAGGGCCAACACCCAGGAGAATACCCGTCAGGCCCCTTAGACTGGAACCGCAGGTATGTGGGTGGGCGACCCTACCTGTCTATCATCTTAGATGGTATTGCAGTTCCGGCATTGTTAGACACTGGGTCCCAAGTGACCCTAATACCTGATGCCCTATATACTAAGTACTGGTCAATGGACAGTCTTAAACCCCCGAGCCCTGACTTTACCGTGTATGCTTCTAATGGTCTTCCTGTAGAAGTACTCGGGACAAAATGTGTAGATGTAAAGGTGGGCAGAGAGGAGTTGAAAGATCAGGGGCTTCTGGTAGTAAAGACTGCAAATGAGGAGAACGGTTTAAATATAATTTTGGGCACTAACATTATCGGTAATTGTTTGGGAGAAGTTGTGTTCTTGCTCCAACAGCTCGCTGAGATTGCCCGACCAAGGCAGAAAGGAGTAATCCAAAGAGAGATCCGGGCCCTGGTGTGTCAGCAGCAAGCGAAGCTTACAGACGGCGAAATTGGTAATGTACGGGTCACTGACTCGGATCCTATTGTGATACCCCCAATGAGTGAAATGATTATCTGGTGCAGGGCAGCCATAGGTCTGAGAGGACAGAATTACCAAGCTGTAGTAGAACCCACCATTCAGAACATAGACCTACACTTATGACTGCTAGAGGAGTAGTAGAAGTGGTGAATGGAAGATACCGGTACGGCTTCTCAATTGGGGAGATGATGAGGTAAATTTACCCCGTTATGCAACCATTGCTAAACTTCATGCTGTCGACAATAATTCTATTCTCCCGGCTGAGTCCTTAGACTCCTGTCAAATAGCGGAGGACAATGACCCAGCAACTCAGGTGGCGGAGTGGTGTCAGCAACTCCATGTTGGGACGGACACCACTCCCGCTCACCAGAAGCAAGGGGTATTACGGGTGGTGCAAGAGTATGCCCAAGTGTTTAGCAAGCACCCACTTGATTTTGGGGTAATTAAGGGAGTCCAACATCATATCCCTACAGGCAGTCATCCTCCCATCAAAGAGCGGTATAGGCCTATACCCCCAGCCCATTATCAGAAGGCTAAAGAAATGTTGCATGATATGAAGAAAGCCGGGGTGATAAGGGATAGTTGTAGCCCCTGGGCAGCCCCTCTAGTTCTGGTTAAAAAGAAAGATGGTAGTATGAGAATGTGTGTGGATTACAGGCAGGTGAACCGCATAACACACAAGGATGCATACCCGTTACCACATATAGAGGAATCATTAGCTGCTCTGAAAACGGCTAACTACTTTTCTACCCTTGATCTGACTAGTGGTTACTGGCAAGTGACTGTGGCTGAGGAGGATCGTGAGAAAACGGCTTTCACCACCCCAATGGGGCTCTGTGAGTTCGACAGAATGCCGTTTGGGCTCAGCAGTGCCCCAGGAACATTTCAGAGAGTGATGGAGAATTGCCTGGGACATCTCAATTTTGAAACCGTGCTGCTATACCTAGACGACGTCATCGTGTACTCCAAGACATATGAGGACCATCTGAAGCACCTGGCAGAAGTATTTGAGTCCCTGTCCAGGTACGGGATGAAGTTGAAACCCTCAAAATGCCATCTACTCAAACAGAAGGTACAATATTTGGGGCACATCGTCAGTTCGGAAGGAGTAGCGCCGGACCCAGAGAAAGTCACTGCCATCCAGAAGTGGCCGGAGCCGAAGAACCTTAAGGAAGTGCGACAGTTCCTGGGACTAACGGGTTACTACAGGAGATTCGTGAAAGATTACACGAAGAAGGCAGCTCCTTTACAGGACCTCCTAGTAGGACAATCCCTAAAGAGCAGAAACCCTCCCTTTAATTGGGGTAAAGAACAGGCTGAAGAATTCCAAAAGATGAAAGAGATCCTTACAGGTGATGAGATCTTAACCTATCCTGATTACAGCCAACCGTTCCTGTTGTACACCGACGCCAGTAATGAAGGTTTGGGAGCAGTTCTCAGTCAGAAGCAGAATGGCCAAGAAAAAGTCATCGCATATGCCAGCAGAAAACTCAGGCCAACTGAGAGGAATCCGGAAAATTATAGCAGCTTCAAGCTGGAGTTTCTGGCGCTGGTCTGGGCCATTACTGAAAGATTTAAGCATTATCTGGCCTCCAATCGGTTCACTGCGTTTACAGATAACAACCCCTTAACGCACCTGGAAACCGCCAAGCTGGGTGCCATGGAGCAGCGATGGATGGCTCGGTTGTCCAATTACCAGTTTACTATCAAGTACCGGGCAGGTCGAAAGAATGCTAATGCTGACGCATTGTCCCGAATGCCGCATGACTCTGATACGGAAGAAGAATCGGACGACCTGGAAGAAATTGAGCTACCTGCGTTCCATCGAAATGGGGTAGTCCACGAGCATCGAGTCAACAGAAAGCAGTATGGTGCAACATTAAATCCTTTACCCCATCACAGCTGGAAAGAGACTCAGGACAGTGATCCAGTGGTCAGCCGCATCAAGGAGTTGTTAAGACAGGAAGGCTCCTCTTTGGAAAAGGATGCACCTATGTCAGCCAAGCTCCTGTGGAACGAGAAAAGCAGGTTGTTCCTATACCGTGAGAAGTTGTGCAGGAGATACGTCAACCCCAGAACCCATGAGATGGTCTGGCAAATCGTGGTCCCCAAGGCAGACGTCCCAATGGTGTTGGAAGCATACCACGATCAAGCAGGACACTTTGGCTGGAGAAAGCTGGAGACCCTGTTGAGATGCCGGTTCTACTGGGTAGGGATGCGCAGCTCCATTGAGAGGTGGTGTCGGAACTGTGGACCCTGTGGTCTCAGAAGAAAGGACTACGGTAGTCAGAAGGCACCCCTGCAACCTATCCGGACGACTCGCCCTCTGGAGATTGTGGCCCTGGACCACGTCAAATTGTCGCCAAGTAGATCTGGATACTCATACGCCCTGACCATGGTGGACCATTACTCCAGATTTCTGGTGGTTGTTCCAGTTAAGGATCAGACCGCAGTGACGGCCGCGAAAACCTTTCAAGCAAGCTTCTGCAGACCGCATGGGTATCCGGAGCAAGTATTAACCGATCAAGGACCTGCTTTCGAAGCTGATTTATTCAAGGAATTCTGTCACATGTACGGGTGTAAGAAAATTAGAACAACGCCATACCACCCTCAAACCAACGGTCTTTGCGAAAAAATGAACCATATTGTCCTTGACTTGTTGAGATCCATACCGTTGGAAGACAGAAATCGATGGCCGGACTTACTACCTGATTTGGTTGACTTGTATAACCATATACCTGTAAGTTCCACTAACTGCACTCCAGCCTATCTTATGAGAGCAAGGCCCGGAAGACTACCAATGGATTTAGAACTTGGAGTGGTAGAACCGGAGGCAGACGACGCCGTTGAAAACTGGGACATCAATCGGCAAGAGCAGTACAGACGAGTGCAAATCTGTGTAGAAGAAAGTCTCAACAAGGCACGGGAGAAACAGGAAGATATTTACAACAGAAATGCTCCTGCCAAGCCTTTGATGCCTGGAGAAGTGGTATTAAAAAGAAAAAGGAAGATGCACAAATTGGATAACCAGTGGGAGCAAGAACCCTACGTCGTACAAGATTCTAAATATGACAACAGAAAAGTTTGTATCATCAGTAGGGACGGAGGAAGAACAATAACCACTGTGTCCAGAGACCATTTGAAATTGTGTCCAGAACCCTTAAAGCTTTGTGAAAAGAACCCTGTCATCAATCAAGAAGAAGGAAAGGAAGAGGTCATACACACGGATCTGGGAGATTTTCCTGCGGATTGGCCCCGACTGGGAGATGCTGTAATAGTTCCGGTGTTGCAGTTTTATCAGCCACAAGAGGAAGTTCTACCTCCAGTTGTGCCCGTGGTGCCAGTTGAGTCCGTTCAGGAGTTACCCATTCCAGCAACACCTCAACCTACGGAATCTCAAGAAGGATCATCAGAAGCAGCGCCCCATACTATGGGATCCCCTGGTGAAGCTGACTCACACCGCCCAGCCATCAGTACGCTTGCCAGATCCATAGAAAGATTGAGGCAGTTCTATAGTTTGCCGTTACGCAGTGCAGACAGATCACAACTTAATATACCTGAAGCTACTCCACGTAGATCAGAGCGAATCACAAAAGGGAAGATACCCATTCGATACCAGCAGTAATTATAACAAATTAATGTGAATATTGTAAAAAGTATATATATATATGTGTCTTTTCCTTATTGTGTCTTATAATGGACTCAGAGGCTGAGGACTGAGCCAGCCCAAAAACTGTATCTTGTAAATAGTTGCACTAAGGTGCCTTATAATGGTTTCACACGAAGCCTTGACTTACCTCTGAACATAAAACCCGTGTGGTGAGGCACTGAGTGAGGTCTGCATTCATATGTCCTGCAGCCCACCCAGGACCCACGTTGAAGGTTTGGTGCGGGTCCTTCACAAGAATATTGTTGTTTATTTATATGAACATGTCTATTTAATATTTTGTATTTTTCTATGTTTAATGTTTTGTTTGCAACGTTCAAGAAATCCTTACCTCCCGGATGGGACGAGTTAATGTTAATGTTTAATGCATAAACAAAATTGTCTCTTTGTATTTCACAGCCCGGGAGTGCTGTCGTTTACCATGGGGGAATGTGTAGCCCTGGTATTTAAGGTACATAATACCAGGAGGATGAGTGGAGAGGTAACGGTTAAGGGCTCCACATGACATCACATACACTTCGGACACACCCAGCAGGGGTGTAGAGGGGTGTGGTTTTTAGCACAAGAGAGTCTTGTAGTGTCTCCTGAGGTGAAGGGAGAGAGAAGGAGTGCCTGTCTGGAGCACCAAGATTCCTGTCGATTCAGAGAGACAGTACAGTAGTGGAGGCTAGTATAGGTGAGCCAGTTCACCTTAGCCTAGTCAGTGCTGAGATTGAGAGTTTGAGCAAGTCGAAAGGCACAGTGGAAGGAAATCAGAAGTGCTTTAGGATTGAAGTATCCTGCACATTGTCACCGGTCACTGGAGACCGAAGCATCACTATAGCTTCACGCATAGTGGTAAAAGAACCAGAGGCTTACTGGACCTTAGGTAACAGAAAGCAGCCCTTGAAGTGTCAGTACGTAACAGGGGTCAGGTGGAATAGGAACTTTGAGCTAGGCCAAGCATAGAAGAACCTAGTTTCATCACTGGAAGGCTCCACCACAAAACTGACCGGGCAGTACAGCTTTGAAATAGCTGAAGTTTCAGGAGTGAACTACGCTTTATGCTGGTTGGACTCATCATCATTGGAAAGTAAAGGAGGCCCCTGCCTTGCTCAGCCGTTGCCTCAAAACTCATCCTCCATCAACCCCATCAGCCTCCCTGGGACCTGCCTTACCATCTTACAAGTAAAAGGTATGGAAAGACGCTGACGGTGTGAGACTGAGTTATTTAATTGCATGCCTGCACAACCCCACCATAACCATCGACCTGAGGGAAGAGTCCCACCTGTAGGGGACCCGACATCTAGCTGCCTCACCATCCCCTCAGAGATCTACAGCAGCGCTGGTACAAATTACCAGAGACTACAGGTGGCGTCACGAACTGTATATAAATCTATCCCCTGTAAATATTCCCCCCCAACATACGCCAGACCGCCAGGGCCACAGACCGAGCCACCGCTACCTGTGACAATCCCCATAGACTTCCATGGGCTCGGCTCTGAGTACCCCATTGCCCTGGTAATCCACAATTGTGGTGGCGGGTCGACACAAAACAATACATATATACATGCACAATAAGAACATGGAGGTATTAAGGGGTAAACCTCTCAATCCCTTGTATTCCTTTTTTTAATTTTAATCTATCTTTTCAAACTTATTATGCTCAGAAAGAGCCATCTTCTCTCTCCTTTTTTCGCTTAAAGGAATTCTACAATAGGTACAGTATATCAGGAGTGACCTCCAATGGATGAGAATTATATGGCTTGAAGCAGAGTCCACAAATGCAAAAAGCCCCAACTTGTAGATGTCGCATAGACACTAATGCTGGAGGCAGCAGGGTCATATACAGTAGCAGGTCTATACACACCAAAAGCAATACTTGAATACTTGAAATAATTAACCAGTGAATTGCTGGATATGGAAATGATCAATGCAGGCAGCACAATGCAAGAACACAGCAGAGCTGAGTACTATCTTACAGTGCAGCAGGAGCAAACATGGAGCCAGATGAAAAATTGCTGCTGAGATCATCTGGCTTGCTGCCAGCGAGGGAGAGATGAGTAACAGCGCAGTTCGAGGCAGCAGGAAGCAGTTTATCTAATGAATGTTCTCAGCCAAAGTCAAATGGCAGAGAAAAAAAATCCTCGACTGACTAATAAAAACATGACAGCTGAAAAACTTAAAACGTAACCACTGGTTTAATTTTTTTTATCCTTTAAGATAAGAAACTTTGTAATATATCTTATTAGAGAAATGATCTTTTTTTCCTTCTGAACTGATAATTACTGATCTACAGAGTCCTCCTTTCAAAGGTAAAATCTGTTTTAAATGAATACATATTTTCCTACAACTGAGACAGTTGAGGATAGTTAGTGCTCATAAAGTTCTATAGAGAGCTGTCACTGACAGTTCAGGAGAACTTGCAGAATGTCAGTCAGTCTCTATCTCCTCCTATACCGCCCTCTCCACAGAATCTAATAAACAGCAACTGTCATCTTTTACGTCACTAATGAAGAAAGTTGTCTTCACTAAATACAGATTTTGCAGGATCTCAAAGTGAAAGGCCAAACCAGATTTCTCTGATAATATATAGTACAGACCAAAAGTTTGGACACACCTTCTCATTCAAAGATTTTTCTGTATTTTCATGACTATGAAAATTGTAAATTCACAATGAAGGCATCAAAACTATGAATTAACACATGTGGAATTATACATTACACTTAACAAAAAAGTGTGAAACAACTGAAAATATGTCTTATATTCTAGGTTCTTCAAAGTAGCCACCTTTTGCTTTGATTACTGCTTTGCACACTCTTGGCATTCTCTTGACAAAGCTTCTTATATTATTGATTCATAAAATAAAAATGTAAATGATAGTTATATCATAAATCAAATCAAATTTCAGCTTAAATACCCATTCAGGAAACTAAACCGATCTGTAGATATAAAGTTGCATATCTGCCCCCAAAACCGACCTGAAAGTTACAAAAAAGACCTTTTATTATACTCACCTACGGGGCGGTCCAATCCGAGGGGTGACACCTGTCTAGGTTTAGCGCCTCCCTTCATGTGAAGCCATCCTCCTCTTTGCTTTGTGAGGATGATGCATTGTGCGCAGGCGTACTTTTTTGTCCTGATGAGGGCAGAGCAAAGTAGTGCAGTGAGTAGCTGCCTGGAAAGGTCAAAGAGCCCCGACGCATGTGCACTGCAGTACATTACTCTGCCCTACTCAGGGTCGAGAAGTACACCTGTGCAGGAGTGCGTTGCTGAGGAGACTGTATGGATGATGTAGTGAGGTGTCATCCACACAAAGCAAGAAGGAGGATGGCATCACAAGAAGAAAGGAGGTGCCAGACAAAGAGCAGCATGCCCATCAGAGTGGACCACCACACTGGTGAGTATAATAAAAAGTTTTTTCTTGCCTTGTCTTGCAGGTCATGTTGGGGGCCTATATACAGCATTATAGAATACTGTATATCACCCCTAAAAGGTGGTGGCCATAACGCATATCTGTCAAACCAGGTTTAACAATTATTATTGTTAATGAATGCTCGGTAACTGCGCAAAAAAAAAGAATAAAAATATTAGTGCTGTTTAAAAAGCAGTCTGCACAGTGTACACACAGCGATACAGCTATCAGGCAGCCAAATAACCTGCACTGCTGCACACAAGAAAATCCTCCCCTGTCACTGCACACTAACTGTACAGCACAATTGCTATCAGCACAAGCACAGAAGAACTTCTCTTTCCAGCCCTAACTCTCTCCCTACTGATAAACAGCGTCAGCAACCTCTCCCTACTGTTAAGATCGGCAGAAGTAAAATGGAGGTCGGCGGTCAGGGCTTTTATAGACACTATGATGCCCCAAAGCAAGGCAATCACTGCAATGCCCTTCTGTAAGATGGTGGTGACCGCTGCCATGTCATCTCGTTGCCCACAGTGTACGTCCTTGCTCATTGGCTGAAAAAAAGGCGCCTGCAAGCATTCTGGGAAATCCGACTTTTGCGCTCGTTTTGCCGACCACATGGCCGACCTCACGCTATGGTCAGGTTTTGATCGCGAAACACGACTTTGGCGAAAGTCGGCGGCTTATGAATCTGGCCGACCTGTTTCGCTCAACTCTAGTGTGGACCTTTATAAGTACAGATAAATTAGTTCTTTCATACAAGAATCAGAATTAGCAGTAAAAAATGGAATGAATCCTGTTAACTGAAGATTGGGAAATTGGAGTGGTTTAAAAGCTAAACTTTTTTCAGCAGAGACCATTAATAAATTAACAGATATTGTTCTAGCAAATAAATATCACTCGTACTTAGTTATGAACTCTTTTTTCATTACTTGTCCAGTATTTACAGTTGAAGGGATGAATGGCGCTCCTTAAAAGATGAAGATGCACAAAGAGGGTCCCAACCCTTAAGATACAAAAAAGTGGAATCCAGCACTGTTTTGGTTGAATTTTATTAGCTTCGTAAGGATAGTGAATAGGAAGTATTTTTAATGTTTCAATCAACTGACCTTCATCAGATAACACTAGATGAATATGCAAATTCATGAATGCAGCTCTTGAAATTTCATATAATAGCCATCCGTGTGAGGAGAAGGGAGCCTGGTAAATGAATAACAGTAATATCACGATGCACATCCCTAGGGTGACTGGCTGGAGTCATCCTAGCTACGGTCTTCAGCTGGTCACCCTAGCGACGGACGTCGCAATATCGATGTTATTCAGTTACCAGGCTCAATTCTATTCATGCAGCTGGCTTTTATATGAAATTTAAAGAACCAGTCTATTATTTATGAATTTCTATGAATTATATTTATCTATCATTATCTGATGAATGCAAGTTTCCTTAATCTTTTATGCATTTTTTCATGACTAACAGCCTTTATAATTGTCTTTTTGTATCAGTTTTGTTTTGTTTCTGCTTCATGGTTAGTTCAGAATTTTCATTTGTTTTTTATAATGTTTTGCTTGTCCAAAGTAGACAAAGTAGTGTTACAGCCATCTTGCTAAAATTGTGTAAATCACCTAAGAAACATCAAGGATAAAAACAGAAACAAATGGGTTAACCTGCACTCCCGTCGTAGGATGATGAGTAGAGATGCGCAATCTTGTTCGGAACACGTTCGCAAATCTCAAATTCGTCATGAACGTTGCACATTCAGATTCGTGTTTTTTCTCAATCTACAAAATTCGACCAAAGAGTGATAAATCATTGAGTTTCCACCAATGCCTAGTTTAGGACTTTGGCTAGGATAATGGTGCTGTATGATGAGCGGGCGGTAAAAATGTTTGATGAGGGAAGAGGGTGGAGAGAGGTCAGAGGAGCGGAGGACTGTATCATTTTTTAATTAGCTTAATGTGTGGAGATTGTGGCAGACTATCATAGTGCAAAAAACATCCACAACGTGCAAACACTTAGGCTTCTGTCATTGGCTACCAAAGTCACATGTCCCTCTCCTTATAAAAAGCAGACATGTTGGTTTTCACCATTTTGTCAGTGTAACAGCGCTGAGAGGCTGTTCCTGCTGCTGCTGCCAGTAGTCAGATAGTTAGAAAGGTGGTTTACTGTCAGCTAGTTCAGCTATATAGGATCCTGTATCAAATCGACCTTCCATCATCTAGTTTGTGCTAATAGTGGGGTGCTGCCAAGAGAGTCCAAATGTCCGAATCTAAATAGTGCTGGTCCAACTAGGAGTCCACATTTTATGATCTAAATCCTTTCTGCTTATAGTGTGGTCCAGCCAAGAGTCCACATTTATGAATCTAAACAGTTTGTACTAGTAGCGTGGTAGAGCCAGTGGTCCACATTTCAGAATCTAAATAGTTCCTGCTAATCATGTGGTCCAGTCAAGAGTTCACATTTATGAAACTAAATCCTTTCTGGTAATAGTGTGGTCAAGCTAGGAGTCCAAATTTCAGAATCTAAATTTTTGTGCTAATAGTATGGTCCAGCCAGGAGTTCACATTTCAGAATCTAAATCCTTTCTGATAATAGTATGGTCCAGATACCAGGCCACATTTCAGAATCTAAATCCTTTCTGCTAATCATGTGGTCCAGCCAAGAGTTCACATTTATGAATCTAAATTCTTTCTGCTAATAGTGTGGTCCAGCCAGAAGTCCACATTTAAGAATCTAAATTCTTTCTACTAATAGTGTGGTCCAGCCAGGAGTCCACATTTCAGAATCTAAATATTTTCTCCTAATAGTGTGATCCAGCCAAGAGTCCACATTTATTAATCAAAATCCTTTCTGCTAATAGTGTGATCCAGCCAGGAGTCTACATTTCAAAGTCTAAATAGTTTGTGCTAATAGTGTGGTCCAGCCAAGAGTCCATATTTCAGAATCTAAATCCTTTCTGTTAATAGTGTGGTCCAGATACCAGTCCACATTTCAGAATCTAAATCCTTTCTGCTAATCGTGTTGTCTAGCCAGGAGTCCACATTAATGAAACTAAATTCTTTACGGTAGTAGTGTGGTCCAACTAGGAGTCCACATTTAAGAAGCTAAATAGTTTGTACTAATAGTGTGGTCGAGTCAGGAGTCCACATTTATGAATCAAAATCCTTTCTGCTAATAATGTGATTCAGCCAGGAGTCAACATTTCAGAATCTAAATTGTTTGTGCTAATAGTGTGGTCCAGATACCAGGCCGCATTTCAGAATCTAAATCCTTTCTAGTAATTGTGTGGTCCAGCCAAGAGTCCACATTTATGAAACTAAATTATTTCTGGTAATAGTGTGGTTCAGCTAGGAGTCCACATTTCAGAATCTAGTTTGTGCTAATAGTGTGTTCCAGCCAGGAGTCCTCATTTTAAAATCTATATCCTTTCTTCTAATAGTGTGTTCCAGCCAGGAGTCCACATTTCAGAATCTAAAAATTTTCTTCTTATAGTGTGGTCCAGCCAAGTGTCCACATTATTAATCTAAATCCTTTCTGCTAATAGTGTGATCCAGCCAGGATTCTACATTTCAAAATCTAAAGAGTTTGTGCTAATAGTGTTGTCCAGCCAGGAGGGGGAGTCCACATTTCAGAATCTAAATAGTTTGTGCTAATAGTGTGTTCCAGCCAGGAATCCACATTTCAGAATCTAAATCCTTTCTGGTAATAGTGTGATCCAGATACCAGGACACATTTTAGAATCTAAATCCTTTCTGCTAATCGTGGGGTACAGCCAAGAGTCCACTTTTATGAAACTAAATTATTTCTGGCAATAGTGTGGTCCAGCTAGGAGTCCACATTTCAGAATCGTAATAGTTTGTGCTAATAGTGTGGTCCAGCCAGTAGTCAACATTTTAGAATCTAAATCCTTTCTTCTAATAGTATAGTCCAGACACCAGGCCACAATTCAGAATCTAAATCCTTTCTGCTAATAGTGTGGTCCAGCCAAGAGCCCACATTTAATGAATCTAAACAGTTTGTGCTAATAGTGTGGCCCAGCCAGGAGTCCACATTTCAGATTCTAAAAGGTTTGTGCTAATAGTGTGATACAGCCAGGAGTCAATATTTCAGAATCTAAATCCTGTCTGCTAATAATGTGTTGCAGCCAAAAGTCCACATTTCTGAATCTAAATAGTTTGTGCTAATAGTGTGGTACAGCCAGTAGTCCACATTTCAGAACTTACATAGTTTGTGCTAATAGTATGGTCCAGACATCAGTCCACATTTCAGCATCTAAATCTTTTGTGGTAATTCTGTGGTCCAGTCACACTATCTCAACAAATAAATACAAATTGTTAATTTACTGACAGGTAACTGATAGGTATGAACCTAGGGGTAGTGAAACAGATTGTTAAAAGAGAGGAAGTGTCACAACTCAGTTGTCGGGTATCCCAGGACCATGGGCTCCTTCCCTGTCCCTAATGCTTGGGGTGCACTAGCTTGCCATGCTCCCCAGATTACTTCTGATGGCAAAGATGCCGCGGCCACATACCTTGCCTTAGCTCCTGAATCCGCCCTCAGTCTGTACCCCTCTCCCTTATCCGGGGAAGTGGGGAGTAGTAGTGTACCGTAATACACCAACCAGACTAACAAGGAAATACAAATAGGGATAAAGGAAAATGCCAGTCATACAAATATACAAGTAGAAAAAAGTATAGCTCACCATAGTAGACATCCTTATGTGTTTGGAGCACAGGAAACGCTGAGTCAAGGCGTGGAGCAATCAAAACAACAGAATCCATCTCAACAAACTTGTGAACAATCTTCTTTCTTTATTCACCAAAAAGTGCTCAGCAGACATCATCAGTGTTGACAGTTACATGATATGCGACATCGACGAGTTTCAGGTGGCTAAGCATCCTTAATCATGATTAAGGGTGCGTAGCCAATTGAAACTCGTCGATGTCGCATATCATTTAACTGTCAATGCTGATGTTGCTTGGTGAATAAAGAAAGAAGTTTGAACACAAGTTTGGTGAGCTGGATTTCTCTTGTTTTGATACAAATATGCTCACACAAACAACAGAGGTATACTCCTGGAAGTGGTGGATTGGGAAAAACCAAAGTAGGAGAAGAAGGGGATTAGCGCACACTCAAAACCTAGCCCCAGTCTCAGATAAATCCACCAAGCGCCTTCTCAAATAACAACCACAAGTCACCATCTCCAACCATGTAGCATAAGCTAGCTGTGGTAATGGGTGCTTGCCAGAGTCCAGATTATATAGGAGATGGGAGTGGCTAACAATGAATAGCTGAGAGCCTTAATGCAGGAAAGCTTCCCAGAGCTCTCAATTCAGCAGATTAACCCCTGCACTGCTAAAAGAAACCTGCACAGTTTAATATGAAGGTGAAGTGCTATTAATCAGGGCAAGGAGTAGAAGAAATCAGACATTACGGTCTTCTGGCTCCTCCCTGTCATGGTAAACCCGTGAAAGGTACATCCAACATGAGTGTGAAAAAGAGGTTGTGGTGGAAGGGGGAATAGGTTTAGTGTTTCAGGTGTACATGGGGTAGGTGCACTAAACAAACAGGCTCGTCCTATCCAAAGACAACTGACAACTTCTGTTACTGGACGAGCTACTCGACTGCTTTTCTTTGGCAGCTGCACAGCAGTATGCCTTGTAGTTGAGGGCCAGAAAGAGTATGTGCTCCAGTGGATGGCAAGGGCTGCATCAAGTGGCCTCTCCTCCTCTTCCTTATCTTAACATCACACCCCAATAACCCTTGTTTCCCCCCATGTTATAACTCTCAAACCGCCCAACTGACCCACAGTGCAAACAGTATAATTGTGCAGTGCTAGGACAAGCTTTTCTAGCTTAAACATTGATCAGATATGGATGAACTCTTTATGCATCAAATGGCCAAGTTCTCCAAAAAATATGACATAGTGGTCATGGGAGATTTCAACTATCCAGACATTTGTTGGGAATCTCTCTCAGGCAAAACAAACAGGTCAAGGAAATTCTTATCCTCTCTTGCTGACAACTTTATCTTCCAAAAGTTAGGGAAGAAAACAAGGGGATCTGCTACCTTGGATCTAATCCTTATAAACAGGGAGGAAATGGTTGAGGAGTAGTGTTGAGCATTCCGATACCGCAAGTATCGGGTATCGGCCGATATTCGCGTTATCGGAATTCCGATACTTAATTCCTATACTTTTTCAATATCGTATACCGGAATCGGAAGTTCCCATAATTCTTTGAGAGGCAATGTGATTTTAGTCAGCCAATGAGGAATCCTACGAAGTGTGGGCACATCCTGTAATGCTGCGGTCATCTTAACTAATGGCATGGCTGTGATTGGCTGCTGAAATGATGTCAGAATGCACTATAAAAGGCGCCGCCGCCATTTTAGCGTCACTGTGCTGTGAATTCAGATAGGGACAGAACGC
Organism: Oophaga sylvatica; assembly: GCA_033576555.1. Lineage (NCBI taxonomy): Eukaryota > Metazoa > Chordata > Amphibia > Anura > Dendrobatidae > Oophaga > Oophaga sylvatica. The sequence continues at coordinate 429,586,298 of JARQOD010000003.1, read as the reverse complement.
TACTCTGCTGACTCTGAGGGACAGTTAGAGATTGCGATTTAGTGTACTGTGCTGTAGGCAGGCTATCACCAACCGCTGTGTAAAGCTTCCTTTTGCCTGCAGTGTTGTTTTAACAGCTCTGCAAGGTGTGTGTGAGTGCAGGTGACGCTGCAGTTTGCTCTGCATCCAACGCTGTCTGTAGGCATCTGCACGTGTCACTCACAGACTCTTTTTTTTTTCTTTAGTGTAATTCTAGCTGCTTCATTCAATAGAAATTATAGTGTGATGCGCTTCCATCCGTATCCAATACATTGGTTGCAAACACTATAGAAGTAGACAAAGGAGTAGCCTTTCACAGATTGTGGACAGTTGTGTTTCAGTGTTCACTTCAGTCTGTGTTTTTTATTTTTTGAGTGCATATCACGCTCCAGTTACTTGTTCAAGCACTGCTGCTTGTACTCTGCTGAGCGTGTCTCAGTGCCTCATCCTTTTCATTTTTCTCCAATTGGTGCTTCTCCATTATATTTGAAAAAAATCTAATCTATTAGTGTGACGCGCTTCCATCCGTATACAATACATTGGTTGCAAACACTATAGAAGTAGACAAAGGAGTAGCCTTTCCCAGATTGTGGACAGTTGTGTTTCAGTGTTCACTGCAGTCTGTGTTTTTTTTTTTTGAGTGCACATCACGCTCCAGTTACTTGTTCAAGCACTGCTGCTTGTACTCTGCTGAGCGTGTCTCAGTGGCTCATCCTTTTCATTTATCTCCAATTGGTTCTGCTACATTCCATTTAAAATAAATCTAATCTATTAGTGTGACGCGCTTCCATCCGTATACAATACATTGGTTGCAAACACTATAGAAGTAGACAAAGGAGTAGCCTTTCACAGATTGTGGACAGTTGTGTTTCAGTGTTCACTTCAGTCTGTGTTTTTTATTTTTTGAGTGCATATCACGCTCCAGTTACTTGTTCAAGCACTGCTGCTTGTACTCTGCTGAGCGTGTCTCAGTGCCTCATCCTTTTCATTTTTCTCCAATTGGTGCTTCTCCATTATATTTGAAAAAAATCTAATCTATTAGTGTGACGCGCTTCCATCCGTATACAATACATTGGTTGCAAACACTATAGAAGTAGACAAAGGAGTAGCCTTTCCCAGATTGTGGACAGTTGTGTTTCAGTGTTCACTGCAGTCTGTGTTTTTTTTTTTTGAGTGCACATCACGCTCCAGTTACTTGTTCAAGCACTGCTGCTTGTACTCTGCTGAGCGTGTCTCAGTGGCTCATCCTTTTCATTTATCTCCAATTGGTTCTGCTACATTCCATTTAAAATAAATCTAATCTATTAGTGTGACGCGCTTCCATCCGTATACAATACATTGGTTGCAAACACTATAGAAGTAGACAAAGGAGTAGCCTTTCCCAGATTGTGGACAGTTGTGTTTCAGTGTTCACTGCAGTCTGTGGTTTTTTTTTTTGAGTGCACATCACGCTCCAGTTACTTGTTCAAGCACTGCTGCTTGTACTCTGCTGAGCGTGTCTCAGTGGCTCATCCTTTTCATTTATCTCCAATTGGTTCTGCTACATTCCATTTAAAATAAATCTAATCTATTAGTGTGACGCGCTTCCATCCGTATACAATACATTGGTTGCAAACACTATAGAAGTAGACAAAGGAGTAGCCTTTCACAGATTGTGAATAGTTGTGTTTCAGTGTTCACTGCAGTCTGTGTTTTTTTTTTTTGAGTGCACATCACGCTCCAGTTACTTGTTCAAGCACTGCTGCTTGTACTCTGCTGAGCGTGTCTCAGTGGCTCATCCTTTTCATTTATCTCCAATTGGTTCTGCTACATTCCATTTAAAATAAATCTAATCTATTAGTGTGACGCGCTTCCATCCGTATACAATACATTGGTTGCAAACACTATAGAAGTAGACAAAGGAGTAGCCTTTCACAGATTGTGAATAGTTGTGTTTCAGTGTTCACTGCAGTCTGTGAGGTATTTTTTTTTTTTTTTTTTTTAAATGCAGATCACGCTCCATTTACTTCTTCAACCACCGCTGCGTGTACTCTGCTGAGTGTCTGTCACTGGCTCATCCTTGTCATTTTTCTAAAATTGGTGCTGCTTTATTCTATTTAAAATAATTCAAATCTATTACAGTGACGTGCTTCCATCCGTATACAATACATTGGTTGCAAACAATATAGAAGTACACAAACGGGCCTTTCACAGCTACTGAACATGGGTTTTTAATTTTTAACTAAAATATGTATTTTTTCAAATGACACAAATATAAGTAATGTTGAAGAGGAATAGTCCTACATCCATTGTTTGCACAATATTACAGGTGTACATCATGTCCCTTAATCAACAATGTATTATTATATTTACTTGTATGCTTTTATTTAAAAGCCAAGAACACAGAAGGATAACCTTCGCACTGCAGCTGTTGTCAAAGTTCAACCCACATTATGCACTTCCAACATTGCAGCATTTGAGGCATGATGTGAGTTGGATTTGTCAAAGTTATGGAGTGAGAAGGTTCATCACCATCAGTACCCTATAGCATAAGTATGCTTTTGTGTTAGCATTTGTGTTAGACATGTGGATATCTGCCATAATATGTCACAATTATTTAGTTACAGATTTGTTACCAACACTAATCATTGAATGGTTTTAAATTTGACGTTTCACTTGTTTACAGCTTAGAAATAAGGGTGTAGCCTGATATCTATGTGTAGCACTAGCCACTTTAACATGTCATGTTTTTTTCAACATGTGTAGCTAGGTAGCAGTAATTTTTGCCGGACACACAGCAGGGGAACAGCAGGCGTTACTGAACCCCACAAACACATCATCGATTGTTTTGATCTGTGCATCCAACACTTCTGAGCCCAGGGTCAAGGAGGGTGTAGCCTGAGGCCTAGTATGAGATGTTTGAACTTTAATTTGAACTTTAATTTGGAGTTAGCAGCATTAATTTTTGTCAGACACGCAGCAGGGGAACAGCAGGCGTTACTGAACCCCACTATCACTATAGCTTGTGTATTGGTCTGTGGACACGACACTTCTGAGCAGCAACTGGCAGTGTTGTAGCCCAGGGAGTATAGCTCAGGTGGTAGAAAGATGAACATAACAGGAGACATGGAAAACGTTGCCAACCAGTTAGTTAATCTGAAACCGGACAGGCAAATTCAGGCGAGATCCATGCCTAGTTCATTTTCAGAAAAGTAAGCCGTTCTACATTATCGGAGGATAGTCGCATGCAACGGTCTGTTAGTACACCACCTGCAGCAGTAAAGATGCGCTCCGATAATACACTGGCAGCAGATCAAGCCAGCACCTCCAATGCATACTGGCTAAGCTCTGGCCATGTATCCAGCTTAGAGACACAAAACTTGAATGGGGAAGAGCCATCTGGGAGTACACTGAGAGGGCAAGACATGTAGTCTGTCACCATCTTACGGAAATGTTGCCTCCTGCTGACTGGAGCCGTCTCGGATGGTGTAGACATTGGTGGCGCTGCCACAAAACTTCGCCACATTTGGAACATACTGTTCTTGCCCTGTGCAGAGGCGCTGCTTGTGCTCCCTCTTGTTGCAGAGCTGTCTCCACTGCCTCGACGCACAGAGCTGCTTTGTAAAGCAGTAGCAGCAGCAGTGCTCTCGGCTGGAATGGAGAACATTATGGATTGCACCAGTGTGTCTTGGTACTTCCGCATTTTACGCTCCCGGTTCAACGGTGTGATGAGGCTTTGTAAGTTGTCCCGGTAGCGAGGGTCTAGGAGGGTGTACACCCAATAATCAGACGTGGTGTGAATGTGTTCGATGCGGCGGTCGTTTCTCAGCCACTGCAGCATGAAATCAACCATGTGCTGCAGACTCCCAACTGGCCAAGAAACGTTGTCCCCTGCAAGAGGCGTCATCTCTGCCTGCTGTGCATCACCCCACCCTTGGTCTACATACTGACTAGAGCATTGTCTACCTCCCTCTGGAGCGATGTCTTCCTCCTCCATTGACTCCTCCTCATCCTCCTCACAAAGTCCTTCAAATACATATAAATTTACAAAATTTAAAACTCAAAATTTAAAAACTTTGTATCATAATTCTGTAACATCAGTTTATGGAAACACAATAGCATTACAAAAGGATAGACAAAAAATGTACATTATGTGCTTTGTAAATACATTAAAAGTTTGTAATGGTTATGAAAATATAGACAGCGACTCTGGAGGTTCAATTGTTGATACAGCATGGTACTTTGAAAGTCCTCCAGCCCTTTGTGAGGAACCACGTTGCGCTGACTGTCCAGAAGGTGATGGAATTTGTGACTCCTCATCCTCCACCTCTTCCAAAACCTCATGCCTTAGTGCTTGCAGTGTTTTTTGAAGCAGGCAGATAAGGGGGACAGTCAGGCTGACTAGTGCATCATCTGCACTCGCCATCCGCGTTGACTCATCAAACGCACGCAAAACGTGGCAGATATCCTTCATAGAGTTATTCGCCACTCATTACACTGGCAGTGGCTGCCCATTCATTATAGGATCCAATTCTAATTACTGGTTCTCACCAACAAAGCTCTCCACAGCGCAGCACCCCCCTACATCTCCTCCCTTATTTATAGTTATCGGCCTAACCGACTGCTGCACTCTGCAAACGACCTTCGACTAACCTCTGCACTAATCCGTACCTCCCACTCCCAACTCCAAGACTTCTCCCGCGCTGCGCCAATCCTCTGGAATGCTCTACCCCAAGAAATTAGGACTATCCGCAATTTGGATGGTTTCAGGCGCTCCCTCAAAACACATTTGTTCACAGTGGCCTATCACATTCACTAATCAAAGTCATTCTATGTGTAATTCTGTGTGTGTAGCCCATTCACTATCTCCATGCATCCCTCACTCCCTTAAAATGGCTGGACCATCATTGTAAAAACACCATTGTATATAAACACCTGTACTTTGTATCTCCCCCACCTCATTGTAGATTGTAAGCTTTCACCAGCAGGGGCGGCTGATTTTGCTTTAATTATTGTATTGTTAACGTTGTTACTTATGACTTGTGTTTTGAAACTGTTAAACTGTAAAGCACTGCGGAATATTATGGCGCTATATAAATAAATAATATTATTATTCTTATTATAGAGGCCCACTCAGTAGTGGTGAAGTGTGAACGGCGCAAATTGCGAGTTGACTGCGCCTGATGCAGCTGATACTCCATTACTGTTGGCTGCTGCTCACACAACCGCTCCAACATATGTAACGAGGAATTCCACCTGGTGGGTACGTCACATATGATGCGATGTTCATGAAGGTGAAATCTGCGTTGCAGAGCTGCAATCAGCGATCTGGCCATGCTGGAACGTCGCAAGTGAGCGCACTCTAGGCGGACCTTGTGCAGCAGTGCATCAAGATCCGGATAGTCCCTCAAAAAACTCTGCACGACCAAGTTGAGCACATATGACAGACATGGTATGTGAGTGAGGTTGCCAAGGCCCAGAGCTGACACCAGATTTCGGCCATTGTCACACACTACCAAGCCTGCCTGTAGATTCTCTTCCAAAAACCACACGTCGCTCTCCTGCTTTATGGCATTACAGAGCTCCTGCGCTGTGTGGCTAAGATTCCCCATGGAAATTAATTTCAGGACGGCCTGTTGACATTTGGACACGGCTGTGCTCATATCGGTCGCAACAGGTAAACGTTCACGGGTCCATGTGGAGGTAGACCGTGACGGCTCCTGCAGCGATGATTCTGAGGAACTGGAGTAGGAGGAGGAATCAATGTGTACAGACTTGATTCCTGCAATCCTTGGAGTTGGCAGAACACGTACAGCGCCACTCGCAAGATCAGTACCCGGCTGCACAACATTGACCCAATGGGCAGTGAGGGAAAGGTATTGTCCCTGGCCATGGGTGTTAGAACCCTCTTGTTAGGTTTTGTTTCAGTTTGCTGGTCACATGACCTTTTTTCCCTATTTAGTCTGGCTCCGCCCTTCTGGCTTTGCTTGACTTCATTGTATTATCTACTGTTAAGCTAGCCGGGTGCTTAGGTGCCTTAATCTGTCAGTTTTGCTTGATGTTAGGATCACAAAGTATTTATTTTTCTGTTTAATTATCCATGCTACAATTTATGTTAGGAGGTGTCCACCTTTTCTCACAGTCCCTAGATCTTGTAGGGATTACTCCCTCGCAACTATAGGTCTTCGTTCACACTAGATGAGGACTTTAGCGGGTCTGGTCGCAGGATCAGGTTCCCCGTTACATCGTAGGGATTCAGCTTAGTTGTATTGTAGGGACAGAATTCCCTTCTTTCCTTACTGGTTGTAGCAGATCATAACAATGGGTACTGGTCCACGCATCGGTGGTCAGGTGGACCTTGCTACTGAGGGCTTTTAGTAGCGCATGTTTAATTTTTCCCTCAACATGCTTTTGCAGACCAGGGACGGCTTGCCTGCTGAAATGAAATCGGCTTGGCACATTGTATTGTGGGACTGACAATGATATTCAGTTACGGAAACTGTCTGTCTCCACCAGCCTGAATCACAGCATTTCAAGGGACAGGAGTTTTGCAATGCCAGCATTCAGAGCCTGTGCTCGTGCATGGTTTGCGGAGTATGGCCGTCTTTTATCCCATGCCTGTGCTACCGATGGCTGTTTTGTGGCCTGGGAGTGTGAGGATGACAGGGAACTTGCTGCTGTGTGTGGAATAACAGTTTGTCTCTGGACAACAGTGGCCGAGGTTCTTCCATGGCGATCCTGTGAGGAAGCAGAACCAGCTGTGTGTGAGCTCGATGAAGAGGCTTCAACACAACCTGAAGATGTAGGTGCTGCTGTAGGTTGGCCTACATCTCCAGTGTGTCTTTGTAACTCAACTACGTGCTTTGTCCGCACATGTTTCCACATATTTGTGGTATTGAGGTGACTGACACTTTTAGCTATTTTTAATTTTTGATTACACAGCTTGCATTTCACATAGCAAATATCATGTGCAAGTGTGTGAAAAAAGGACCACGCAGTGCAAGTCCTGGGAGCGCACGTTTTGACTTTTGGAAGACAACTGCTCCGAACAGGTGCCAAACTGGAGGCTACAGGCAACCGAGTCTGCAGCCTAACTCTCCCTCCTGTTTGTACCGTTGGGGCAATGTCTTCCTCTATCTTCCTTCTATCACTAACCATTTCTCTAGGCCTCTCCCAGCTTTCAACCAAAGTACTGGTTCTCAGCCACAAAGCTATCCACAGTGCAGCACCCCTCCTACATCTCCTCCCTCATTTCTATCTATCGGCCTAACCGACTGCTGCGCTCTGCAAACGACTTTCGACTAACCTCTGCACTAATACGTACCTCCCACTCCCGACTCCAAGACTTCTCCTGCTCTACGCCAATCCTCTGGAATGCTGTACCCCAAGAAATTAGGACTATCCACAATTTGCATGGTTTCAGGCGCTCCCTCAAAACACATTTGTTCAGAGCGGCCTATCACATTCACTAATCAAAGTCATTCTATGTATTCTGTGTAAGTGTGTGTGTGTCTCTAGCCCATTCACTATCTCCATCCCTCAGTCCCTTAAGATGGCTGGAACATCATTGTAAATGCACCATTGTATATAAACACCTATACTTTGTATCTCCCCCATCTCATTGTACATTGTAAGCTGTCACGAGCAGGGGCGACTTATTTAGCTTAAATTATTGTATTGTTAACGTTGTTACTTATGACTTGTGTTCTGAAACTGCTAAACTGTAAAGCGCTGCGGAATATGATGGCGCTATATAAAATAAATATTATTATTATTCCTCTGAGCTGCTCCCACCACCTTCCTGTTCCTCATGCCATGTTGGGTCTTGGACCTCATCATCTCCACTACCCTCTTCCAACACCTGCTGTTGGGTGGTCTGGCCAGCACCATGCTCAACAGAAACTGGCACCTGGGTCTCATCATCATCAGATGCGTTCTGCGGTGTGCTGACCATCGGCACTGTCTCACCCGCCTCTTCAGATTCAGAGAGACACAGCTGTTGCGCATCACTGCATACTCCCTCTTCACATTACAGAATGCTGCTTGGCTGGGCCCCTGTTTGCAAGCCAATAGATTCTGAGAACAGAAGCAGACACTCAGCTGGCTCCTGTACAGAACTCTCTGACTGCCTGGGCAATTTGCCAGGCAGTGAAGAGACAGATGGTTGCCCAACAGTGCTGTGGTCCTGAGAGGAGGTGGAAGCAATTGAAGTCGATGCATTGGCTGACATCCAAACAACAACGGCTTCAATTTGTTCTTCCCGCAGCAGGGGGGTACTCCGAGCTCCTACAAAAGTGCGCATAAAGGAACGCTCACGGGGAAAACTGGTGGATGCTGTGTCACTGGGGGCCGCAGCAGCCACAGAATCCCCACGTTCTCTCCCTGAAGAAACTCCACGACCACGTGCCTTACTCCCTGCCTTCTTCATCTTGGTAGATTGATAAAGAAAGTCTGAAAAGTTATAAGGTCTAAGTGTGGTTATTCCGCAGAGACTGCAGTGAACACTGCACACAACTGTTCACTACCCAATGCGTCTCAGCAGGAAGGCAGTCTGTGCGTCAAAACAAAGGCACAAGCATACATCCATGTACCCTGTTTATAAAGCTATATAAAAAAAATTATGTAGTAGTGACGCACACTTTATTGAGGTACAGTATTACATCGCCATTCACCATCTGTGGCTATGCAGTCTCATCTATATATACCTTATCTATCTGTTGTCATGCTTCCAAGTCGACAGTCAGCCATAAATAGCAATTTTCACTATGCACTATGCACTTTTTAAAGGTTATGTTTGTTAATAAAAATGATTATTGCCACATATTATGAGTATTACATGATGGAAATTGTATAATTTTGTATAAAATATTTAGTGACATTATTCAGCAAATGGAACATTTTAGTAATATCACAGATTACTTGTAATGCTGATGATGTTTTGAAGTCAGACATTCATTGTCTATACAATAAAAATGGTGTACATACTGTTACTTATCCATCATTAATGGATTCAGATATGTACTTGTATGCTTTTATGTACAACCGTATAGCAGATTCCTTAACTAATGTATTTTGTGGTTTGCATTGCTGTTCAACATGTTAATGTATGTGTTTATGTTTGTCAATTCTTTATTTATCTAGATATTAGTTTAAATGAAATCATCATCTTATGGTAGTAAAGGTTATCTTTCTCTTGTTTGAAGTATAGACATTTAAAATTGACAGGTAACAAGGAAATTACTTGATCTAGTATTTAAACATCCTCCTTGACCCTGGGCTCCAACACCGCCAGTTGTTGCTCGGAAGTGCTGTTAGCACAGTCAACACTTGCTCCTGTGTTACTGGGGTTCAGTAACGTCAGCTGGTCCTCGGTTGTGCCATTGGCTCTTTTCCTTCTGCTGCCCCTCCGGGTTCCAGTACCGTCAGCTGGTTCTCCGCAGTGCCTTTGGCCTAGGTGCCTCCATCTCGGTATCCGAGTTCCAGCAACGTCTGCTGGTCCTTGGTAGTGCTTTGGAGCACAGGTACCTCCTGCTTAGTAACCGTGTCCCAGTAACGTCAGCTGGTCCTCGGTTGTGCCATTGGCTCTTTTCCTTCTGCTACCCCTCCGGGTTCCAGTACCGTCAGCTGGTTCTCCGCAGTGCCTTTGGCCTAGGTGCCTCCATCTCGGTATCCGAGTTCCAGCAACGTCTGCTGGTCCTTGGTAGTGCTTTGGAGCACAGGTACCTCCTGCTTAGTAACCGTGTCCCAGTAACATCAGCTGGTACAAGATTGTGCTACAAATACAAGATACGGAACAAGAGACACAAGAACAATAAGCAGAAGATCTAAAAGCAGAAGAACATGAAGTATAAGACCAAAATGAAGAGCAAAATATATGCTCTAAATTCTAAGCAGAAGAAGACTAAGCAGTGTATGGGGGTGAGTCCATTCCTCCTCGTGGTGCCCCTGGAAAATGCCTGCTGCTGCAGGCTAAACTGAACACGGACAAATACTGTTGTAATTTAAATCTTTTGTGACAGCAAGAACGGAAGGATGAAAAATTCATACTTTGACAGATTACAAGTACAGGATTCTCTGTCACAAATAAGAATATGATGAAGAAGATGAAGCAGAATATGAATAAGAATAATAGTTTAATAAGAAGAATATGAGTAATGTTAACAAAGATGAATAGCAAGAAGTTTAAGAAGAAGATAAAGAAGGTGAAGATGAAGAATAATTTGATGAAAAAGATGATGCTGCAGAAGATTATGAAGGAGAAAGTGTGTGAAAAGTTAAAAAGGTGAAGATGAAGAGCATGGAAGTTGTGTAATATACATATTTGCCAAAATAGAAAAAACGTTAACAACATTGTCAATTTCTTCGTCAATCCGAACATCTTTAAAAAAAAAAATATTTATGCTATTCCATTTGATTGGGTTAAACATCTATGCCTTTAATGTCTCCTCAACCTTCCCCAATACATTCTACATTACTCTTTCTTGTTTTCCTTCATGTACAATTAACCAACAAGGCAAGAATGGGTTTTTTTTAATTTCGATATTTTGTTCCCATAGACTTACATGGGACTTCCGGTATCGGTATCGGGTATCGTCGATATTTTAATGTTATCGGCGATACCATTCCGATTCCGATACTTTTGGATATCGGAAAGTATCGCTCAACTCTATTGAGGAGGTAAGAGTGGCTGGGACCCTAGGAGGTAGTGAGCATGATATTTTAGAATTTTGGATAACAAGAGGAGGAAGACCTGTGAAGACTCAGACGTCAAGGTTAGATTTCAGAAAGGCAGATTTTAAGGGACTCAGAAAGAGAATTGGAGGGATCCAATGGCTGGATATCCTTAAGGACAAAAATGTCCAGGAAGTATGGGAAACCTTGAAAAATTAGATTCTCAAAGCACAATCGTTAACAATTCCGAAAAGAGGGAAGAATGGGAAGCATTTAAGGAAACCAGGATGGATGAACACAGAACTTAAACACATGCTAAAAAGGAAGAAAGAAATGTTTATCAAATGGAAAGAGGGAGGCACATCTAAAGAAGAATATAATGCCGTCTGCAGAACCTGCAGGGCACAAATCAGATTATCTAAAGTTGACAATGAATTAAGGCTTGCAAGAGACGTCAAAAGCAACAAAAAAGGATTTTGGGGATACGTCAAAAGTAAAAGAAAAGTCAAAGATGCTATAGGATTTTTACAGGATGAAAATGATGAAATGGTAAGACAGGATGTTGAGAAGGCTGAACTTTTAAATTCCTATTTTGCATCTGTTTTCTCTCAGAAAGGAAATGTAACATCAACTGATCTTAACTGTCCTATTAAAGGAATAGAAGAATCCAGGATATCTATAAACAGAAAGACAGTGAGGAAACACTTGGCTAACCTAAATGAATTCAAGTCTCCAGATCCAGATGAATTACACCCCAGAGTACTGAAGGAGATAGCAGAAGAAATTCTTGAACCACTGTCCATAATCTTTGAAAATTCTTGGAGAACAGGAGAAGTCCCAGAAGACTGGAGAAGAGCAAATGTTGTTCCTATCTTCAAAAAGGGGAAGAAGATGGACCCAGGGAACTACAGGCCGGTGAGTCTGACTTCTATACCAGGAAAGATCTTTGAACAAATTATTAAAGAACATGTATTTAAGTACCTGGATAAGAATGAAGTGATTAAACAGAGTCAGCATGGGTTTGTAACTAATAAGTCATGTCAGACTAACTTAATTTCCTTCTATGACAGAATCACTGACTGGGTGGATCAGGGAAATGCTGTAGATATAGTATATCTTGACTTCAGCAAAGCATTTGACAAAGTATCTCACACAATCCTTATTGAAAAAATGACTAAGTATGGAATGGACAAGGCAACTGTTAGGTGGATTCATAACTGGCTTAGTGATCGGACCCAAAAAGTGGTCGTAAATGGCTGCACATCCAGTTGGAAGAATGTCTCAAGTGGGGTACCACAAGGCTATGTTTTGGGCCCTGTATTGTTCAACATCTTTATCAATGATTTAGATGAAAGAATTGAGGGTAAACTGATCAAATTTGCAGATGACACAAAGCTAGGAGGGGTAGCTAATACTAGAGAAGAGAGAGAGAGGATTCAAAAAGATATAAATAAACTGGAGCAGTGGACAGCAACTAACAGAATGGTTTTTAACAGGGAAAAATGCAAAGTACAACATCTGGGAAATAAAAATGAAAAAAGCATATACAAAATGGGAGGAATAGGGCTAAGTAACAGAACATGTGAAAAAGACTTGGGTATACTAATTGATCACAGACAACATGAGTCAACAGTGTGATGCAGCAGCAAAAAAGGCAAATACAATTCTAGGATGTATCAACAGAAGCATACAGTCTAGATCACGAGAGGTCATTATTGCCCTCTACTCCTCTTTGGTCAGACCTCATCTGGAATACTGTGTCCAGTTTTGGGCACCACATTTTAAAAAAGACATCAACAAACTGGAGCAAGTTCAGAGAAGAGCCACCAGAATGGTGACCAGTCAGCAAACCATGTCCTATGAGGAACGGTTGCAGGATTTGGGAATGTTTAGCTTGCAAAAAAGAAGACTGAGAGGAGACTTAATAGCTGTCTACAAATATCTCAAGGGCTGTCACATTGTAGAAGGATCATCTTTATTCTCATTTGCACAAGGAAAGACTAGAAGCAATGGGATGAAAATGAATGGGAGGAGACACAGATTAGATATTAGAAAAAACTTTTTGACAGTTAGGGTGATCAATGAGTGGAACAGGCTGCCACGAGAGGTGGTGAGTTCTCCTTCAATGGAAGTCTTCAAACAGAGGCTGGACAGACGTCTGTCTGGGATGATTTAGAGAATCCTGCTTTGAGCAGGGGGTTGGACCAGATGGCCCAGGAGGTCCCTTTCAACTCTACCATTCTATGATTCTATGATTCAGTTAGTTCTCCATCCTCTAGTGTGTAGTGGTTTAGTTCTCCGTCCCCAAGCACACTGCAAGCTTTGGGGATTCCAAGATTTGTGGAGCGGACCTTTCTCTGTCTTCCCCCACAGCACCAGAGTCACCCAGTGCCCAGTCACGGATATAACGCCCCTGGCCATGCTTGCTCTCCCACTTGTCAGTGGTGAAATGCACCCTGGCAGACATAGACATTTTTCATGGAAGGATGCTGTCTGTGACATGCTGGTGTAGTGCAGGCACATCTTTCTTAGATAAGTAATAGTGACTGGGCAACCGGTACTGGGAGACCGCGAAGGCCATCAGCTTTCAGATACCATCTGTATACACCAGGCGGAAAGGCAGCATTTCCATGGCCAGCAAATTGGAGATGATGATGTTCAAGCTCTAAGCTTTGGTATGTGTTGTCACGATAATATAAATATACTGTATGGTTTTCTTTATCATCACACATTTCTAGAACACGCCATGGCTCACTGACACTCTCTGCAGACACACGCTGTGGGCTTTTTGACCCCCCTCCCAGCTCCTTCTCACTACACACTCTGTGTAACATGATACTAGTTAGCTAAAACCCCCTGAGTAGCTTTAATGACCACCTGAATCTGGTTTGAGGCCGCTCCAGAACATGTGCTCTATTGTTCATGTAGAAACATAATATTAGGGCATATCTTGACCCCAGTTGGCATTATAGATATGAAAGTTACATATTTGCATGCCCATAGGTAGACCTACACCCAAGTTAAATCTCTAGGACCTATAACCATGAGAATCTGAGGAATGGATTTCTCCGTAAGCAGGTCATGTAACCACTTCGCGCTTGTGCTTAAATTCACCCCATGTCATGCTGAGCATAATGATCATTTTGTCTTCTTCGAGGTTCACCCTAAGAGATATGGGTAATAATAGGGTATTTCATAACTGTTCAGAAACGGGGGTTCCCCAACCCCCAGAGGGGGAGAACAGCATACACCATCCCTGCTGTGGACTGAATCCTGGTCCTTGGAAACCCTTCTCCCACACCCACACCGCATGGCTAACCATGATATGAGATAACTGTAAGTTTTTCACCTTTCATCCTTTTTATTTTGTAATTGCTCTGTACATATTGTAATTTGCCTCTCTTTATAACATCTTGTAAACACTGCCTTCTTTTTGGAGTAAAATATAAAATTACTAGCTTCGTTTCTCCTTGCTCTATAAACGTATCCTCACGACCTCTGTGCTAAATTAAGCCAAAGCTACTGATTGGGATTGGCTCCTGACCCGGTATTAATTATAGAACCAGGAGCTGGTGGTGGCGAAGTGTTTCTGGGGTATCTGGGAGACTCTGGGATGGGAATAGGTTATCGCTCTCACTGCAGAGTGCCTAATAGCCAATAGGGGGTAAGGTTACTCCTTGTGGAGAGTGACATACCAGCTCTGGCATGTCGAGGTAAGGAGGCTTATTCACCGTGCAATGCTCTTCTGGGAAATTTTAATATGCAAATTGCCTCTTCAAACAAAGAGGACTTGTACTCTATAGCGCCACCTATTGGAAGTAGCGATCCTACAAGTCACAATCAACCCTTTAACGAGTCTTGTAATATGACTTAGGATAAAAGCCAAATCAGAATCTCCATTTGCAGACACGGTGTTTCGGACTGTTGGTCCTCGTCAGTGCAAAGTAGGAGAGATCTGATTTGGCTAGATGAGAGGCTCTGGATGGGCTGGGGGGTAAGGTTACTCCTTGTGGAGAGTGACATACCAGCTCTGGCATGTCGAGGTAAGGAGGCTTATTCGCCGTGCAATGCTCCTCTGGGAAATTTTAATATGCAAATTGCCTCTTCAAACAAAGAGGACTTGTACTCTATAGCGCCACCTATTGGAAGTAGCGATCCTACAAGTCACAATCAACCCTTTAACGAGTCTTGTAATATGACTTAGGATAAAAGCCAAATCAGAATCTCCATTTGCAGACACGGTGTTTCGGACTGTTGGTCCTCGTCAGTGCAAAGTAGGAGAGATCTGATTTGGCTAGATGAGAGGCTCTGGACTGGGGTCTGGGGGGTAAGGTTACTCCTTGTGGAGAGTGACATACCAGCTCTGGCATGTCGAGGTAAGGAGGCTTATTCGCCGTGCAATGCTCCTCTGGGAAATTTTATTATGCAAATTGCCTCTTCAAACAAAGAGGACTTGTACTCTATAGCGCCACCTATTGGAAGTAGCGATCCTACAAGTCACAATCAACCCTTTAACGAGTCTTGTAATATGACTTAGGATAAAAGCCAAATCAGAATCTCCATTTGCAGACACGGTGTTTGGACTGTTGGTCCTCTCAGTGCAAAGTAGGAGAGATCTGATTTGGCTAGATGAGAGGCTCTGGACTGGGGTCTGGGGGGTAAGGTTATTCCTTGTGGAGAGTGACATACCAGCTCTGGCATGTCGAGGTAAGGAGGCTTATTCGCCGTGCAATGCTCCTCTGGGAAATTTTATTATGCAAATTGCCTCTTAACAAAGAGGACTTGTACTCTATAGCGCCACCTATTGGAAGTAGCGATCCTACAAGTCACAATCAACCCTTTAACGAGTCTTGTAATATGACTTAGGATAAAAGCCAAATCAGAATCTCCATTTGCAGACACGGTGTTTCGGACTGTTGGTCCTCGTCAGTGCAAAGTAGGAGAGATCTGATTTAGCTAGATGAGAGGCTCTGGACTGGGTCTGGGGGGTAAGGTTACTCCTTGTGGAGAGTGACATACCAGCTCTGGCATGTCGAGGTAAGGAGGCTTATTCGCCGTGCAATGCTCCTCTGGAAATTTTATTATGCAAATTGCCTCTTCAAACAAAGAGGACTTGTACTCTATAGCGCCACCTATTGGAAGTAGCGATCCTACAAGTCACAATCAACCCTTTAACGAGTCTTGTAATATGACTTAGGATAAAAGCCAAATCAGAATCTCCATTTGCAGACACGGTGTTTCGGACTGTTGGTCCTCGTCAGTGCAAAGTAGGAGAGATCTGATTTGGCTAGATGAGAGGCTCTGGACTGGGGTCTGGGGGGTAAGGTTACTCCTTGTGGAGAGTGACATACCAGCTCTGGCTGTCGAGGTAAGGAGGCTTATTCGCCGTGCAATGCTCCTCTGGGAAATTTTAATATGCAAATTGCCTCTTCAAACAAAGAGGACTTGTACTCTATAGCACCACCTATTGGAAGTAGCGATCCTACAAGTCACAATCAACCCTTTAACGAGTCTTGTAATATGACTTAGGATAAAAGCCAAATCAGAATCTCCATTTGCAGACACGGTGTTTCGGACTGTTGGTCCTCGTCAGTGCAAAGTAGGAGAGATCTGTTTGGCTAGATGAGAGGCTCTGGACTGGGGTCTGGGGGGTAAGGTTACTCCTTGTGGAGAGTGACATACCAGCTCTGGCGTGTCGAGGTAAGGAGGCTTATTCGCCGTGCAATGCTACTCTGGTAAATTTTAATATGCAAATTGCCTCTTCAAACAAAGAGGACTTGTACTCTATAGCGCCACCTATTGGAAGTAGCGATCCTACAAGTCACAATCAACCCTTTAACGAGTCTTGTAATATGACTTAAGGTACTGCCACACTAAACAATCCCGCTAGCGATCACAATAACGACGCATACTAATGCGATCGCTAGCGGGATTGTTTCTATATCGCTAAATGCGGCCACATTTAGCGATATAGTTAACGACGCTATCGCCGTTAGCGATCTTCTTAACGACTTTAGCGGTACAAAAGTACCGCTAAATCGCTAAGAAAAGGTGCCACACAGCGATTAGATACTTACCCAGCGGGAGCGCCGACGAGAAAATAGGGTCCGGAACGATTCCAGCGACGAGCGAGATCACAGCAGGAAGCTCGTCGCTGGAAGCTGCCGCACTGAACAACATCGCTAACGGGATCGCTAAATAGTGACGTTTTTTAGCTATCCCGTTAGCGATATTGTTTAGTGTGGCATACCCTTTAGGATAAAAGCCAAATCAGAATCTCCATTTGCAGACACGGTGTTTCGGACTGTTGGTCCTCGTCAGTGCAAAGTAGGAGAGATCTGATTTGGCTATATGAGAGGCTCTGGACTAGGGTCTGGGGGGTAAGGTTACTCCTTGTGGAGAGTGACATACCAGCTCTGGCATGTCGAGGTAAGGAGGCTTATTCGCCGTGCAATGCTCCTCTGGGAAATTTTAATATGCAAATTGCCTCTTCAAACAAAGAGGACTTGTACTCTATAGCGCCACCTATTGGAAGTAGCGATCCTACAGGTCACAATCAACCCTTTAACGAGTCTTGTAATATGACTTAGGATAAAAGCCAAATCAGAATCTCCATTTACAGACACGGTGTTTCGGACTGTTGGTCCTCGTCAGTGCAAAGTAGGAGAGATCTGATTTGGCTAGATGAGAGGCTCTGGACTGGGGTCTGGGGGGTAAGGTTACTCCTTGTGGAGAGTGACATACCAGCTCTGGCATGTCGAGGTAAGGAGGCTTATTCGCCGTGCAATGCTCCTCTGGGAAATTTTAATATGCAAATTGCATCCTACTTCCAATAGGTGGCGCTATAGAGTACAAGTCCTATTTGTTTGAAGAGGCAATTTGCATAATAGCCAATACACATCCAGGCGGCCGTCTGGTGACTACTTGTCATTGGTGCAGTTCCCTGACTGACCTGAGGGTAAGAGGGGCGCCAGAGAGCTGCAAGTTCCAAAACCAGAACTGGAAAGTGGGATCATAAATTCCCCTGAAAAAGGAGCTGGGGCAACCAAACACCCCCATTTCGTGACACATTGGCGGCAGCGGTGGGATCATAAACCGTATCCCCCATGCCATTTCATCACATGTGTAGAAAGAGACAATCTTTTATGCGACCACAACTGCGGGACCAAGTTCTGGCTGCTGTTCTGAGAGAGGGTGGAGTAGGGTAAACATGACAAACTGCTGGACTGTGAGAGAGATGCAGGTGGATAAGAGAAATATGAGATATGCGTAGTGTCTGAGATCAATCAAAAACAGCAGGCATGTCCACTTCCGTAACAGATGACGGATTCTCACTCACCTCGACTGTAGCAAATGGAGGTTCTGCGGCCGGAGACCTGTGTGAGAACACTTACTACAGTGACGGAGGAGGAAGAAGCATCAGATGTTGTTGTTGGGGCAGTCGGTCGGTGATTGGTGAAGCCCACTAGGCTGCATTTTAGCTCAGTGACATTCCCAGACTAACACATGTTGATCGCACATGTGCCGATGTTCATGCATGTAGTAGTCAAATTATTTTAATTTTTGCCTCTACTCAGTTTTTTGCTGCTAAGTTAGCAGATAACATGAGTTGGATTATCTTTCTTGGTCTCAAAAAAGGCCCAGGCTAGGCAATCCCTGCAAACTGTAGACCCATGACTGCTGCTAGCCACAGCCAGAGTTGTGGCCTAGGATGCAGTGCTTGTTGTGGTTGCATAACTTCTTGACTGTGGCTGAAATACAAAACACATAACAATAAACATTGTACAACTATATAACTCTTCCCTTACGGGAGGTGAGGATCTTAATCTGTTGCATCCTTCATTAGGATCAAAAAAATGTTTATTTACAGTCATATTGCCAACAAATTTGTTTACATCAAATAAAGGTGAAAATAAATCAAAATGTGAGCTGGGTACAAAATTGGGACCTTTACAGGGAACATTTTTTTGATCTTCATTAGTTATAGTAGCAGACAAATTGACTACAGTGAAATTTTCACTCTGTAGAATACTCAATTGAATCCCGTTGGAATTATTTTGTTTGATTTTCGTTATATCATCTTCTACTTTTGTAAGATTCTCACTGATTTTCTTTTGGAGAGCAGTGTAAGCTGGGTGAATTGGCATAAGAGATTACAGAGGTTTCAATTTATTTTTTTTTCTAATTCATCAAGTTTAGATTGTTCATATTTCAAAATAAGCTGAATTAGTTTTAGTGAACAGTCTGATAAAATATCATCCCATAATTTAACAAATTCATCGTCATACACCTTTTTTTTTATCGTAAACCATGGGGAATCATACAATTATCAACATAAGCTATTAAAGTTTTAAAGTCCCACCATGTTTTTAGTCGCACTAACATTATTTTTTCAAAATTCTGCATGTGAGTGTTCAAATCAAGATAAAACAAAATTTCTTGGGCATTTGTCAATGAAAATATAGAAGCAGCTTTGTTTAATCTAGCAGGATTATTCACATTGAAAAATTGCTCATCAGGTTGGAGACCTTCCATAACCTGCCAAAATTATAACTTTAAGGATAATTTGAATGAATAAATCCTTATAAAAAAAATCCTTGTTAAAGAGTGGCAGCAAGAAAATATAGGAAAAGCCAATTCCAACATATATCAATATAGGGAAAAAAAGGGTATTCGGCTCACCATTGTCCAGTGACGGACAGGAGACAGATCAAAGGTTAACGTGTTTACTATAACAGGGGATGTACTCCACGCATGGAGATAAACAGATGAGCAGTGGTGATAAAGGCAATGAAGAAATACAGGGTTTTAGGTTAGAGGGAAAAACACAAGTAAGGGTGGCGGGGGGGAGTTCTTAAGGTATGACTTATCCGGTCAGACGACTTCCAGGCAGTGGAATCCAAGAAACAAACGATGGCGCCAACAGCGGTCAGCGCTGGCTTGATCCAGTGAGGTCCTGAAGAGACCGACGACGAGGGTCCTGGCGGCAACAGATAGTCTCTGATGCTCTCCGCGGGATCCTAAGTCCAGAGTTCATTGTGGCGGGTTAAGTTCAGGCCACAGCACTGTCTGAGTCCAACGTGGCTCGGCAAATATGCACCAGGGGTCAGGGAGAAGTTCATAGTCACGTATCCGGTCTCTCTCAGGTTGCATGCGCTCGGCACTCACAATTTCAGGGCGTCTGACTACTTGTTTAGCAGGGACCAGCTGGCACTCGGCACATTTCTGCTCACAGTATCTGCGGGTAGCAACTTGAATGCTCGGGCGTGGGCCTACGTTGCTACAGTGCTCGAGGGACGAAGCATTTACTTCTCCCTGCAGCGCTGTCTGCTCCCGCCAATTCTGCCAGTTTCCGCGTGCACTGAGACTTCAGACCCTTAGCCACGCCACCAGTTGCTGAGTGCAAAGGTTGGTCCGGTTCCTTTAACTTTCCCCCGGACAACATGGGAGACAGTCCCGACAATTCCGGACCCGGCGCAAGAAAGATACCCCTAGCCCGGTCCTTCTGCTTACACTCCTCCTCTCATTTTGCTCACCATTCCACAGGTGAAAGTTCTTGTAGTAACCGCTGACATTATTCCATTTCCTAAAGATAGCCAAATTTGACTGACAGCACAACAGTCTATGGATGCACGTTCTAGTCCTCCGGACCCAGGGGGACAACAACATATCAAATAATAAGAGAAGAACAGCATACCAATCCGGGTGAAGATCAGATCATGTCTTTATTTTCATATTGCCAAGTGCAACGTTTCGACCTCCATAGGTCTTTTTCAAGCTTGAAAAAGACCTATTATTCCATTTCCTGAATGATTTGCTGCTAAATAAACTGGTCTAGATGGTATCTGTATTCAAGCTGTTATCCGTTTGGTGCGGTGTAAGTCAGATTGCGCAGTAGAATCAGGCTGGGTAGTAGAGTCAGGTTTAATGGACGCAGATGGGGAAACGCCGAAGTCTAGTCTAGCAGCCATTTCAGGAGCTTAAGGCGCCTGTTCCTCTTCGGGGCCAACAAGTGGCAGGTCGAGAAAGTCTTCTTCATAATCAACGCGCAGGAGAAAGTGCTTCAGGAACATTTTGCGTCTCTTCCATTCCATCAAGATCCCATGACAGGCAAGGACGTAGCATGTTCCAAAGAACTACTTGAGTGGGAGCGTCTTCTTCTCTATCAAGTTGGATGGGACCTTCAGAGCTGATCCTCTGTTTTACCCGATACGGGGTATTTTCCCACCGGTACTCCAGCTTACCTCAGGGGCGTTTGTCTCGGACTAACACACGGTCTCTGGCCTTGAGAGCTGTCCCTTACAGGGAAGCCACTTCAGTATGTTCAAATTCCTGAAACTTGGTCTGCACAAGCTGTTGTAGCGTTTGCAAACGGTGACGATGTTCTTGTACCCAGGTGGACAACGCTGTCCATGGGTAGTCCTCCTCTGGATCCAATTGTTCTCCTTGTTCGGCCAAACAGCAGGGTGTATGATGTGTATCCAGTGGTACAATGTACTCAGTTATTTTACACACAAACTAGTTCAACCACAAACTCAGGCCAGCGAACTTTTCTGTCTTCCTCTAACGCAGCATCTGGATCACAGGCTCCATTCCCTTGAGGATGGTAGGGCATTGTCCAAGATTTCTCAATCTGGTACATATGATACAGTTCTTCCATTACTCGCCCTTGGAAACAGGTGCTTTGATCAGAGAGAATTCTCTTCAGGCAGCAGTACACGTGGGTCGGAGTCACCACAGCAAATTTAGTAAAGTGGTCAGTCATCACTAGACACTGTTCATATCCAAGGTGAGCCAGGTCTATAGTCAGGTAATCTATCATCAGCACTAGTAATGGGAGAGCACTAAAATGCTCGGGAGCTCGTTGCTCGGGTTGAGCAGATTGGAATACTCGGGTACTCGGACAGAACAACAAGCCCAATGTAAGTCTATGGGAGACCGAAGCATTTTTGCCGAGATCCCCCGGGAGTCCTTTTAAGGTCTAAATGCGTCTATAAATGATGGAAACACGGCTCAAATGACACAGGGACATCATGGGGATCACCCCTGGAAGCATTCCAGACTCCTAGTACATAGCTTTAAACAATGTTGTTAGAGTTTCATGCCATTTTTACCAGTACAACAAAACACATACCAAAACTAAACCAAATGGATTTTGCTGGGAAATATGTAAAGGCACATCCTTTCCAGGTTAATGACTTGTACATAAGGCAAAATAATTAACCCCAGACCAAAATGTTCCTCCACCACTTGGGCTATGTTCAGACGCAGCGTTTTTGAAGCGTTTTTCAACTTTAATATTGCTTTCAACCAAAACAAATGCATTCACTGGGAAATGTCATTGTAACATTTAACAACCCTAGCTGGCCATGTGGAGTGTGAGACATAAGCAGACATATCTTGTTTCATTTATGAAGGAGGGGCTCTTAAAGTCACAGAGCCTATTTTTACAGGGGCATCAGGCAGCATTAATTTGTTTAAAGGGCCATTATTAACCCCTTAGTGACAGAGCCAATTTGCAGCTTAATGACCAGGCCAATTTTTACAATTCTGACCACTGTCACTTTATGAGGTTATAACTCTGGAACGCTTTAACGAATCCCGCTGATTCTGAGTTTGTTTTTTCATGACATATTGTACTTCAAGTTAGTGGTACATTTTTTTTTATATGACTTGCATTTATTTATGAAAAAAATGGAAATATGGCAAAAATTTTGAAAATGTATAAATTTTCAAACTTTAAATTTTTATGCCCTTAAATAAGGAAGTCATATCACACAAATTTCTTAATAAATAACATTTCCCACATGTCTACTTTACATCAGCACAATTTTGGAAACAAAATTTTTTTTGTTATAAGGGTTAAAAGTTGACTAGCGATTTCTCATTTTTACAACACCATTCTTTTAGGGACCGCATTACATTTGAAGTCACTTTGAGGGGTCTATATGATAGAAAATACCCAAAAGTGACACCATTCTAAAAGCTGTACCCCTTAAGGTGCTCAAAACCACATTCAAAAAGTTTATTAACCCTTTACTTGCTTCACAGTAACTGAAGCAATTTGGAAGGAAAAAGTTAACATTTAACTTTTTTTGAAAATATTTACTTCAGAACCAATTTTTTTTATTTTCACAAGTGTTAAAAAAGAAAATTAACCACAAAATTTGTTGTCCAATTTGTCCTGAATACGCCGATACCCCATGTGTGGGGGTAAACCACTTTTTGGGCGCACGGCAGAGGTCGCAAGGGAAGGAGCGCCGGTTGACTTTTTCAACACAGAATTGGCTGGACGCCATGTTGCGTTTGAAGAGCCCTTGATGTGCCTAAACAGTGGAAACCCCAACAAATGACACCATTTTGGAAACTAGACCCCTTAAAGAACTTATCTAGATGTGTGGTGAGCACTTTTAACCTCCAAGTGCTTCACAGAAGTTTATAACGTAGAGCCGTGAAAATAAAAAATATTTTTTTTCCTCAAAAATGATTTTTTAGCCACCTATTTTTTATTTTCCCAAGAATAACAGGAGAAATTAGAACCCCAAGATTGGTGTGTAATTTGTCCTGAGTACGCTGATACCCCATATGTTGGGGTAAACCACTGTTTGGGCGCACGGCAGGGCTCGGAAGGGAGGGAGCACCATTTGACTTTTTGAATGCCATGTCGTGTTTGGAGACCCCCTGATGTGCCTAAATAGTGGAAACCCCTCAATTCTAGCCCCAACCCTAACCCCAACACACCCCTAACCCTAATCCCAACCCTAACCCTAAGCCTAACCCTATTCCCAACCCTAATTCCAACCCTAATTGTAACCCTAATCCTAACCTTAACCCTAATGGAAAAATGAAAATAAATATATTTTCAATATTTTATTATATGTCCCTAACTAAGGGGGTGATAAAAGGGGGTTTATTTTTATTTACTATTTTTTTTATTTCGATCACTGTGATAGCGTTTATCACAGTGATCAAAATGTCCTGCACTGAATGAATGAATCTGCCGGCCTGCAGATTTGGCGGGCGCACTGCGCATGCGCCCGACATTTTCTTTGCAAACAGAAGATCGGGAGCTGCAAGGAGCCATAGGAGGATGGGGGGGACACCGGGAGGTACCGGGGGAGGGGATCGGGGGACCCTATTTCTCTCCCCTCTGATGTGTGATCACATCAGAGGGGTGAGAAATTAATTGCAGAATCGCTTTTTTTGTGGTCACCGTTATATATTTAATAATGGAGATCGCAAATGTGGGGGACCCGAATTATGTTCTCTGACTTGGCAGGCGCACTGCGCATGTGCCCATCATTTTCTTTGCAATGAGAAGATGCTGAACGCTCTGGGAGCTCCAGGAGCCATGGGGTGACACCGGGAGGCACGGGGGACTGATCGGAGGTCCCGGGGACTCAATTTCTCTCCCCTCTGATGTGCGATCACATCAAAGGAGAGAGAAATTACATGCAAGATCGCGGCTTTTTTTTTTTGCGGTCGCAGTTATACGGTTAATAACGGCGATCGCAAAAGCGAAGTCGGTAAAAACCGACCCGAATCATGTTCTCTGGGGTCTCGGCTACACCCCAGTAGCCGAGACCCCGGAGAAAATCCAACTCTGGGGGGCGCTGTATACTTTTAAGTACCCTTAACTACTGCAGTTAAAAGGCGTATTGGTGGTCGTTAAGGGGTTAAACAGTGGGTCTCCTAAACTTTTAACCCCTTCATGACCCAGCCTATTTTGACCTTAAAGACCTTGCCATTTTTTGCAATTCTGACCAGTGTCCCTTTATGAGGTAATAACTCAGGAACGCTTCAACGGATCCTAGCGATTCTGAGATTGCTTTTTCGTGACATATTGGGCTTCATGGCAGTGGTAAATTTAGGTCGATAATTTTTGCGTTTATTTGTGAAAAAAAATGGAAATTTGGCGAAAATTTTGAAAATTTTGTAATTTTCAAATTTTAAATTTTTATTCTGTTAAACCAGAGAGTTATGTGGCACAAAATACTTAATAAATAACATTTCCCACATGTCTACTTTACATCAGCACAAATTTGGGAACAACATTTTTTTTTGTTAGGAATTTATAAGGGTTAAAAGTTGACCAGCGATTTCTCATTTTTACAGCAAAATTTACAAAACCATTTTTTTTAGGGACCACCTCACATTTGAAGTCACTTTGAGGGGTCTATATTGCAGAAAATACCAAAAAGTGACACCTTTATAAAAACTGCACCCCTCAAGCTACTCAAAACTACATTCAAGAAGATTATTAACCCTTCAGGTGCTTCACAGGAACTAAAGCAACGTGGAAGGAAAAAATGGACATTTTAATTTTTCCAACAAAAATTTTCTTTTAGCATCAATTTTTTCATTTTTACATGGGCAAGAGGATAAAATGGATCCTAAAATTTGTTGGGCAATTTCTCCTGAGTAAACAGATACCTCATACGTGGTCATAAACCACTGTATGGGCGCACGGAAGGGCTCAGAAGGGAAGAAGCGCCATTTGACTTTTTGAATGGAAAATATGCTGGAATATTTAGCGGTTGCCATGTTGCATTTGGAGAGTCCCTGTATGCCTAAACATTGGAGCTCCCCCACAAGTGACCCCATTTTGGAAACTAGACCCCCTAAGGAACTTATCTAGATGCATAGTGATCAATTTGAACCCCCAGGTGCTTCACAAATTGATCTGTAAAAAAAAGAAAGGACTTTTTTTTCACAAAAATTTTCTTTTAGCCTCAGTTTTTTCATTTTCACATGGGCAACAGTATAAATTGGATCCTAAAATTTGTTGGGAAATTTCTGTTGAGTACACAGATACCTCATATGTGGTCATAAACCACTGTTTGTGCGCACGGCAGGGCTCAGAAGGGAAGGAGCACCATTTGACTTTTTGAATAGAAAATATGCTGGAATATTTAGCGGTTGCCATGTCGCATTTGGAGAGTTCCTGTGTGCCTAAACATTGGAGCTCCCCACAAGTGACCCCATTTTGGAAACTAGACCCCCTAAGGAACTTATCTAGATGCATAGTAATCACTTTGAACCCCCAGGTGCTTCACAAATTGATCCGTAAAAAAAAGCAAGTACTTTTTTTTCACAAAAATTTTCTTTTAGCCTCAGTTTTTTTCATTTTCACATGGGCAGCAGTATAAATTGGATCCTAAAATTTGTTGGGCAATTTCTCCTGAGTACAAAAATACCTCATATGTGGTCATAAACCACTGTTTGGGCACACGGAAGGGCTCAGAAGGGAAGGAGCGCCATTTGACTTTTTGAATAGAAAATATGCTGGAATATTTAGCGGTTGCCATGTCGCATTTGGAGAGTTCCTGTGTGCCTAAACATTGGAACTCCCCCACAATTGACCCCATTTTGGAAACTAGACCCCCTAAGGAACTTACCTAGATGCATAGTGATCACTTTGAACCCCAGGTGCTTCACAAATTGATCCGTAAAAAAAAGATAGTACTTTTTTGTCACAAAAATTTTCTTTTAGCCTCAGTTTTTTTCATTTTCACATGGGCAACAGTATAAATTGGATCCTAAAATTTGTTGGGCAATTTCTCCTGAGTACACAGATACCTCATATGTGGTCATAAACCACTGTTTGGGCGCACAGCAGGGCTCAGAAGGGAAGGAGCGCCATTTGACTTTTTGAATAGAAAATATGCTGGAATATTTAGCGGTTGCCATGTCGCATTTGGAGAGTTCCTGTGTGCCTAAACATTGGAGCTCCCCCACAAGTGACCCCATTTTGGAAACTAGACCCCCTAAGCCTAGATGCATAGTGATCACTTTGAACCCCAGGTGCTTCACAAATTGATCCGTAAAAAAAAGATAGTACTTTTTTGTCACAAAAATTTTCTTTTAGCCTCAGTTTTTTTCATTTTCACATGGGCAACAGTATAAATTGGATCCTAAAATTTGTTGGGCAATTTCTCCTGAGTACACAGATACCTCATATGTGGTCATAAACCACTGTTTGGGCGCACGGCAGGGCTCAGAAGGGAAGGAGCGCCATTTGACTTTTTGAATAGAAAATATGCTGGAATATTTAGCGGTTGCCATGTCGCATTTGGAGAGTTCCTGTGTGCCTAAACATTGGAGCTCCCCCACAAGTGACCGCATTTTGTAAACTAGACCCCTAAGGAACTTATCTAGATGCATAGTGAGCACTTTGAACCCCAGGTGCTTCACAGAAGTTTATAACGCAGAGCCGTGAAAATAAAAAATCATTTTTTTTTTCTCAAAAAAAGATTTTTTAGCCCACTATTTTTTATTTTCACAATGGTTACAGGAGAAATTGAACCCCAAAAGTTGTTGTCCAGTTTGTCCTGAGTACGCTAGTACCCATATGTGGGGGGAACCACTGTTTGGGCACACGTCAGGGCTCGGAAGGGATGTAGTGATGCTTTGAAATGCCGACTTGATGGAATGGTCTGCGGGCATCTTGTTACGTTTGCAGAGCCCCTGATGTGCCTAAACAGTGGAAACTCCCCACAAGTGACCCCATTTTGGAAACTAGACCCCGCAAAGAACTGATCTAGATGTGTGGTGAGCACTTTGAACCCCCAAGGGGTACACAGAAGTTTATAACGCCCGGGCATGAAAATAAAAAAAATCATATTTTTTCCACAATCAGGATCTTTTAGTCCCCAATTTTTTTATTTTCCCAAGGGTAACAGGAGAAATTAGACCACAAAAGTTGTTGTCCAATTTGTCCTGAGTATGCTGATATCCCATATGTGGGAGAACACTACTGTATGGGCACATGTCGGGGCTCGGATGGGAAGTAGCGACGTTTTGAAATGCCCACTTGATGGAATGGTCTTCGGGCGTCATGTTACGTTTGCAGAGTCCCTGATGTGCCTAAACAGTAGAAACTCCCCACAAGTGACCCCATTTTGGAAACTAGATCCCCAAGGAACTCCTATAGATGTGTGGTAAGCACTTTGAATCTCCAAGTCCTTCACAGAAGTTTATAACGCAAAGCCGTGAAAATATAAAATCATTGTTTTTCCACAAAAATAATTTTTTAGTCCCCAATTTTTTTCCCAATGTTAACAGGAGAAATTAGAACCCCCAAAGTTGCTGTGCAATTTTTCCCGAGTACGCTGATACCCCATATGTGGGGATAAACCACTGTTTGGGCATACGTCGGGGCTTGGAATAAAGGGAGCACTGTTTGACTTTTTGAACGCAAAATTTGCAGGAATCAATGGTGGCGCCATGTCGCGTATGGAGACCCCCTTATGTGCCTAAATAGTGGAAACCCCTCAATTCTAACTCCAACCCTAACCCCAACACACCCCTAACCCCAACCCTAACCCTAATACAAACCCTAACCATAACCCTAACCCCAACACACCCCTAACCCTAATCCCAACTCTAACCATAAACCTAACCACAAGCCTAACCCTAATTCCAACCCTAACCCAAATTCCAACCCTAACCCTAATTCTAACCTTAACCCTAATGCTAACCCTAACCTTAGTTCTAACCCTAAGGCTGGGTTCATATTGTGTTTTACCAGCCAGTTCAACACGTAGCGTTGACCGGCTGGTAACGGTATAGCATAACGCGATCGCGTTATGCTATACCCGCTAGCTCAGATGAATCAGCAGATGATTCATCTGTGCTAGCGGTGACGGAGCCCAGACGCTGCAGCCCGTGTCGAGGCTCCGTCACTGAATGACGGCACGTCGCGAACGCATGCCGCTTTATGGCATGCGTTGCGATGCGCACACAAATGGGGTGAATGGCAGCGTTAACGGACTGCGTTACACCGCGTTATACCGCAGTGAAACGCAGTCCATCTAACGGACTGCCATAATGCAATATGAACCCAGCCTAACCCTAACCCTGAGGCCCCGTGCACACGTTGCGGATTCACTTGCGGATTTTTCTTAAATCCGCAGGTAAAATGACCTGCGTTTTACCTGCGAATTTAGCGCGAATTTGTTGCTGTTTTTCCCTGTGGTTTTACACCTATAATGGAATAGGTGTAAAACCTCTGCGGAATCCGCACAAAGATTTGACATGCTGCGGATTTAAAACCGCAGCAAATCCGCATGTGCACAACGGTTTTTTTAACCATTTATTTGCATTGTACTGTACATGGTTTCTGGATCTGCTGTGGATCCGCAGCGCCAAATCCGCTGTGGATCCGCAGCAAAATCCGCTGCAGATCCCCAGCAAAATCTGCCGCGGATCCCCAGCAAAATCCGCCGCGGATCACCAGCAAAATCCGCCGAGGATCCCCAGCAAAATCCGCCGAGGATCCCCAGCAAAATCCGCCGAGGATCCCCAGCAAAATCCGCCGAGGATCCCCAGCAAAATCCGTTGCGCATCAGCAGCAAAATCCGCCGCGGATCAGCAGCAAAATCCGCGCGGATCAGCAGCAAAATCCGCCGCGGATCAGCAGCAAAATCCGCCGCGGATCAGCAGCAATATCCGCCGTGGATCCGCAGCAAAATCCGCCGCGGATCCGCAGCAAAATCCGCCGTGGATCAGCAGCAAAATCCGCCGTGGATCAGCAGCAAAATCCGCCGCTGATCAGCAGCAAAATCAGCCGCGGATCAGCAGCAAAATCCGCCGCTGATCAGCAGCAAAATCCGCCGCTGATCAGCAGCAAAATCCGCCGCGGATCAGCAGCAAAATCCGCCGCGGATCCGCAGCAAAATC
>JARQOD010000003.1:429513021-429556849 GCA_033576555.1 Oophaga sylvatica | reverse complement strand
GATCTATTGGCCATCAATGTAGCGGCAACCCCATTACCCCATTAACATCATCAATAACCAGGTATGGTTTGGCAAGTACATTACTAGTGTATTGTGTTCCTTATTGATCATTTAATTTCCCTTTATAAAGCAGAGAACAGGAGTTACACAAAGTAGCCATTGACCAAGATAGACAAAGATATTCATTAATTGTTGCTATAATCCCACCCTCTATGTCATTGTTGATCGAGATTTCGGTATTGACTTTTAGTATTGCTCCTTCCAATAGGTGGCACTAGAGTTCTAGTCCTCTTTCTCTCTGAAGAGGCAATTTGAATATTTAATTTTACAGAGGAGCATGCATGGTTTAAAAGTCCCCTCTGTCTGACATGCCAAGCCTGGCTTGTCACTCTCCACAAGGAGAAACATTACTTCTTAGATCCCAGTCTGAAATTGAAGCACGTCATATTAGTTTAAGGGGTTGTACAACCATCATCTATATTTACTTATAAAGACAATTGTAAGTTTTACATCTTTTCAACTTACTCATTAAAAATATGAAATGGTTAGAAATATATATATATACATGCTTAATTGCGAGGATGGAGCTCTACAGTTAGTAATAATGCCTGTCTTATGGCTCTTTGAGTGTCATTGTCTCTTGGTGTGGAAATTGCCCCATTAGGCAACTTTCACACTTCAGGCTTTTTGTGTCAGGCATAATCCGTCCTATGCCTGACAGGACGGTCCGGCGCTGATTTTAAAAAACTGATGCAACTGGTCAGGTTTTTTGCCGGATCCGTCCTGACCTTTTCAACCCGGAAATATAAAATTTCCATGTTGAAAATGCAGTTAATAATGTCCAGAACGAGAGAGAGAGAGAGAGAGAGAGAGAGAGAGAGACCTTGGATTCCGTATCAGTTTTCTGACGGATTTGTCAAAAGACTGGTCCGGCTCCATACACTTGCATTGTTTCCGGCCGCCTGAAGTGCCGATTCAGGCACTATCAGGCGGCTCCGTAAAAAAAAAAAAAAGTTGCAGCCAGCGTCTTGTCCGGCCGCCGGAATGTACATTTCCGACGGATCCGGACAAAAACGGATGCAACGCAGTGACATCAGGCGCGATCCGGCGCTAATGTAAGTCAATGGTAAAAAAACCGCATCCGGTAACGGATGCGTTTTTTTTAAAAACACGCCGGATCGTGCCTGATACAAAAAGCCTGAAGTGTGAAAGTAGCCTTAGAGAGGAAGAGGACTTGAACTCTTGTGCCACCTATTGGAAGCTGCAGTCCAAAAAAATCAATACTGACCGTTTAAATAATCTTGCCCCATGACTTAGGATAAAAGCCAAAACAAAATCTCAATTTGCAGACACATGTTTCAGGGTGTGCACATGGATGTTAAAGTATCATCATTTTCTTCTGTTGAGCAGTAAAACCAGGAAGATGGTATATATAGAGCTGGTGAGGATTGCAGAGTTTAAGTTTATTGCTACAGTACATGTTACTATCATGACAGCTCTACTAACCTTCCTCCTTCATCTGTCTTCTGTCACTTTAAGTAATCACACTAAGCAATAAAATTAGGATTCCTAATGAGTCCACGGGCAGTAATTGTTACATTAACATCTACAGCTCTGGCAAAAATTAAGAGACCAGTGCACAGTTTTATAAAAATCAGCTTCTCTACGTGTCTGACAGCCATTCCATTCCAGTGTCAGTTTAATTCCAACCAGAGTACACCTCATTCTACTTAATGTGCTTCTGATTAGGTGATCACCTGAACCAAATCTTATTTAACGAAGGAAAGAATAAAAAACACTGCTGTGATGTTCACAATCCTCTTGCAATAGGACAAGTTGGATAGCAAAACAAGTGCTAGTAATATCCCAAAAGTGATAGGAATGAAAAAAAACTTTTAACCATGCCATGCCAGGAGTTGAAAAGATAAGTCTTGAGTGAGGAAAATAAGGGCTCAATTCTGGCTTTACTAGCAAAGGGATACAGTGAGCATCATGTTGCCCCCAGCCTAAAAATTTCTAAGATGGCAGTCCATTACAACAAGGTCAAGCAGCAGACATTGGAAACAACAAAGCTACAGACTGGCAGAGGGCGAAAACGACTGTCCACTGACCTGGATGACTGTCATCTTATTTGAATGTCACTCAGCAACCGCAGAATGACATCAAGTGACCTACAAAAGGAATGGCAAATGGCAGCTGGGGTGAAGTTCACGGCAAGAACAGTTCGTAGCAGGCTCCTGGAGGCAGGGCTCAAGTCATGTAAAGCTAGAAAAAACCTTTCATCAATGAGAAGCAAGGAGAGCCAGGCTGAAGTTTGCCAAAGACTATAAGGATTGGACCATAGAGGACTGGAGTAAGGTAATCTTCTCTGATAAGTCTAATTTTCAGCTTTGACCGACACCTGGTTGTCTAATGTTAGACGGAGACCTGGAGAGGCGTACAAGCCACAGTATCTTGCACCCACTGTGAAATTTGGTGGAAGATCGGTGATGATTTGGTGATGTTTCAGCAAAAATGGAATTGGGCAGGTTAATCTTTGCGAAGGACGCATGAATCAAGCCGCATACAAGGTTATCCTAGAAAAACAGTTGATTCCTTCTGCTCAGGCAATGTTCCCCAACTCTGGAGACTGTTTTTTCAACCATGACTATGCGCTATGCCACACAGCTAGGTCAATTAATGTGTGGATGAAGGACCACCACATCAAATCCCTGTCATGGCCAGCCCAATCTCCAGACCTGAAAACATCTGGAATGTAATCAAGAGGAAGATGGATAGTCACAAGCCATCAAACAAAGAAGAACTGTTTAAATTTTTGTACCAGGAGTGGCATAAGGTCACCCAAAAACAGTGTGAAAGACTGGTGGAAAGCATGCCAAGACGAATGAAAGCTGTGATTAAAAATTATGGATATTCCACTAAATATTGATTTCTGAACTCTTCCTGAGTTAAAACATTAGTATTGTTTCTAAATGATTATAAACTTGTTTTCTTAGCATTATTTGAGGTCTGCAAGCACTGTATTTTTTTGTTATTTTGACCATTTCTCATTTTCTGAAAATAAATAAAAAATGTATTGCTTGGAAATTCAGAGACATGTTGTCAGTAGTTTATAGAATAAAAGAGCAATTTACATTTTACTCAAAAATATACCTATAAAGAGAAAAATCATATAAACTGAAAATTTTACAGTGGTCTCTTAATTTTTGCCAGAGCTGTATGTAAATGATTTATATTTAAAAAAAAGACAAAAGCATTCTAGAACTGATACCTTTATTGGCTAACTAAAAAATATATATTTGAAAGCTTCCAGAACTAGAGTTGAGCGATACTTTCCGATATCCTAAAGTATCGGAATCGGAATGGTATCGCCGATATCACTAAAATATCGGCGATACCCGATACCGATACCGGAAGTCCCATGTAAGTCTATGGGAACAAAATATCGCAACTAAAAAAACCCCATTCTTTCCTTGTAAACACTAAATATACACACATAGAATACATATATATATATATACATGTCATTGTGACATATATATATACATATATGTATAGTTTATACACTTCTACATAGTAAAATATCCTCTCATTCAATTGCCGGGTAAAGCCGGCTTCAGTGAAAAGACAGAAGCACCCGACATGAAATGACACTTGGTGTACATAGGGTTAACCATGTCTTTTCATGTCGTTTGCTATCTGATTTGCACAAACAATTAAATCAGACTATGTGTGCAAAATTTCACACCTGTAGGGTTAATTAAAGGTGTAAATTCGTTGTAAAAAAAACGGACTTTTTTGCTACGAATTTACACCTTTAATTAACCTCTACAGGTGTGAAATTTTGCACACATAGTCTGATTTAATTGTTTGTGCAAATTAGATAGCAAAGGACATGAAAAGACATGGTTAACCCTATGTACACCAAGTGTCATTTCATGTCGGGTCACCCGACATGAAATGACACTTGGTGTACATAGGGTTAACCATGTCTTTTCATGTCCTTTGCTATCTAATTTGCACAAACAATTAAATCAGACTATGTGTGCAAAATTTCACACCTGTAGGGGTTAATTAAAGGTGTAAATTCGTTGTAAAAAAAACAGACTTTTTTGCTACGAATTTACACCTTTAATTAACCACTACAGGTGTGAAATTTTGCACACATAGTCTGATTTAATGTTTTGTGCAAATTAGATAGCAAAGGACATGAAAAGACATGGTTAACCCTATGTACATCAAGTGTCATTTCATGTCGGGTTCTGCATTTTCACAAAAGCCGGCAATTGAATTAGCGGCTATTATACTATGTAGAAGTGTATGAACTACAAATATAAATATATATATATATGTGTCACAAATTCAATGACATGTATATATATATATGAGGTGTAAAATTGCTGAAAAAAAATGCGTGGGCTCCCGCCCTATTTTCGCAACCAGACAGACAAAGCCAGTGAGTGGGGGCAGATAATAATAGCCCAGAGAGGGACCATTATTTTTGCCCCCCCCCGGCTACTAACATCTGCCCCCAGACACCCCAGGAAAGACAAATCTATAATTAGATTCGCCCTTTCTGGCACTTTGCCCGTCTATTCCCATTGCCCTGTAGCGGTGGCGAATGGGTTAATATGGGGTTAAAGCCACCTTGCTATTGAAAGGTGACCTTAAGCCAGGTTAATAATTGAGAGCTGTCAATTAGACAACTATCAATTATTAATCCTATTGCATGAAATAAAAATAAAACACACACACTTTAATTAAAAATCATTTTAATGAAATAAAGACACATGTTTTTGACCATCTTTTATTTTACTGCAAAAACCATTTCCTGTAATAAAAATAAAATAAAAAAGCAAAATTATTCTTACCTATCCCATGCACAGTCAGGTCCCACGGTGTAATCCTTCAGAAAGGGTTAATGTTTACTGCAGGGACCGCAGCTAATGCTGCAGCCTCACAGTAAACCCCAAATGAATGAGTTCCTCTCCTGCCTGACAGGAGAGTAAAGGCTGGGTGTCACATAACGATACACCAGCGATCCTGACAACGATATGCACTTGTCAGGATCGCTGGTGTATCGCTACATGATCGCTGCTGAGCTGCCAAACAGGCAGCTCAGGCAGCGATCTGGGACAGCGACACTGCGGGTAACATTGCTTAAGGGCCCGTCTCACATAGCGATATCGCTACCGAGATCGCTGCTGAGTCACTAGTTTTGTGATGCAGCAGCGAGCTCACCAGCGATATCGCTGTGTGTGACATTCAGCGACGATCAGCCCCCCTGCCGGGTATCGCTGATCGTCGCAGAAATGTCAGGACCTTTTTTTGATCGCTGGTTTCCCTCTGACAGGCACGCATCGCTGCGTGTGACAGGCGGGAGACCAGCGATCCGCTGGTAACCAAGGTACACAGCGGGTTTCCAGGCACCGCGCAGCGCTTGGAAACCCGCTGTGTACCTTGGTTACCAGCGGATCGCTGGTCTCCCGCCTGTCACACGCAGCGATGTGTGCCTGTCAGCGGGAAACCAGCGATCAAAAAAAGGTCCTGACATTTCAGCGACGATCAGCGATACCCGGCAGGGGGGCTGATCGTCGCTGAATGTCACACACAGCGATATCGCTGGTGAGCTCGCTGCTGCGTCACAAAACTAGTGACTCAGCAGCGATCTCGGTAGCGATATCGCTATGTGAGACGGGCCCTTAAGTGGAAAGCTTAATTGATTGCTTTCCACTTTCACTTCAGGTCAGCCAGGGACACAATCAGTGACGTCAGAGGGAACTGATTAACAAAAATAGGGGTTCCCTTCGAAAAAAAAATGGCGTGAGGTCCCCCCTATTATTGTTAACCAGCCAGATGAAGCAGACCGCTGAGGCCTGGATTTTCAGGCTGTTAAGGAGCCAAGATCCATGGACCTTGCCAGCCTGATAATACTAGGCCACAGCAGTCTGCATATCTTGGCTGATTAACAAAAATAGGGGATCCCCTCGAAAAAAATTGGCGTGGGGTCCCCCTATTTTTGTTAACCAGCCAGATGAAGCAGACCGCTGAGGCCTGGATTTTCAGGCTGTTAAGGAGCCAAGATCCATGGACCTTGCCAGCCTGATAATACCAGGCCACAGCAGTCTGCATATCTTGGCTGATTAACAAAAATAGGGGATCCCCTCGAAAAAAATTGGCGTGGGGTCCCCCCTAATTTTGTTAACCAGCCAGATGAAGCAGACCGCTGAGGCCTGGTTTTTCAGGCTGGTAAGGATCCAATATCCATGGACCTTGCCAGCCTGATAATACCAGGCCACAGCAGTCTGGTTAGCTTGGCTGGTTAACAAAAATAGGGGATCCCCTCGAAAAAAAAAACGGCGTGGGGATCCCCCCTATTTTTGTTAACCAGCCAAGTAAAATGCAGACTGCTGCGGCCTGGTATTAAAAGACTGTCAAGGCCCATGGATTTTGGCCCTCAACAGCCTGATAATACCAGGCTACAGCAGCCCCACATTTGGCGCATCAAAAGATGTGCCAATTGTGGCACTTTACCCGGCTCTTCCCACTTGCCCTGTAGCGGTGGCAAGCGGGGTAATAAGGGGTTAATGTCACCGTTGATTGCACGGTGACAATAAGCCCGGTTAATAATGGAGAGGCTCAATAAGACACCGATCCATTATTAATCCCAAAGTTATTAAATGTTTAAAAAAAAGACAAAGCAAGAAAAAAGTCTTTTAATGAAATAAAAGAGACAACACAGTTTTCATTAATTTTATTATACTCTCATTCCTGCGACGCCATCGATCTCCTGTAAAAAAAGAAAAAAAACAAACCAACAGTATACCACCTGTCCGACGCAGTCCATAGTAACGACAGTCCCACGACGATCCAACTCTGCTACATCGCAATGACAGGCAGAGCCTGTCATCGCGACGCAGCACAGCTGATTACCTGCTTCCCCGGCGGTGACGTCATCGGACTGACTGCTTTACGGCCGGGATTACCCAGCAGTCACTGCAGTTATCGCGAGAAACTGCATGTGACCGCCGGGGAAAGAAGATTGCGGCCATGAAGCAGTCCAGCCCGTGACCGCCGGAATCTTCTGCCAGGTAAGTGCCGCTGACTCCTGACAGACCCGACCGACGGACACTGACAGTGACAGTGACAATCCCGATTCCGGTATCCGATAAGACGAAAATATCGGAACTCGGAATCGGAATTCCGATACAGCCAATATCGGCCGATACCCGATATTTGCAGTATCGGAATGCTCAACCCTATCCAGAACACATTACTTCCTTCATCAGGCTGATTTAAAGGTATCACTCCAAGATCACTTTTGTCTTTTTTTCTTAAAATTATTTACATAGAGTTTTCTTGTTAACATAGTACAACAATATATAGTTTTTTTTATTATACATAATACATTAACATCCAAACACTTTATGTTTCCCTTTAAGAGAATGGAAGCAGTATATAGAGGAAGCGTCAGAAGATCTGTTCTACAGGAGACACCAGGCCACTGTTGTGTTTCTTTATGACTATACGTAACTAGGTCTAGTCAGAATTTCTATACTATATTTCAAGTTATTGTATTATAATCAAGAAGGAGTTCTGGTAACAGCTTCAAAGAGATCCCTATCTAGTATTCATTTCTAGCCCATTCCTGTAATAATGTTCCATTCTGGATCCCAATCCTGTAAAAATTTCCCCCATACTGTAAAAATATCCTCTGTCATAGCCTTCATCCTATAATAATATCCCGCATACTGTAATAATGCATTTTATCCTTTATCAATGTCCCATATCCTGTAATAATGTCCTGCTCTGCCCATTCAGGCCACTATTCTGTAATAATGTCCATCGTTCTGGCCACATCCTGTTTTTATGTCATTTGTCTTGGCCCCATCCAGTAATAATGCCCTTTGTCTTTGCCCCATCCTGTAATAATGTCCTTTGTCTTGGCCACATCCTGTAATAATTTCTACCTTCGTTGCTGCAATACTATCCCTAGTCCTGGCCGGATCTGTTCAACAGATATGGAATTTGAAATTCAGTCGAAACATTTAAAAGAACGGTTTTTTGAAAGGGGATACAGTCGTAGATCTGTTAAAAAGGCATACAACAGGGCAAAAAATAGCATGAGGAATTCGCTATTATATAGGACGACTGATATCATTAAGAAACCAGAACCAATCAGGTTTATTACGACTTTTCATTCCCAGTCTGACAAAATCAGAAGGGTAATTTCAAAGGCATGGCCTATATTACAAATCGATTCCACTTTTAAGAAGTTGATCCCTAAGGCCTCTTTCACACATCCGGTGTGCGCCTGACGGCGCCCCCGGCATTTAGCCGCAGCGCCGCATCAGAAAACCTGATGCGCCGCATGCGTTTTTTTGCCGGATGGTTTCTGATGCCCGGAGACATCAGGGGAATCCGGCAAAAAAAACAAAACGTTACATGCTGCGTTTTGTCCGGCCGCCGGAATGTACATTTCTGCCGCATCCGGACAAAATCGCATACGACGCATTGACATGCGGCGCCATCCGGTGCTAATGCAAGTCAATGCAAAAAAAAACGCAAGCGGCGCATCAGGTTTTCTGATGCGGCGCTGCGGCTAAATGCCGGGGGCGCCGTCAGGCGCACACCGGATGTGTGAAAGAGGCCTAATAAACCCTTATCACCTGCAGATGGGCCAAGAATTTGCAGAATCTTTTGACCCGGAGTCACTATACAGAGTCCCCACCATTAACCTTTCTTAGTGCTCACAGTGAACGCAGGGGCTCCTTTCCTTGCGGTCACTGTGTGGCATGTACTAATATGGATCGCACTGACTCGTTTTCAGATTCTTCAGGTAAGAGATCATTTAAGATTCAAAAAAACATTTCCTGTAATACAAAGGCTGTGATTTACTACTCCACATGCCCCTGCTCCCTGATCTATGTAGGACTTACCACACGTCAACTGAAGGTCCGGATCAGGGAGCAT
Source organism: Oophaga sylvatica (assembly GCA_033576555.1). Lineage (NCBI taxonomy): Eukaryota > Metazoa > Chordata > Amphibia > Anura > Dendrobatidae > Oophaga > Oophaga sylvatica. The sequence goes on along the minus strand of JARQOD010000003.1, from coordinate 429,547,876 downwards.
GTGCTAGGCATTGAGGCAGCAGCCAACGAGATTGATGCGTCCATGCTCAAAACTATACCTAAACACTTTAAAACTCATCATAATTGTGACAGCAAGGGTTTTAGGGTTAGAGGCATTGATTGCCTCGACTTGGGGATACAAGGTGGTAGGGTCACTCAATGCCTGAATCAACTAGAGACAAGATGGATTTGGACCCTGAACACGGTCCATCCATCAGGATTGAACAAAAATCTCAGTTTTGTGTCTTTCTTGTGATCACTGTCCTGCTGGGTTTAGGCTGACACAGGCACTTGTGCTATCTTGGAAGCGTTTCTTTTAACCGGTTTTTAACATTATATCTTATTTTTATCATTCTAGGCACTGATTTTGTCGTTGATTAATTGAGGCTATTTTCATATATGGTGGCCATCTCTACAAGTTGGAAGGACGTAACATCATTTTTCAATAACTGACCTCAATGTTTATCCTATATCACCATTTGTGGTCGAGTGTGTATACAATTTTTGCATTTAAATGTATTTGTATTGCTGTATATAATTTTTGTATGCAAACACTGATATCATTTATGCCTGCCTTATGTCACCTCTTCATGTAACAAGATTACAGTAACATGTGGTATTCTGAAATTATTTAGTACATATTTTCATGTGAATTATTTTCTATTATTTATTATTTTTTATTTTTAATTTTTAATTTTTTGTTTTGTTTTGATTTTGTGTTTATTTGGTTTTTTGTTACATGGAGAGGTTTTGTAGTCAAACAAATATATATACTTCATGTATCATTGGCATATTTGATATAATTCATTTAGTTTTGGTTTCGTGTTCAGACACGGCATTTCACATAGGTGTATGATATATATTATGTGATCCATATTGTGTTACCCCTCCCCTTTTTTGCCTCCCCCTTCCTCACACTTTCACATGTTTCTTTTAAATGTGAGTTTACATAGTTCATTATATGCCAAACACACCTCTCCCATTTGGCCCCATGTGTTATGTTGCTGCCGTGATCCTGTACGCTTCCTTGCTGCACTCCACGTGTTGCGCAGTTTCCGGCGTCTCTATGTGGTTGGTTGCCATGGCGCTGTGACGCCTGTCCACCTCCCACATGACGCTGGCGCCGCTCAGCATGGTGTGTTGTTACAGCAATGGAAGCGTCACTTCCGGTTCACGGCAGAGGACTTCCGGTTCACCGCTTTTTAAGCCTCCCGGTTTCAGCATTTAGCACGCCCCCTGACGAAGGTATTCAATCCGAAACGCGCGTCGGGGCAGACGTGCTGATCCCGGCTCCTACACGCACACTCCTAAGAGAGGTAATTACCAGACATTTGACACTTGTCAGTATTGGTTCTGCTAAATCGTGGTATCCTCTCCCCTGGTTGCCTCTGGGGTTCTTGTCATATTTGCATTCATAGATTTAGTAGTGGATACATTATAATACCCCTTGATTATTGGTCATAGACCAGCTTTCTATCAATGATTTCCCTGTATCCATATTAGGCAACCAATTATAATTCAGTGTGTTGGGATCGGCCCGTCTTCCTTTCCTCCAAGTTGCGCATTTGTTTTTGCCGTCTATTTGCTATACGCTGTCCTTGCCTTTTAATTCTTGCATTGACTTTGTGAGTACTTTAATAAAGATTTATATATTTTTACTATACCCGTTATCGTCTTCTTTGTGATGGTAACATCACTTTTTTGCCCCATACTGTAATAATATCCTCATCCTAGCCCAAACCTGTAATAATTGATTTTGCAAGTGTATACTATTCCTTATTAATAAAATAATTTCACTTAGTAAAAAGGAAAACCTGTAGATTGCCAGTGGTTGTCACTATTGTACCAGCTATACACAGATACAAAAAATGGAAGCAGCTACAATACAAGTCTGATAAGAAAGATTTGGAGCAGATGTTAGTCATGTGAAAATATTTCTAAAGATAGAATATTCTCAGTAAAGATTAAGAAGCTGAAATACAGATATGATATATGTGATAGGAGAATTTATCTGGACTTACAGAGAAGGAGAAGCCATTGATACAAACAGAAGCGGGCAAGCTACTGGTAGGTATATTGACGATTATTGCAATAGTGTAGTATAAAATTGTAATAATTCACTGCTATACAAAGCTATTAGAAATGGAGGCTTTAATAGGATTTTAACTGAGTAAGCAAATTGAAACTTAAGTTTAGACACAAAGTAAAGAAAAATGAATTATCTGCTCTATTGAGTCAAAGAAAGCTCAATCTGGAATAAGAAATGAACAACTGCGGTAACTACGTGATGCAAGGACAGGGTCTTTCAATTTTGTGATTCTTTGGTCTTCTAAAAGGCTACTTCCCTAGCTGTTAGAAGAGTCCCTTTGACAAAAAGCAGATAAAGGGTAGACTCACCTCCAAAATGTTATTGTTAGGATATATCAAAGCTGGATTTTGTAATTTGGACAACTTCCTCCTATTTTGGTTTAAGATATTAGGGAACAGATACTGTTTTAGTTTTTTAGTAGATGTAGAGCATCAAACACACCATGTATACTTTTGAAAATGTTTAATCTTCACCTCCACCACCCCTCTAAAATTAGAAATAATCCAAATGCATATAAAATCCTAAATTATTTTCCTTACAATCAATGTATAATTTTAGGATGCATATTTTTGTCTAAAGCTTCGGTTACCTTCGCTTTAGGCGACAGTGATGAGCTTTGTGCTTTTGTTCAGGAAAAAAAAACCTTACACACAAAAACTTTTTATTATAAAGTCAATGCAAAATTTACCTGGAAGAAAGGCTGCACGTTTGTGCATCCTTGGACATTACACATTTCGATCCATTTGGAGAAATCAAAAGCCCCAAATTTTCCTTCGCTTCGTTCAAAAATAGGAAAACATTTGGTTTACAGATGCTTAGAATTGTAAGACTGATCATTTAATCTTTGTATAACCAAATAAAGTATATCAGCTATAACCTGATATATAACCTTTAATGTTAAATATGTATTTTATTACATTTAATTCAATACAAGTACGGTAGTTTAGAATGGTTTAAGGGAAAGGTCTTACACAAAAAAGATTAAAATGTATGATGTAGAGGTTTACCATAAATGTGCATGTAGCAAGTAACATACCAAAAAGTCATGAAGGAAATTAATAAAGTACTAAACAAATGATATATTATTGAATGAATGTGTCCAAATATATAAAAAAGGTTATTAAAGTGACAAGTGCTAGAAAAAATACATTGGTATAAACAAAATAATAATTGAAGTATTAAATTAAAATAGTACTTATCAAGTAGCCATGATGATATTTCACTAAAACCTAGTGGTAAGAATAAAATGACATGTACTACAAAAAGCTAAATAAAAAGAAAACAAGAATAAATAATGTCCATGTAGTTATGTTTTGCTTATAAAGTGCTATCATATTCCACAGCTCTTTACAGACATTATCATCACTGTCCCTATTGTAGCTCAACATCTAAATTCCCTATCAGTATGTCTTTGGAGCGTGGGAGAAAACCGAAGAACCCTAGAGGAAACACATGCAAACATGGGGAGAACATACAAACTGCTTGTAGATTTTGTCCATAGTGAGATTTGAACCCAGGACTACAGTGCTGCAATGCTAACCACTGAGCTACTGTGCTGCCCGTACCCCACACTGAAGATGTACTAAGCACACATTTGACTTGGTTCCCTACTGCAAGCAATAGGTGAAACACGCGTTGGGCACAATGTCTTCAATGTGGGGTCTGTACCCAGCCTGAGGCATTGACTCTTACTCTATGCTTACCTATTAGTTTTGATCAACAGGTTTACTATGTGCACATTATATATGGTTGCCTCTTATTTATGAATCATTGATTTTCTTGTAACACCTGTCACTTTATTCCATACCATTAGGTTTTAATGTATATATCATGGCTACATGATTAATATTATTTACATTAATTAGATAACTTGGCTATACACATAAAAGGTGCTGGAATGGTATGGGTTCAACTGCACTGCCGTCAATAGATGATAAGACAGGAATCCAAAGATCAATTGCTGCGGTTTATTGTTCAACTCGTTTCGAAGTTTCAAACTTCTTCATTAGGATAAAACCACGGTTGTTCTGATGAAGAAGTTTGAAACTACGAAACGCCTTGACCAATAAACTGGAGCAATTGATTTTTGGATTCCTGTCTTCTTATCATCTATTGACCCATACCATTCCAGCACCTTTGATTCCTTCCTCAGGGTCTGCAGGAACCTAAAGGTACTGCCACACTTAGCGATCTCGTTAGCGATCTCGATAACGACGCAATCGTTGGTGTGATCTCTTTTAGGTCACCAGTAGCTGCCAAACAGGAGATCTCATAAACGACTTATCAGCGGTCAGCGATCTCTTTAACGACTTTGGCGGTCGTTAGGACGTCATTAGCATGTACTGAGCGCTTCTGATTCATAGGAATTTCCAGCATCGCTCCTGCTCTCTGCGTCCTGCTAGCCTGCTTTGCAACTTCTGCGATCCTCTCTGTGACGCAAAAGAGAACTTACAGATATTGCGATCCACTCCGTGATGCAAAAAAGTCATATGCGTCACAAACGAGGTCGCTCGTCGTTCGCAAAAGGTGCCAAACACAGCGATTCAGGCTCACCAGCGGGACGTCAACGATCAAAAAACGGTCCAGAACGCTAGTGAACGATCAGCGACATCACAGCAGGGGCCACATCGTTGCTACATGCCACACACAACGAGGTCGCTAACGAGATCGCTAAATAGTGACGTTTTAGTGATCTCCTTTGCGATCTCGTTTAGTGTGGCATACCCTTAAGCCTCTTTCAGTGGTTGTGTGCACACAAACTCTATCAGGTGTGCATGATAGAGCATAGTCTTCATCACACTGCCTATCCAGATAAGATCCTTTTGCTCTTCTTGTTCCTCCCAGGTATTTTCCTTTTCTGTCTATAAACATAAACTCTTATTTGCTTTTGCCCCTTTTATTGATCAATAGGTTCACTACATTCATATTATTTATGAAGCATTTTTGAAGAGCAGAATTTGATATAATTTAATCAAATTGTTTTTGTTTCCAAACTTTATTTGAGTCAACTATTATCCTGTCATTTTCTTATGGGGCAGTGAGAGTAGAAAGCTTCCATCATACAATATGACACATTCCTTAATTTATTTTATTTAATTTTACAGAAAAGAAATAAAAGAAAATATTGCTGACAGATGTGACATGGAAAAAATAATGGAGAATGTAACATATTTAATTTCCCCAGAAAATGCCACAGATTCAGAATATATAAATTATTATGAAAACTATACAGGAAATGATGAGTATACTGTCATTTTCATACAGGTCATTTGCTTTGCAACAATCTGCTCAGTGTTTTGCTTATTGGGAATGATTGGAAACGGTCTTGTCATCTGGTTCGGCTTCTTCAGGATGAAAAAGACAGTCAACGTTGTGTGGTTCCTCAGCTTGGCCATCGCTGATTTCTTCTTTGCATTAACGATTCCTGTGTACATTGCACTACTTCTGGTAGGAAATTGGTCAATATTTTCGTGCAAACTAATGCCAATACTTTTTTATCTTAACACGTCAGTAAGTGTCCTCCAGCTCACAATCATCAATGTAGACCGATGCATTTGTGTTGTATTCCCGGTATGGTGTCATAACCACCGGAGACCAAGACTGGCTTTCACCATTGCCCTGATCATTTGGATATTTTCATTTGCCTTAGCTACACCCTACATAACATATGAAGAAGAAACGTTTACCACTTACAATGCAACATTTTGCATTTTTGACATAGAAAATTTGATTTCCCTAAAAAAAAGCATTTTTGGCTTTGTTTTCTACTTTCTTTTACCTTTCATAATCATTGTCTCCTGTTACACTGTGGTTGTCTTGCACATGAGAAGGAAACGGATCTTCGCATCTTCTAAGCCTTTGAAAACCATCATGGCCATCATCATTGCCTTCTTTATCTGTTGGCTTCCCAGCTACCTGACTTCCTTTAATATAATATTTGGACCCATTTGGAATAATTTGTATGTACTTTATTATGGAAGTTTTATCTCCATACTCCTAATAATCATGAATTCTTGCATTAATCCCATCCTCTATGTCTTCATTGGTCAAGATTTCAAGGAAAAATGTTGTGGCTCATTCCAGGTAACGCTTGAGAAGGCGTTTATAGAAGATGATGAAAAGGCAGATTGTGAGAAACAAGAAGGAAATATAGCTCTTACAAGGGGCATGCAAAAGAAAAATCAGAAATCATGCAGTAGCATGAATTACAATATGACTTTGGATCAAATGTAGATTTTTTAAGCTATTACTAAAGGATTTTTGTTTGCTTTTTTCTTTCTATTTGACATTTGCCAAAAAGTAAAGAAAGCTGTATTAGATAAATTTAGCGATAAAGTACCCTAAGTTAAAACACTTATTATGTAGGGATGAAATATATTTAATTTTGCTTATATAAAATAAATAACATTAACAAAATGACATTGCTCTAGTCTATTTCATGGTTTTCAAACGTATTCAGGACAGTAATATTTTTGGGTGTTTTTTTAACTTCAATGCATATACTCGTATTTTCAGCAATAGAAAAAATGTAAAATTGAGTTTCATGAAATATTTTGTACCTTAGCCTTTTACATGTTTTTTGTTTCCCTGCATATATTGCTAGCTGTAGAAAAGGTTACCTGAGAATTTGTCAGAGAGCTAATTCCAACAGTGAGTTTGTAAGTCCACCCCTTTTAAATGATTTATGCCCACATGAAATATCAGTTCAACTTTGCTTCTGTCAGTGGTCATAGATAAGCACTTACATAGTGTAATGTTCCATAGCTCACTATGCAATGATGTTCCCTGCTAAAAGTAGCCTGCGGGCAGCTGGAGAAAATGGCAAAGCAGTGAGGGAATAGCTCTTTACTCCACTACAGCTGTTAACAATAATGGCGACCTAAAGATGCTGATATTGTTAAAATTTTGAGATTGATGTAGCTCATGGCTGGACTGGTCTATCCAGCATTTGACAGAATTGCCAGATAACCAGTCTGGTCCTGTAGTCGCCTCATTAATAAGATGGTAGGATAGTGAAAAAATACGACTTTTTCCAAATTACATTGAAAATAGTATCCATATTCTAGTAAATATAATACTATACAAATTTATATGCCCAAATTGCTAGATAAATTAAAGAGAAAAATAAAAAAAGAGTGGCAAAATATCTGTATGATCATATGACAAACCAATGAACAATGTAATTTGTATAGTGCCAATATATCCGTACATGAGCAGATTCATATATTATTGCAAACCACATATATGTATATATTTATATATATACGTATATATATATATCATAGAATCATAGAATATTACAGTTGAAATGACCCCCAGAGTCATCATGTCCAACCCTCTGCTCAATGCAGGATTCACTAAAACATCTCAGATGTCTGTCCAGCCTCTGTGTGAAGAATTCCATTGAAGGTGAACTCACCACCTCTCGTGGCAGCCTGTTCCACTCATTGATCACCCTCACTGTCAAAAAGTTTCTTCTAATATCTAATCTGTATTTTCTCCCTTTCAGCTTCATTCCATCGCTTGTCATGTTTCCATGTGCAAATGAGAATAATGATGATCCCTCTACATTGTGACAGCCCTTCAGATATTTTGTAGACAGCTATTAAGTGTCCTCTTAGCCTTCTTTTTTGCAAGCTAAACATTCCCAGATCATTTGACTGTTCCTTGTAGTGTTAAGGATATGTATTTGATATATACTGTATATTTGATTGTGAAGATATAGAAAAAAAGACACTTGCAGACAAAATGGACGCTTTGCTGAATATGTATAAGAAATAATCTCACAGATATTAATTAATGTGCGTACCTGCTCTAAGTCATACCTGTCAGCAGATTATACAACACTCAAGTGGACTCTGATATGATGATGTGATTCATTGAGCTAATCAACAATGAATAATACTGAATATGCCCATACCACGATGTACCAGTCGCCACTCCCCTCATGTTGATCAAAGATCGATATGCTACGTGCAAGACAAGATGTCAGCTTAATCTAATTGATTAACCGTTAGAGTAATATAGATAATGACATGTGGGTGACAGACATCAGCAATGACTAACAATAATTATGAGCAATAATTATGAAATAAGACGATGAGGTGATGTGTGATAAAACCCCTTATTTTTCGTTCCTATAAATTATTGTACATTTCAACTAATAAATCAAAATTCATTTGTGTCAGACTTCACTATCCTTGTCCTTTGATTATTCTGGCAGCAACCCTCCAATACACAATTTGGCGGCAGACAAATAAGATGAGAACACGCATCTCGTGTGCCCTAACAGTAGGACATACTTTGCAGTCCGTTCACCATCCTGGTAGCTCTTCTCTGAACTTATTCCAGCTTTTCAATGTCTTTTTTAAAATGTGGTGCCCAGAATTGTACCAGATTGAGGCCTGACCAAGGAGGATTAGAGTAGAATAATTACTTCAGGTGATACAGACTCTGTTTCCCTGAATACATCCCAGAACTAAGTTTATCTTTTTTGCTGTTGCATCACGCTGTTGACTCACTGTGCAGTCTGTGATCTATTAGTTTACCCAAGTCTTTTTCACACGTGCTGTTGCTTAGTTCTATTCCTCCCATTCTGTAGATGTAATTTTTGTTTTTCTTGCCCAGATGTAGAATCTTGCATTTCTCTCTGATAAACTCCATTCTATCAGTCACTGGCCATTGTTCAAGCTTATCAAGATCCTACTGAATAATTTCTGTCTTCTCTAGTGTTAGCTATCCCTCCTAGCTTTGCATTGTTGCACCCCCACAAGTGACCCCATTTTGAAAACTAAACACCTCAAGGAATTAACCTAGATATGTGGTGAGCACCTTTAACCCACAGGTGCTTCACAGAATTTTATAACGTTGATCTGTGAAAATGAAAAAATATATTTTTCCCAGAAAAATGTTGTTTTAGCCTTAATTTTTCATTATCACAAGGATAGGAGAAAATGGACCCCAAAATTTGTTGTGCAATTTCTCTTGAGTACGCCACTACCCCATATGTGGTCAAAAACTACTTTTGAGGTACAGTGCATATTTTTTCAGAAGGGAAGAAGCACCAAAATGGAGTTCAGATTTTGCTGGACTGTTTTGAGGGTCGCATTGGTAGAGCCCCTGAGGTGCCAGAACCGCAGAACCCCCATAACAGACAAACTATACCTGTCAATGAATTCATCTCTGGGTGCAGTGATCATATTACCAACACAAATGGGTCACATAATTTTATTCAATTGGGCAGTGAAGAAAAAAAATAATTACATTTTTACCACCCAAATTTTAGTTTAGCCCCAGATTTTACATTTTCACACTGGGAAATGGGTAAAAAATGGCACTAAAATTTGTCACACAATTTCTGCTGAATGTAGAAATACCCTATGTGTGGCTGTACAGTATTACGACGAGACTAGGGGTGATGGAAAGCTATTTGCCTCCTGGAGAGCAAATTTTTCTTGAATAGTTTGCAGACTTCATATGCACAGCCCCTAAGTTCTAGAAGAGCAGAATCCCCCCTAAAGTGACCACATGTTGGAAATGATACCCCTTTGGGAATATCTCTACAGGTGTAGTAACTATTTTGACTCAATGGCTGTTTTTCGGAAACAAGCAGCTGTGGATGCTACTGAGCGAAAATTTCAACCTGCCATTGTAGTGATCAGTACATTGTAGTCACCAGTACGTTGTAGTGACTAGTACATTGTAGCGACCAGTATGTGATAGTCACCAGTTCGTTGTAGTGATCAGTACATTGTGCCCAGTTCATGAACCTGTAAATTAGTCTGGCTCTCATTGATACAGAAATGCCAAACATGTGTCTGCTTACTGTGGTTTTGATACACTTTGGTGCTCAGAAGGGAGGCATTTGGATTTTGGAGCGCAGAAATTGCTGAATTTGTTTTGGGGGGCAGGTCTATGGAATATTAATTGCCAAATGACCCAAGTGGTATAACCATATATAATAGGGTTAGTGACATCACACCCCTACCTGTAATCAGGTGTATTGGAATATAAATAGGGTCCTAGGGTCCAGGCCGCAAGGCTCCCACAGCACCGGCGCATGTCTCTGCCGACTTCTGGCGGCTGGTCTCCACGCGACGACATATCGGACTTCTCCCACTGAGGCCGTGTGTATCTCAACGCTGGCATGGACGGACATCTCCGTGCCCATCACAGACAAACGGAAGCAGTCTTCCACGACACAGGCCGGACACAGCGCATGCAGCTTCGCCAACGTTAACAAGATCCGTGCACCCAGCTTTTCTAACTACCTGTCACCAAAGCCTAAGGTAACAGTTTGAGCTTTTATGTTTAACTACATGCACCAGCATTAATACAAATGTGGTGACAGTCTGGCTTATGTATTGTACAAGTACACCGAGGCTCTGTACGTAGTACATCAACTTTCCTGACCTAGCAAGAACATTGCACCCAGCTTTTCCAGCCATTTATACCCTGGTCAGCAGTTGGAACTTTTGCATTGACCACACGCATATGATGAGCACCATTATACATATGGTGGCATTTTCGCGCATTTATCTCACAATTACACTGATGCCTTGGTGAAACTAAACATACCCTCCCCTAGTGGGGCATTTATTTTCAGCGCTAGTATTGTAATATACTTACCTCAAAACCCTGCAGAAGGACATTTTTTTAACCTATTTTTCTCTATTTCTTATTCCTGAGTGCTGTTTTGAATATACACTTATTCTTTTTCAATCTATCGGACAGGAGGTGGTTACTGTCACCCAAACTCAGCAGCCAGAATTTCAGTAGTTGTGTCAAGCGCCAGTCGGCTACATATATTGTAGGTTTAAAGGAATCACTCCAAGATTACTTTTGTCTTTTTTTTATAAAATTATTTACATAGATTTTTCTGGCTAACACATTACAACAATATAATTTTAAATTTCACACCATGCATTAACATTAAAACACTGTATGTTGCCCTTTAAGAGAATGGGAGCAATAAATAAAGGAAGCGTCAGAAGATCTTTCTACAGGAGACGCCAGGCCACTGTTAGTGTTTCTTTATGACTATATGCAACAAGGTCTAGTCAGAATTTCTGTACTTCAAGTCACTGCATTATAATCAAGGAGGAGGTCTGACAATGGCTTCAATGAGAACCATATCTAGAATTCAGTTCCTGCCCATTTCTGTAATAATGTCACATTCTGGGCCCCAGTTTTTAATAATGTGCTCCCATCCAGTAATAATCTCCTGTTCTGATCTCTATTCTATAATAATGTCCTCCATCCTGGCCTCCATCCTGTAATAATATCCCCCATTCTAGCCCTCATCTTGTAATACTGTTTTCCATCCTGGCCCCATCCTTTAATAATGGATTTTGCAAGTCTAAACCATTTCTTATTGATCATGTAATTTCATTTAGTGAAAAAGAAAATCTGGAAATTACCAGTGTTGTCACTATTGCACTGACAGCACATAGATAAAAAAATGGAAGTAGTTGCAATACAAGACTGATAAGAAAGATTTGGAGCGGTTGCTAGTCATGTGAAATTATTTCTAAATAAAGGATGTTATCAGTAAAGACTAAGAAGCTGAATTACAGATATGTCATATATGACAGGAAAATGTATCTGGACTTACAGAGACGGAGAAGCCATCGATACAAAACAGAAGAAGGGAAGACACCGGTAGGTATATAGACGATTATTGCGATAGTGTAATATAAAGTTGTAATGATGCTCTGTTATATATGACTATAAGAAATGTTAGTAACTTTAATAAGAATGTAATTTACTAAGCAATTTGCAAGTGTTAATTTTAGACACATAGTAAGAAAAAAAGAAACATCTCTATTTAATCAAAGAAACATCCATCTGCAACAGTTTAAAATGGAATAGGAAACGATCAACTGCAGCAACTTCATAATACATGGGCAGGGTCTTTCCAGATGTAGCACTCCATGTATTTGTGTTTCTTTGGTCTCTTAAAGGACTTCTTCCCTACTTGTTAGAAAAGTTGCTTTTACAAGAAGAAGATCAAGCGTGGACTCGCCTCCAAAAACTAAGAATTTCTCGTTAGGTTATCATAACTGTGTTTTGTAAATTAGAAAAAAACTTAAAGCCAATTAGGTTTGTGCTGTTAGGGAACATTTACTATTTTAGTTTTTTATTACATATAGAGCATTATACACACCAAGTACACTTTTGAAAATCAAATTAAATTTTAAGTTTACTTTCCTCCCAGCAAAAAATAGAATTCACCTGTACACATATAAAATACTATATTGTTTTCATTGGAATCAATGTTTTCCAAAATGTGTAATTTATAACGTTGATCTTACCTTGTGTAAGCAAAGCATAATAATAATAATTATAATAATAATACTGTAGGTGTCTGAAGTGCTTTATGCTTTTGTTCAGGAAAAAAAGCAACCTCATACACGAAAATGTTTTATTATAAAGGAAGTCATTGCAAGATTTACCTGAAAGAAAGAATGGCTGCAAATTTGCACGTTTCGACATTACACATATGGATCTATTTGGAGTAAACAAAAGCCAACATTTTTCTTTCACATCCTTAAAAAAATGTGAAAAGGTTTTGTGCAACAGATGCTAATTCTATGTAACAAATTACCAAAAAGAACGTAAACTTTTCACAATTTTTTCTCAATCTATATCCGACTCAACTGTTATCCTGTCAATTTCTTACAGAGCATTGAGAGTAGAAAACTTCCGTCATACAATATGACACTTTAATCTTATTCTTTTTTTAATTTTATTTTTCTAGAAAAAAAATACACGAAAATATTCCTGGCATCTATGACAAAGAAAGAAAATAATGGATAACGTAACACATTTAATTTCTCTGGAGAATGAAGCAGATTCGGATTATACATATTATTATGAAAACTTTACGAGCATTGACCAAGATAAATCCATAGAACTTGAGCGCATTTGCTTTGTGGTGATCAGCTTAGTGTTTTGTTTGCTAGGAACTATTGGAAACGGCCTTGTAATCTGGTTTGGCTTCTTCAAGATGAAAAAAACAGTAAACGTCGTGTGGTTCCTCAGCTTGGCCATCGCTGATTTCTTCTTTGCATTATTTTATTCTGTGAACATCATACAACACATATTAAGAAAGTGGTCAAAATTTTTGTGCAAGTTAATGGGTTTACTTTTTTTCCTTAACACATCAGTCAGTGTCATCCAGCTCACGGTCATCAGTGTAGATCGATGCATTTGTGTCATGTTCCCAGTATGGTGTCATAACCACCGAAGACCAAGATTGGCTTTCATCATTTCCCTGATCATTTGGTTATTTTCATTTTCTCTGGGGACACCCAGCATAATATATGCTGACACGGTAAACATCCACAAAAGAACACATTGCTTTTTTGACATAGATTATTCTATTTACATGAAAAAGACAGTTTTGGGCTTTGTTTTCTACTTCCTTCTACCTTTTATAATCATTGTCTCCTGTTACATCGTGATTGTCTTGCACATGAGAAGGAAACGCATCTTCATATCTTCTAAGCCTTTTAAATCCATGGCAGCCATCATCATTGCCTTCTTTATCTGCTGGTTTCCCATTTACTTGATTTCCTTTTTCTTTATATTTGGATCATTTAATAGTTTTCATGTAATTTATTATGGAAATTATACAGCCATTGTCCTAATAATCATGAATTCTTGCATTAACCCAATCCTCTACGTCTTCATTGGTCGAGATTTCAAGGAAAAATGTTGCGGCTCATTCCAGGTTACATTTGAAAAGGCATTTATAGAAGATGATGAAAAGGCAGATTGTGAGACTCAAGAAGGGAATATAGCTCTTACAAGTGTCCATACAGATGACAAATAAGAAGTATGGATGAGCGAACCCATGGAAGTTTGAGTTCTGGTACCAAACCGAACTTTACTTTAAAATTCTAATCAGGCACCAGAACTGTACCAGAACTTGAACCTAAACCGAAACCCAATTCAAAGCCATGAGGAACCAAACCCTTGGAGGTGAAATTTCTCTCCTTCTTTCCTTTCCCCGGAAAGCCGAACATTAAAATGGACTTTCGGGATAAGTCCGAGTTCGGCGTTTTGCACCAGATACTACAATCACCGAATCTTTAAGTTCCTTTTGGCTCATACCTAATAAGAAGTTACACAGTAACATGAACTACACTATGACTTTGGATCAAATGTAGATTTTTAAGTTATAACTAAAGGATTTTGTTTGGCTGTTGGCTTTTCATTAATCAGTTACCAAAAATAAAGAAAACTGCATCAGATATATTCAGCAATAAAGTTATCTAAGTAAAACGAATTATCATTATGTAATAATTAATTATATTTACTTTTGTTTATATAAAATAAATAACATTTAAAAATGAAATTTTTCTGGTCCATTTACCGGGTTCAATAATATTCATGATACCCTGTTTCCCCGAAAATAGGGCGCCCCCCGAAAGTAAGGGATGCTAGGGGGAGCACTGTACCTGTTAATATAAGGCACCCCCCGAATGTAAGGCATACCTTGTTCGGTGTATGGGGCATGCAGTTGTGTCTCGCTCCCACTGTCCCCGCTGTCTGGTGCCCTTTGGTGCCCGCCACTGCAGCCGCGCTCTTAGCAGGAGTTAATCACAGCCTCAGAGCTGTGTGCCGATCTCCGCCTATGAGCCCTGCGCCAATCACAGTGCAGGAACCATGGGCCAGCTGATGTCATCCATAGCCTCTGATTGCTCCTGGGCTGTGATTGGCCCAGGGCTCCTGTGCTCTGATTGGCCCAGGGCTCCTGTGCTCTGATTGGCCCAGGGCTCCTGCACCACCAAAGCACTGAAAGCATCACCGCGGAGGAAACCAGTAAGAAAGTGAAAGTGTGTGTGTGTCTGTGTATGGGTGTGTGTGTGTCTGTGTAAGGGTGTGTGTGTGTGTGTTTACGGTACACACATGGGAGGCTGCAGTGGGATACCGGGATGATGGGAGGCTGCAGTGAGATACCGGGATGATGGGAGGCTGCAGTGGGATACCGTGATGATGGGAGGCTGCAGTGAGATGATGTGGGATGATGGGAGTCTGATTGGCCCAGGGCTCCTGTGCTCTGATTGGCCCAGGGCTCCTGCACCACCAAAGCACTGAAAGCATCACCGCGGAGGAAACCAGTAAGAAAGTGAAAGTGTGTGTGTGTCTGTGTATGGGTGTGTGTGTGTCTGTGTAAGGTGTGTGTGTGTGTTTACGGTACACACATGGGAGGCTGCAGTGGGATACCGGGATGATGGGAGGCTGCAGTGAGATACCGGGATGATGGGAGGCTGCAGTGGGATACCGTGATGATGGGAGGCTGCAGTGAGATGATGTGGGATGATGGGAGTCTGCAGTGGGATGATGTGGGATGATGGGAGGCTGCAGTGGGATACCGGGATGATGGGAGGCTGTAATGGGATGATGTGGGATGATGGGAGGCTGCGGTGGGATAACGGGATGATGGGAGGCTGCAATGGGATGATGTGGGATGATGGGAGGCTGCAGTGGGATACTAGGATAATGTCAATTCTTTTTCTTGAGAAAGTAAGACACCCCCCGAAAATAAGACATGGCGCAACTTTCGTAGCAAAAATTAATATAAGACGGTGTCTTATTTTCGGGGAAACAGGGTAGTAATACTTTTTAAGGTGTTTTTTTTACTAATACTTTTTGGTGTTTTTATTATTACTTTAATAATACATATATATATATATATATATATTTTGGGGGGTATGAAAAACTTTTAAAATCAGGTTTCATATAATATTTTATAGCTTAGCCTTTTACAGGTTTTAGCTGTATAATGGGTTACTTGAGAATCTGTGAGTAAGCTCGTTTTAATAGTGTGTTTGTAAGTACTTTTTTCAAAGCTCCTCTCTACTGTGTCCTCTCTATCCTCCCTCACAGTAATAATACTCTGTTGTGCTGCCCTATAATTAATTATATAGCAACATATAGAAATGTCCCCCTGTGCTGCCTAATCATAATAATAATGATAACCTTTTACCTCTTTATAGTAATACAAATGCCATCCCAAAAATTCTTTTAATAATACCCCTGTGTTTCCCTATAATGATAATGACCCCTCATGGGTAAAAAAAGGCAAAAACTGCCTCCCTGTATAATATGTGAAGAAACCGCTAAAATCCAAAATCACTCTAATCCAAAGAGACCGCTGTTAGCCATTGGGATTCTCCCGCTGCGCAGGATAGATGCCAAGCATTGTATGGTACCGTGGTCTCCCATGCAGGACTCGGCCGCTGCTCAGCACAGACGTCAGTCATAGCGTCTTGTTCAGGCTCGTGGTATATGTTTGGTTACTGCTGGCTCTTCAGCCAAGTCTTTGGTAACTAGTAATATACAGGTGCAGCCTTGCGCTCTGGAGTCTAAGTCCAGAGATCATCTTACTGAGCATGTCCGTGATGTGGTGTCTCCTTATTGGTGGTCAGACATTAGCTGCTCTGGTGATGTGGCAGCTCCAGATTGGCCCGCGAGTGATGCCTCGACTGACTGGGCATGAGTGTTTAGGGTGAAGCCTAGCGTATAAAAGGCTCTCAGCGGGTCACGAGGGCACGCTAGTGTCATTTATATTTTGGTGTGTGTGAGTGGATACTCTACCACTCTGTTTGCATGCTTTCTGGTGTTTGTCTGTGCCCAGAGAGTGTACACGTTGGCAGGATGGTAAAACACTTATGTGGTTCTGTATCCATGGTTCAATGCCTGAGTCTCTAGTCTGCTACATGCTTAGGATGCCAGTCAGGCACAAATTCAGTAATGTCAGGACTGGGGTAACTAGCCACTTGGCTTAGCATCTGTTTCGTCCAACTGGGTGTGCAGCCATTTACGACCACTCTTTGGGTCCGATCACTAAGCCAGTTATGAGTCCACCTAACAGTTGCCTTGTCCATTCCATGCTTAGTCATTTTTTCAATAAGGATTGTGTGAGATACTTTGTCAAATCCTTTGCTGAAGTCAAGATATACTATATCTACAGCATTTCCCTGATCCACCCAGTCAGTGATTCTGTCATAGAAGGAAATTAAGTTAGTCTGACATGACTTATTAGCTACAAACCCATGCTGACTCTGTTTAATCAATTCATTTTTATCCAGGTACTTACATACATGTTATTTAATAATTTGTTCAAAGATCTTTCCTGGTATAGAAGTCAGACTCTCTGGCCTATAGTTGCCTGGGTCCACCTTCTTCCCCTTTTTGAAAATAGGAACAACATTTGCTTTTCTCCAGTCTTCTGGGACTTCTCCTGTTCTCCAAGAATTTTCAAAGATTATGGAGAGTGGTTCAAAAATTTCTTCTGCTATCTCCTTCAGTACTCTGGGGTGTAATTCATCTGGTCCTGGAGACTTGAATTTATTTAGGTTAGCTAAGTGTTTCCTCACTATTTTTCTGTTTATAGATATTCTGGATGCTTCTATTCTCTTAATAGGACACTGAAGATCAGGTGATGTTACATTTCCTATCTGAGAGAAAACAGATACAAAATAGGAATTTAAAAGTTTGGCCTTCTCAACATCCTGTCTTACCATTTCATCATTTTCATCCTGTAAAAATCCTATAGCATCTTTGACTTTTTTTTATCCCCCAAGTACTTTTTTTATTGCTTTTTGACGTCTCTTGCAAACCTTAATTCATTGTCAGCTTTAGCTAATCTGATCACAAATCACAAAGAATGACCTCCAATCACAAATAATGTAATTCAAGACAGGTACAAGGAAAAAAATATATATACATGTACAAGCATATAACATACAAAAAACAGCAAATGAACAATACAAATGCATCAATACATGAATACTAATATATAAGCATGATAACATTTCTGAAATTCCTACGTTTCAGCTGTTTTTGTGACCAATTTGATTATCCAATATGTTTCTCTCAACCGAAACCTTTTCCTCCAGTCACCTCCTCTATGGGCAGAGTTAAAGAGGTTTTCCCACAAAGTTATTTTTAAAGTTGATTTTAATCAATACATCTTGGAATAATAATAAGATCCACAATTGGATGTTTAACCCCTTTACCTCCCAAGGTGGTTTGCATGTTAATGACCAGGCTAATATTTACAATTCTGACCACTGTCACTTTATGACTTAATAATTCTGGAACGCCTCAATGGATCCCACTGATTCTGAGACTGATTCATGATAGTTGTAAAATTTCCTCAATATAATTTTGGAAGGAAGTTATAAGGGTTAAACGTTGACCAGTGATTAGGGTTGAACATTCCGATACTGCAAATATCGGTATCGGCCGATATTGGCTGTATCGGAATTCCGATTCCGAGTTCCGATATTTTCGTCATATCGGATACCGGAATCGGGATGTCACTGTCACTGTCAGTGTCCGTCTGTCGGGTCTGTCAGGAGTCAGCGGCACTTACCTGGCAGAAGATCTCCGGCGGTCACGTCCTGGACTGCTTCATGGCCGTCATCCTCTTCTCCCCGGCGGTCACATGCAGTTTCTCGCGATAACTGCAGTGACTGCTGGGTAATCCCGGCCGTAAAGCAGTCAGTCCGATGACGTCACCGCCGGGGAAGCAGGTAATCAGCTGTGCTGCGTTGCAATGACAGGCTCTGCCTGTCATTGCGATGTAGCAGAGCTGGATCGTCGTGGGACTGTCGTTATGGACTGCGTCGGACAGGTGGTATACTGTTGGTTTGTTTTTTTTCTTTTTTTACAGGAGATCGATGGCGTCGCAGGAATGAGAGTACAATAAAAAAAATGAAAACTGTGTTGTCTCTTTTATTTCATTAAAAGACTTTTTTCTTGCTGTGTCTTTTTTTTACACATTTAAAAACTTTGGGATTAATAATGGATCGGTGTCTTATTGACGCCTCTCCATTATTAACCGGGCTTATTGTCACCGTGCAATCAACGGTGACATTAACCCCTTATTACCCCACTTGCCACCGCTACAGGGCAGTGGGAAGAGCCGGGTAAAGTGCCACAATTGGCACATCTTTTGATGCGCCAAATGTGGGGCTGCTGTAGCCTGGTATTATCAGGCTGTTGAGGGCCAAAATCCATGGGCCTTGACAGTCTTTTAATACCAGGCCGCAGCAGTCTGCATTTTACTTGGCTGGTTAACAAAAATAGGGGGACCCCTACGCCGTTTTTTTTTCGAGGGGATCCCCTATTTTTGTTAACCAGCCAAGCTAAGCAGACTGCTGTGGCCTGGTATTATCAGGCTTGCAAGGTCCATGGATATTGGATCCTTACCAGCCTGAAAAACCAGGCCTCAGCGGTCTGCTTCATCTGGCTGGTTAACAAAAATAGGGGGGACCCCACGCCAATTTTTTTCGAGGGGATCCCCTATTTTTGTTAATCAGCCAAGATATGCAGACTGCTGTGGCCTGGTATTATCAGGCTGGCAAGGTCCATGGATCTTGGCTCCTTAACAGCCTGAAAATCCAGGCCTCAGCGGTCTGCTTCATCTGGCTGGTTAACAAAAATAGGGGGGACCCCACGCCATTTTTTTTTCGAAGTGAACCCCTATTTTTGTTAATCAGTTCCCTCTGACGTCACTGATGGTGTCCCTGGCTGACCTGAAGTGAAAGTGGGAAGCAATCAATTAAGCTTTCCACTTCCTCTCCTGTCAGCCAGGAGAGGAGCTCATTCATTTGGGGGTTCACTGTGAGGCTGCAGCATTAGCTGCGGTCCCTGCAGTAAACATTAACCCTTTCTGAAGGATTACACCGTGGGACCTGACTGTGCATCGGATTGGTAAGAATAATTTTGCTTTATTATTTTATTTTTATTACAGGAAATGGTTTTAGCAGTCAAATAAAAGATGGTCAAAAACTGTGTGATTATTTCATTAAACTTCTTTTTTATTAAAGTGTGTGTGTTTGATTTTTCTTTCATACAATAGGATTAATAATTGATAGTTGTCTAATTGACAGCTCTCAATTATTAACCTGGCTTAAAGTGACCTTTCAATTGCAAGGTCATTTTAACCCCTTATTAACCCATTCGCCACCGCTACAGGGCAATGGGAATAGACGGGCAAAGTGCCAGAAAGGGCAAATCTAATTAGAGATTTGCCCTTTCTGGGGTGTCTGGGGGCAGATGTTAAGTAGCCGGGGGGGGCCAAAAAAAATGGTCCCTCTCTGGGCTATTATTATCTGCCCCCACTCACTGGCTTTGTCTGTCTGGTTGCGAAAATAGGGCGGGAGCCCACGCATTTTTTTTCAGCAATTTTACACCTCATATATATATATATACATGTCATTGAATTTGTGACACATATATATATATATATATTTATAGTTCATACACTTCTACATAGTATAATAGCCGCTAATTCAATTGCCGGCTTTTGTGAAAATGCAGAACCCGACATGAAATGACACTTGGTGTACATAGGGTTAACCATGTCTTTTCATGTCGTTTGATATCTGATTTGCACAAATAATTACATGAGTGTAAGTGTGCAAAATTTCACACCTGTAGGGGTTAATTAAAGGTGTATATTCGTAGCAAAAAAGTCCGTTTTTTTTACAACGAATTTACACCTTTAATTAACCCCTACAGGTGTGAAATTTTGCACACAGCCACTCATGTAATTGTTTGTGCAAATCAGATAGCAAACGACATGAAAAGACATGGTTAACCCTATGTACACCAAGTGTCATTTCATGTCGGGTGCTTCTGTCTTTTCACAGAAGCCGACTTTACCCGGCAATTGAATCAGAGGATATTTTACTATGTAGAAGTGTATAAACTATACATATATGTATATATATATGTCACAATGACATGTATATATATATATATTCTATATGTGTATATTTAGTGTTTACAAGGAAAGAAAGAGGTTTTTTTAGTTGCGATATTTTGTTCCCATAGACTTACATGGGACTTCCGGTATCGGTATCGGGTATCGCCGATATTTTAATGGTATCGGCGATACCATTCCGATTCCGATACTTTTGGATATCGGAAAGTATCGCTCAACTCTACCAGTGATTTCTCAATTTTCCAACAAAATTTACAAAACCAATTTTTTTAAGGACCAACTCACATTTGAAGAGACTTTGAGGGATCTATGTTATACCCAAAAATGACACCATTCTGAAAACTGCACCCCTCAAGGTACTCAAAACCATTCAAGAAGTTTATTAACCCTTCACATGCTTCACAGAAATTTTTGGAATGTGGAAAAAGAAATAAACTTTTAACTTTTTTCACAAAAAATTTAATTTGGACCCAATTTTTTTATTTTCACAAGTGTAACAGGAACTAATGGACCACAAAATTTGTCCTTATTGTAGCTCAGATTTTGTCAGAATGGTTTGAGGGTCCCATGTCATATTGCCAGAGCCCCTGAGGTGCCAGTACAACAGAAACCCTCTACATGTGAACTCATTTACAAACTACACTCCCCTATGAATCCATCTAGTGGTGCAATGATGATATTGACACCACATGTGCCTCACAGAATTTTATACCATTGAGCCGTGAAGAAAGAATAAATTACATTTTTACCACTAAAATGTTGCTTTAGCCCCAAGTTTTCAATTTTGTCTAAGGGCTAATAGGATTTTTTTTCAACAAACTGAGGTCCATTTTTTCCTGAGTGCTCCAATACCCTACATGTAATCAGGAAATATTTTTCAGGCACAGTGCAAATCTCAGAATAGAAGAAGCTTCATGTTATGGTTTGCAGGTGCCATGACCCACTGGGAGAGCCCTTGAGTTGCCAGAACAGCAGAACCCCCCAAAAGTGATGACATTTTACTAACTATACCATTCAATGAATGCATCTAGGGTGCAGTGATCATATTAACACTATGGGTGTGTCACAGAATTTTATATCATCGATTAGTGAAGAAAAAATAACTACATTTTTACCCCCAAAACTTTGTTTAGCCCCAGAATTTACATTTTTACACAAGAAATGGGTAAAAATGGCACCATAATTTTACTCACAGTTTCTACTGAAAGTGACAATTACCCCATATGTGGCTGTACAGTACTATTTAGCCATAGGGAGATACTCGGGAAGGACGGAGCGCTATTTGAATCCTGGAGTGCAGATTTTCCTAGAATAGTTTGCAGACTCCTTATACAGAGTGTAAGTGCTAGAAGAGCCAAATCCCTCCCTCAAGTGACCCCATTTTGAAAATTATACCCCTTTGGGAATTTATCTACAGGTGTAGGGTCGATTTTGACTTCATAGATGTTTTCAAGAAACAAGCAGCAATGAATGTTGCTGAGTGACAATTGCAACCATAATTGCAACCTGCCGTTGTAGTGACCAGTATGCTGTAGTGATCAGTACTTTGTATTGACCAGTACCTTATAGTGACCAATACGTTATACCCAGTTCATGCTTCTGGAGACATGCACCAGTAAGTTAGGCGAGCTCTCATCGCTTCAGAAATGCCAGACACGTGGACGCTATATGTCGTTTAGGTACACTGTGGGGCTCAGAAGGGAGGGGGGAATTTGGATTTGGGAACACAGAATTTGTTGAATTTGCTTTGAGTGGTGAGGCGCCATTTTGCTTTTTCAGAGCATTTGTGCTGCTAGTAATATGGCAGCCCCCTATATTTCCGTTAACATATGACAGACCTGAGTGAGGGCTTGCTTTTTTGTGGATTGAGTTGAAGCTTCTGTTAATAACATTTTACATAATGTTGTGGATCACATTTATCCTGCGCTCTACACTGAGAACTTACATCAGGGTTTCCATTTAAATCTCTGAGTAACGTGATTCAGATGATACCCTCCAGGGATCCATTCAAAATAATGAGGCAGCAGAGTTACTCTGGACTCCGTCTAGCCTCTGTTCAGCGGTGTCCTTCTCTTCGGAAGTGCTCAAAACTGTGACCAACAGCACTTTTATGTAAACCTAAAATGATCAAAGATCCTAAAAGGAACAAAGGTCCTATGGTGTGTATAGTTCATCCATCTGCCTCATTATAGGGAATCTTCCGATGGGGTTTAATCTGAATCACGCATTTCAGAGATTTACACGGAGACCCAAGATAAGCGCTCAGGGCAGAGCACGGGATAAATGCGTGCTGAGCCTTACTGCGATCTTTGGGAGGAAGAATGAACAAATCAACAGCAGGTGAAGAATTGGTTTTATTGTTTTCTCACACCATTCCTTAAGTAGTAAAACTGGTATGGCAACTTTATTCTTCAGGTCGATGCGATTAAAGTGATACCAGATTTATTTAGTTTTTTTATGTTTGGCGGCTGTCACACACTAAAATATGCTTTTTATTGCATCACCATATTTTGAGAGCTATAATTTTACCATATTTCAGCTGATACAGTCATATGAGGGCTTGCTTTTTGTGGAACGAGTTTAAATTTTAAAGGTACCATTTTCAGTCACATGACATTTTTTGTTAGCTTTCTATTTCGAGTTTTTGGAGGCAGAATGAACAAAAACTATGGATTTTTTATGTCACTCCGTGTGGTAAAATTCATAAAACAGTTTTATTCTTTAGGTCAGTATGATTGCAGCAGCGATACCACATTTATATCTTTTGTTATGTTTTTGTGTTTTTACACAATAAAAACTATTTTATAGAAAAAAATAATTATTTTTCAATCACTTTATTCTGAGTGCGATGTTTTTTAAATTTTTCCACTGATGGAGCTGTATGACTGCTTTTTTTTTGCAGCAGATGACGTTTTCAGCAGTACCATGATTATTTATATTCATTTTTTTGCGTTTCATTCCACTTTTTGTTTGGCAGTATGATAATAAAACATTGTTTTTTGCCTTGTTTTTTATTTTTTTTTATGGTGAGGTTAACTAGTAGGACAGTTTTGTAGGCTAGGGCGTTCCGGACATGGCGATACCAAATATATGTACTTTTATTGTACTATAAAATATATGTATATATGTACTATTGGCGATAGTAGTTAATGAACCCCATAAAACGCTGCACCGCTTTAAGAGAGTGGGGTTCTTGCCAATCCATTACCGCCTGCTGTTTGGCAGGATCCATAGCCAATCCCTGGGCGGAGATGATATAGCCCAGGAAAGGTAAAGACTCCTGCTCAAACACGCACTTCTCCAATTTTGCATATAGGGAATTTGCCCGCAAGAGGTCGAAAATCTTGCAGACATCTCTTCGATGGGAATCTATATCTGGAGAAAAGATGAGAATGTCGTCCAGATAGACTACCACAGAGGTGGCAAGCATATCCCGGAAGATGTCATTTACAAAGTCTTGGAAGACAGCTGGAGCATTACAGAGCCCGAAGGGCATCACCAAGTATTCGTAATGCCCGTCCCTGGTGTTGAATGCCGTCTTCCATTCGTCCCCCTCACGGATGCGAATCAGGTTATACGCTCCCAGCAGATCTAACTTGGTAAATACCCTTGCTCCCCGAAGCCTATCAAAGAGCTCAGAGATCAGCGGCAAAGGGTATTTATTTTTCACGGTGATAGCGTTAAGACTCCTATAGTCTATACACGGACGTAACTCTCCATTCTTCTTCTGCACGAAGAAGAACCCCGCTCCCGCTGGTGATACTGACTTCCTAATGAATCCTCTTGCCAAGTTCTCCTGAATATATTGGGACATAGCCTCTGTTTCAGGGAGAGAGAGGGATAAATCCTTCCCCTAGGAGGTTCAGCTCCAGGCAAGAGATCGATAGGACAGTCATAGGGGCGATGAGGCGGAAGAGTCTCTGCAGCTCCCTTGGAGAATACGTCTGCGTAAGACCAGTAAACCTTGGGAATCGGAGTGAGGTCAAAGGGTATCTCTGTGGTGGTGACCAGAACGCTGTCCCTAACGCATCTGCCTTTACATGATTCACCCCAACCCATAATTCTCCCAGAAGACCACTCAATATGGGGAGAGTGGTGGCGGAGCCAGGGTAATTCCAACAGAACCTCGTCCATTCCTTCAGGAAGGACAAAAAGAGATACATTCTCCTGATGGGATGGCGACACAGACAGGGGAAGAGGAACAGTCTGATGGGTGATTGGTGAGGACAGAATTGATCCATTTACCACTCTAACCGACACTGGCTTGGTGAGCTTCACCAGGGGTATGTTGTGGCGAGAAGCAAAGGTGGAAGACACAAAATTTCCCTCTGCCCCAGAATCCACACAGAGCTTGACTGGAAGAGTGGATGGACCTATGGTAATTGTCCCTTTAAGAAGCACTTTCGGAACAAAAGCCGTTGCGTCCAGTGACCCTGCTTTCATGCTTACTGGACACGGCCGTTTTCGCAACCGCTGTGGACATTGGTTGGCATAATGCCCCTGCTGCTGGCACACACTACAGACCATGGAAGCTCGAGCGGCCTGAGACTTAGGTCCCACTCTAGTAGCCTCCATGGCCTCCTGGGGGTCGGACACCTGAACGGGGGATTCCAGAAGTTTGGCAAAGGTGGGAGCCAGCCAAAACCTCTGCCTACACTGGGCCCGCTACAACCTCCGCTCGTGAAAACGGAGGTCGATGCGGGTAGAGATGTATATAAGCTTCTCCAGTGAGGCCGGAATCTCCCTGGTGGCCAAAGCGTCCTTTACATGATCAGCCAGACCTCTCCAGTATACCAGAATGAGGACTTTATCTGGCCATTCTAACTCGGAGGCCAGTGTCCGGAATTGGACTGAAAACTGACTGACCATGGACGAACCCTGTGACATTGCCAGCAGTTGGAGCGCCGTATCGTGGGTGACCTGAGGGCCTAAAAAGACCTTTCTAAGAGCCTCCAGAAACCAAGGAGCTCTCCGCGCCACACGATCGTCGCGCTCCCACAGCGGCATTGCCCATTCCAACGCTCTGCCCGACAGAAGTGAAACTATGAAACCCACTTGTGCCCGCTTCGTGGGAAAACGTGCAGCCAGAAGCTCGAGCTGGATAGAGCACTGGCTTACGACTATTTACAGTCACCAGAAAACTTGTCTGGCAGTGGGAGATGGGATAAGGTCAGAGCAGAGGTGGCGGAGGACAAACTGGCAGCCTGAACAGCGACTGCGGTAACATCCACAGCTGAGGTTGTGAGCTCGAGAGCCGCCAACCTACCCTCCAGCTGCTTAATGAACTGCCGTAGACGCTGGTCGTCCACCATTTTACTAGCCAGACCCTGGCGCTAGTATTATGTTATGGTCTGCGGAACGCACCTAATAGATAATGTAGAGAGGTGTGTTCGCAGCCCGGGGTCCACCATGCAGGCAGAGCCTGCTGCTAGTAAGATGGCGTGAGTAGCGAACTCTGTTATCCCGCAGAGTCGATAAAATAAACGCCGTAGCGCGCTGTGACAGTTAGGCTAAGTGCACACGATCAGGAATAATTGCGTTTTTTTCGCGGTTTTTCCGCGGTTTTCCGCGGTAAAAACGCGATAAAAACGCAAGCATTAAGCATCCTATACATGTTAATTGATTCCGCATGTTTTGGCCACATGTTGCGTTTTTTTCCGCGAAAAAAACGCTTTGCGGAAAAAATAGCAACATGTTCATTAATTTTGCGGAATGTAAGCGGTTCATGTGCGGTGGTACCCAGGGTCTGGAGGAGAGGAGACTCTCCTCCAGGCCCTGGGTACCATATCCCTGGTAAAACAATAATTAAAATAAAAAATAATGATATTCTCACCTTCCGGCGGCCCCCGCAGCCTTCCCGCGGCCCCCGCAGCCTTCCCGCCTTCAGCGACGCTCCCGGCAACTTCCGGTCCCAAGAGTCCTTTGCGAGAATCACCCAGATGGCATAGCGGTCTCGCGAGATGCTACGTCATCGGTGTGATTTGTCGCAAAGCATCCTTGGGACCGGAGTTGCCGGGCGCGTCGCTGAAGGCGGGAAGGCTGCGGGGGCCGCCGGAAGGTGAGAATATCATTATTTATTATTTTTTTATTATTTTTACATTAGATCTTTTTACTATTGATGCGACATAGGCGGCATCAATAGTAAAAAGTTGGTCACACTTGTCAAACACTATGTTTGACTCGTGTGACCAACCTGTCAATCAGTTTTCCAAGCGATGCTACAGATCGCTAGGAAAACGCTAGCATTCTGCAAGCTAATTACGCTTGCAAAACGCTATTATTCTGGCGGGAATCAGCATACAAAAAACGTGCGTATTTCCTGCGGGAGAAGTGCGGGATTGCCGCGGAAATTTCCGCGGCAATTCCGCAACGTGTGAACTTAGCCTAAGTGCGAACTCTGTTAATCCACAGAGCCGCTAGCGGGAATGCCACAGCGCTATATGGCGATAAGTGCGAACTCACTTAGCTTCAGTGAGCCGCAAGGTAAAACACTAGGGCACTGACTAGCGTTTTAAAGCGAACCCTGTTGCTTCACAGAGTCGCTGAGTAACCCTACTGGGTCTAGGTATACGGTTAACTGCTGTGCGGATAGCAGTCGGTGATCATGCAGTCAGAACACAAGCAATAATCTCCTCACCGGAGCAGCCGGTATTCTAATGGCGTTTTCAGCCGAACCCTGAACACGTGCATTCAATCTCCTCACCGGAGGTGCCGGCATTCTAGGGGCTTATTTCAACCAGACCTTACCACATGCATACATGACCACACTGGTGCAAGCACGTAACGGATTTGATACTAGCGCATGGCGGCCCAGACATGCCACACTTTTATAGTAGCAACTGCAGGACCTACCAGAAAAGGACCAATGCGAAACCATTCCAGAACACGTAGTTTCAGGACCTTCCTGGTGGACCAATGGGAGTCGCTGCTGTAACCGAGCATGTGACCCCTGATCTCCAATGGGAGATCTTGCCCTGGGCATGCTCAGATGGAGAAAACAGGGACTTAGTTCCCGAACTGCTTGCTCCAGCACTGGTTATAATAGAGGAACCAGGAAAGACCGCAACAAGCCTCTGCACAGTGTTAAACTGGGCGAGACGCTGGGACCGACGTCTCTGCTGAGCAGGCTCCACTGCGGCTGGAGATGGATGGGGGACTGCAGCGGGATTGGCTCGAGATTCCCCTTGTGCAGCAGTGGGAACTTGATCCCTAACACCTAATGATTAAAATGATCTATGCCAGAAACGTGTAAGAGTAACTTCAACTCGTTCAATGATGGATATATTTTAATCAAATGGATTAAAGCTTTTAATATTTTTATGCACACCTCTCCTATCTGGACCTTGTTCTTTTGCACTATCCTGTAATAACATTTCCCTTCCTGACCTTCATCCTGTAAAAATGTTCCTCTTCCTGACCCCCATCCTGTAATAACATTTCCCTTGATTGTACCCATACTTTAATAATTTCCTCCATCCTTGTACCATCCTATAAATATTTACCCCTTACTTGCACTAATCCTCACAATGCCCCCCATACTTCAATAATGTTCTCCATCTTGACCCCCATCTTGTAATAATATTCCTCATCCTGTTACCATCATATAATAAAATTTTCCCTCCTGGCCCCAGCCTGTAATAATGGATTTTGCAAATGTATACTTTTCCTTATTAATCATGTAATTTCACTATTGCACTACTTGCACATTGATGAAAAAAATAAAGCAGTTATTATACAATCTGATAAGAAAGATTGGGAGCAGTTGTTAGTCATGAGAGCATAATTCTAACTAAAGGATGTTCTCAGTAAAGATTATGAAGCTGAATTACAGATATGATATATATGATAGGAGATTTTTTCTGGTCTTACAGAGATGGAGAAGTCGATACAAACAGAAGAGGGGAAGCCACCGGTAGGTATATAGACGATTAATGCAATAGTGTAATATAAAGTTGTAATAATTCTTTCTTATACATGACTATAGGAAATGTTAGTAACTTTAAACTTTAATAAGAATGTAATTTACTAAGCCATTTGCAGCGGTTTCTTTTAGACACATAGTAAGAAAAAGAATCATCTGCTCTATTGAGTCACAGAAGCCTCAAACTGCAACAGCTCAAAATGGAATAGGAAACGATCAACTGCGGCAACTAAATGATACATGGGCAGGGTCTTTCCAAATATAACACCCCATTTATTTGTTTTCTTTGGTTTAATAAAGGGCTACAGGCTAGAAGAGCCTGTTTGACGATCTCCAGGCAGGGTTAGTTTTTGGAGCTCTACTGCTGGCAATAGAGAATGGCATTGCAGCCTTTTTAGTCAACGCTGTCGCGGGGATGTCATCAGCATGTGCAATGACATCACCGAGACAGCATTTACACTCCGGCCATAACAAAAAGCTGAGACAATTAAATATGTATGAAAAGTTGAGTATTACATTTTTTTCTATAAAATGAATAAAATATGAGTTAGAGAGAGGAAAGTAAGATTAATAGAGGATGGGGGTTGGAGAAAAGTAATGATAATGATTTGAGGATGGGGTGTTAGAGAAGACATTATAATGAAATAATGGTGAGGGTGGAATAGAAGACATTATAGTGAATCAAGGGTGGAGGGTAGAACAGAAGAAATTATAATGAATTGACGGTGGGGCTTCGAGAGAGGATATTATATTATAATTAGAGATGAGCAAATATAGTCGGCTCTCTCTTTATTCGGCACGCTAATAGAGCTTACCGAATAGCTGCTGTGGGAAAATGGATACCTTGAGCTCTCCCATATCAGGTGTCAGGCGCTGCAGCTGTGTGACAGTCACAACACATGCATGGAGAGCCTGTGTGTTGTGAATGTCACAGAGCCACGACACATGCAGCTGCGGTGCCGGACACATGATTATCAAGAGCGCTCCAGGTATCCGGGTTCCAGTTGCAGCTAGTCTATTAGCGAGCTGAATAAGGAGGGAGCCGACAATGTTCGCTCATCTCTAATTATAATAAATTGAGGGTGGGTGAGAGGAGGGGCATGCAATTATAATGATTTTAGGGGCATGTAAATTTAATGAATTGATGAGTGGGAGGTGCACAGTGGTGGGGTGTTGAGGACACAGGAGCATGGCTGATAATGAATAGGAGCAGTGCAAATTAGCACCTTATACTTAACAGGAGGCACATTAGTGGATTATCCATTTATATTTGGATAGTGGGTTGCATTATAGTGAATTGTATATTAATGGTTGGTGCACATCTGTATTCGGCAGCACAGTGTGGGTGGACTTCTTATTCAGGAAACAAATGTCCACATATATAAGAACGTTTATGTGTGGCCCAGCTATGTAAGGCACGCACATAAAATCCAGGAGAATGCACAGGAAGGTAACCGCAAAAGCTTGTTATCTATTCACGTCACTCACCCTTTCAGACACACCCACCAGGGGTGTAGGAGGGAGTGACACTTAGCAGAGCTCAGTCTGTTTCCTGTCTGAGAAGAGCTCAGACCAGTCAGTTTCCTGTCTTCAGACAGTGCAGTTCAGTGCCAGTTGAGTCTGGACTTGGAGGGAGAGGAGAGAGGACTGAATCCTCGCAGAGCTAGCGTAGCTCACCTGACAAAGAAGTGGAGGCTGGTACGGGTGAAGTGAATCATCCTAGCCTGGTCAGAGCTACCCTTAGTGAGTACCTCAATAGAAGCTGAAACTAGGAGGATACTGAGAGCTGCTCAGCGAGCTCTGGAGAAAGCTGACATTACCATCGAAGCTACAAGTGCTTATGCTAGGAGCGAGAGCAGGGCGAAGGGCATAGTGGAGAAGACAGAGAGAAGTGCTTCAGGTATTGGATTGCCTGCACTAAATCACCGGACACCGGAGTCCGAAGCGTTGCTAGTATTTCAAACATAGTAACAAGATAACCGGAGGCATCTGGACTACAGGTCGCAGAGAGCAGCCCTAAGTGTCTATACGTAATCGGAGTCAGGAGGGACAGGGACTTTTAGCAGGGCCCTGCATAGAAGGACTCTGTTCTCACCATTCAGAAGGCTCCACCACAACGTCGGCCGGGCTTGTCAGCTATTGAGAAAGCTGGAGATAACAGAGTTAACTTCGCTTCAGGCAAGTTGGACTCACATACATATTGAAGTAAAGGAGGCCTCTAACCTGCTCAGCGGTTACCCGAGTGTGCATTCTCCACCCCAACCAGCTCCCCGGGATCTTCTTGAAACACCTTCAAGTAAAAGGTATGAAAAGAAACTGCATTGTGTGTGACTGAATTCTTAACTACACCCTGCATCATCACCATAGACTTCCAGGGACCAGTCTCACCTGTGGGAGACTTACCACCCAGCTGCCCCATAACATCCCCTGTGAAGATCATTATAGCAGCGCTGGTCCAATTAACCAGATACCACAGGTGGCGTCACGAACTATCTATCCTAATAATCCCCTGTAAATATCCCCCATCGCTTGACTGCCAGGGCCACGGACCGAGTCCCGCTGCCAGTGACAACTCCCATAGAAATCAATGGGCTCGGCTCCGAGTACCCCATAGCCCTGGTATCCACAATTGTGGAGCGAGTCATTTATATTTTCAGGGCGCGGTGATCAGTGCTTCAAACCGCAATGACCGAGTACCGGCGTTGTGACGTTGGACATGAAGTTTTGACAAGATGAAGAAGAATAGAAATGTAATTAGACCAGAAATGAGCAAAAAGTTACAGGATGTAAATATTTACTCTACATAAGGAGCTGTATAGGCTAATATTTACACGGACCGGCCAGCGGCACTAAACGACCACCAAATGGTAAACCATTACTGATCGGCAGTCGGTTACTGTGGTCTGTCTGTGTAAACAGGCAATTAAAGGTGTGGTCCAAAACAAAATGTATCTATTTAATGTCATAATCTAATATTTTTTTCTAAAATACTTTAAATAAAAATTTCATAGCCTTCCCTAACTACACTAACTACTTTATTTTTTTCTACTACTTTTTTTATTACGTTTATTTTGTGAATTCTAGTGCATGCTGGGCCACTCAAGCATAGCGTTATCAGGGGGCAGAGTCTGCAGTCACTGCCTGAGCCTATGCCCCATTTCTGAAATAAAGCGTCATCAGTGACCTCAGGGGCAGGACTTAATCTCTGCTCTACTGAACATGCGTTGGTTTTCAATTCTGATGGACGCTCAGTAGATTCCTATTGCTGTGCACTAGTGTTGAGCATTCCGATACCGCAAGTATCGGTATCGGCCGATATTCGCGTTATCGGAATTCCGATACTTAATTCCGATACTTTTTCAATATCGTATACCGGAATCGGAAGTTCCCATAATTCTTTGAGAGGCAATGTGATTTTAGTCAGCCAATGAGGAATCCTACGAAGTGTGGGCACATCCTGTAATGCTGCGGTCATCTTAACTAATGGCATGGCTGTGATTGGCTGCTGAAATGATGTCAGAATGCACTATAAAAGGCGCCGCAGCCATTTTAGCGTCACTGTGCTGTGAACTCAGTTAGGGACAGAACGCTGCTGTGCTCACTCTGAGGGACAGTTAGATATTGCGATTTTGTGTACTACTGTGCTTGAGGCAGGCTAGTTTACCAACCGCTGTGTAAAGCTTCATTTTGCCAGTGTTGTTTTAACAGCTCTGTGCAAGGTGTGTGTGTGACAGTGCAGGTGACGCTGCAGTTTGCTCTGCATCCACCGCTGTTTGTAGGCATCTGCACGTGTCACTGACTCTTTTTTTTTTTATTTTATTTAGTGGAATTGGTGCAGCTCCATTATATTAGAAAAAAATCAAATCTATTAGTGTGACGTGCTTCCATCCGTATACAATACATTGGTTGCAAACACTATAGAAGTACAGAAAGGAGCTTTTCACAGATAGTGAATAGTTGTGTTTCAGTGTTCACTGCAGTCTGTGAGGTTTTGATTTTTTGAGTGCAGATCACGCTCCAGTTAGTTCTTCAACCACTGCTGGTTGTAGTCTGCTGAGCGTGTGTCACTGCCTCATCCTTCACATTTTTCTCTAATTGGTGCTGCTCCATTTTAGTGGAAAAAAATCTAATCTATTAGTGTGACGCGCTTCCATCCGTATACAATACATTGGTTGCAAACACTATAGAAGTACACAAAGGAGCAGCCTTTCACAGATTGTGGACAGTTGTGTTTCAGTGTTCACTTCAGTCTGTGTTTTTTACTTTTTTGAGTGCACATCACGCTCCAGTTACTTGTTCAA
Organism: Oophaga sylvatica; assembly: GCA_033576555.1. Classification (NCBI taxonomy): domain Eukaryota; kingdom Metazoa; phylum Chordata; class Amphibia; order Anura; family Dendrobatidae; genus Oophaga; species Oophaga sylvatica. The sequence continues at coordinate 429,514,818 of JARQOD010000003.1, read as the reverse complement.
GCACTGCTGCTTGTACTCTGCTGAGCGTGTCTCAGTGGCTCATCCTTTTCATTTATCTCCAATTGGTTCTGCTACATTCCATTTAAAATAAATCTAATCTATTAGTGTGACGCGCTTCCATCCGTATACAATACATTGGTTGCAAACACTATAGAAGTACACAAAGGAGTAGCCTTTCACAGATTGTGGACAGTTGTGTTTCAGTGTTCACTTCAGTCTGTGTTTTTTACTTTTTTGAGTGCACATCACGCTCCAGTTACTTGTTCAAGCACTGCTGCTTGTACTCTGCTGAGCGTGTCTCAGTGGCTCATCCTTTTCATTTATCTCCAATTGGTTCTGCTACATTCCATTTAAAATAAATCTAATCTATTAGTGTGACGCGCTTCCATCCGTATACAATACATTGGTTGCAAACACTATAGAAGTACACAAAGGAGTAGCCTTTCACAGATTGTGGACAGTTGTGTTCAGTGTTCACTTCAGTCTGTGTTTTTTACTTTTTTGAGTGCACATCACGCTCCAGTTACTTGTTCAAGCACTGCTGCTTGTACTCTGCTGAGCGTGTCTCAGTGGCTCATCCTTTTCATTTATCTCCAATTGGTTCTGCTACATTCCATTTAAAATAAATCTAATCTATTAGTGTGACGCGCTTCCATCCGTATACAATACATTGGTTGCAAACACTATAGAAGTACACAAAGGAGTAGCCTTTCACAGATTGTGGACAGTTGTGTTTCAGTGTTCACTTCAGTCTGTGTTTTTTACTTTTTTGAGTGCACATCACGCTCCAGTTACTTGTTCAAGCACTGCTGCTTGTACTCTGCTGAGCGTGTCTCAGTGGCTCATCCTTTTCATTTATCTCCAATTGGTTCTGCTACATTCCATTTAAAATAAATCTAATCTATTAGTGTGACGCGCTTCCATCCGTATACAATACATTGGTTGCAAACACTATAGAAGTACACAAAGGAGTAGCCTTTCACAGATTGTGAATAGTTGTGTTTCAGTGTTCACTGCAGTCTGTGAGGTTTTTTATTTATTTTTTTTTTAAAATGCAGATCACGCTCCATTTACTTCTTCAACCACCGCTGCGTGTACTCTGCTGAGTGTCTGTCACTGGCTCATCCTTGTCATTTTTCTAAAATTGGTGCTGCTTTATTCTATTTAAAATAATTCAAATCTATTACAGTGACGTGCTTCCATCCGTATACAATACATTGGTTGCAAACAATATAGAAGTACACAAACGGGCCTTTCACAGCTACTGAACATGGGTTTTTAATTTTTAACTAAAATATGTATTTTTTCAAATGACACAAATATAAGTAATGTTGAAGAGGAATAGTCCTACATCCATTGTTTGCACAATATTACAGGTGTACATCATGTCCCTTAATCAACAATGTATTATTATATTTACTTGTATGCTTTTATTTAAAAGCCAAGAACACAGAAGGATAACCTTCGCACTGCAGCTGTTGTCAAAGTTCAACCCACATTATGCACTTCCAACATTGCAGCATTTGAGGCATGATGTGAGTTGGATTGGTCAAAGTTATGGAGTGAGAAGGTTCACCATCAGTACCCTATAGCATAAGTATGCTTTTGTGTTAGCATTTGTGTTAGACATGTGGATATCTGCCATAATATGTCACAATTATTTAGTTACAGATTTGTTACCAACACTAATCATTGAATGGTTTTAAATTTGACGTTTCACTTGTTTACAGCTTAGAAATAAGGGTGTAGCCTGATATCTATGTGTAGCACTAGCCACTTTAACATGTCATGTTTTTT
>JARQOD010000003.1:429470821-429512921 GCA_033576555.1 Oophaga sylvatica | reverse complement strand
TTTCTGCGTCACACAAAGACACGGTGGTTGGAACCAAAGATCTCAAATTTGGACTCATCAGACCAAAGCACAGATCTCCACTGGTCTAATGTCCATTCCTTGTGTTCTTTTGCCCAAACAAGTCTCTTCTGCTTGTTGCCTGTCCAAAGCAGTGGTTTCCTAGCAGCTATTTTACCATGAAGGCCTGCTGCACAAAGTCACCTCTTAACAGTTGTTGTAGAGATGTGTCTGCTGCTAGAACTCTGTGTGGCATTGACCTGGTCTCTAATCTGAGCTGCTGTAAACCTGCGATTTCTGAGGCTGGTGACTCGATAAACTTATCCTCAGAAGCAGAGGTGACTCTTGGTCTTCTTTCTTGGGGCGGTCCTCATGTGATTCAGTTTCTTTGTAGCTCTTGTTGGGTTTTGCAACTACACTTGGGGACACTTTCAAAGTTTTCCCAATTTTTCTGACTGACTGACTTTCATTTCTTAAAGTAATGATGGCCACTAGTTTTTCTTTACTTAGAATTTGTATTATGGCAAGAAAAAAGCAGCTAACAGTCTATTCAGTGGGACTATCAGCTGTGTATCCACCAGACTTCTGCACAACACAACTGATGGTCCCAACCCCATTTATAAGGCCAGAAATCCCACTTATTAAGCCTGACAGGGCACACCTGTGAAGTGAAAACCATTTCTGGTGACTGCCTCTTGAAGCTCGTCAAGAGAATGCCAAGAGTGTGCAAAGCAGTCATCAAAGCAAAAGGTGGCTACTTTGAAGAACCTAGACTATAAGGCCGGGATCACACATGCGAGTAAATCGGCCGACACTCGCATGTGAAATCCGAGCTCTGGCGCCGGCACTTAGGAGTGGAGCGCGCAGCTGCATATAAATACATGCAGCCGCTCGCTCCACTCCCGAGTGCCGGCGCCAGAGCTGGGATTTCACATGTGAGTGTCGGCCGATTTACTCGCATGTGTGATCCCGGCCTAAGACATATTTTCAGTTGTTACACACTTTTTTGTTAAGTATATAATTCCACATGCGTTAATTCATAGTTTTGATGCCTTCAGTGTGAATGTACAATTTTCATAGTCATGAAAATACAGAAAAATCTTTAAATGAGAAGGTTTGTACAAACTTTTGGTCTGTACTGTATATTTATATAGATTTTTTTTCTCACTTCTATAAGGAGAATTCACTCCCAATCGATGTACAAATCTCATAATGTTAAAAAAGATAGTGATGGTAAAAAATGAACATAATGATGGCTGCATGTGAATTCTTTTGAAATAAAAGTTTAACCTTTTGTGCCCAGTACTGGAAAGGGTCATACCAGGTAAGATGGAGATATAGACTGGTCAATGACCAAAAGGTACTTATAATCACAAAAATTATGATGACAATTATTTTTTATGGAGCAAAAGTTTATTTTTTAAGTCAAAACAAAACAATTTTTTTAGTAGAAAAATTGCTCAGAATGTAAATTGTTGTTGCTTACCACACCTTGAAAAAAAGCACATATTAATGACATTTATAAGGCAATATGAAGCAGCGGGGGTAGGGCAATACACTACAGCCCCTGAGAAAGCAATGAGGCCACTTCAAACGCTAGACAGAGGGAAAGGTTTGTAAGCTGCTATTCTTCCTCCATCACTTGTTAAATCCTTGTAAGCATTCTTTCCAATATTACTAAAAGGGGAATGACAATCGCTGATGCCAAAAATGTCACTACTGATGAATTATGTAGCCATTTTGCCTGGCCTTAGTCAGTGAAACACGTTCCTCATTACCTGCCAGTGGTGGATTTTAAAGCAACAGTATGTCGTTGCAAAATCAGATAGTGCTCAGTCATACCGAACTGTCTCTGCAAATTCAGGTGGCCATTCTTCGATTTGTAAGAAGTTGAAGTGCAGTTCTGGAGAATAATACAAGATGTAACTCAGGATCAGTAATGTAATATATGTACACAGGGACTGCACCAGCAGAATAGTGAGTGCAGCTCTGGAGTATAATACAGGATGTAACTCAGGATCAGTAATGTAATGTATGTACACAGTGACTGCACCAGCAGAATAGTGAGTGCAGCTCTGGAGTATATTACAGGATGTAACTCAGGATCAGTAATGTATGCACACAGTGACTGCACCAGCAGAATAGTGAGTGCAGCTCTGGAGTATAATACAGGATGTAACTCAGGATCAGTAATGTAATGTATGTACACAGTGACTGCACCAGCAGAATAGTGAGTGCAGCTCTGGAGTATAATACAGGATGTAACTCAGGATCAGTAATGTAATGTATGTACACAGTGACTGCACCAGCAGAATAGTGAGTGCAGCTCTGGAGTATATTACAGGATGTAACTCAGTCAGGATCAGTATTAGAATGAATGTACTCAGTGACTGCACCAGCAGAATAGTGAGTGCAGCTCTGGAGTATAATACAGGATGTAACTCAGTCAGGATCAGTAATGTAATGAATGTACTCAGTGACTGCACCAGCAGAATAGTGAGTGCAGCTCTGAGTATAATACAGGATGTAGCAGTATCAGTAAAGTATGGTTAAGCTTCAATAGCACCATTGTTATGTTTCGGTAGCTGAGGAGTGCAGGTAAAAAGGCAATACACCAGAGCGGTTGGAATCTATGAGATTGCAGTACCCTGACTAACCACCACAACTAGAGGCAGCCGTGGAGCGTTCCTACGTTGGTCCTAGACGCCTCGTCACAGCCTGAGAAACTAACTACACCTAAAGGTAGAAAGAGGAAAGCTATCTGCCCCGGAGCAGATCCCCAAAGAGCATAGAAAGCCCCCAAACATGTAATGGCGGTGAGACAAGAAGAAATACAGACACAGACAGAAAATAGTATGAGCAAACGTTGGGGCCCAAACTACCTAAATAGAAAAGGATAGGAAGGGCACTTACTGCAATCCCAAAAACCCCTGAAAAGCACCAACACTACTAATTTCAAAAACACCTGAGATCACACGACCTCTACCACCTAAATTAGTTCTCTGGTGTAACAAAATCAAAACAGCAGCCACTGAAAAAACTGGAAAAAAAGGAAATGTAAAAACATCAGTGGCTGAACTAAACTGAGAGGGCAAAAGCCCCCGGAGGGGACCCAGAAGGCCCCCACAGAAGTGCAGGACAAAATGCAAAAATCAAGCACAAAAACAAAAAGAAGAAAATGTCTTATCTGTTAGCAGGAGATGCAGACACGACACAGCAGGCTACAAAGGAAACAGGAATCAAGAATTGAGACCAGAACAATTGATCACCGGCAACCCTGATGGGAAGGCGACTCCCTTATATAAGACCAGTCAGTAACACCTGATTCCCAATCCTCACAATCTTCACTGGACAGTCCAGTACCGCTTGTAACCACCAGAGGGAGCCTCTGCTTAGAACTCATATCAAGTCCATTCACAACAGTACCCCCCCCTTGAGGAGGGGTCACCGAACCCTCACTTGAGCAACCAGGTCGGTCAGGATGAGTTCTATGATACGCACGGATGAGTCTCCTAGCATGGATGTCCGAAGCAAACACCCAAGAATTGTCCTCCTGACCATAACCTCTCCACTTAACCAAATACTGGAGTTTCCGTCTAGAAAAACGAGAATTCAATATTTTCTCAACCACAAACTCCAGATTGCCCTCAACCAGAACAGGGTCAGGAGGCAAAGCAGTAGGAACCACTGGCTCAACAAACCTCTTCAACAAGGACTTGTGGAACACGTTATGGATCTTAAATGTCCCTGGAAGAAGCAAACGAAAAGAAACAGGATTAATAATCTCCATGATCTTATAAGGTCCAATGAACCTAGGCTTAAATTTAGGAGATGCCACTCTCATAGGAATATTTTTTGAGGACAACCAGACCAAGTCCCCCACTTTAAACCGAGGACCATCAGTCCTATGCCGGTTAGCAAACCGCTGGGCCTTCTCCTGAGAGAGGGACAACCTCTCCACTACCTGGTCCCAAATCTGTTGCATACGCTCCACAACAGAGTCAACACCTGGACAGACAGAAGCCTCCGTCTGTCCTGAAGAAAATCGAGGGTGAAACCCAGAATTACAGAAAAATGGAGACATCAACGTGGCAGAGCTAGCCCTATTATTAAGAGCAAACTCAGCCAAAGGCAAAAAAGAGACCCAGTCATCCTGATCAGCAGACACAAAGCATCTTAGATAAGTCTCCAATGTGTGGTTTGTTCTCTCAGTTTGACCATTGGTCTGAGGATGAAACGCCGAGGAGAAAGACAATTGAACACCAAGTTTAGAACAAAAGGTCCTCCAAAATCTGGAAACAAACTGGACTCCTCTGTCAGACACAATGTTCTCAGGAATGCCGTGTAAACGAACCACGTGCTGAAGGAACAAAGGCACCAATTCAGAGGAGGAAGGCAACTTCGGTAATGGCACAAGATGTATCATCTTGGAAAACCTATCACAAATCACCCAGATGACGGTCATTCTCTGAGAAACAGGGAGGTCGGAAAAGAAATCCATAGAGATATGGGTCCATGGTCTCTTGGGCACAGGCAATGGCATCAACAAACCACTAGAGCGAGAGCAAGGCTTGGAGCGAGAGCAAGTCCCGCAGGACTGCACAAATTCCCTGACATCACGAGACAAGGTAGGCCACCAAAAGGACCGACTAACCAAGTCTCTGGTACCAAAAATTCCGGGATGACCGGCCAACGCGGAACAATGAATCTCAGACATCACACTCTCTTTTCCACTGGTCCGGACAAACAATTTCCCAACAGGGCAGCGCTCGGGCCTATCCTCCTGACACCCCTCCAGAGCCAGTCTCAAATTGGGTGAGATGGCGGAAAGAACTACACCTTCTTTCAAAATAACAGAAGGATCAGATAACTCAGGAGAGTCCGCAAGGAAACTCCTCGAGAGGGCATCCGCCTTAACATTCTTAGTGCCAGGAAGAAAGGAAACCACAAAATTAAAACGTGTGAAAAACAAGGCCCACCTGGCCTGTCTAGGATTAAGTCGCTTGGCAGATTCCAGATAAACCAGATTCTTATGGTCCGTAAGGACCACCACCTGATGTTTGGCTCCCTCCAGCCAATGTCTCCACTCTTCAAAAGCCCACTTCATGGCCAATAACTCCCGATTACCCACGTCATAATTACGTTCAGTAGGAGAAAATTTTCGAGAGAAAAAGGCACAAGGGTTACTTTTAGAGGTCTCTGGATCTCTTTGGGACAAAACGGCACCTGCCCCAATTTCAGAGGCATCAACCTCCACCTGAAATGGCAGAGAAACATCAGGCTGCCGTAGAACAGGAGCAGAAGTGAATCTCTGCTTAAGTTCCTGAAATGCAGAGACTGCCTCAGGAGGCCAATTCACCACATCAGAACCCTTTTTGGTCAAATCAGTTAATGGTTTAACAATAACCGAGAAATTACCAATAAATTTACGATAAAAATTGGCAAAACCCAAAAATCTTTGAAGAGCCTTTAACCCCTTCACCCCCAAGGGTGGTTTGCACGTTAATGACCGGGCCAATTTTTACAATTCTGACCACTGTCTCTTATGAGGTTATGACTCTGGAACGCTTCAACGGATCTTCGCGATTCTGAGATTGTTTTCTCGTGACATATTGTACTTCACGTTAGAAGTAAAATTTCTTCGATATAACTTGCGTTTATTTTTGAAAAAATGCAAATATGGCGAAAATTTTTAAAATTTTGCAATTTTCAAACTTTGAATTTTTATTCCCTTAAAACAGAGAAATATGTCACATAAAATAGTTAAGAAATAACATTTCCCACATGTCTACTTTACATCAGCACAATTTTGGAACCAAAATTTTTTTTGTTAGGAAGTTATAAGGGTTAAAAGTTGACCAGCGATTTCTCATTTTTACAACAAAATTTACAAAGCCATTTTTTTTAGGGACCACCTCTCATTTGAAGTCACTTTGAGGGGTCTATATGGCAGAAAATACCCAAAAGTGACACCATTCTAAAAAACTGCACCCCTCAAGGTACTCAAAACCACATTCAAGAAGATTATTAACCCTTCAGGTGCTTCACAGGAACTAAAGCAACGTGGAAGGAAAAAATGAATATTTAACTTTTTAGCCACAAAAATGATCTTTTACAAACTTTTTTTTATTTTCACAAGGGTAAAAGGAGAAAATGGACAAATAAGGTTGTTATGCAATTTCTCCTGAGTACGCCAATACCCAATATGTGGGGAAAACCACTGTTTGGGCACACGGCAGAGCTCGTAAGGGAAGGAGCGCCGTTTGACTTTTTCAAACTAAAATTGGCTGGAATTGAGATTGGACGCCATGTCGTGTTTGGAGAGCCCCTGATGCGCCTAAACAGTGGAAACCCCCACAAGTGACACCATTTTGGAAACTAGACCCCCTAAGGTACTTATCTAGATCTGTTGTGAGCACTTTGAACTCCCAAGTGTTTCACAAAAGCTTATAATGCCTGGGTGTGAAAAAAAAAAAAAACAATTTTCCACAAAAATGATTTTTTAGTCCCAAATTTTTGAATTTTCCCAAGGAAATTGGACCCCAAAAGTTGTTGTCCAATTTGTCCTGAGTACGCTGATACCCCATATGTGGGGGGGGGGGAACTGTTTGGGTGCACGGCAGGGCTTGGAAAGGAAGTAGTAACGTTTTGGAATGCAGACGTTGATGGGGGTCATGTTCCGTTTGCAGTGCCCCAGATGAGCCTAAACAGTGGAAACCCCCCACAAGTGACCCCATTTTGGAAAAATATACCCCCTAAGGAACTTATCTAGATCTTTGGTGAGCACTTTGAACCCCCAAGTGCTTCACACAAGTTTATAATGCCCGGGCATGAAAATAAAAAATCCTATTTTTTTCCCACAAAAATTAGCTTTTAGTCACTAATTTTTTATTTTCTCAAGGGTAACAGGAGAAATTGGACCACATAAGTTGTTGTACAATTTGTCCTGAGTACGCTGATACCCCATATGTGGGTGGGAACCACTGTTTGGGCGCACGGCAGAGCTCGGAATGGAAGGAGCACCATTTGACTTTTTCCAACCAAAATTGGCTGGAATTGAGATTGGATGCCATGTTGCATTTGGAGAGCCCCTGATGTGCCTAAACAGTGGAAACCCCCCACAAATGACCCCATTTTGGAAACTAGACCCCTAAGGAACTTTTCTAGATCTTTGGTGAGCAATTTTAACCCCCAAGTGCTTCACACAAGTTTATAACGTAGAGCCGTAAAATTTAAAAATCATATTTTTTCCACAAAAATTATCTTTTCACCCCAATTTTTATTTTTCCAAGGGTAACAAGACTCCAAAAGTTATTGTGCAATTTGTCCTGAGTGCGCTGATACCCCATATGTGGGGGTAAACCACTGTTTGGGTGCATGGCAGAGTTTGGAAGGGAAGGAGTGCCGTCTGACTTTTTCAACGCAGAATTGGCTGGACGCCATGTCGTGTTTGGAGAGCTCCTGATCTGCCTAAACAGTGGAAACCCCCATAAATGACGCCATTTTGGAAACTAGACCCCTCAAGGAACTTATCTAGATGTGTGGTGAGAACTTTTAACCCCCAGGTGTTTCACTAAAGTTTATAACGTACAGCCGTAAAATAAAAAATCCTTTTTTTTTTTACAAAAATGATTTTTTCGTCCCCAATATTTTATTTTCACAAGGGTAACAGAAGAAATTGGAACCCAAAAGTTGTTGTCCAATTTGTCCTGAGTACGCTGATACCCAATATGTGGGAGAAAACTACTGTATGGGCGCACGTCAGGGCTCGGAAGGGAAGTAGTGACGTTTTGGATTGCAGACTTTGATGGAATGGTCTGGGGGCGTCATGTCGCATTTGGAGAGCCCCTGATGCGCCTAAACAGTGGAAACCCCCCACAGTGACCCCATTTTGGAAAATAGACCCCACAAGGAACTTGTCTAGATGTGTGGTGAGCACTTTGAACCCCGAAGTGCTTCACAGAAGTTTATAACGCACAGCCGTAAAAATAAAAAATCCTTTTTTTTTTTGCAAAAATGATTTTTTTGCCCCAATATTTTATTTTTACAAGGGTAACAGGAGAAATTGGACCCCAAAAGATGTTGTCCAATTTGTCCTGAGTACGCTGATATCCAATATGTGGGAGAAAACTACTGTATGGGTACACGTTGGGGCTCGGAAGGGAAGTAGTGACGTTTTGGATTGCAGACTTTGATGGAATGGTCTGGGGGCGTCATGTCGCATTTGGAGAGCCCCTGATGCGCCTAAACAGTGGAAATCCCCAACAAGTGACCCCATTTTGGAAAATAGACCCCACAAGGAACTTATCTAGATGTGTGGTGAGCGCTATGAAGCCCCAAGTGCTTCACAGAAGTTTATAATGTACAGCCATAAAAGCAAAAAAATATTTTTTTTTGTACAAAAATGATATTTTCGCCCCCAGTTTTTTATTTTCCCAAGGGTAGCAGAAGAAATAGGACAAATTGCACAATAACTCTTGGGGTCCAGAGTACGCTGATACCCCATATGTGGGGATAAACTACTGTTTGGACGCATGGCAGAGCTGAGAAGTGAAGGAGCACCGTTTGACTTTTTCAACGCAGAATTGGCTGGAATTGAGATCAGACGCCATGTCACATTTGGAGAGCCCCTGATGTGCCTAAACAGCGGAAACCCCCCAATTCTAACTCCAACTCTAACCCCAACACACCCCTAACCCTAGTCCCAACCCTAACCACAAACCTAACCCTAACACACCCCTAATCCCAACCCTAACCCTAATCCTAACTTTAGCGCCAACCCTAACCCTAACTTTAGCCGCAACCCTAACCCTAACCCTAATGGGAAAATGGAAATAAATACTTTTTTTTATTTTATTATTTTTCCCTTACTAAGGGGGTGATAAAGGGGGTTTGATTTACTATTTATAGCGGGTTTTTATGATTGGCAGCTGTCACGCTAAAAGACGCTTTTTATTGCAAAATACTTAACCAGAAGAAGGCTAGTTAATAAGTGCTCATTCATATAAGTAATAACAAGTACCCAAAAAAAGATATGAAAAAACGAGCCAATTTATGAAAAAATACAAAACAATTTTATTAAATTACAGATCAATGTTGATAAAAAAGTAACAATCATAATATGCAATATAAATGACAAAGGAAAAGGCAAAAGAACCTAGATACCGTCACTCAATAGATTGGATGTGTAAAATCATGTAAAACAAGATATTAGATGGAATATCACAAATAAATGACTATGTTGCAATATACACATATATAGAGCCGTCAAAAGTAGAGTGCATAATGCACATCATGTGAGGATTTATAGATATAATATTTTAGCTATCAATATAAGAATAGTCATTAGACCATGAGGCAGCAAAACTGCATTAATATTTGTATATAAAAAACGCAAAACAACCAGATAGCTCAAATGTGATATTGCAACATGTCATAAATATATATCCAGAGTGGACAAGAATGTAAAGAATTGAAAAGCCTATATCAGCAATTAAAAATAGTCTGTGTATATATATGGATGCATGCACACATGCGTAGAGTAAGACTAAAAAGCGCAGATATACATATATATATAGGGGCGGAATACAAGATATACGTCTGCGCATATATAAGTGCAGTCAGATTTAATATGTACATACAAGTGCCTCTGCAACACTGAGTATACTATCATATACGTCTGTAAACAATATTATGCACCGCTATTGATATATGTGAGCGCCAAAAATATATAGCTGTAATAGCTACTAAATAGATATCTCAGCAAAAAGCATGTGCTACTTCAGTATTAATCATGCATGAATATAGGCACTGCTATTGTGATTGAAGGCTACAACCATGGACTTGTAGCAGATGGATTTCCTCCTATGTAGCCTAACATTGCCATACTGGTGATAAATTCAATCAAAAACAATAGCAGATAATGAACGGAGATATAAAAGGCATCCAAAACTTACTGGGTGACGGACAGGAAAGCCCCGACGCGCGTTTCGCTAAATGCTTCCTCGGGGGGCGTCAAACAGCGGAAACCCCCCAATTCTAACTCCAACTCTAACCCCAACACACCCCTAACCCTAGTCCCAACCCTAACCACAAACCTAACCCTAACACACCCCTAATCCCAACCCTAACCCTAATCCTAACTTTAGCGCCAACCCTAACCCTAACTTTAGCCGCAACCCTAACCCTAACCCTAATGGGAAAATGGAAATAAATACTTTTTTTTAATTTTATTATTTTTCCCTTACTAAGGGGGTGATAAAGGGGGGTTTGATTTACTATTTATAGCGGGTTTTTATGATTGGCAGCTGTCACGCTAAAAGACGCTTTTTATTGCAAAAATAGTTTTTGCATCATCACATTTTGAGAGCTATAATTTTTGCATATTTTGGCCCACAGAGTCATGTGAGATCTTATTTTTTGCGGGACGAGTTGACGTTTTTATTGGTACTATATTCGAGCACGTGACGTTTTTTGATCGCTTTTTATTTCGATTTTTGGGAGGTTAGAATGAACAAAAATCAGCAATTCATGAATTTCTTTTGGGGGAGGCGTTTATACCGTTCCGCGTGTGGTAAAATTGATAAAGCAGTTTTATTCTTCGGGTCAGTACGATTATGGCGATACCTCATTTATATCATTTTTTCATGTTTTGGCGCTTTTATAGAATAAAAACAATTTTATATAAAAAATAATTATTTTTGCATCGCTTTATTCTGCGAGCTATAACTTTTTTTTTTTTCGCTGATGATGCTTTATGACGGCTCGTTTTTTGCGGGACAAGATGACATTTTCAGCGGTACCATGTATTTTTATATCGGTCTTTTTGATCGCGTGTTATTCCACTTTTTGTTCGGCGGTATGATGATAAAGCATTGATTTTTTGCTTCGTTTTTTTTTTTTTTTTTTAAGGGGTTCACTAAAGGGGTTAACTAGTGGGACAATTTTATAGGGGGGGTCGTTACGGACGCGGCGATACCAAATATGTGTACTTTTATTGTTTTTGTTTTTTTATTTACAGGAAGAAGTGAATTTATTGGGGAATATTTTTTTTTTTTTTTATTTATTTTGGATTTTTTTTTTACACATGTTTATTTTTACTTTTTTAACTTTTTTACTTTGTCCCAGGGTGGGACATCACAGTATTTTATCAGATCGCTGGTGTGGCAGTGTGCACAGCACTCTGTCACACCAGCGATCGCACAGGCATAGATGCAGGCTTCTCAGTGCCTGCTCTCGGCAGGCACTGAGGTAGCCGCCTCCCTCCAGGACCCCGGCGCCATCTTGGATCCGGGTCCTGGGAGGGAGGAAGCCCTCAGAACAGCGCGATCACATCGCGCTGCTCTGAGGGTCTCAGGGGGGCGCGCAGGGAGCCCCCACCCTGCGCGATCCTCCCCTGTGCCCCCAGTACACCGCGATCATGTTTGATCGCGGTGTGCTAGGGGTTAATGTGCCGGGAGCGGTCCGTGACCGCTCCTGACACACAGTCATGGGTGTCAGCTGTGATAATCAGCTGACACCCGCGGCGATTAGCTGCGCTCCCCTCAGGAGCGCAGCTGATCGCCTATGACGTACTATCCCGTCCCCGGTCATACGGGCCCAGGTACCATGGACGGGATAGTACGTCCGATGGCAGTAAGGGGTTAATGAAGTAGGTTGGACCCAATCACAGATGGCCTGAACCTTGACCGGGTCCATTTCAATAACAGATGGGGACAAAATGAATCCCAAAAATGAGATCCTCTGTACGCCAAAAAGACACTTTGATCCCTTCACATACAGAGCATTCTCTCTCAAAATCTGGAATACAGTTCGAACATGTTTCACATGAGAGTCCCAGTCATTGGAAAAAATCAAGATATCATCCAAATAAACAATCAGAAATTTATCCACAAAATCCCTGAAAATGTCATTCATGAAGGACTGGAAGACAGAAGGAGCATTAGTGAGCCCAAAGGGCATCACAAGGTACTCAAAATGCCCCTCAGGGGTATTAAATGCCGTCTTCCATTCATCCCCGTGCTTAATGCGAATAAGGTTATATGCCCCCCTGAGGTGAAGCTTGGTAAACCAAGTAGCGTTTTTCACCCTGGAAAACAGGTCAGAAATCAAGGGTAACGGATATTGATATTTCACAGTAATATTGTTCAAAAGACGATAATCAATACACGGCCTTAATGAACCATCCTTTTTGGCCACAAAGAAAAAACTGGCACCTAAGGGTGAAGAGGATGGTCTGATATGACCCTTCTCCAATGATTCCTTGATATAAGACCGCATAGCGTCATGTTCAGGTACAGACAAGTTAAAAAGGCGACCTTTAGGGAATTTACTACCAGGCACTAATTCAATAGCGCAGTCATAGCTCCTATGGGGAGGCAAGGATGCAGATTTACTTTCGCTAAACAGATCAGAAAAATCAATCAAAAAGTCAGGAACATCCTGAGCCTGGGGGAGACAGAAAAAACAGGAGTGTTGGTATTAACACATTGGCAGCCCCAACTGGTTACAGACACAGATTTCCAATCCAAAACAGGATTATGAGACTGTAACCAAGGGAAACCCAGTACGATAATGTCATGCAGATTATACAGAACCAAAAATTTGCAGCTCTCCTGATGATCAGGTTCAACCCTCATTATCACCTGAGTAGAGAACTGAGGTTTATTCTCAGCCAAAGGGTAGAATCGATCCCCAGTAGGGAATAGACTTCCGTAGGGGTATCAAGGGAAACCCACAACGTTTAGCAAAATCAAAATCCATCAGGTTAATAGCTGCTCCCGAATCAACGAAAGCCTGAGCAGAAAATGAGGACAGAGAGCATATCAGAGTAACAGTTAATAAAAACTTAGTCTGAACACTACCCAAGACAACTGAGCGTGCAAAACGTCTTCCCCGCTTAGGGCAGACTGAAATAGCATGAGAGGCATCACCACAGTAGAAACATAACCCACTGCGCTTTCGAAACTCATGACGCTGTGCCCCAGAAACCACTCTATCACACTGCATGGATTCAGAAGCAGGTTCACGAGGCAACACTATTCCACGCATACTTCTTCGCTCACGCAAACGTCTGTCAATTTGAATCGCTAATGACATAGAATCATTGAGACCAGAGGGGACAGGGAATCCCACCATAACATCCTTTACATTATCTGACAGACCCTTCCGAAAAAGGGCTGCCAAAGCGTCGTCATTCCATTTGGTCAGGACTGCCCACCTACGGAATCTCTGACAGTATAACTCAGCGTCATCAAGCCCCTGATTTAATGCCAACAAGGCTTTTTCAGCTTGATCAGTGACATTAGGCTCATCGTACAATAACCCCAAGGCCTGAAAAAATGCATCAACATCACTCAAAACAGGATCCCCAGGTGTCAGGGAAAAAGCCCAATCCTGAGGATCGCCGCGCAGGAGAGAGATGACAATTTGAACCTGCTGCGCTGCGTTCCCTGAGGACTTAGATTTTAAGGCAAAAAACAATTTACAATTATTTTTGAAATTCAGAAACTTGGCTCGATCCCCCAAAAACAAATCTGGCATGGGAATCCTAGGTTCCACAACAGGCAACCTAGCAAGATAGGTAGCAATACTCCGAACCTCAGTGGCAAGCTGATCCACACGGCCAGACAACTGTGCAAACTCCATTGAGAGAAAAAATCCTCCCCAGCACCCAGAGATACAGAGGGAAAAAAAAAAAAATGCAACAAACAGAAAAATATCTCTGACAACCTTTTTTTTTTCTTTCACAATATTTTTCCCTTCTGTGAGTACCATACAATTTTCAATCTTTAGGCCGGTGATACTGTTATGTTTCGGTAGCTGAGGAGTGCAGGTAAAAAGGCAATACACCAGAGCGGTTGGAATCTATGAGATTGCAGTACCCTGACTAACCACCACAACTAGAGGCAGCCGTGGAGCGTTCCTACGTTGGTCCTAGATGCCTCGTCACAGCCTGAGAAACTAACTACACCTAAAGGTAGAAAGAGGAAAGCTATCTGCCCCGGAGCAGATCCCCAAAGAGCATAGAAAGCCCCCAAACATGTAATGGCGGTGAGACAAGAAGAAATACAGACACAGACAGAAAATAGTATGAGCAAACGTTGGGGCCCAAACTACCTAAATAGAAAAGGATAGGAAGGGCACTTACTGCAATCCCAAAAACCCCTGAAAAGCACCAACACTACTAATTTCAAAAACACCTGAGATCACACGACCTCTACCACCTAAATTAGTTCTCTGGTGTAACAAAATCAAAACAGCAGCCACTGAAAACACTGGAAAAAAGCAAATGTAAAAACATCAGTGGCTGAACTAAACTGAGAGGGCAAAAGCCCCCAGAGGGGACCCAGAAGGCCCCCACAGAAGTGCAGGACAAAATGCAAAAATCAAGCACAAAAACAAAAAGAAGAAAATGTCTTATCTGTTAGCAGGAGATGCAGACACGACACAGCAGGCTACAAAGGAAACAGGAATCAAGGATTGAGACCAGAACAATTGATCACCGGCAACCCTGATGGGAAGGTGACTCCCTTATATAAGACCAGTCAGTAACACCTGATTCCCAATCCTCACAATCTTCACTGGACAGTCCAGTACCGCTTGTAACCACCAGAGGGAGCCTCTGCTTAGAATTCATTTCAAGTCCATTCACAACACACCATACTGGAAAAGCCCCTTTATGTATTATATTTATGTTTTCTATACTGTGAAAAATACATATTAAAATGTAATATGAATGAATGTGGTTATACACTTTTATAGCAAAATAGGACGAGCAGATATAAAATATTTTTTATTTACTTGAACTCAGCAGAGGAAGTTGGTAGTAATACCATAGTACTGTTTCCATTACTGGAAAAAATAGGGACTCTTAGGATAGGAAAAAAAATTACAAACACTGAAGTCTAAATTATTTCCATTATACAGTCAATTGCTCCCAGTTATCAGCCAGTGCAGGCTGGGGAGAAGCTGTCTCCAATATTCAGCAACAGGATGTTTCTTGTCCCCATAATAACCTTTCTAACACATCTACACCAACTTTCGAAAACATATTTGCATCTGCTAAAACATGGTTCTACCTTGATACAAACCCAATGCATCACATTATGCTGCATGTGATTTTACATAGGACTGCAGAGGGTTATTGCAATGCACTAACAACGCAATGCAAAGAATTAGCTTGAGCTCTGCTAAAGTCTCATCTTACATAACACATACTGTATTTCTGATTATGTAGGGTTGTCTACAAGCAATCGTACGGCAAAATAGCCAACTTTTTTATGCTGTCTAGATCGAGTAACCTTTGGATTGAGTAGTCAAGACAATTCAAAATTCCAGAAAAATCCAAATAATGAAACATCACATTAGAAAGGGAGATATTAAGCAAGTGTTCTATAGTCCATTGCAGTGTAAGATTCTTAAATCCGGAGTAGAAATCTGGAGATGGTCAACATAAAGACAGAAAAATCCTTCCAGCCAAAGATTCAATGAAGAGAGTCCAGGCTCAGTCAGGTAAGTCGAGACTCTTGGTCAGAGACTGATCTTGACTTCCCATGGCTATAATTATTTTTACCATGTTCTTCACTAAAAGCACTTTCGAAGGCCATAAGTATGGACCTCCGCAAGGATTCCTTGAAATCCCTCCCCAAGAAGACATATAGGAAAGGGTTCAAGCAGCTATTGAAAAAAGCCAGGCTTGTAGCCAGAGGACTTCCTATAAGAACCGCAGATTTTAACGTGTTGTTGTCCCAGTGGTGCATGACGACTTCTAAAACTGAAAGGATGTGATAGGGGAACCAGCAAAGAAAAAAAGCCACCACCACAGTGGCCATGACCTTGAATGGTCTACTGGACCAAGAAAGTTGACTCCTCCTTAACTTGAGGGCCATCAAAGAATAGAAAACTAAGATTAGCCCAAAAGGGAGTAGGAAGCCAAAAAGAAACCGTACAGAGATCATCACCTGGTGCCTCATTGATCTGAGAGCCACCACCTCCAAATCATCAAAGTCACTGGAAAAAGCATAATTATTATAGCAATGGGTTACATTGGTTTCGTTGTCTCTTATTGTGTCTCTAAAGGCCAGATAGGGTGAACAGAGGCAAAAGGCAACTAACCAAATGGTTAATGCTATGATATTGGCTAGCTTGATGGTCCTATTGTTTTGTGCCCATACCGGTCTTACCACGGAGACACAACGGTCTGCACTGATGATAGTAAGGAGGAAGACGCTGGAAAATAAATTCAAGAAAGCCACAGTACTGTTGAGTTTACATAGTAAGGTGCCAAAAGGCCAGTCAAATCCAAAGGCTGTGTAGGCAATACTCAATGGTAAGAAGAATGTGAAGATGAAATCAGCAATGGCGAGGTTCAAAAACCACACGGTGTTTACTGTCCTCTTCATCCGAAATCCTGCAATCCATATTACCAAACCATTGCCAATGGTTCCAAGCAGGAAGGATATGCTGTAAATGATAATGGACAGGTACCGGAGTGTTGTCTCCAGCTCTAACGGAAGATCTTCTGTGGGGACATATTCTTCGCCTTCATCCTCCAGTTGCAGTGCCAAAGGATTGGGTGAGGATGGGAAAATGTAGACTGCTCCATGGTGGGGTGGTCTGAAACAGAGCAAGTCAGAGCTTAGTACAAACCATCATATAACGAAGGAATAAAAATGTATGACACCGCAGAGAGGAGGCTGCATGGTGGATCTCAGGTAAAGTCCTGCATGGAGTTATGGCAATGAAAGAGGTTGGTTCCTATTCACATCTACAGTTTAGAATAATGTCTTAACTTCCGAACTTCCGTTTTTCATATATAGTAGTTATTCCATATTCTATACAGGATTATACAAGTATAAGTACATACCCCTCAGTGACTGCAGTCCTAGCCATGGCTAATCCCACTCCACATACTAAAAGGTGATGAGAACCTGCATGGACTCACCTCTCCAGAAACAATGCATTTACAGTCATTTTTATTTTTGCTTTAGCCCCCTCTTTTCTATTTATGCCACAAGTGATTGACAATATTCATATTATTCCAATTAGATCACCAAGGAACTAAGCAAAACCATGCAACCTACCAAGTAGGTAGGACCTTAGTACCTTGACAAGTACCAAATAATCAGAACTTTAGTACCATGCCACCCACCAAGTAAGAAGAACCTAAGTACCATGCTGCCTACCAAGTAGTACAAAATCCCAATGGCAGAAAACATAATACAATTGGTGGTCAAACTAGTACCCAAACCACCAAACAGCATTAGCCACAGGAAAACTCCACCAGACAAATAGACATGCAAAAAAGGGAGTCTATATCCTCAAGTAAAATCATTTCATTATTCTATTATATACATAACATCAACATAGATACAGAAATATTATGGCATAATGTCTATATAAGAGACCAAGATGCAACATAAGTGTGGTACCATCCCTACTTCAGAGGGAATGTAAATGGATCATTTCGCTCAATACACTCATGCCGGCGGGTTTAAATGAACAATTGAGTTTCTCCCCTTTTTTATAGTCTTGTGTATATTTGTAATTGATGTTTTGTCTCTTTTTTTAGTTTATGTCTTAGTATGGAATTGTGATGTCCTCCCCATGAATATTATCATGCTGCCCGTTTTGAGGATCAAGATACCAGAAGCTCCATGTTGCCACTTTGGGACATTGTATAGAAATGATTCTCCTCTTACTTCTTGGTGGTTAGGGTGATGCAGAGTCCCCTCTATGGGCTCCTTTCCATTTGTGGAAAAAAAAAACGGTCCGTTTTCTGGATGGAAAAAACGGTCCGAATATATGCAATTGTCATGCGATTTGTAATCGCACCATCCGTTTTCCATCCGTTTTCCATCTGTATGCAATGCGATTTTAACATGATGTTTTACATAGAGCAGTTATCTCTATGTAAAAAATCATGTAAAAATCACATTGTTAAAAAAAAATGTACACAAAAAGCAAACATAATATATTATATATATATATATATATATATATATATCATACACTTCTACATAGTATAATAGCCTTTTGTGAAATTACAGACCCGACATGAAATGACACATGGTTTACATACAGTTAACCATGTCATTTCATGTAGTTTGATATATGGTTTTCACTAACAATGACATGAGTGTATGTGTGCAAAATATCACACATGTAGGGGTTAATTAAAGGTGTAAATACGTTGTAAAAAAAATGCATGGGCTCCCGCCCTATTTTCTCAACCAGACAAAGCCAGCAAGTGGGGGCAGATAATAATAGCCTAGGGAGGGTGCATTTATTTTGTGCCCCCCTGGCTACTAACATCTGCCCCAGCCACCCAGAAAAGGCAAATCTATAATTAGATGTGCCCTTCCTGGCACTTTGCCGGTCTATTCCCATTACCCTGTAGCAGTGGCGAATGGGTTAATAATGGGTTAAATCCACCTTGCTATTGGAAGGTGACTTTAAGCCAGGTTAATAATTGAGAGTTGTCAATTTGACAACTCTCAATTATTAATCCTATTGAAGGAAATAAAAAAAAAAAAACACACACATGAAGAATAAATAATTTTAATGAAATAAATACACATTTTTTGACCATCTTTTATTTAACTGTTAATCCTTACAAAGCCCTTGGTCTCCTTTTAATAAAAAAAAATAATAAAACAACATTATTCTTACCTATCCGCTGGTCTGTCAGGTCCCACGCTGTAATCCTTCACAAAGGGTTAACTAGCTTTCAGCCAAGCAGCGCAGCTAATGATTGCCGCTGAGCTGAAAGCTCCTAAATGAATGACTTCCTCTCCCGGTGCCAGGAGAGAAAGTGATTACTGTGTGAATCTTCATTGATTGCTTCCCACTGCAATGAGTTCACTTCAGGTCAGCCGGGACTCCCTCTGACGTCACTGATGCTGTGCGGTGTCCCCTTTGACCTGAAGTGAACTGATTGCAGTGGGAAGCAATCAATGAAGCTTCACACAGTAATCACTTTCTCTCCTGGTGCCGGGAGAGGAAGTCATTCATTCAGGAGCTTTCAGCTCAGCGGCAATTCATTTCACAAAAGCCGGCAATTGAATTAGCGGCTATTATACTATGTAGAAATGTATGTAATTATATATATATATATATTATATATATATATATATATATATATATATTATATGTGTATATATGTAGTGTTTTGTGAGCTGTCAGTGTGATTTTACAGTAGCCGGGGATGAATTGCCGGCTTTCCAAAGGTCACCGGTGTGTATAAATCGGACAGCACTCGCATGGTGCGAGTGCTGTGCGATGATTTCTCGCACCCATTGACTTGCATTAGCGATTATCATGCCAAAATCGCTGCAAATCGCAGCACGCTGCGATTTTTTTCTCAGACCGATTTCAGCTGAGAAAAAAATAAATCGCAAATGAGAAGCCACCTATTGAATAACATTGGTCCGATTGCAATCCGATTTTTTATCGGCTTGCAATCGTCCGTTTTTGTCTCCAGTGAGTATGAGCCTATGAGAGGTTTCGCCTGCTGAGTGTTTTTTATTTGGTTTTTGGTTTTATATGTGTGGTTATTGATAATTACTTTTGTGTATCAGTATTAGGGCTCATACCCATTTGTGGAAAAAAAACGGTCCGTTTTCTGGATGGAAAAAACGGTACGATTCTAGGCAAATGTCATGCGATTTGCATGCGATTTTTAATCACACCATCCGTTTTCCATGCGTTTTTTTTTCCACAACTAACCACAAATTAAGTTGAAACCACTTGTCAGACACCTATATAAAGCTATTTAGCTACATATGTCATTGCTTCATGTGGTTTTTGTCGTGTGTGTTTTGCTATTCCAAACAAGCATGTCAGCAAGTTCTCTAAGTCTTGACCCTACTGAGGAGCTCCTCTTCAACTGGGTGTTATCCCGTGAGTATGGTGTGGGATATTCCCTGTAGTAGCTCCGAGGAGGCAGCATAGATTTTGGGTACATCAAGCGTCCCCAAAAAGGGCATTTTGCACGGCTGTATGGACATCTACGAAACCATCGTGACAAATTTTTTGCATACACGAGGATGTCACTTGAAGCATTTGATTTTCTCCTGGCAGAACTTCGTCCAGCCATCACTTTCAAAATTACGCGTTTGCGCAGGTGCATTTCTGCTGAAGAACGACTTCTGTTAACGTTGAGGTATATATAAAAGCAAAAAAAAAAAAAACAGTACACTAAAGTACATTGAGTGATATCACATTGTTATTTACGCTTATCATGATTTATTGTTATAATTGTGTTTAAAAATTAGATAGTAAGGTTTGCCATACCTATACTTAATGTGTGGCAATTTGACATTACAAGGCTAAAAAATACACACCATTACTGTACTCGTGGCAGCTGTTTCACATGCACATTGTTGTGTGACATGGACAGAGGCCCCTTCTCAGCTAACGCACTCAATGCCCATGTACATAGCGACCGTGTGTGATTTGTGTCTGGTGCGGATTTTTAAATTCCAGCACCACGTAGGGATTTATATGAATGTCAAGCTTAACTTATATTTTTTATGTTTCTTTCCTTTGTTGTAGGTTTTTGGCTACGGGACAATCATATGCTTCCCTACATTTAGAGTATCTTCTTGGCATAACTACCATCTCCAATATAGTGAGACACACATGTTCAAAAATATGGATTTGCCTCAGGGACAAAGTTATGCCGGAGCCCACCCCCGAACATTGGGAACGCATCGCAAATGGGATCTATGAGACTTGCCAGTTTCCCAATTGTCTCGGTGCTTTAGATGGTAAGCACATCTGGGTCAAGAAGCCACCAAACTTGGGCTCCATATACTACAATTACAAAGGCTATTTTTCAGTTGTGTTGTTGGCCTTAGTAGACAGCAAGTACAATTTTATATATAGTAGATATAGGTGCCTATGGAAGAACAGGAGATTCTCGAATATTCAATACTTCTGTAATGGGTAGGCGGCTGAAGGACAATGAATTGGGTGTTCCACCCCCAAGGACTCTGCCTTCTTCTGGTGGTCAACCAATGCCTTATGTAATAGTTGCTGATGAGGTATTTCAACTGAC
Organism: Oophaga sylvatica; assembly: GCA_033576555.1. Taxonomy (NCBI): domain Eukaryota; kingdom Metazoa; phylum Chordata; class Amphibia; order Anura; family Dendrobatidae; genus Oophaga; species Oophaga sylvatica. Next base: position 429,491,863 of record JARQOD010000003.1, on the reverse strand, counting down.
ACAATGTCATGAGGCCTTATCCTGGACGGTCTCTTGACAGGCGTGGACGCATATTTAATTACCGACTAACTCGTGCACGGCGTCTTGTAAAATGTGCCTTTGGAATTTTGGCAGCTAAATGGAGGGTATTGCTCAGTGCACTCCAGTTAAACCCAAAATTTAAACACAGTGATCAAGGCCTGTGTAATCTTACACGTGTATCTGTGTATGAGGATGGTATTGGAGAATTATGAAACAATCAGGGACCCATTGCACAGCCTTTACCCAGAGGCAGACAGCTTTCAGGCATCAGAATACAAAATATGTTAGCAAATTATTTTCTTACACCTGAGGGAGCAATACCCTGGCAGGAAAATTTGCACACATGATGTATACATTTTCCTCTGTATTGTTTGTGTATTAAAACATTCATAACATGTGCTTTTGTGGTTTACATCAACAATGTTTATTTTCCTCTATTAATGTTAAACACTTATTTTGTGTACAAAACAAACACAAATGTAAAGTAAAATGATGACCAAAATAAAAAACAGTCTTACCAGGTCTAGTCAAATGACCAAATGCACTAGCAGGATGCAGCAGGCTCCCATAGATAAAGGCTGGAACAGCACAGGTAAGATAAGATAAGAACACTGATAAGAACAGCCACCCTATCACAAAACCAGTGATGATGAAGGTGTTAACTGCTTAGTGGAAAAAAGCACACAAATAAGGCTTGCTTAGGACATAAGTCACACAGGAAAGTGCAATGCACAGTGTCTGGATAGCAGCCTATTTATAACGCCTATGTTGGAATGCGGGCTGTTCAGCACTACATGTACACAACACAGAAAACCAAGCTATCAAAAAGGAGCCTAGCTGCATCCTGCAAAAAATTATAAAAAGTGCAAAAAATGATGCATATGATAAATGCAACAAATGAGGTATTGGTTACTATTTTGGCCAAAGCAGATAAGCTCGCAACCCAACGTCAAGGGTCCCCATTTTATTGCGAGTAGCTAACTAGACATAAATTCAAAACTCAGAAAAACTAAAAATTTTTTTTTTTTTTTTTTTTAAACATGTCATCCATTTTAGAGGCTAAAAACATTGTCCTGCCAGTAAGGTCAAAATACTAGAATGTAAAAATGTAAAACATCAGAAAAGGGCCTTGTTTAAGAATACTACAAACAGCAAAAGTTACAAGACAATGTTGAAAAAAAAATAAATAAATAAACAGTCTGGTAACAAATAGAGAGCCCCAACAATAAAACATACATGAATAGGCGCATGTTGAAAGGCTGTATTGTTAAAATGTATTTTAGAAGTTTAATGTGAAAAATCAAACATTAGACATTTAAGATATCACATGAGAATTTTTATTTTTTTTTAAATAACATATAATTGCCCGCCAAAGCAAGCTTTTTTGAAATAACATTGTTGGAAATTTTAGTAAGAAAACAGAAACTTACACATTCCCACCTGCACAGCTGGAGCACTTTCATCATAATTTTCAAACACTTGGCGACATATATATGTCCACGTTGCATCCCGCACACTTCGGTTTTGATAGTTGTGGTCTCTAGGATCCCACAGCTCAGGTCTTTCTTGGACTAGCACCAACAGCATCTCCACATTTATTGATCGGGACATGGCGACATTAGTTGAAAAGTTAAATCCGTGGAGGTGTGTCTAATGCAAGGCTTTGTGGGACTGGTTTTTGTACCATCCCTCTACACACTTCCCTGTTTGTCACTTCCTGTGTAGCTTTCTTTTTTTTTTTTTACATACAAGTTTTGAGGTCTAGTTTTGCAAAAAAAACGCACAGAAAATGGATGGTGCGTTTTCTGTGCGTTTTTTAATCGCATCCATTGACTTGCATTAGCTATTATCATGCCAAAATCACATAAAATCGCAGCATGCTGCGATTTTTTTCTCACAACAATTTCGGCTGAGAAAAAAATCGCAAATGAGATGTCACCTATTGAATAACATTGGTCAGATTTGAATCCGATTTTTTTTCGGCTGAATATCATCCGTTTTCGGCTCAAGTGAGTATGAGCCCTTACACTGCGTTTTTATGTGGTATGTATTATTATGTCATTATTATTTATATTGCTTGATCGGTTATAGGGTCTGGCAACCTATATATTTCTAATTTTGCACTTATCACGTTACATTTATAGCACTTTATTATGTCTAGGGATTTATTGTATTTAGAGACATATCCTATTTATAAACATGTCACTATATATTTTATGGATTGAATCATTATTAGTATCTGCCTCATGAAATGGCACGTTAAGGAAGGATATATGTGGTTTATTGGTGGGAGATCCCCCCCGTTTCCTTTGGCAGTGGTATCAGGTGGTTCAATGGTGAGGTGTGCGGTACGATGTCAACTGCTTGTGCGCATGCTCCCTGATGGGAACTGGCTGGGTGGGTCCCATCTACGTCGTTACGGCGAGTAGTGCGTGTCAGGGACATCATCAGGACTCGTCCTGTGACACGCACGGTCTTTGCTATGGTGCCACATGTGGCGCTGCATTCATAACCGGTTCCGGAAACATGCGCCGCTAACAGCAGTGTACAGAGCACCTGGGGTAGGGATCTAAAAGGAGGACCATGAGACTTTAACATCGCAACAGCCCCTGGAAGAAGCCCACGGGAAATGCTGAGTCTAGGGCCCCTGCAGGAAGAGGAACAGGCCATGGGTGGAGGGGGCGTCCCGGGAGAGGAGCCGCCAGGTAGGACCCCAGGGCAGGAGTTCCCGACATCCGGGATGTCAGGAGGTCAGGGACGTCTGCCTGACCCGGAGACTTGGTCAGGGGACGAGGGGAAGCAGGCGCTACCCGTGGTCTCAGCGGTCGTGGCCGCTCTTACCAGAAGTGCGAGCGTCGAAGCCAAAGGGGTCTTGCGGAGGTCCGACGGTTTACCCTCTCCGACCAAGTGGCTGCCGAGTCAGACAGCGGCCAGGTGACAGATCCCGGGGAACTGACAGAGGACATGGCAGTTTCATCAATTCTTGCCACATCAAGTCAGGGATTTCTGGCAGCGTTGGAAGCTGACCCTAGCCTGAAGACTCTCAAGGAGCAGGAAGCACAGCCTCCCCTGGAGTCCGACCGCGAGCGAGTGGTCTGGGACCAAGGACGGCTGTACCGGGTAACGGTCCAGCAGGGTTCACCGGAGGCATGGCCCGGGGACCAACAGTTAGTGGTACCCCATCCGTTCAGGGCGGAATTGTTGCGGATCGCACACAAGATTCCAATGGCCAGACACCTAAGGACACTAAAACCAGGGCCAGGCTAGCTCTGCATTTCTACTGGCCTGGAATGAGGACCGAGGTGATAGCCTACTGCCTGTTCGTGTGACATCTGTCAGAGGGTGGGGAAGGCAGGGCCCCACTGGCCCCATGGTAACTCTGCCCATCATCGAAGAGCCTTTCTCGAGGGTGGCTGTGGATCTCATTGGACCTCTGTCCACTCCCAGCCGCTCCGGGAAATGCTTCATACTAACGGTAGTGGACTATGCCACCCGGTACCCGGAGGCAGTAGCTTTGTCATCCATTCGGGCTGACAAAGTGGCCACTGCCTTACTGGAGATTTTCTCCAGAGTGGGGTTTCCCAAGGAAATGCTCACCGACCGAGGGACCCAGTTCATGTCGCAGCTGATGGAGTCTCTCTGTAAGCAGGTACAGGTGCAACATCTGGTGGCCAGCCCGTATCACCAACAGACCAATGGCTTGTGTGAGCGGTTCAATGGCACCTTAAAGCAGATGCTGAAGATGTTGGTCGACTCCCATGGGAGAGACTGGGAGCGGTATCTCCCACACCTGCTGTTTGCCTACCGAGAGGTCCCACAGGCCTCAACGGGGTTCTCCCCCTTTGAGCTCCTGTACGGGCGACGTGTACGGGGGCCCCTTGCTCTGGTGAAGGAAGCATGGGAAGGGGACTTAGCCACCCCTGGAGTGTCAGTCATTGAGTATGTTGTGCGCTTCCGGGACCGAATGATGGCCTTGACACGGCTGGTGCATGACAATATGGCCCAAGCCCAGGCTGACCAGAAGCGGTGGTATGACCAGAATGCTTGTGAGCGGACCTACCAGGTGGGTCAAAAGGTGTGGGTACTGGTTCCCGTACCTCAAAACAAGCTTCAGGAGGCCTGGAGGGTCCGTACCTCGTGCACGAGCAGCTCAACGCCGTCACCTACCTGGTCACCCTGGACCACGTCCGTGGAAGGAGGAAGGACCTTCCATGTGAACATGATGAAGGCCCATCATGAGCGGGAGGCTTATGCCCACACCCAGAGTGCAACCTTCCAGAGGAAGGAGAGGCAGAAGCCCTCCTGATCTGCCACCCTAGCCAAGGAGAGGGTGCGGTAGGGCACATGGGGGAACACAGGAATGTGATACCCCCTAGCGCTCTCAAAAGCAGGGAGGTGTGAGGAAAGGGACACCGCCATCTTGTATAGGGCCTATACCAGCCTCCATCTTGTCTGTTCACAGAGCCACAGACTGCTATCTGAACAGGGCCTGTTAGCATATTCAATACGACAGGGTTTGATGTCCACTGGTAAGCAAAAGGGCTTTAGTATGCTAAGCAATTCAGGCCCCTGTTTGAATAAGAAGGTCATTAGTATGCTAAGTAATTCATGTCAAGCCAGAATTTCCTGCTCAATATGAATAGCCAGGCCGATTAGTATGCGTGCTTCAAAGTAGAGGCTTCAATTAGATTATACCTGCCAGCCTACCATAAACACACGGAGGGGAGGGACCTAGCAGGTTTAAGAACTGTGAGCTATGGGCAGACTGGTTCCATTTTCACACAGAAGCCAAGAAGATGGTCTAAGAAGGACCAAGGGGACAGATTTGCAAAGGGAGCAGCAGCACATGTTTTGGGAGACTGTCCAGCAACTAAAGACTTTTACCTGGGGATCGCAGAGCTCCCTCCCTCCCCATGTCCCTACAACCCGGTAATATTGATCTGTAGCTAATACCTTTAAGCCTTGTACATTATTGTTGTATTTTACTCTGACTGCAAATCCATTGTAATTCCGTTGTATAGCTTTACTGTATATTTCTGTAATTATCTAGTGCGCCCTTAAGGCAATTAAACCATAAAATTAATCTTGGGCTGATGCTTTTACTCTGATCACGAATCTTAGAATACCCAGTGGGTAACGGGACAACCTCCCCGGCGGCCATTTGCTCTAGGTGCAGTTCCCTTACTGACCTGAGAGACAAAGGGGGCGCCGGAGAGCTGTGCCTGTGGAGTTACGTCACATTGGTGACGTGGAAGGAAAGGGGTCGTCCTTCACATTTGGTAGCGGCGGTGGGATCAGAAGCTGTGATACCCGGGCTACCGTGTGGCGGTCGGCTTCGTTCCTCACAGTAAGAAACAATATATATTTGTGTTATGACCTACTGACGGATAGGCGAGAGATAATTGTGATGTCCACACCTCACTAGGGGATTACCATACCTCTGCCAATCTCTGTCTGTGGGGCCTTCTAGATTTTATTGCACTGCCAATACATTTGTATTATCCCTTACTGTCGATGGTACCACACTTATGTTGCACCTTGGTCTCTTATGTAGACACTCTGCCATAATATTTCTGTATCTATGTTGATGTTATGTATATAATAAAATAATGAAATGATTTTACTTGAGGATATAGACTCCCTTTTTCGCATGTCTATTCACCTACCAAGTAGGTAGAACCTTAGTACCCTGCCACCTAGCAAGTACGTAGAAGTTAGTACAATGCCACCTACTAAGTAAGTAGAACTTAGTACCATGCCACCTACCAAGTAGGTAGAACTTAGTATCATGCCACCTACCAAGTACGTAGAACTTAGTACAATGCCATCTACCAGGTAGGTAGAACTTAGTAATATTCCACCAACCGAATAGGTAGAACCTTACTACCATGCCACCTACCTAGTAGGTAGAACTTAGTACCATGTCACCTATTAAGTAGGTAGAACCTTAGCGCCATGAGATGAACCAAGTAAAAAGCATCATGTCATGTACCATATAACCAGAACCATAGTACCATGCCAACTACAAAGTAAGCAGAACTTCAGTATCATGCAATCTACAAGAAGTACAACTTTAGAACATGCGACTTATCAAATAATTAGAATTTAAGTTTCATAGCATCTTGCATTTAAGTAGAAGAAACTTAGTACCATGCCACCTACCAAATAAGCAGAACCTTAGTACCTTAAAAGAACCTCAATACCATGCCATCTAACAAGTATTCGGAATATTAATACTATGCCACCTATCAAAAAGTAACTTTAGGATAAAAAAATTAACAAATAAGCAAAAACCTCAATACCATGTCACCTACCTAGTAGTAAGCAGAAAATTAGTATCATACCAGCTACTAAGTACGTACTCCAGTACTGTGCCACGTACTCATTAAGGAAACTTTCACATTGTGCCACCTTCCAAGTGAGGCAATTTTACAGCATTTGGAACATTGGTAGCACTTCAATTTCCAAGTACTTTGATCTTCATTAATAGGCTACCTGTCCAGTAAGCAGACCTTCAGCACCATGCCACTTACCAATCAGGTACCAGTATGCCATGTACCAAAAAAATAAACCTCAGCACCCTGCCATCTGCCTAGTAGGTGGAACCATGCGGGCTGCAAAGTAGTTAGAAATTCAGAAATGTAGTACCATTCAAAGGAAGTATAACTTTAAACCAGTCCTCTACGTTCTTCAGCACAAATTCCTGGTTCTTTACATCTACTTTGTTCTTGGCATAAAGTACATGGCAACCTGCTGTTGTCATCCTCTTGCCTGTTCTGTAGATGTTAGCTTGTACCCTGGCACAATGCCCACCAGCAGGTAAGAGAGGAGGAAGGTCAATGAGATAGACTATTCTAGGAGACATCAGCAGTAGCACTCAATGCTAGTCAATGTCTAGTGTCTGACTCTTTCCTTCATGATCCCCTACAAGACTGAAACATCTGCAGACCATAAATTATATGTGTGATGGCACCATAGACTTAGATCCCATTATTTGATTGCACCCAAGTTTCGCTTCCTAAGACAACTTAGCAGATACAAGATAATGGGCCACCAGGGTTTTTAATGGGGCGAGAAGTAAATCTGTTCCATTATACTAACTCAGAGACTTATAATATAACGTAAAGTCAATGTAAAGAGTCACAAAGATACCGAAAATGTAGCATCAGCTATAGATAAAGGTAACGTGTGAATAAATACTGTACCTGCTGCTGGGGAACGATCGTATGCACTTCCCCGGGATAGAATAGATACAGATGGAAGGAAAATCAGCTGGAAGATCAAGGCTGGAATAGTTTGTGAGTCACAGCCGTCCTGATTATAACCCCCTCTCGCCACAGAAAGGAGCAGAAGTGTGGTTACTGGCGGCTGCTCTGCTCCATGATCTACAAAATGTTCTAAACCCATCCCAGAAAAGAGAAAAACTCACTGTTAACAGATGCCATTATATATATGTAGGGCGGGAAGATGAGGCGTCTATTAAGAAACCTACAAATGTCTTATGCTATAATATTATGCAGCAGCTGAGGTGTATTATGAGGTTCTGCAGCAGCTGAGGTGTATTATGAGGTTCTGCAGCAGCTGAGGTGTATTATGAGGTTCTGCAGAAGCTGAGGTGTGCTATGATGTTCTGCAGAAGCTGAGGTGTATTAAGAGGTTCTGCAGGAGCTGGGGTGTATTATGAGGTTCTACAGCAGCTGAGGTGTGTTATGATGTTCTGCAGCAGCCGAGGTGTATTATGAGGTTCTGGAGCAGCTGAGGTGTATTATGAGGTTCTGCAGCAGCTGGGGTATATTATGAGGTTCTGCAGCAGCTGAGGTGTATTATGAGGTTCTCCAGCAGCTGAGGTGCATTATGAGGTTCTGCAGCAGCTGAGATGTGTACTACACAGACTTCTTGAATCGCCTTGCCTTCATGTATGTGGTCCATGGTTGGTGCAGATGCCCTTACATATTTTTCTTTGTCCTCCCCCCCTCCGCTTAGTTCACAGCTCCCTAAAATAAGAGTTCACAGAAGGTAAACCTTCCCTGGAAACCTTTACTTTGGCAGAAAAGCCTCAGACTCACATTACAAGCAGCTTCAGGTCTTGAATCTTTCCAACACATTTTCTTATTCAGCAAAGTCAAAGCAAATACAACCTTCCATGTACAGATGTAGCAGATCTATGTCCGTGTAGCAGGTCTGAGTTTGACGTTTGTCACTATTCATATTGATCTTGCCATGTGCCGCCTGTGGTTTTGCATAGACTATAGGTAAACCTACTACTAGATAGAGATGTCTGAGTAAGGCCTCCTTCGCATGACCTGGTGATTCTTGTACAGGAAAAACCAGTACTGGTGAGATCCGTGGTCCTGTCCTTGTTTGTGTGCCACCCGTATAAACATATATGACATTGGTGTGTTCGTTTGCTGTCCGTGTCTTTGTGTCTGTGCTTCACATCCATGTGGCATCCGTGTGCAGTCAGTGTGATATGCACCGGCGCCTTGGAAAAGTAGTTCAATTCACACTGCTGAAGGCAGGTCTCATCATTGTCGCTGGGCCTTCCTGAGATCAGCGTGACAAGGCGACAATGATGGGAGTTGTATTCAGCAGCAGCTCTGTCCCTCCTGTGTAAAATAAAGAATTAAATAAAAAAGCAATGTGTGCTCTCGTGTAATTTTCATAACCAGCAGCGGCAAAACCCATTTCTGGAGGCTGTTGTTAGTAATCTGGGAAAAGGGGACAACACCCAAAAGGTTCCCAGGGTATTAATAAAAGCTCACAGCTGTTTGCTTAGCCTTTCCTGATGAATTTAGAAAAAAAACAGCAAAGGCTAAAAAGACAGCTAGGAGCTGATATTAATAACTTAGGAAGGGGCCAGAGACATTGCCCCCAGACTACCAATATCAGCCCTCTGCCGTCTCAGAAATGGGGCATCAATAAGATGCACCTAATCTGACACTTAGCCTCGCTCTTCCCACTTGATCTGTGGTGGTGGCAAGTTGGGACGAAGGACACAATCTGAAACGCGCGTCAGGGTGTGCACCGCACCGGAGCCCTCCTCCATCCAGGTAACATACTTGTATCTTTTTATTGTGCCAGTGTACCCTTGGCTTTACAGCAGTCGCAGCTCCACAGGAACTGTGTTGACCCCTTCCCCTTTCCTTTGTTACCATTATGGTTCCATCTGCATTTTATTTACTCTTTGGGTCTCACAATAAAGATGTTTACTGTTATCCAATTCAGCCCTGGTGTTTAAAGCATTATCTAACATTATCAAACTAACTCCATCATTCTGAGCTGAGATTCCCTATATAAACATCTCCTTGTTGCACTCTAGGAGTATTCTTACTCCCTTCACATTTTATAAATATTCAGATTTTTTCCTTTTTTCCTGAGCTTCCAAACTTACCATGAGACACAGCACATATTGCTGTACATATCTAGATACACAGTGATATACACTCTCTGCATACACTGTAACACATAGTACTGTGTATATATTTTAAAATTGATCTATTACTTAATATTTATTATTATTTATGTACTGCATGATATTCACAATGTGATATATTTTTTATGCACATTGTAGCACATAGTATTATATATATACAGTATACATTTAAAATTTGATTATATTATACATATTGTTACCTGGGAGGTTGCCTTTTTAAACTTATTTTATTTTATACGTTATTGTCTCTCTAACTTAATGGTGCGGGCACCTCTTGTATACGGTGCTACTCTTTACCACTTTTGTCAATAAAGGTATTTTATCTATATACTTTCTTGTCTCGTATTATCTTTGATCACATGTTTGGCTCTTATTTTTGGTTTCCACAAACTTTCCGAATGGTCTACCATTCATCCACCCAGCAGATGTACACCACCTATTCTGTAAGGAAAAAGATATACCGATTTACTTAGTTGGATATATATCTACTGCTGTGTCCAGTACTTGTTTTCTATTAACCCCATAGTGAGTACTGAAATAAACACACAGGAAGAATAAAATACTTTACTTGAAAAAAACAAAACTCCCTGCTTTGCACATTTATTTAAAAATAAAAAACACAATTATACTCACCTTTATACCTAATCCATTGAAGCCTTTGTCCCCTGTAAAATTAATAAAAATAACAAACAACCACATCCCTCACCTGTGAAACGTGAAGATAATCCTCCGATGTCCATGTCCCCTGTAAAATAAACTAAAGTAATAAAAAAAAACATATCCCTCATCTGTCTGAAGTGAAGATAATCCATACTGTCCCATGTCATAATCCATCTCTGCGACATCTGATTTTCAACATGAATGGTGCCACGATGCAACCGTTCAGGCTGATGAGCAGGACACAATGAGATGTTGTATGCACAGTTCGCTGTGACTGGCTTGATGAACTGCGGTGAACTCATTTTCATGGTGCACCGTAGTTTATTGTCCCAGTTCACAGTGAAGTAATTCTGGGAACGCACCGTCAGTGACCTGCAGCAACCTCTTTGACATGACCGCTCATCACTGAAGCCGCACTCGCAGCACCTCATTGTCTCCTAGTTTTCATTCTGGTCTGTTGCGTCATGCCACCATTCACGTTGTAAACCAGATGTCGCAAAGATGGATTACGGCATGGGACAGAATGGATTAGCTTCATTTCAGACAGGTGAGGGATATGTTTGTTTTATTTGTTTTTTTTTACAAATGACAAAGGCTTCAATGGATTAGGCGTAAGGTGAGTATTATGGTTGTTTATTATTTTCTGTTTTTTTAAAGATGGCAAGGGCTTCAATGGAATAGGCGTAAAGTGAGTTTAACTTTGTTTTTTATTCTTAATTAGATGTGTACAACAGAGTGTTGATTTTTATTTTAAAGGGAACTTGTCACCCCCACCGGCCGTTTTGAAGTAAAAGAGCCACCTTCAGCAGTACTAAGGCAGCAGTCTGTGAAGGTGGCTCTTTTTTTTCTGTGCCCCTGCAATGCTGAAATATTCATTTTTAAAACTAGGTCCCCATACCTTAGATGTGTCACTGAGGTATATCCTCTTCCCCTGACTCATCCTCCCCCCAGACGTCCATCAAGCCCCTTGAGCGTCACCGCGCCTCCTCCAGACTTTTTTTTCTTTACTTTCATTTCTGTGCAGTGCCTGCGGTCTTGTAACAGTCCCCGGGCATGCGCAGTGCACGCTGCCCGGGAACTGTCAGAAGACTATAGCGCCTGCGTCGTTGCCTTTCCTCTGATCCCTCCCCACAGTGTGTTATCATGTATTCACACTGTGGGGCTGGCAATCTGGCGCCTGCACAGTCTACAATCCCTAGCCGCATAACTAAAAACATCACCTCGGACCTTACTCCCTAAAAGGCCGTCGAGGGGTTTCTCATACCTCCTGATGAACCAGAGTGGAGGAGACTAGGCAGTGATATCAAGGAAAAAGGAAAGTGTGCAGGTGTACACTAAGACCCAGGGTGAGAAAATGTAAAGAATGTTGATAAAGGGGAGAGAGGGAAAACTAAGGAGGACCAAAAATAAATGTAATAAGAATAACCTCCCAGAACACTAACCGTGGTCAAATAAAAAGGCATGGGAAGGTAGACAACAGACACTCAGAATGAATCCAAGAGGTGTTTGATTAGCAGGGAAAATTTCACAGCTTAAGGACTGGAACTCCTTAGCACAAATACACTTAGAAGTATAGCCAGCATGTTTGTACAGTGAAGGGTGAACATAGTAAACCCAACCTAGAATGTGATAGTGCAGACAATGGAAATGGAAAACACCTTGAGAAGAGTAAACCAAAAAGGGAGAATAAAGACAATAGGAAAAATCAGCACTTGGACAGGGAAGAAAAGGACAATAGCCCAGAAGACAGAAGAACCACCCATGAAGCAACAGGTCTCCGGATTTAATCCCAAAACTAAGCCATGACAATAATACTGCTATACACATACCGCATAAGTACCAAACACCATACATTGTCAAATAATAAACCAATTCCATATTAGATTACAAGTAATACTCTCAAAGTAATACTGTCATATTGATTCTGCATAATACCGCCATATAGTGTTAAATGTTAAACCAATTTCAATTGATATTCCCAAGATAACACGACTGAATGCAGACTACAGAATAACACTAAACAGTGCCAAATAATGCACATATTCCAAATTATACACTGCTCGAAAAAATAAAGGGTACAATAAAATACCACATCCTATATATCACTGAATGAAATATTCCAGTTGCAAATCATTATTCATTGCACAGTAGAATGGGTTGAGAACAATAAAACATAAAAATGATCAATGTAACTCAAATTAATATCCCATGGAGGTCTGGATCTGTAATGATTATGAGTCGCCCGTCTAAGGGCCTGTGGGGTACTCGGCACCGAGCCCGTTCTCTTCAATGGGGGATGTCACGGGTCCATCCATGGCCCACAGCTCGGTCCGTTGCCCTGGGCGCTCACTTTAAATGGGGACGTATTTACAGGGGATTAAAGTATTTACAGTTTGATCGTGACGCCACCTGTGGTACCTGGTCAGGGTGACCAGCGCTGCAGGGTAGATCCACTGAGGGGTTGTTACTGGGCAGCAAGGTGTTAAGTCTTCCACAGGCAAGACTGGGTCCCTCAGGGAAATGGCGGTGTAGGGGTGCAGGATAGAGAAGGGGCTTTTCAGCCGCAGGAGCAATAATGCAGACACACACACGAAAGTCTCTTTCTGTACCTTTACTGATGGTATATGCAGGCACGTCCCGGGAAGCTGGCAGAGTGGAGGATGTACGTCCAGTATTCCCACTGAGTAGGTGTAGGGCCTCCTTACTCCTGTTGTGTGAGTTTTGACCTGTATGAAACGAAGTCTAACTCTGTCTTCACTTATACGCCCAGCTGACTTTGTGGTGAGGCCTTCTCTTGGATAGAACAGTGTCTCTAATGGTTGGCCGACCGGACTCCTGTCTTCCTGACCCTGATTACGTATCAACACTCTTGGGCCCCTGCGATCTGTAGTCCAGCAGGGTCTCCGGTATCTCCTACTAGTCGTGTAGATGCTAGCAAGCTCAGACCCGGTGTCCGGTATTCAGCGTAGAGGTAAGCTATCAATGCTGTTTCAACCTCCGTTACTCTCTTCTTCACTTCCACTCGCCTTTCGTTCTACTCCGACCGATAACATAAGCACACTAGCAGAGATTAGCTGATTCTTCTTTCTCTTCACCGCTCTCAAAGCGTCGGCACGCTTACTCACTGAAACTGCCCTCAGTTGATTCAGCCACTTCAGCCTGGTCAGAACTATCTTCCTTCACTCTTACTAGCCTCCACTCTTTGAACTAAGCTCAAGCTGCAGTCTTCAGGTTCTCTCACAACTCTCTACTCCTCTCAGCTCTGAGGTGAATAGTCTAGGCACGTTCTCAGCTAGACTGCCTGAGGTGACTAAACTGTCTCACACTCCCAGCTAATCTGCCTCTCTGAAGTAAACTGATCTAATCTGAGGTAACTGCTGTGTCTTCACTACCCTTATATACTGCAAAAAGGGCTCCCTCTGGTGGCTCTAGAGAATAGTGAAGGTTTGTTGTGTGCATATCAGGTCTCCGTGGGTGTTACCTTTGGTGTGTCCCCCTGGGGAAATGTGACTTCAGGCACAGCTGGGCTACACATCTACAGGCTGATCCAACTTCAGTGGAGATGCCTCAAGACAAGGAAATGATGCTCAACAGAGTGTGGCCTCCTTGTGCCTGTATGACCTCCCTATAATGCCTGGGCATGCTCCTGATGAAGTGGCGGATGTTCTCCTGAGGGATCTCCTCCAAGACCTGGATTAAAGCAGCCATCAACTCTTGGACAGTCTGTGGTAAAATGTGGCATTGGTGGATTGAATGAGACATAATGTACCAGATGTGCTCTATTGGATTCAGGTCTGGGGATCGGGCAGGCCAGTCCATAACATCAATGCCTTCATCATGCAGGAACTGCTGACACACGTAAGTCACATGAGGCCTAGCATTATCGTGCTTCAGAAGGAACCCAGGGCCCACTGCACCGGCAAATGGTCTAACAATGAGTTTGAGGATCTCATCCCGGTACCTAATGGCAGTCAGGGTACCTCTGGCTAGCACATGGAGGGCTGTGCGGCCCTACAAAGAAATGCCTCCCCACACCATTACTGACCCTCTGCCAAACTGGACATGCTGAAGAATGTTGCAGGCAGCAGAATGTTCTCCATGGCGCCTCCTGATGCTGTCACGTCTGTCTCATGTGCTCAGTTGTGAACCTGCTCTCTTTCATGAAGAGCTCAGGGCGCCAATTTCAAATCTGCCAATCTTGGTTTTCTCTAGCAAATGCCAATAGATCTGCACAGTGTTCTGATATAAGGACAACATCCACTTGTGGACGTCGGGCCCTCGTACCACCTCATGGAGTTTAATTCTGACACTTTCAGCAGACACATGGATGTTAGTGGCCTGCTGGAGGTCATTTTGCAGGGCTCTGGCTCTCCTCCTCCTCCTTGCACAAAGGTGGAGGAGGTGGTCCTGATGTTGAGTTGTTGCCCTCCTACAGCTCCCACCATGTCTCCTAGTGTACTGGCCTTTTTCCTGGAATCTGCTCCATGGACACTGTGCTGATAAACAAAGCTACCCTTCTTGCCACAGCTCGCATTGATGTGCCATCCTGGATGAGCTGCACTATCTGAGCAATGTCTGCCTCATGTTACAGTACCTCTAGGGGTGAGAGCAATGACAAAATGCAAAAGTAACCAAAACAGGCAAAAAGGATGAGAACAGAGAAATAGTCTGTGGTCAACCTCTGCCAAACACCATACATTAACAAATATTAAGCTGACTCCAAACTAGATTCCAAATGATACTCCCAAAAATAATACTGTCATACTGATTCTACATAATACTGCCAAATATTAAAATGATACCAAATGATACTGCCAAGATTTACTACATAATATCACTATATAGTGCCAAATAGTATAAAGATTCCACATAGGTATCATATATTACCACCATGTAGCGCCATAGAATAGACAGCCTTTTCCCGGCAGCTGGAGTTTTTTTCTGAATGATTCATTTGTATTGGCAAATACCAAAAGAGCAAAATATTAAAGTTGCCATGAGTCAGAAAGAGGGCCCCTGGGACAGCACGGTCAGCTGCAGGACAATCAGAGACCCTGAAACCACAAGGCGCAGCTAGCTGTAACCACAGGCACAGAACATAAACTCTGCGGATAGAAGAGCTCTGCAGCTCTATCAACCATCCCATCAAAGAATGCTGGGAAGGTGACGCAAAGTGTCTGCAAATAGAGGTTCTGGTTTGGCTTTTATCCCAAGTCATGTGGCAAGGCTCAATGAGGGATCCATATTGACATTCAGAATTGCTAATTCCTATAGGTGGCTCTAGAGTTCAAGTCCTCTTCCTCTCTGAAGAAATAACTTGAATATTTAGATTAAGTTCCTACTTCCCCATCTCAGTCCAGAGTAAGAGTAGAGGGTTTGGTGAAATGTTTCCATGTTTCTCGGCATTTTTAGAAAAATTCTGCCCTCAATAAACAAAAACATCAGCCCCAAAGACACAACTTTAAAGAGGTTGTCCACTACTTTCACATTTATGGCCTACTGTATACTTAGGATAGGTCATCAATGTCTGATCGGTTGGGGTCCAACACCCGAAACCCCCACAGATCAGCTGTTATCGGTGTCGGCCGGCAGGAAGTACTAACTTGCGAAGCTGGCCGTCTATTTGTAGTGAGAACAGCAGAGAGAAAAGACCAAAACAAAAATAGGTCTGCACACCAGAGTACAATATTTACAATGATTATACAAAGTTTATTCATTTGGAAAAAACAGGACACATAATGATTAAAACCACTTAAAACAACACATGGTGTATGACAAACAACCAAACATCTAAATCATGGTTAATATCACAAAATGTATAAACTCCTTGAGAGATATTAGCAAGTGCATGAAACATGTGAACAATGAGCATAATTGTATATCAATCAAGATGAGAAAAAATGAAAGCAAATGTAAACTTAATATATGCAACATGCACACATGAAAACATGCCTAAAAAGTGCATGAAATTGGGAAGCACAGGGTGCAGGGGCCACATAAAATGCATGAAAATCAAAGGACACTGAAATAGTGCCCCATATAAGAACTAAGCAAAGACCATGGATGTCTATACTTACAAAATGCAAGTGGACCCCTGCAGCTTCCAAAAAAAGGAGTTAAAGTGCCACTGTGGGCAAAGGAATGAATGAGCCCAGGAATACGGTGTGTGCGGAGAGCCCCACGCGTATCGCTGCTGGAGGCAGCTTCGTCGGGGGAAGTGAACCTGTCCATACACAAACCACATATGTAAACCCTTGAAAATTAACTAAAACCAATGCAGGTGGTAGCCGCACAATCCTATCAGAAAAAAACCCCACAAAGAGCGCAAGCAATGCACAATCTTGCACAATGCCGATATTTAGGCACCATAGTATCATAAAACCTGAAGTGGCGTTCTAATGCCGTAAGCTCGCGATATCTGCGAGCGAAAGTCCGAAGTATGAGAAGTGCGCGTGCGCAATGTAATAGACCGGTCTATCCCGGCAACAGTCAGTTGCCGGACCTAATGCAAATTGCTCCTGTGCTGCAGACACATGGATGGGTCCATGTATCGCAGTACAGGGCAGAATGGAGCAGAATGGAGGCTGAGCACAGAACAAGAGCCCATACAGACATGGTAAAAGAATCAAATATATCGATGTGAAAAACAAACCTTAACCTACATGTAATATGTTGGTAGGATATATACAAAGTAGATAAGGGAGAAAAATAGGGAAGGAGGGAAATATTAAGAAATGAGGATGTTATATACAAAAAAGGACGCATATTAACCCTATAAGTTCAAGTGAACGGCCCAGCCAAAATAATGCTGTTGTGAACAAGGGCCAACAACTCTATACATAAAAGCATGATTAAATGCGCATACATGTATGGGTATATAAACATACATATTGACAGCCCCTATAGAATATAGAAAATGATGAAATTGAAAATAAACATAAAAATAAAAAAATATAATAAAAAATGAGAAAGAGGGTTACCCAGGTCCATCAGAACGTGAATATACCCCATGCTTGTAAAGGTCATCTAAATACATGATCCAAGGCACAAGGTCGGCAAACATATGTAAATATATATATATGTACTATCCCAAGGCGGAGTGGGAAAACATGGGACCAAATCATGATACATAGACCAATGCAAGTTGGTCAAACAGATTAAAAGAACCAAAATATGAATAAAAAAAATAATAAAAAAAACACAAAATACTATACTTTAGGAATTGCATAATGTGTACATATTCTAAGTTTAACTCATTGAGCCTAAGGATAAATACGTAAGTGTATATAGGAATCCTCTACCCTCACCACCCCTCCCAAAAAGTGAGTCCAATAACACAAAAAGTCCAATTATCCATGGTTTGAAGAAACCAGAAAGTTGAAAACAGTAAAGATGCTTCCGGTCCATTCATATGAAGAAATGAGAAATATGAGGAACATCCAAAGGCTTCCATCGAGGAACATCCAGAGGCTTCCATCAAGGAGAGATAAGTATACGAGGATTGAGAAAAGCATCGAGTGTCAGGATCATAAACGGACATATGCTACAGTCCCCACACAGGAATGAACCCCTCAAGGTAATGCCCGTATTGAGTTCAACAGTTGGGCGCACAAAGTAGCTTTTTAATAGTTCCATCTATGGATTGGGACGCCAGAGAGGCGGCTTGGCGAGCTCAACCCACTAATGTATTTCAAACTGTCATGACTTAACCAATGCACACAAGTCTGGGGTTCGATTGTGATGTAATATTAGGAGTTTGGAGGAGTACCTTAGAGCTGGTTATATTCCCTGCGGTTTGCAGATATCCATCTTCCCAGCTTGGGAACCCTCAGCTTCTTTTCAGAAAACATGGGAGCAGGGACTCATACGCTGTTCCAATATCGTTATCACCATGCTTGTGGAGCATGATAATGAATTGTTTGCTACCATCAAAATCCTAATTAAGGATCTGGAATTGAAATTGAGTAAATTTGAGGACTCACAGGTTGCTGGCTTTAAAACTAAGCTCAAAAATATCTTAGACAAATATGAAACTGACATCACTCTGAGAAAACAGAAAATTTCAGAGAGTTAAGCTGGACTTTCAGCAGCAGGCCATGTTTAAATGGAGACATAGGGGCAACTCCCGTGTTTGAGAACAGGGAGAAATAATGGACCGACGGTCAAGCCTGCCCCTCCCATAGCCAAAGCAAGTTCTAGTGATTTTTTTGTCGTCAACCGGAAGCGAACTAGATACAGGACCAGACGGGGTAGAAGACAGAGGAAAAACAATGAAAAAACGCCAAATGAGATACAGGGATCGGTTCTCTCCCCCTCAACATGGTTACAGGACAAGACGCAAGTAACTGTGGAAAACCCCTCGGATTTGTCTCATGTAAGTACTGAGGATATATCTGACTCCTTACAAATTGTCAATCTATCTGACTATGTGTTGTCCCCTTCTGAGAAGTCGGTGCTTAAGAGGGGTCTTACTTTTGTACCCCTACATCATGTTGACAAATTCACTTTGGTCAAAGATTTATATTTGTTTTGTAGGAATCTCACTTTTCAAGTAATGTACAGTAAGCCAGACATTATACGGGCCCTACCTGAGGATGAACGCCAGACTTTTCAAGATTTGTTATATCTTTTGGAAGAAAATCAATCATCTATGGGTAGAAGGGCCTTAACTTATAGGAATAAGTCTATCAGAGCTCCATCTTTCTCACTTGGTCCAGCTATCAAAATATTTTTTGAGTTGGTGAAACGGGATATTCTTTCAATGACCCCACGGGTAAGTTCCTCCCCCAATCTCTCATTGGCTGAAAAACATGTCTTACGCACACTTAAAAATAATGAGACCTTTTTAATCAAGGAGGCCGACAAGGGGGCAATGTGGTCCTTTGGCCCACCCACATGTACTTAAAAGAAGCCAAAAGACAATTGAACAACATGCAATTTTACCAAAGATTACCCTCTGACCCCACTGCGGTGTTTATGGGGAAATTCCACACTCTGTTGGATAGGGCGTACCAATTTGGCATCATCACCTTGGAAGAGAAAAAGTACATATGTGTGGAGTATCCGGTCACCTCTACCTTGTACATGTTACCGAAGATACATAAGAATGCCATTGACCCCCTGGTCGGCCCATTGTCTCAAGTATGGCAGTATGTGCGAAAGGGCATGCACGTATGTTGACTTCTTTATCCAATTTCTGGCTACATCCCTTCCCTCTTTCATCAGGGACTCATCACATTTTATTGAGATTTGTCGGAGGATTGAGCTACCGGACGAGTTTTTGCTCGTTACATGTGATGTGGAGTCACTATATTCAAACATTACATATGAGGACGGGGTTGGAGCAGTGGCATTTTTCTTGAATAAATGTGAGTACATGGACCAGGGGCACAACGCGTTTTTACTGGACCTCTTGAAGTTTATTTTACATCATAATTTCTTCCTGTTCGATAGGACTTTCTATCGGCAAATCTCCGGAGTGGCGATGGGGGCTCGTTGTGCGCCAGATTACGCCAACACCTTCCTGGGGTGGTGGGAAGAAACTGTCGTCTATACATCTGAGACCTTCCAGAGTCAGGTCTGTTATTGGCATCGCTTTATAGACGACATTTTATTCCTGTGGAGGGGCACTGAATTGGAGTGTGTGCAATTCTTGAATGGTTTAAATCTCAACGCTTACAATATCTTTCTTACCCATTCGATCTCTTCCAGTTCAGCCACCTTTTTGGATTTGACCATGTCTGTGGACAATTCACGTCTGGTCACAACACTATATCGGAAACCACGGCTACCAACTCCCTTCTGGAGTTTGGTAGCTTCCATCCAATGCACACCAAGGTGGGTGTGCCTATTGGCCAATTTCTTGGAGTAAGACGGAATTGCACACGTGATGAAGATTTTGTTTCCCAGGCTAAAGACATCACGAACGGTTTAAACGACGAGGATATCCTAAACGAATTATGGCAACAGACTTTCAGCGGGCCCGATTATCAGACCAATCCTCCTTACTCCGCCCACGTAGTCCCAATCAGGACTCTCGGCCTCGCTTTTTTACAGATTACAACAGCAGCTGGCATCATGTATATGACATTCTTTCTAGGCATTGGTCTGTTCTCACGTTGGATGCCCAGACCTCTCTTGTCACGAGTACACGGCCACTTTTGGCTGCTAGGAGGGCGCCCAATTTGCGGGATGTGATGACTAAAAGCCACTTTGTGCGCCCAACTGTTAAACTCAATACGGGCATTACCTTGAGGGGTTCATTCCTGTGTGGGGACTGTAGCATATGTCCGTTTATGATCCTGACACTCGATGCTTTTCTCAATCCTCTTAACCTTAAGAGGCATCCCTTGGGCTCTTACATTAATTGCAGGAGTAGAGATGTGATCTATGCACTCATCTGTCCCTGCAAAAAGATATATGTGGGGCATGTAGAGCCCAGCTGCACTTGGAATCTGATTTCCCAGAGGAATGCACCGAAGGTAATGACCACTAGAGGACCCAATATGCATACACACATCTTCACCAATCCCTAGAGCCACCAGAGGGAGCCTTTTTAGTGTATATAAGGATGGTGAAGCCACAGGAAGCTAGTTTAGTCTGAGGGCTGCAGTCAGTAGTCACCTCAGAGAGCTCACAGAGGAGTCTGAGTTATTTCTCTTGAGAGAAGAGAGAGAGAGAACAGCAGTTGTTGAAAGAACCTGAAATCTGCAGCTCCAAACTTAGTTCACTCGTGTGGAGGCTAGTACAAGTGGAAAGCAAGCCACTCCAGCCTAGTCAGAACTGAGTCAACCGAGTGCAGTTCAGTGAGCAAGCGTGCCGACGCTTTGAGAGTGGTGAAGAAAGAGAGGAAGCAGTCCACCATCTGCTAGTGTGTGCTTATGTGAGGGTCGAGTAGGACGAAAGGTGAGTGGATAAGAAGAGAGTGA
>JARQOD010000003.1:429453653-429470721 GCA_033576555.1 Oophaga sylvatica | reverse complement strand
GTCTTTGCTTAGTTCTTATATGGTGCACTATTTCAGTGTCCTTTGATTTTCATGCATTTTATGTGGCCCCTGCACCCTGTGCTTCCCAATTTCATGCACTTTTTAGGCATGTTTTCATGTGTGCATGTTGCATATATTAAGTTTACATTTGCTTTCATTTTTTCTCATCTTGATTGATATACAATTATGCTCATTGTTCACATGTGTTTCATGCACTTGCTAATATCGCTCAAGGAGTTTATACATTTTGTGATATTAACCATGGTTTAGGTGTTTGGTTGTTTGTCATACACCATGTGTTGTTTTAAGTGGTTTTAATCATTATGTGTCCTGTTTTTTCCAAATCAATAAATTTTGTATAATCATTATAAATATTGTACTCTGGTGTGCAGACCTATTTTTGTTTTCGTCTTTTCTCTCTGCTGTTCTCATGGTTTTTCCATACAAGGTCTTGCACCCGAGTTGATTCCTTTGGCATTAGGTGCACCCCATATATATACTATTTGTCTATTTGTAGTGGCCGCCACAGGGTACTACACATCATTTCCTGTTCAAGCAGATCCACAGTCAGAAGAAGTCCCCAAATATAGAGAATCTAAAAAAAAAAATGAATACATTTGGTTTATATATTATATTTTTTTATTTTTTTTTATATACAATTTTAAGTCATCATACATATACTCAACATATTTCACTTTTATAAATAACAAATGGTTATTTGCTGCTGAAAATTTTACATATGTGACTTGTTTAAATTGTTGGTTTTAATTATTTATTGTTTCAAGTTGTGCAGAAGTTTCTTCCCTCCCCTATGTAAGGGAGGTGGCTCTGTATAACATACTATGAAGGAGTCAACACAACTTCGAAATACATTGTATGAATGAGTAAAGATCCAGAAAGCATGCACCTTGTCGTCACTCTGTGGCAGCACCAGGGAACTTATCACAAGATCAGCAAAAAGAGAACCTGAAAAAAAAAACAGCAAACCACTGTGGGCAGATGTCAAGAAGATCTGTTCTTTCCTGTCGATTTACTGAAAATGCAAACAAGTCTAGATACAAATCAAGAAATATATATTCCAGGAAAAGTCTGCAATCTAAGAAATCAGCAGAATAAATATGTGGTAGCAAAAATGAAAAACAGTATAAAAACTTGCATCCAATACATTACAAGGATCCTGAGTCCAACCATCCATATCTCTGCAGGACTCTTGGGTGATGGTCCAGACTTTCTGGATAAGGTCTCGGGATTACTATGGCTGGTTGTGATGTTGGCAAAGATTTCAATATTTCACTTAAAGAGGACCTGTCACCAGATGAAATTTTGCTTTTGTTTCTGCTTGTTTTTCACTTAAAGAGGACCTGTCACCAGATGACATTTAATGTCGCTCTTGTTTTTGCTCTTGTTTTATTCCCACTGTGCCCCTCTTTTATACTTTTTTTTATTTTGTGCTAATTTTATGGTCTTCACCCAAGGGAACGTCACTCCCAGGATAGTAATTCAAAGCAGCCTAATGACACGCCCCCAAGGATCCTAGAAGCCACTCCTCAGTTAAAAAACCCATAAAAATTAACACTAAATTAAAGCCCCATAATCCTATAACAGTATGATGGATTTACAGGAAACAGAATTCTTAGGGGATCAGTGGAAATAAAATAAGAGCAAAAAAACTGCCCATTTTTCACCTTTTAAAAGGTCCTATTTAAAGGCAGTCAGGTAAATACATAAATCAAGAGGAGCCACTAGGGGTGTAACGGTAGAGGGTGCTGAGGTTGCATTTACTCCTGGACTTTGGATGCCAAAAATGATACATAAAGAGACAAGTATTATATTTGAAGATAAGTGATAACCTTGGGCGCGATGCACACTAGGTCCCTAACAGCAAAAATATAGGACAATCCTACTCAATTTGCCCAGTATCAAAATCAAATGTTAGAGAATATATATATTTGCGCATAGAGACCATAAAAACCACTAATAAAAGAGAGATCCCAACTGCAACAGTAAAAGTAAATGAGCAGTAATGAACCAGGCTAAAAAAGGAGCGTATGAAATAAAACAATTACACACAGAACCATCCCTGACGAAGGAATCAGCGAGGGAACTAGCTCTTCATCTTAAGCACTCCTCCACCTCTAGACCAAGAGGGGAATCATCTTCTGATCTCTGACATCTATTTATTAAGGTAATTGTTTATTTCATACGCTCCTTTTTTAGCCTGGTTCATTACTGCTTATTTACGTTTACTGTTGCAGTTGGGATCTCTCTTTTATTAGTGGTTTTTTATGGTCTCTATGCGAAATATTTATATTCTCTGACAAGTATTATATTTGACCATCATAGTTGAGGGTCCTGTTTTGCATTGGGACCCACAAATTTTAACGTACCCCTTTAGGAGTCCGATATTAAAACAGGACTCCACTCATTCCCAAGAAATGCCATCCCTCATGTCCTTCATCCTAGTCCCAGAAGTCTACTCATGTACAGGTGCATCTCACAAAATTAGAATATCATAAAAAAGTTAATTTATTTCAGTTTTTCAATACAAAAAGTGGACCTACACCAGCAGATGACATGGCTCCCCAAACCATCAATGATTGTGGAAACTTCACACTAGACCTCAAGCAGCTTGGATGGTCTGTCTCTCCACTCTTCCTCCAGACTCTGAGACTTTGATTTCCAAAGTCTAGTGTGAAGTATCCACAACTAGTGATGGTTTGGGGAGCCATGTCATCTTCTGGTGTAGGTCCATTGTGTTTTATCATGATCAAAGTCAGTGCAGCCGTCTCCCAGGAAATTTTGGAGCTCTTCATGCTTTCCTCTGCTGACAAGCTTTTTGGATATGGAAATTTCATTCCCCAGCAGGACTTGGCACCTGTCCACTCTGCCAAAAGTACCAATACCTGGTTTACAAAGCAACAGTACCTTAATCCCTTAACCCCATAGAGAATCTATGGTGTATTGTCAAGAGGAAGATGAGAGACACCAGACCCAACAATGCAGACGAGCTGAAGGCTGCTATCAAAGCAACCTGGGCTTCCATAACACCTCAGCAGTGCCACGGGTTGATCGCCTCCATGCCACGCCACATTAATGCAGTAATTGATGCAAAAGGAGCCCCAAACAACTATTGTGTGCATTTACTGTACATACATTTCAGTAGGCCAACATTTCAGATTTTAAAATGTTTTCAAGCTGGTGTTATAAAGTATTCTAATTTACTGAGATAATGAGTTTTGCGTTTTCATTGGTTGTAAGCCATAATCATCAACATTAACAGAAATAAACACTTGAAATAGATCATTCTGTTTGTAATGACTATATAATATATGAGTTTCACTTTTTGTATTGAAGAACTGAAATAAATTCACTTTTTGATGATATTCTAATTTTGTGAGATGTACCTGTATATCCATAGTCAATACAAAGAACAAATAATAATCATCAGAAATTAATGTAACTGCAACCCAGGGGCCATCGGGAACTGCAGTGAAGAATGATATCATCGCAGTGTGCCAGTATAAACCACATGTATTCCAGTACTAAAAATATAAATGTAAGTGGAAGAGTTTTCTAAATCCCACTCTTTGTTGTGAAGAGCAGAAAAAAAACTTTTAAATGTCAAGGAACAGGAGTCTCTGTGGGTCTTTTTGGTTCCCTACCCACCAGCTAAGCTGTAGTGAGCAGAGCTTGTTGCACTTCCTAGTTAAGGGGCAGTGTGCACTGGTGTCCTTACCCTGGTAAGCTGCAGGTTGGAGAAAGTCAGTCCCCAAAACATAAACTACCATGAAAAAGAAGATCAGCACAGCTTGTGGAAGAGGAGTGTTGTAAGTTGAATGTATCACGTTTCTATTAGGCATAAAATGACTGTGGTGAGTCACAAATGAGGAGACTGCACTATTTGAAGGCATGGAGTAGGCACTCCTTTAGCATGGGCACAAAGGGGGCACTGTTACTATTTGGTGGGAACAGAGTGCCATAATTACTATATGGGACATGGAGGGGGCATTCTCACTATGTGGAGCACTACAGAAGTTCTATCTCTCTGGGGAAAGAGGGGTCTCTATTACAGTCTGGGGGGTAAAAAAAAGGGCACTATTAAATTTTGGGGCATAAAGAAGGCACTTTTGTTGTGTGATGCAGAAAAAGGGGCATTATTACTATGTAATGGGAAGTGGGAGCACAATTATCTAATGTGGTCACAGAGGGGGCACTGTGAAGAACGAAGCCAACCGCCACACGGTAGCCCGGGTATCACAGCTTCTGATCCCACCGCCGCTACCAAATGTGAAGGACGACCCCTTTCCTCCCACGTCACCAATGGGACGTAACTCCACAGGTACAGCTCTCCGGCGCCCCCTTTGTCTCTCAGGTCAGTAAGGGAACTGCACCTAGAGCAAATGGCCGCCGGGGAGGTTGTCCTGTTACCCACTGGGTATTCTAAGATTTGTGATCAGTGTAAAACCATCAGCCCAAGATTAATTTTATGGTTTAATTACCTTAAGGGCGCACTAGATAATTACAGAAATATACAGTAAAGCTATACAACGGAATTACAATGGATTTGCAGTTAGAGTAAAATACAACAATATTGTACAAGGCTTAAAGGTATTAGCTAGAGATCAATATTACCGGGTTGTAGGGACATGTGGAAGCAGGTGAAAGTCTTAGTTGCTGGACAGTCCTCCAAAACATGTGCTGCTGCTCCCTTGGTAAATCTGTCCCCTTTGGTCCTTCTTAGACCATATTCTTGGCTTCTGTGTGAAAAAATCAGTCTGCCCATAGCTACAGTTCTTAAACCTGCTAGGCCCCTCCCCTTTGCTTTGAAGCACGCATATAAACCGGCCTGCAATTCATATGGAGCAGGAAATTCTGGCTTGGCAAGAATTACTTAGCATACTAATGACCTTCTTATTCAAACAGGGGCCTGAATTGCTTAGCATACTAAAGCCCTTTTGCTTACCAGTGGACATCAAACCCTGTCGTATAGAATATGCTAACAGGCCCTGTTCAGATAGCAGTCTGTGGCTCTGTGAACCGACAAAATGGAGGCTGGTTTAGGCCCTATACAAGATGGCGGCGTCCCTTTCATCACAGGCACTATTACAGAGTAGGAGCACAAAGGGGGCAGTTTGGAGGATACAGGTAGCAATGTTACTGTATGAGAGCACAGAGTAGGCAAAATTACTACTTAGGAGGAAAAATAAAGACCAATTACAATGTGTGGGCACAATTAGTGTGTGGGACCACAGAGAGGGCAATGTTACAGTTTTGGATCAAAGAGGAGCGCTTACATAGCTTGGTCTATCTAGTGGAGCCTCAGAAGAAAAAGGGTGAGTAACCCTGGACTTGGTCTGCACATTATACACATATATTATTCAGAGTGCCTGGCGGTAACTAATTTCTACCTCTTTATGATCATTCAATTGTGCTAATACTATACATGGGAATGCAGGTGACATCCATAGCTCCCAACCATCCCAAATTCAGCAGGACTGTCCTGATTTGAGGGTTCAGTCCTGCAGTCCTGGCACATCAGGGCTTTGTCCCGACTTCTAATATTCACCACTCTGCTCTCCTCGAGGGTTGGGACCGCATCGCTGTTCATGCAGAAATTAAATTTATCTATTCACTAGAGATGAGCTACTTTGCCTCCGGGAGGGTAGAGTCGGGTTTTGGACCACCCGACTTTCCCAAAAAGTCGAGTCAAACGAAGTCGGCAGACTATCGGAAAAAGTCGAGTCGGAGTCGAAAACCCGACCCCAATGCAAGTCAATGGGGAATAAAAGTCGGCAGTGAGTGGAGGACAGTAAACATACCTACAGTGCCCATTTCAATGCCAACGGCATCAATTCATATTACTTAAGCTTGTCAACCTTAATTTACTTTATAATAATAGTAACGCATTGAAAGCTGGGGGTTATTTGGCTAAAGTTGGGGAAGGCAGGGCCGGCTCCAGGTTTTCGTGGGCCCCGGGCGAAAGAGTCTCAGTGGGCCCCTTTAACACATACCACAATTCATGATGCTCCAATACGGCAGAGAAATATAGGTATAGTACAATGCCAAATACTTTACTTCTTACATTACATGAGTGATATCTATTGTAAATTCTACAATAGCTCAAAAACTGGACAGTATAGTCCTACATACAGTATTATGGGCACCACATAGTGCGCCATACGTAATGGGCTCCATATAATGCTCCATACAGAATAGGCCCCATATGTGCTCCATATGATGCTCCATATATAAAGGGCCCTATATGATGCCCCATAAATAATGAACCCCTTTTGATGCTCTAGTATATGATGGGCCCCATATATGATGCTCCAGTATATGATGAGCCCCATATAATGCTCCAAATATAATGGTCCCATATATAATGCTCCATATATAATGGGCTCCATGTGATGCTCCAGTATATAATGGGCCCCATATATGATTTTCCAGTGTATAATGGGTTCCGTATATAATGCTCCAGTGCATGATGGGCCCCATTTATAATGCTCCAGTGTATGATGGGCCCCATTTATAATGCTCCACTGTATGATGGGCCCCATATATAATGCTCCAGTGTATAATGGGCCCTATCTATGATGCTCAAGTGTATGATGGGCCCCATATATAATTCTCCAGTGTACAATGCTCCCCATATATAGCTTCAAACATTAAAAAAAATGAAATACCTCTCCTCGCTGGGCACTGCTCTACTCTGGACTCCTCAGCATCGCCATCTTCCAGCTCCCAGCTCTCTGCACTGTGACTGTTCAGGCAGAGGGTGCACAGACGTGACGTCATCGCGCTCACTAACCTGAATGTCACTGTCAGGAAATGCTGAAGATGTCACAGCCGTGGAGCAGGGAGAGGTAAGTATTGCAAGTGCTGGGGCCCTGAGCAAGCAGGGGGGGCACACTTTGGGCGCAAGTGCTGGCACAGGGCCCCTCATAGTACGCCGGTGTCTCTGACGGCGAGTGGGCCCCCCCACCTGCTCAGGGCCCCTGCACTTGCCCGGGTGCGCCAGGTGCTGAAGCCGGCCTTGGGGGGGTACAGCCCAGTTAGGGTGGTGGAAAAACTGGCAGATGTTGAGGTGTAAGCTGGACGTTCAGCAGCTGCAAATGGAGGAATTGGAGAGGTCGGAGGAAGAGGAGGACAAAGTGAGCCATTTTGAAACCCAGGCATTATTCATTTTTATGAAGGTGAGATCACCAACATTTTGGGTCAACACCCGGGTCCTTCTTTCTGTCAGGATTGATCCAGCAGCACTGAAGACTCTTTCTGATAGCACACTACCAGCAGGGCAAGCGAGCTCCTGTAAGGCATATTGTGCCAATTCAGGCCAGGTGTCCAGTTTACTGGCCCAGTAGTCAAAGGGGAATGTGAGGGAGAACATTGATAGGGGAGGAGAGGTAATTTTGAACCATAGTTGACAACTGCTGTCTCCTGTCTGTTGCAATCGATTCAGTATTATCAGTCGTATGAGCGTTACTCGAGAAATCAGTCCAAAACATGGTCATGAAACCCGTCTCCAATGCCACTTCGGCTGTGTGCACCTTGAACACCTCTTCGATTTGGCCCAGTACGGCTCGTGTGGTAGAACCTGCACCCTGCTGTGTGCTGGGAATGCCTCTGACAAACGGTTTACCAGAGTTGCTTGTTTGTTCGTCAATATTAGCTCTAGGTTCTCCTGTGGCATGATATTCTGTAATTTGCCTTTATAGCGTGGATCGAGGATGCTGGCCAACCAGTAGTAGTCATCCTTCATAATTTTGGCAATGCGGGGATCCCTTTTTAGGATCCGCAAGACATAATCACACATGTGGGCCAATGTTCCAGGTGTCAATGATGCACTGCCAGAGGTGGGTGGAGGAGCACTTTCTGCCAAATCCACATCCCTCGAGTCACGCACAAACTCTGTACCTGACCTTGGCAAGCCAACATTTTCTCTTGCCCCTGAGAAGCATCCTGCTCCCCAAAATAATCATCCCCCTCATCCTCCTCCTACTCCTCTTCCTCTTTTTCCTCCACCTCGTCTAGGACAGTTCCCTGAGCAGACAATGCCTGACTGTCATCAAGGCTTCCCTCCTCCTCCTCCTCCGTTGCAGACGCCTGATCCTTAATGTGCGTCAAAGTTGCATGAGCAGACGCATAAGTGGGATGCTCATGCTTATGATGGCTTTGTCTGCGCTTACCAGCCGTGTGCATTCCTCAAAACACTGAAGGACTTTACAGAGGTCTTTCAGCTTTGACCAATGCACACCCGACAACTCCATGTCTGCCCTCAAACTGCCTGCCCGTGTATCCTCCCATAAATGCATTACAGCCTGCCTCTGTTCGCACAGCCTCTTAACCATGTGCATGGTGGAGTTCCACCCTGTTGCAACGTCTATGATTAGGCGGTGCTTGGGGAGGTGGAGCGATCAATGCAGCCTTTGCATATGACTGGATTCTACGGGCGAGCGACGTATGTGCGAGCACAGTCTTCGCACCTTATGGAACAGGGCTGGTAACTCCGGATAATTATTTATGAAGCACTGCACCATCTGGTTCAAGGTATGTGAGTTTTGCCAGGGCTATGGCCACCACAAAATTACGGCCGTTATCACTGACTACCTTGCCGGGCTCAAGATGTAGACTGCCCAGCCATGACTCAGTTTCTCGCTGCAAGTAGTCGGCCAGTACCAACGCGGTGCGTCTGATGTCGCCCAAAGACATCATCTTTAAAACAGCCTGCTGACAATTACCACTAGCTGTTCGATAGTGTGACACCACGTTTGCAACAATGGCAGCTGCGGATGGAGTGCTCATGCGACTGCGCTCTGACAACAAGCTTTCTGTTCTGGAGGAGGAGGGTCGAACGCCTACAGCCAACTGTTGCCTATACCGGGGGGGCTAGGCAGCACTATCCTACTGCCGCTGTCCCCTGTGGACCCTGCATCCACCACATTAACCAAGTGCGCAGTGATGGACACGTAACGGCCCTGCCATGCCTACTGGCCCCTGCATCTGTTGTGAGGTGCACCTTTCTACTCACTGATAGTTTAAGTGCATGGACATTGCGGTCTTTCACATGCAGGTGGAGGGCAGGGATGGCTTTTCTAGAAAAGAGGTGCTGACTGGGAAGGTCATAGCGTGGGACAGCGTAGGCCATGAGCTCTAGGAATGCTGCGCTTTCAACCAAATGGAAGGGCATCATCTCTAATGAGATTAGTTTGGCAATGTAGGCATTCAAAGCCAGTGTACGCGGATGAGAGGATGAGTACTTTCTTGTCCTACTCAGATTGTCTGCTAGGGTGAGCTAGACTTGAGAGCTGCATATGGGGAACTAGCGGTGGACATGGCGGACTGAGAGGGGCTTGATGATGGTGATGGTGGTGGTGGTGGTGGTGAAGGCCTAGATTCAGTCTTTTGTTGGAAAAACATTGGGATTCCCTGACTGCTTTGGCCTTGCGACAACACCTCAACATTTCTTGCTGGTGGTGTGCTAACCAATGTGCTTACAGTGGGGGAAGCGATGTAGCGTTGCTGGCTATCTTCAGTCGGGGCAGGTGCACGTGTGCTACCTGAGGTTTTGCAGTCCATCCACGCTTGCAAGTGCATGGTGTTTAAATGTCTAGCATGCAACTGGTATTCAAATTTCGGAGATTTTTCCCTCAGCTAAAGGTCCTTCCGCACTTCTTACAGATAACCTTTGCCTCATCAATAGGATTTTGGTCAAAAAAGTGCAACACTGCACTCTTTCTACTATGGGATAAATTTTCAGGCTTGCACGCTGTGCTAATTTGACCATCTGGCCAAGCTGTACTACAACTCTTTGTTTTTTTAACACGTTTTTGGACAGCTACGGGCCTGCCAGATAACCGCAGCTGCGATGTTGATGCCTGCAGCGGATCCTCCTCCTCTTCTGAGCTATTGCCAGCGGCACCCTCTTCCCCCAATGAAAGCCAAGCCGGGTCAACAACTGGGTCATCCATCACCTCTTCTTCAATTTCATCTACACCTTCCTCTATGTCACCGTGTTAGGTGGTATAGTATGTGGGAAGGGGCACCTGAGATTCATCAGGGTCAGAATCTGGCTCAGTAGACTGCGAGGGCAATGCAGTGCTCTGGGTGAATGTACCAGCAGAATCATATAGCAGTGGCTGTGCATCAGTGCACTCCATGTCATATTCATCTTGGACAGGGGAATTCAGGATTTCACTTGATAACCCGGGCATGGTATGTGAAAAGAGCTCCAGGGAGTAATCTGAAGTGTGGCCTGCCGCATCATTTACTTGTGGTGGGGGTGAAGGACACAAGGAAAGGTGTTGTTCCTGACCAGGAGCCTGCACTGACGACTCAGTGCTTGCATTTTTTTAAACTTCAGAAGAGGAGGCAATAGAGCTGGAGGCTGTTTCGGCAATGTAAGCCAAAACCTGTTCCTGATGCGCCAGCTTTAAAAGCGGTTTACCTACTCCCAGAAAAGGGAGCCTTCAAGGCCTTCTGGAGCCAGACGAGGACGCAGGCTCAACACCTCCTGCCTTAGGTGCTATTGTGCTTTTGGCAATACCAGCAGATGGCCACCACCACTATTAGTGCCAGCTGGCCCCCCCCGCCCACATCCGCGGCCTCTTCCACCATACTTCCTCATGTTTGGGAAAATGTACCCAAAATACCAGCAGATATATGGTACTGTATGAGGAGCGTACAGCTGTATACGGTGTAGGGAAAAATTTCAATCTCTGTATATATTTCCGGAGTCACACACAGACGCTCTCTCAGTATGGATTTCACCGTAATACAAAGAGCAAATATACAGTACTGTATCAGAAACGGACAGCTGTATACGGTGTAGGGGAAAATTTCAATCTCCATATATATTTCCAGAGTCACACACAGACACTCACTCAGTATGGATTTGACCGTAATACAAAAGCCAGAAAAACGGTACTGTATCAGAAGATACCAGCTGTATACGATGAAGGGGAAAATTTAAATCTCAGCATATATTTCCGGAGTCACACACAGATAGTCAGCATGTATTTGTCCGTGATACCAGCCGGTACACGGTAGTGTGTGAGGAGCGTACAGCTCTATACGGTGTGGGAAAAAATGAACGCTCGGTAACTGTGCAGAAAAAAAGAATAAAAGTATTAGTGCTGTGTAAAAAGCAGTCTGCACAGCAGTGTACACACAGCAATACAGCTATCAGGCAGCCTAATAGCCAGCGCTGCTGCACACAAGAAAATCCTACCCTGTCACTGCACAATAACTCCACAACACAATTGCTATCACCACAAGCACAGAATTACTTTTTTTTTTTTGCCTAACTCTCTCCTTCTGAGAAACAGCGTCAGCAACCTCTCCCTACTGTTAAGATCGGCAAAACTAAAATGGCGGTCGGCGGTCAGGGCTTTTATAGACACTATGACGCCCCCAAAGCAAGCCAATCACTGCAATGCCCTTCTCTAAGATGGTGGTGGACGCTGCCCATGTCATCTCATTGCCCACAGTGTACGTTCTTGCTCATTGGCTGAAGAAAGGTGCCTGAAAGCATTCTGGGAAAACCGACTTTGGTGCTCTTTTTGCCGACCGCATGACCGACTGTACGCTATGGTCGTGTTTCGGCAACGAAACCCGACTTTGGCGAAAGTCGGCAACTTTTGAATCTGACCGACCTGTTTCGCTCAACTCTACTATTCACTTCTCCAGTCTCCCTGAGTCTCAACTTTGTGACAGTGTGCTCGCATGCAGTAGCTCTAGTGATGAGCAACAACCCTTAATTCTGTAAGTAGAATTTGGTAATCATGACCTGTATCAAAAGCAGTGAAACCATAAGTAGATTATACATGTACATAGAGATAAATTGTATATAACAGTGTATTTCTACGTTCCCTGTATACTAGAGGTGAAGAAAAGACTGATATTTTTGTTCCTACAAAACTACTAAAAAGAAAAAAAAAGCAATTGCAAAAAATGTAATTTTTTGCTTTTTTTGTGAGTCTCTCAGGAATTGATTCTCACAACAGTCTGTATTACAGGAAGGAGCTAAAGCAATTGAACCACAAGCTCTGGTGATGCCACTGGGGGAATTTTGTGTACTTGATCTATATTGGATGCCCTGACTTCATAGGTAGAATATTATTTATTATTATAGCACCATAATTCCACAGTGCTTTAATTGTGAAAATGGTTATGCATAACAAAAAACTAGTACAATAATCTTGAATAAAACAAGTCACCAACTGGTACAGGAGGAGAAAGGACCTTGCCCATGAGGGCTCACAATCTACAAGGGATAAGTGAGGATAAAGTAGGTGAGGGCAGAGCTGACCGTGCAGCAGTTTGGTGGAATGAGGGTTACTGCAGGTTGTAGAGGTGGGTCTTCATGTTCCTTTTGAAGGTTTCCACGGTAGGTGAGAGTTTGATATGTTGGGGTAGAGAGTTATAAAGTAGGGGGGATGCCCAGGAGAAATCATGTATACAATTGTGAGAAGAGGAGATGAGAGGGAAGTAGAGCAGGAGATCTTGTGAGAATCGGAGGTTGCATGCAGGTATGTATCGGGAGACTAGGTCACAAATGTGTGGAGGACACAGGTTGTGGATAGCTTTGAATGCCAAGGTTAGAGTTTTGAACTGGAGTCTCTGGGCAATGGGGAGCCAGTGAAGAGTTTGACACAGTGAAGAAGTTGGCGAATAGCAGGGGGATAGGTAGATTAGTTGGGCAGCAGAGTTTAGGATAGATTGAAGGGGTGTGAGAGTGTTAGAAGGGAGGCCACAGAGCAGGAGGTTGCAGTAGTCGAGGTGGGAGATGATGAGGGCATGCACTGTGGAGGGAATCAAATGTATTCCCAAACCCTTTGATTTTTTTGTGATGTAAAGTTTCCTTTTAATATGACAGCTTTCATATTAGGGTTTAGGATTAGGTCAGCATTAGTTCTCATAGCCACACAGTTACAGATAAAAAAAAACATTTACAAGTGGCCAAACATTTCTGTGGTCCAGGGCACAACATCAACAATATGAAAGTTGTCATGTTAAAAAGCAACTTTAAATCACTAAAACATTGAAGGGTTTGGGAATACAAACTTAATAGAGTCTTTTATATCATCCACACAGGACACAACAGCGACCTAGTCAGTGATCTCGCTTAGTGTGACACGCAGCGACGACCAGCCCCCCTGCTGAGTATCGCTGATCATCGTTGAATGTCCTGGACCATTTTTTCATCGTTGGTCTCACGCTGGCCAGCGCGCATCGCTGCGTGTGACAACGGGAGACCAACGATCAGCCAGCTGGGAGCTGGTATCCAATGTACACATTGGGTAACTAAGCACCGCGCAGCACCTAGTTACCCGTTATGTACCCTGGTTACCGGCTCCCAGCTTCTGCTGTAGAGCGCTGAGAGCTGGTATCTAGGGTACATATCGGGTAACTAGGTGCCGCACAGTGCTTGGTTACCTGATGTGTACATTGGATACCAGCGTGCTTGCTGGTCCTGATTGCTGGTGAGTCTGCCCATGTGACAGCTCACCAGGGATCAGATAAGGATGTCCCAGCGATCCCATCCATGTCTTATTGTTGGTGGAATCCCTGGGACATTGAAGAGTGTGACGGGACCCTAAATCTGTCAGGAGGATTTATGACTCCCTATAAAATCTGATATGCAAATTTCCTCTTCAAACAAAGAGGACTTGTACTCTATAGCGCCACCTATTGGAAGTAGCGATCCTACATGTCACAATCAACCCTTTAACGAGTCTTGTAATATGACTTAGGATAAAAGCCAAATCAGAATCTCCATTTGCAGACACGGTGTTTTGGACTGTTGGTCCTCGTCAGTGCAAAGTAGGAGAGATCTGATTTGGCTAGATGAGAGGCTCTGGACTGGGGTCTAAGGGGTAAAATCTGAGGAATTCGCTCCAGAGACAGTGAGGGCACCAGGCCTCTGATCTTAC
Organism: Oophaga sylvatica; assembly: GCA_033576555.1. Lineage (NCBI taxonomy): Eukaryota > Metazoa > Chordata > Amphibia > Anura > Dendrobatidae > Oophaga > Oophaga sylvatica. The sequence continues at coordinate 429,456,787 of JARQOD010000003.1, read as the reverse complement.
ATGGATATTGGGATTATAAAACTTTAAAACCACTAATCTAATCAAGTTAAGGATTCACTCTCTAAACTCAGTTTGCTTGTTTATTTAAATGCCCATTTATTATGCCATGTCTCTGCTTGTTTTGTTTTCTTTATGCATATATTTGTGTTTGTTCAGAAACTTTGTTATAGCATGCCTGAGGAAGGGACCGAACAAGTCTGGAAAGCTTGCTTTGTAACATAATTTATTATATTTTTGCTAGCCATTAAAAGGAATCATAACTACAAGACTATCTTGTTTTTCCCACGGAAAGCAATCTTTTGCAACTGGCTAACACTGCACCAAACTTTTTTTCTTTTAACTAAATTAGGGGTTAAACATGTGCCTTTTTCAGTGTGTTCTGAGGAGACAAAATCACAATACTCTTTGAGGTTCTTTTTGACTCTGTAATTAGTGAGTCAGACCAGAAAAAAATGAAACGCTTTCCTTTCTTCTGGAAGATGACAAGTTCTCAGAAAATGTGAATATTGTCCGCGGCATAACAAGTCCGCGCTCTGACTTATTATCAAGCGCGAGGGGAACAATCACACCTATTCTCTTATTCATCAGGATTTTCTTCTTCTCAACCTAGTCCACAGCGATGAGTGCATGACGATGACAAGCAGAACACTTAGATCTCCAGCCACAAGTTATCAGAAAACAATATTTTTAAATTTGGGGTATTTAAAAAATATATATATATATATATTTTGTTATGTTAGTGCATTATTATCCAACAGCTGAATTGTTCCCTGCAAAAAAATCTTTAACTGTAAACAGATTGTCTCATCATTCCTTATGGCCCTCTACTGACATTCATTGTTGTTAAACTTGTCGGTATATGTATAATATGAATGCTCACAATTCTGCAGAAATAGTACTATGTGCATAAATTACATTACTGATACTGCACTTATCCTGAGTTGCATCCTCTATTATACCCCAGAGCTGCACTCACTATTCTGCTGGTGCAGTCACTGTGTACATACATTACATTACTGATCCTGAGTTACATCCTGTATTATACTCCAGAGCTGCACTCACTATTCTGCTGGTGCAGTCACTGTGTACATACATTACTGATCCTGAGTTACAGTCTGTATTATACTCCAGAGCTGCGCTCACTATTCTGCTGGTAGAGTCACTTTGTATATACATATCAAAAAGATTAAGGTTTGCACCATAACTCACCATGAATGATTACTCTAGAGCAGTGGTTCTCAACCTTTCTAATGCCGTGACCCCGCAATACAGTTCCTCATGTTGTGGTGATCCCAAACCAAAAAATAATTTTGGCGGCTACTTCAAAAGATGTATTTTCTGATGGCTTTAGGCCAGTGGTCCCCAACCTTTTTTGCACCAGGGACCGGTTTCAAGCAAGACCATTCTTCCATGGCCCGGCAGGGCGGGGATGGAGGTGTGGCAGGGTGGGGCTTTGGTCATAAGGGGGTGGGGCTATGGATGGGGTTGTAGTTTACTAGTAGTGCATACTTATCATTTAATTATAACATTTATACCACCCTCCCACCCTTCTATACAAGGCCCCGCTCCCACCCTTCTATACAAGGCTCCGCTCCCACCCTTGTATGCATGGCTCCGCCCCCACCCTTGTATGCATGGCTCCGACTCCCACCCTTGTATGCAAGGCTCCACTCCCACCCTTGTATATATGGCTCTGCTTCCACCCTTCTATACATGGCTCTGCTCCCACCCTTCTATACATGGCTCTGCTCCCACCCTCCTATACATGGCTCTGCTCCCACCCTTCTATACATGGCTCTGCTCCCACCCTTCTATACATGGCTCTGCTCCCACCCTTCTGTACATGGCTCTGCTCCCACCCTTCTATACATGGCTCTGCTCCCACCCTTCTGTACATGGCTCTGCTCCCACCCTTCTATACATGGCTCTGCTCCCACCCTTCTGTACATGGCTCTGCTCCCACCCTTCTATACATGGCTCAGTTCCCACCCTTCTGTACATGGCTCTGCTCCCACCCTTCTGTACATGGCTCTGCTCCCACCCATCTATACATGGCTCTGCTCCCACCCTTCTGTACATGGCTCTGCTCCCACCCTTCTGTACATGGCTCTGCTCCCACCCTTCTATACATGGCTCTGCTCCCACCCTTCTGTACATGGCTCTGCTCCCACCCTTCTGTACATGGCTCTGCTCCCACCCTTCTATACATGGCTCTGCTCCCATCCTTCTTTACATGGCTAGGCTCCCCCGTCCTCCCCATACTTACCCTCCTCGCTCCGTCGCTGAACTTCCCTGCATCCTTGTCGGCCGCGGCAGCTTCCTCCTTTGCGCAGCGGTGACGTAGTACCGCTCATTAAGCTCATGAATATGGACGCCACGCCTATGGGAGTGGAGTCGCGTCCATATTCATTACCTTAATGAGCGGTACTACGTCACCGCTCAGCGCTGGATGAAGCTGCCGCGGCCGACAGGGATGCAGCGACGGAAGGTGAGTATCGAGTCTTCTTGAAGACGGTGGCTGTAGCTGTCACTACAGTGCTACAGCTGCCGGCTCCATGTGTGTCCAGTTAGGGACCCCTGCTTTAGGCGACCCCTGTGTTTTGGTCGTTCGACCCCCGCCGGGGTCGCGACTAGTGTTGAGCATTCCGATACTGCAAATATCGGGTATCGGCCAATATTCGCGGTATCGGAATTCCGATTCTGAGATCCAATACTTTTTGCATATCGGATACCGGAATCGGAAGTTCCCATGTCAGTCGCTGTCAGCAGTCAGCGTATATGGCGAGTTCCTGTGTCACAGAAGGAAGTACGTGACACAGGAACTTCCCGACTGTCTATGTCGGGGCTGTCACTGCAGCGCTTGCCTTAGAGGAGGATCCCCGGTGGTCACGACCCTGGTCTGGAGTTCTCTCGGCCAGCTGATCGTACAGCTGACCGGCCATTACCCTCTCCCTGGCGGTCACGTGCAGCTTCTCGCTATAAGTGCACGTGACTGCCGGGTACTGGGTAATCTCGGCCAGCTGTACTCTCGCGACAGCTGGCCGTGAGAAATCCAGTCGACGTCACGTGACCGCCGGGGAATCTCCTCAGGTAAGCAGCTCTGCTGCGTCTGGATGTCAGACTGAGTAAATAAA
>JARQOD010000003.1:429429174-429453553 GCA_033576555.1 Oophaga sylvatica | reverse complement strand
TTTCTCCCCTTGCGCATCATCTACCTGGCCAATGGTTTCAACTGGCTCTTCGGAAACTTCATGTGTAAGTTTAGCAGCATGGTGGCTTTCCACAATCTATATGTAAGCGTCTTCCTGCTCACCGCCATCAGTATGGACCGTTGTGCCTCTGTCATCTTCCCAGTTTGGTGTCGAAACCACCGAACTCCGAAACTGGCTTTAATCATTGTCACAGCTATCTGGATAATGGCTATTTTATTAAGCTTACCATATTTCATTTTTGAGATACCATCAAGCAAAATGGCCGTATTTTATGTTATAACAACTTTGAACTTGATGGGTCATCAGACATTGGTATTTACCGTCAAAAAATGACAGTGATAATAAGATTAATTGTAGGATTTTCTTTTCCTTTCATCATCATTGTCACGTGTTACTCTGTGATTACCGTACGTATCCTAAAAAAACACACAGGCACCTCTTCTAAGCCCTTCAAAGTCATAATCGCTGTGATAATTGCTTTCTTCATATGTTGGGCTCCTTATCATATTTTCTCCATCTTGGACTTTCATTCATATTATCACGAAAATTATTATTTAAATCGTAGAATTCACTTTGGGATTCCTATCGCCACCAGCCTGCCAGCCTTCATGAACAGCTGCATCAATCCTTTTCTCTATGCATTTATTGGACGGGACTTTAGGGATAAATTCTGTACCTCTTTCCAGTCCATTTTGGAAAAGCTTTTTCTTAAAACTCTAAAAGTCCTGAAGAGCAAGTCCAAGGACCATCTAATCCTTAAAGAGTTTGCACGTTTCAAACCATAGTGATTGTACCAGAGGTCGGATGTACCAACGGTTGGGTTCTTATGGAGGTTCAACTTTATTTTTTTTTAATTCAATTGTTTGTTGATAAACATTTGTGCAATCAGTACTCTAACCATCGTGGACATCAAAAGAAAGCAACAATTATATTGGTACAATCTAAGCTACTAAAATGAATAACAAATTTGTCTTTAACCAGAATGATGTAGAAAATTTAGAAAATTGCTTACAACAAGAAATAAAATCAACATAAGGATGAGCTGGAGATATTGACCTGTTTGTTCTGTTCTTTATTGGAGTTGAAGCGGATTATTGCCCCACAGAAAAGCGATGGCAAAAAACATGTTTCAGCAATGTAGAATATGTCGCATCTGCCCAGCTACATTGCTCCTCCAACCTACAAGTTTTGACCGACCATCTTGATCTATGTTGTATTTTCCTTTTTTTTGCTTTTTTACTTTCCGTTTTCCAAGAGCCATCATTTTGAGATATTTTCTGTTGATAATATCGTGTGAGAGATCGTTGTTTTACAGCTATTTCTCATCTATAAAGTCTGGAATGGAGTTGGTGACAGCAGAGGAGAGTAGGACTTAGCCAAGCTCTGGTAGAACCAAAGAGATCTCAGAGAAGGCTTCACCACCACCACTATTGCGGGCTACAGAAGCTGTTTGCTGTCTGTCCTGTGCAGTTCTCAAAGAGCTTAGACCTAGGATTACCAAAAAAAAAGAAAAATCAAATCCAATCGTGGGTACAGAATCCAAAGCGCACCTGGTATACCAAATACATGGTTGGATCTGTATTGTACTGGTTTAAACTTGCATGTTAATTTTATAAATAAATTGTAATCAGGGATTGTGCAATCATAAAATGTTCCCATCATCCATATTCAGAGAGGGAACATTACCAAACTGGTATATAGTTCAGTTCTGTTTAGTTACTGAAAAAAGAGACCGTTGATCGATGCACAATTTCCGTTATTCATGGACTTGTTTTCCATATATCTTGCATGAATTTATTTGCACCGATTTTTTGGAAGTTTAGTAAAGCAAGTGTCACTTTTACCAAACTATCTCAGGAATACTTAAATTACATTCCCTATAGTTTCCACTGGTAATAATGTATTAGCACCTTGTTCTGGGTTTGACTTAATTTTGCTATGTGGTGCTATGGAGAGAGGAATAATACATAATTCTCAGCTCCCGGGTAAAGTCAAGTATTTTTGGCTCCCTGACTCATAGACTCTGGGCACTCCCTCTCTGAGTTCGTCACCCCTGGATGAAGCTTTAAATAGCGAAACGTGTGTCGGGTGTGGTAGGTCCCTGGCTTCCTGCATTGCTAGTAACTTTCTCTGTATCAACAGTCTTCTATATTTGTGTTTGGTATCATGTTTAGGTTGTTCCTTTTAATCTTATGTGGATACAATGTTCCTATATAGATGTAAGTCATCACTGCATGTGTCCATCATGACCCCCTTCTTTGATACTTATATGCATTGATGCAGGAACTGTATATTACTCATATTTTTTGTAGCATTTGCTAGTATTTCCTTTAATCAAGCTTGCGTCTTCTTATATAACTATCTATTGGACACGACCATGTGCTAGGAATAAATTACTTCTCTTTATATTCACGTTGATCTTTAAGAGATATAGCAGAGAACCACAAGCTTTTATCCAGGTTTACCCACCTTTTTTCCTTTATTTTAGCTGTTCATAATATATTGTACGACATATGCTTTTTCATCATATTGTTTTTAAGAAATTGAATTGTCCTAATAAAGATATTTTTAGCCTTCTACGAAGCCTCATGTTTATAGAAGTTCCAAGTGGCCTCTAACAACACGTTTCAGGTTTCTCAAAACTGAACCATGTACAGTGCCTACAAGTAGTATTCAACCCCCTGCAGATTTAGCTGGTTGACACATGCGGAATTAACTTGGCATTGTGACATTTGTACTGTAGATCAGCCTGGAAGTGGGAAATGCACTGCAGCAAAAATTTTTGTTTTAATTTTTTTTTTTTTTTTTTTAAAAACGTTAAAAAGTTAATTCAGAGTGTCATTTATTATTCAACCCCTCAAACCACAAGAATTCTGTTTGGTCCCCCTAAAGTATTAAGAAGTAGTTCAGGCACCAAGAATAATGAGCTTCACATGTGTGGATTAATGATCTCTTTTGCCAGCCTTTTCTGACTATTTAAGACCCTCCCCAAACTTGTGAACAGCACTCATACATGGTCAACATGGGAAAGACAAAGGAGCGTTCCAAGGCCATCAGAGACAAGATCGTGGAGGGTCACAAGGCTGGCAAGGGGTACAAAAACCTTTCCAAGGAGTTGTCCCTACCTGTCTCCACTGTTGGGAGCATCATCCGTAAGTGGAAGGCTTATGGAACTACTGTTAGCCTTCCACGGCCTGGACAGCCTTTGAAAGTTTCCTCCCGTGCCGAGGCCAGGCTTGTCCAAAGAGTCAAGGCTAACCCAAGGACAACAAGGAAGGAGCTCCGGGAAGATCTCATGACAGTGGGGACATTGGTTTCAGTCAATACCATAAGTAACGTACTCCACCGCAATGGTCTCCGTTCCAGACGAGCCCGTAAGGTACCTTTACTTTCAAAGCGTCATGTCAAGGCTCATCTACAGTTTGCTCATGATCACTTGGAGGACTCTGAGACAAACTGGTTCAAGGTTCTATGGTCTGATGAGACCAAGATCGAGATCTTTGGTGCCAACCACACACGTGACGTTTGGAGACTGGATGGCACTGCATACGACCCCAAGAATACCATCCCTACAGTCAAGCATGGTGGTGGCAGCATCATGCTGTGGGGCTGTTTCTCAGCCAAGGGGTCTGGCCATCTGGTCCGCATCCATGGGAGGATGGATAGCACGGCCTACCTGGAGATTTTGGCCAAGAACCTTTGCTCCTCCATCAAGGATCTTAAGATGGGTCGTAATTTCATCTTCCAACAAGACAACAACCCAAAGCACACAGCCAAGAAAACCAAGGCCTGGTTCAAGAGGGAAAAAGTCAAGGTGTTGGAGTGGCCTAGTCAGTCTCCTGACCTTAACCCAATTGAAAACTTGTGGAAGGAGCTCAAGATTAAAGTCCACATGAGACACCCAAAGAACCTAGATAACTTGGAGAAGATCTGCATGGAGGAGTGGGCCAAGATAACTCCACAGACCTGTGCCGGCCTGATCAGGTCTTATAAAAGACGATTATTAGCTGTAATTGCAAACAAGGGTTATTCCACGAAATATTAAACATAGGGGTTGTATAATAATTGACCCACACTTTTATGTTTAAAATTTATTAAAATTCAACTGAGCAACATAACTTTTTGTTTTGTAAGATTTATGCTTCTGTTAATAAATCCTACTCTCTTTTGCAGTTTGAAGGCTCTAACTTATTTGCATCTTATCAAACCAGCTAAATCTGCAGGGGGTTGAATACTACTTGTAGGCACTGTATATAGCATATATCTTATGTAGTTCGGTTTTGATAAAAGGTTCAATTCGAACCTGAAACGAGTTAATAAAATCATAGCACACAAAGAATTACTCCTCTTTCACAGCAGGGCGGTTTACCAGAATGCTTATCTCCTACCTCTACTCTATACGTCAGATAATTGTGCGATAAGTGACATATGTGCCCCAACCTTGTCAAACCCTACTACATACATTGTACTGAGTGATAAACACATATCCAGATTTAAATAGTGTAGTGGTGAACCCAGTTCACCATGTAACTACATGAATCTCCATTATAATAGCATACCAAAACAGAGGACAACATGGAGTTTTTACTTTACAAAAATATAAAAAGTTTTATTTAGCCCATATGGGGCAACAATAAAAAAAAGTATATATGTGACATACAAATGATGTGTATAAAAAAGACACCAAAATACATGACCATCAGAAAAACATCATATAAGGCAATGTGCCAACTCACATGGTATAAAGAGGAACACACCCCAATAAATAATGTGGACACAATTCCAGGGTTAACATATGTAAAAATCCCTCCCACATTAAATGACAATGAAACTCCTGAGGTGCACCATAATTACAGAGATAATCCCATATGTCATATCATCAGGAGTTGGTAACCATAACGCTACACACACCGCTATCCAAATAGAAATCAAAGAAAGGATTTGTTACAATACAATGTCAGGGAGCGGAGTGTGAAGGGAAAGGGGGGGAGGTTTCCTCACCAAGTGCTGCTGGTCATGTCAAGAGTCCCCGACGCGCGTTTCGCTGCCGTTCACCTCGCTTTCTCAAGGGGAGTGTGTGTAGGTAAAACACAGGGCCTTTATGTATCCATGGACACCGGTCATGTGACCGCAGTATGTCCAGCCCACCACCAAATGGCGCATGCGCGCGGTGCTGTCCCTCCGCTCGCCGAGGTCCAGACGTGCCAGCAGACAACACTGCCTAGGTTCAAGATTGAACCGCTGCGCTGCGTCCACATGACTGTGCCGGACATCGGGGGGCGGCGAAAGAGAGCAATCACGCGCACGCGCACCGCAGTAGTGTGAAGTTGTACACAAGGTAAAACATGCAGTAAATCAAACATTAAAGATAATATGTAACGATCCATAGACTCTTTCTCATGATGACACATATCTTCATGAATCCAATATTTTCAAAGTAGATCACATAATGCTGTGGTGTTCCTGAAGATAAGAGATGAGGGCTGGACATCTGACAGATGATAAATATTCCAAGACCAAATATATACTAAATAAGAAAAAATGTGAAATTAAAATCAGAAAGCAAACACACACTTAAAAGAGATGCAAATATGTACAGAGGAAAACAAAAATAAATTAAAGGAATGGATAAGAGTGGTAAGAAATATCAGGAGATGTATAAGAAATTTATAGAAAAGGGGCAAAACTAAGGGCCTCATTGAGTCCCCTAGGTTTAACCGTATCGAGATTCACAATCCATTTTAACTCCCGTTGTGCCAACATTTTCTTTATGTTACCACCTCTAATACCCGAATGTACTATATTAATGCCTTTGACCATCAAATAAGCAGGATCACAGTTATGTTTCTCCCTAAAATGTCTAGGGATGGTCTTCAGGTCTGAGATATCCTCCATTTTACTGGCGGCGCAAATATCTCTAACGTGTTCACGTACTCGTACTCGGAGTTCACGTGATGTTAAACCTACATAAATTAGTGGACAGCTGCAAGTGGCATAATAAATTACGTTTTTAGTACTACAGGAGATATACTCCCTTATATCGTACTCTTTTGTCCCATCACTAGATTGAAATTTTGAGCTACGAGAGATATTTGCGCAAGCCATACAGTGGCCACGAGTAAAGCATCCCTTATATCGTCTAGTACTTCCAAATGGATTTATTGAGGGTGCGATATAATGGCTCTGAACCAACATGTCTCTCAAATTCTTGGATCTCCTAGGGGTCATAAGAGGTCTCTCCGTGAGGACGGACCTCAGAGTGGGCTCAGTTTTCAAAACTTACCAATGTTTTGTCAGTATTACTCTCATACTCTCCCACTCGTGGTTAAATACAGAAATAAAACGAATGTTATTGTCATCATTTTGTCTTGTAACAGAATGATACAGCAACTGGTCACGTGGGGTCGTTTTAGCCTGATTGTAGCCTTTTTTAATACTCCGCCTGCTGTATCCACGCTGCTCAAAACGTTTTGGTATGCTATTATAATGGAGATTCATGTAGTTACATGGTGAACTGGGTTCACCACTACACTATTTAAATCTGGATATGTGTTTATTAATGCTTATTTCTGTGTTTTTCACAGTTAAATCCAGTTATATTATTATGGACTTTAGAGCCTGCGACGGAGCGTGGCTTTCCAAAATTGATGATGTGTTCAAAGACGCTAATGATGCAAATAAAGAGGTTAACAATAATCTTTTGGAACTAACTACCAAATTTAAGGATCTTATACATAAAAGGACAAAAGTCTGGTGGAACCATGCGTTCCTTGATAAGTATTTGCAAAAAAAACTCATACCAAGGGGACTTTAGGGTTCAGGTTTTTCCCTCATTTCCAGTTGAAAATCCTGATATTCGTGATAAATGGGAGGGTTACGCTAATGAATGTTCCTTCGGCTTTATGCTTATTCTGAAGGAAATGAATTCGGATTCATTAAAATCAATTGAGACAGAAATTGAGACCTTACAGGATAACATTAAAAAAGAAATGTCTAATGACGTTTTAAAAAAAATTCAATACTGAGGTAGAAAACGATACTCAGAAATGGGCGGAGGAGATCGAGAGCATTAAAGCAAAAAAATTCCAACGTGACGTCAACGATAAACAACTGAACAGGATGTACAGATGGAGAAATAATAACAAAAGATCTCGATCTAGATATCGTAATGAGTTTCGCTCACGTTCACGCTCTGCCTCAATACAGTCTATGGTATCCATTGATGAAAAACAGAATTCTAAAAAATACCAAAAAACACAGAATGATGGAGCATCATCCAGTAACAAAAGGATGAACACGAGGTTTAACACAAAGAAGGGTACGACTGGAAAATCTAGTGAGGACGGATCAAAGAGTGGGTTACAGGTGATCAATTTATCTGAGCATGTTTTGACTGACGTGCAATTACAAGTATTAAAGAAAGGTTTATCATTCTCTCCCACTAATGGTTTTAATTATTTTGTAGCACTAAAAGACTTACACCTGTTCTCAAGGAAACTCATCCTGAAAAAACTATATGGTAAGAGCGGACGTGATGAGGAACTGTGGAGTCCTGCTGAAAGAGAGGCCATTCGTACACTTGAAGATCTACTTGAAGAACAATCCCCACAAAATCAAGGTGGGTTTCCAGCAGCACTGCTGCCCAGATCAACTAGGTTTCCCCCCTTGTCTATCTGTCCTGCTGTAGATATTTTTACAAGATTGGTATCAGAGGATCTACATAAATTATCCACACAACGTCGGTATGACAATCTTACCCATAAAGAGAGGGAAGGCATTCGTCAGATGCAATCATGGGACGACGTGATATTTAAACCAGCGGACAAGGGGGGAAACATTGTGATCTGGCCCGTTGTGAAGTATGAACGAGAAGCCTTTCGGCAATTAAAAAATCCACAAATTTATGATAAACTTAGTTATAATCCCATGGCCTCTTTCTCAGCACAGCTCCACAGGATCCTTATGGGAGCATTGGATTCTGGTGTTATCAATAAGAAAATGTATGAGGGTTTATATGTACCTTTCCCCAAAATTTCCACATTTTATCTCCTTCCTAAGGTCCATAAGGACTCCGTCAATCCTCCAGGACGCCCGATTGTGTCTGGGATCGACGGTCTTTGTGACCCCATTTGTAAATTTGTCGATTTCTATTTAAAGACAATAGTGGAGACACTACCATCTTACATAAAAGACACAACGGATGTCCTTAAGAGGATTGACGGGGTCTCTGTGGAAGTTGGAACCCTACTGGTCACAGCCGATGTTGAAACACTATATACATGTATTAATCATGACGATGGCCTACGGGCAGTTCGCTACTTCCTCGAGGCCTCCGGCCTGGACGGCCCCCTCTGTGGATTTATCCTTGAACTGCTGCACTTCACATTAACGCACAACTTCTTTACATTTAAAGACGGTTTCTACCATCAGAAGCGTGGCGCAGCCATGGGTGCGGCCTGCACGCCCGCCTATGCCAACCTCTTCCTGGGTTACTGGGAGAGGTTGATTTTTGGCGAGGCGGGGGCGGGGGCCGCCGACCATGTGCTATGTTGGCTACGCTATATTGATGATGTCCTATTACTTTGGCGTGGATCAGTGCAGCAGTTGGAGGATTTTATGGCTGAGCTCAACAATAATCATTTGAACATTAAACTCACGTACAGGTACGATTACAAACAGATCGACTTTTTAGATATCCAACTGGAAGTTGACAATACCATGTCCATCCAGACGGATGTCTTTTGCAAGAGTACGTCTGTAAATGCTCTTTTGCATGCGAGCTCAGCGCATAGTCGATCCACCGTGGGGGCCGTCCCGGTCGGACAGTTCTTGAGGATGCGTAGGATCTGTTCATTCGGTCAGAAATTTGAGCATCAGGCTATGGACCTTAGGAAACGTTTTGAGCAGCGTGGATACAGCAGGCGGAGTATTAAAAAAGGCTACCATCAGGCTAAAACGACCCCACGTGACCAGTTGCTGTATCATTCTGTTACAAGACAAAATGATGACAATAACATTCGTTTTATTTCTGTATTTAACCACGAGTGGGAGAGTATGAGAGAAATACTGACGAAACATTGGTCAGTTTTGAAAACTGAGGCCACTCTGAGGTCCGTCCTCACGGAGAGACCTCTTATGACCCTAGGAGATCCAAGAATTTGAGAGACATGTTGGTTTAGAGCCATTATATCGCACCCTCAATAAATCCATTTGGAAGTACTAGACGATATAAGGGATGCTTTACTCGTGGCCACTGTATGGCTTGCGCAAATATCTCTCGTAGCTCAAAATTTCAATCTAGTGATGGGACAAAAGAGTACGATATAAGGGAGTATATTTCTTGTAGTACTAAAAACTTAATTTATTATGCCACTTGCAGCTGTCCACTAATTTATGTAGGTTTAACATCACGTGAACTCCGAGTACGAGTACGTGAACACGTTAGAGATATTTGCGCCGCCAGTAAAATGGAGGATATCTCAGACCTGAAGACCATCCCTAGACATTTTAGGGAGAACCATAACTGTGATCCTGCTTATTTGATGGTCAAAGGCATTGATATAGTACATTCGGGTATTAGAGGTGGTAACATAAAGAAAATGTTGGCACAACGGGAGTTAAAATGGATTGTGAATCTCGATACGGTTAAACCTAGGGGACTCAATGAGGCCCTTAATTTTGCCCCTTTTCTATAAATTTCTTATACATCTCCTGATATTTCTTACCACTCTTATCCATTCCTTTAATTTATTTTTGTTTTCCTCTGTACATATTTGCATCTCTTTTAAGTGTGTGTTTGCTTTCTGATTTTAATTTCACATTTTTTCTTATTTAGTATATATTTGGTCTTGGAATATTTATCATCTGTCAGATGTTCAGCCCTCATCTCTTATCTTCAGGAACACCACAGCATTATGTGATCTACTTTGAAAATATTGGATTCATGAAGATATGTGTCATCATGAGAAAGAGTCTATGGATCGTTACATATTATCTTTAATGTTTGATTTACTGCATGTTTTACCTTGTGTACAACTTCACACTACTGCGGTGCGCGTGATTGCTCTCTTTCGCCGCCCCCCGATGTCCGGCACAGTCATGTAGACGCAGCGCCGCGGTTCAATCTTGAACCTAGGCAGTGTTGTCTGCTGGCACGTCCGGACCTCGGCGAGCGGAGGGACAGCACCGTGCGCATGCGCCATTTGGTGGTGGGCTGGACATACTGCGGTCACATGACCGGTGTCCATGGATACATAAAGGCCCTGTGTTTTACCTACACACACTCCCCTTGAGAAAGCGAGGCGAACGGCAGCGAAAAGCGCGTCGGGGACTCTTGACATGACCAGCAGCACTTGGCGAGGAAACCTCCCCCCCTTTCCCTTCACACTCCGCTCCCTGACATTGTATTGTAACAAATCCTTTCTTTGATTTCTATTGGGATTGCGGTGTGTGTAGCGTTATGGTTACCAACTCCTGATGATATGACATATGGGATTATCTCTGTAATTATGGTGCACCTCAGGAGTTTCATTGTCATTTAATGTGGGAGGGATTTTTACATATGTTAACCCTGGAATTGTGTCCACATTATTTATTGGGGTGTGTTCCTCTTTATACCATGTGAGTTGGCACATTGCCTTATATGATGTTTTTCTGATGGTCATGTATTTTGGTGTCTTTTTTATACACATCATTTGTATGTCACATATATACTTTTTTTGTCTTGTTGCCCCATATGGGCTAAATAAAACTTTTTATATTTTTGTAAAGTAAAAACTCCATGTTGTCCTCTGTTTTGGTATACATTGTACTGAGTGCTGCAGTTTATCTCCCAAGTGCCATGATGTCGCCATTTAGCATCAGTGCATTGTGTCATCTGTTCATGTACATGGGTAAATACAGAAATTAAGTGCACTGTGCCCTCCTGATATCGATAACCTGTTCATATACAGAACGGTCAAGTATAGAACAATGGTATCACGAGTGATACAGCATGCTCTACCTCGTAAATCAAATCCAATATGTGCAATTTAATCCAACCCAACTGAACCTAATTCAATCACACCTAATCCAGTCCAATGTAATAATGATGGGCTGCTCTGCTGCATTCCTACCCTGAAGAAAACAATTGCGCTATGTGTATAGTGTTATGCGGTTTTACATGTAATGTGGAATGGTGATGTGCATTGTCAGGAAAATATGAGTTATTTCTCAATATCCAAAGTACAGATGCAGAGCTGCCTGTTGTTTTTTTCTCCATGGTTTGTAATAGACAAGCTCACAAGCATCCCCCCTCTCAGCTGCACCCCCACCTGCCTCTGTGAAATACTATCCTCTCTCCCCCTCCCTTCAGAAGATGGTCACTTTATTGCTCTGGCCAGTTACATGTGGCTTTCTCCTTTCCCTCCAAAAGATTTCCTTTGTCTATTCCATGTCGAACTTAATAAACCATGATAATCCTAGAGACAGGAAAAATACATTTACCGAATTGGTATAATTAGAGCTACGCCCAGCAGCATTATGAAGTTAGTCTGGCCAACAGAAACTGAGAAAACCGTTTCTGCCACCCAGTAACACAGACATGGCGTGTTCAGTATCAAATGAAAGGTAAATTCGCAGGGGAAAATAAAATGCCTCTTCCGTCACCCTGTGAGCTTCCCAGCTGAAGATAGCACAAGGAGAAGCTTTTTCTCACTTCTCAAAATAGGAGGTCCTCCCTGGAACAGCCCATATGTGAGGTCAACAAAGGTGGGAGTTTCTAAGTTTATGGCCAAAACCATACAACAGGGATGACCATTTTGAGAGTGTTCAGAACCTGGGGGAAGACAGCTAACTAACATCCATGCTGTGGAATGAATCTATTCTTTGGGAACCCCCCTCCCCTCATAAACACGTCATGCCAATGATGGAGAGGTAGTAAGTTTCTTATTTTAATCCCTTTTATTTGTAACTGTCTGTACATACTGCATTTTGTCTCCTTTTGTAATATCTTTTGTACGTTTGTAAACACTGCAAATATTTTTTGGAGCAAACTTATAAATTTACTAGTTTCATTCTTTTGGCTCTATGAACGAACCAACATATACTCAGCGCCAAATTACGCTACCTGTGGGTGGGTTCCTGAGCCGATATAGTCTTTAGTATCAAATGAGGGACTGGTGGCAGCATAGCATCCTGGTGGTATTGGGGAACCTGGCAGTGATGGATCAGAGGTTTATGTGTACATTCCCTACCTGGGGCTGGTGATATACATACCGCCCTCACTGCAGAGTGCTCGATAACCAGTACGCGACAAGGCAGCCTTTCTGGCGACTACTTATCCTAGGTGAAGTTCCCTGACTGACCTGAGGGTACGGTGGGCACCAGAGAGCTGCAAATTCCTAACCAGAACTGAAAGGGATAACAAAAGTTGGGTTATATCCCCTAATTCCTGACAAATTGGTGGCAGCGGTGGGCTCATAGAGCATTAGTGATCTGGTTTGAGCAATCATTTCTCTCACTACAAACATCCATGGTTCTTGTGAAGACCCTGCACAAAAAGTTTTGAAGATCAAATTCAGTGTTTATTAGATCTGAGACAATACTGTGTGTGTAGCAGTTACCCCCTCCCCTTCTCTTGGTTTTTCTATCCTATCTTTTATTTGGCAATTATGACTACGATGGGAGAGTTCTGGTACATTAACTCCCTTGGCATTAACCCTCTTGGCAAAAACAAAGACCAAATAGTCGCGGAACTGGTGCGACTTGAAGCAGATCAAGACCGTTCCCAGAGCCCTGGGGACCCAGAAGCCAGCCCAAGCACAGGGGGTGCTGCTACGGAGGTCCAATCGGTAAATGCCATCCCTACTTGCAACTAGGGCAGCATGGACCACTATCTGCAGATGGCCTTGGAGCAACTCCCTACAGACGATCATCAAGAATGGCTGAAGTTGATGCAGCTAGAGGCCGAGAGAGATGAGCGACAAGCCCAGTAAGAGGCCAAGCAGGAAGAGAGACAGTACCAGCTGGAGTTGGCCCAAATCGGGGTAACCCCATCCACCCCACGGAGCTGTGAGTCCAATTATGCAACAACCTTTAAACCCCGGCTAGAGCATTTTTTCTGTGATGGAAAATGGTGGGGACTTGGACATATTTCTGTGGGGATTTAAAAAGCCTGCAGACAGTACCAGCTGCCTGAGAACCAATAGGGCCAATATTTAACCCCAGGGCTCAAAGGAAAAGTTCTGGAGGCATTTGCTTCTCTTCCTCAAGACCATATTGGAGATAATGAGGCCATCAAGCAGGCCTTGATAAAGAAGTATCAGCTTACTCCTGAGGTCTACAGTAAAAAGTTCCGGAACCTCCAATGTGGCCCACACGATAGCTACAGTCATGTGGTGCATGGACTCAGAACCCACTTTGACCAGTGGGTCCAAGGACTGTCAAGTTCCTACATCTTTGTCCGACTGAGGTGCGACAGTTGTTAATGGACCGGGAGCCAAAAGAAGCGGCTAAAGCAGCACAGATCGCCCACATCTACGAGGCCAACCGTAATCGGAGGTGCAGAAGCCGGTCACCACCAGCTGGAAAGGGGGTAAGCCATCATCCAACCCTAGTGCCCCTGCCAACTGACCCACCGGAGGCCCTGTCCCCTTTGCTAACGCCAGACCTACACTTGATCCCCGCAAGTGTTATTTCTATTATTGGACTGGACATCTCAGAGCCACTTGTACAGAGAAGCAGAACAAGAACACCCCAGACAAGGCCTCAGCAGCAGTTCTTTTTGTGGGTGAGGCGGTTGGGAGGGCCTGTGAAAATTTACAGAGTCACCATGGAGAACAATGTCGCTATAGGCCTCAAGGACACCGGGCCGAACGAACCCTCATCTGTCCCGAACTGGTGGCCCCTAAAGAGAATATTCCAGGGAAAACCCTGACTGTCACCAGGATTGGGGGCGTCCGCTGTCCCTTGCTGATGGCCCGAGTTTTTATAGATTGGGGTGACGGGAGTGGGGTGAAGGAAGTGGGGGTGTACAAAAACTTGCCCAAACACGTTTTGTTGGGAACTGATTTGGGAGGATGTTTGCGTATTATGTCTCTGACACCCCCTCCTCGATCTGATACTGAGGGTAATGTTAATGCCAATGATGTAAATGTGCATGCTTTACCTGATAATGATGATGTATCTGAAGGTACAGGAGTACTCAGCCACGTCACGCTGCGGGGTGATATGGCTGAGGAACCTCTAACAGGAGCAAGCATCAGTGCTAAGAGAAATGGGGAGAGACACGGGAACCATGAAGAAGGTGATGTACAACTGAACAGTGTCACAAAGGAAGGTGACCTGGCCGAAGGTAACTGCCCCATAGATATTATTGCTCCTGAGGTAATGGGGAAAATAGGGAGGTAGTTCCCATCAGCCGAGCAGGCTGTGGTAATCCCCGGGGAGACGGCCTATATAGCTGCTGTCACCCGCAGTCAGAACGCGCAGAATGCTGGTAATGCCCTGCCTTCTGGACCCTCCTCAGTCAGAGGGATGACTGAACCAGAGATGGACCCAGAGCAGGTCCCAGAGGGTCCCCGTTAGGAAGGGACCTTAATGTCACTTCTGGCTTCCCTCAGCCAGGAGTTCCAGGTTGCTCTGCACTCCGATGCTAGCCTGGAGACCCAAAGAAACCTTGCTGAGAAGCCCACCTCCGAGATAAGGAGAGGGTGTTCTGGGAACAAGGGAGGTTTGTACCTGGAGACAGTCCCCGGTAAATCCCAACAGGAGTGGTTGAGGGAAAGACAGCTGGTCGTACCCTACCAATTTAGGGTTCAGCAAAACTAAGGCCCGGCTGTCTCAACACTTCTATTGGCCCAAAATTGAGACAGATGTAACCAACTACTGCCGCTCCTGTATCACATGTCAAACAGTGGGGAAGTCAGGGCCTGCTCCCAAGGCTCCCTTGATCTCTTTGCCAGTGATAGAGGAGCCTTTCCAGAGGATGGCTGTGGACATTGTGGGACAACTGGCCATACCCAGCAGCTCTGGAAAGTGTCACTTCCTTACTGTGGTAGACCATGCTGCCCGGTACCCCGAGGCAGTGGCTCTGTCCTCAACTGGGCGGATAAGGTGGCGGATGCCCTGTTGGCCATCTTTTCCTGAGTAGGATTTCCCAGCGAGATGCTTACCGACCAGGGGACTCAATTTATGTCTCGCCTAATGGAGGCTCTCTGTAAGAAAATGCAGGTGAAGCGTCTGGTATCGAGGGCGTATCACCCCCAAACCAATGGACTGTATGAGCGCTTCAACGGTACCATCAAACAGATGCTAAAATGCTATTTGAGACCGAGGGATGTGTCTGGGGGCAGTATCTCCCACACCTGCTATTTGCTTACCGAGAGTTTCTGCAGGCCTCGACGGGTTCTCCTCCTTAGAGCTCCTGTATGGAAGGCGAGTCCAGGGACCCCTTGGCCGAGCCCTTCAGAAATGTCCATCATGGAATATGTCATGCGCTTCTGTGACAAGATGCAGACCTTGACGCAGTTGGTACAGGACAGCATGGCACAGGCTCAGGCTGACCAGAAGCACTGATATGACCAGAATGCCCGGGAATGGACTTACCAGATGGGTCAGAAGGTGTGGGTGCTGGTCCCTATACCAAAAGATAAGCTTATATAATGCATCTTATATAATTTGTTTTGATAATGCACAGCATGTGAGTAATGTAAACTTTTAATGTATAATGTGGGTATTGCATAGTGCAGGGTAAGCACAGGATTATATTAGGGATAGGATAAGTACTGTTTATACATTAAATGGTTTAGCAATAGTGTAGGGCACAGGATGAGAACAGCAGGTTTAGTCTATAGGATAAGACGTAGTTAATAATAGAACTAGCCTAGTGGGTGGGGACTAGTGTTAATAAAAGGTGGACACTTCCTGGTAGTGGGGGAGATAGAGAACTTCAAGCTCAAGCCAAGTGGGCTGCTAGGGTCAGCATTTGTCTACGATTCGAGGCAGTGGAATGCAACGCAATACTGGAATACCGAGCGGACTCTCCTGACACTCTCGGAGCCCAAGGTCTGACATAGAGGCTGCTGGGCACATTGTGTTCTTTGGCAAACAAAGGAAGATGGACAGGGGCCAGACAAGATAAAAGGTAATGGATCACTGGTGCACTGCAGAATCGGAAGAGATCCTGAGGCTAATAGAGAGTGGGCAAAGAGATGCTCGAGGAGGAATGAATTGTGAGGCTGAAGATGTGTTGTGCTAAGAAAGTAAGGAATATGAATTTCTGTGCCCTATACAACGTGTTACCACTGGTCACTTGATGAACTTCGACTGACTGCTAAAATTTGCTTGTTGCAATGGACTTGTGCCCCCTGAATTGTGTGTGAAGATGGAGGCCTGGAGACAATGTCTGTCTGTAAAGTGCCAAAATGCAACCGGACAGCAGTTCAGTCATGACTACAGCTTTCTCTCACGTTACACTAGCATAGTGTAACCCAACTTAATACAATTTAATAAAAATAAAATTGAATCAATCATAGTACAATCCAACTAACAGAGGCAATACTAATCTAGTCCAATATAACACAATTCATGCTAATTTAAATTGAATGGCTCCATTCACACTAAATCCACTCCAATCCAGTCCATCCCTATATAATCTTATTGTCATCATCTAGCATCAAAATATGATCGTGCTATCATTCCATTTCCTTTTCTACCAGTGATTCATTGACTGGTCATTTCTTTGTGTCCTTCCTTTTTTTGCAGATGAAAGGTCAGGAGCTGCAAAGTAGAAGCCAATGCTACGAAGCAAAAAATCCACTAAACTGAACATGTATGTCAGATCAACCCAATAAACCTAGCTAAAGAATATTTTGCTTAATGCCTGATTATTGCAGACTTTATCTTTTCTTGGCAGTCTGTTCTCTGTGAATTGACCAAATTAAAATGTGCAAGCAGCAGCTAGCATCTTTGAAAAGCCCATTCACAGAATGATGGTGGTACCTCACTGCTTGCAAACCAATCAGTATTGTCCTCGCAGAGGCACAATAGGCTTAGTGGTTGCTCATACAATAACTGCTACCGGTTAGATAATAGATAAAGAACTTTGTCTCTGATTGGGATTTACCTAAATATTCTCTTCACAAAGCCGGAGAACTGTATGGCACATCACAAGTCACAGGGGAGGTCCAGCTGCATCAAGGTGGCTTGACAACTCGTGCACAAACCAACTGTGCAGCTATAGGTCTCTGGGCACCATCTCTAATGCTGATTGATCCTGAATTAGGTGACCCTGGTGTGAGGGTAGGCCAGGGTGGTAGTTATGGCTTAGAGCATTCGCTTTATCACGCCCTGGCCTTCCATCACAGGAAAACAGTGTCCATTACTTTGTGTACCTGTGTCTTCACTTTCTGTGCCGTCAGGGTCTTCTCTGCATTGCTGAAGGCTCCCTATAGATGGTCCCGTGTAAATAGAAACACAGTCCATTCCAACTTTCAAATAAACAACTTTCCTGGTTTCTGTACGCAGCACATTCTTCACAGCCTTAGCATCAGGTTCCACAGTGCACAATTCTTCCTCTTTCTCTATTCTCCTTGTTCTGACACTAAGCATGCTTCCGGGACGGACCATATCTTTTGGTTCCTCAGCGTACTCCCTGTCCAAACTTACTTCATTTGGGAGTTCCCTCAGCCATTTCGCCCCGATTCTGAGGGCATCAGCCCATGCAATAAGCTGCCACCTGATGAGCGACCTGCCCGTACTGCTTAGAATTCTCTCGCAACTGCAGTCCCACTTTTACTGCACCGCTAGCACTGTTGCCACTGCTTCCACTTCTGATGTTCTGGCCACAGATACTGGATGGCTGGGCCCTGCTCTTGTAAAACGTTGCGTGATACGATGTTGCCCGGGGCTAATGAGCCCACCCAAGCTCAACGGGCACCCTTGCCCGGACTGGCTATCACAAAGTCCTTCCTGTCTTACCCACCATGATCCTTCCTATATTAACTATTCACATTCTGGTTCCCTTATTGCTACTATACTATGTACAGCTCAATGATCTCTGTGCCCCCATCTAGTGGCTAAATTTAACACTGCTCTTTCCCTATAATAAGACATTATACATTGGGAAGAGAAGCTAAAATACTATACATAAATACACAGTATAGAAAGAAAATGGTCAAAAGACCAAAAAAGGACGACCACAGATCCAAAATATTAGAAAATTACAAAATCTTTATTAAATAATAATAAATTGATTATTTGAACAATGGACAGGTGCACATAAAAGACAATGACAATGGTGAGGCGTGGTGTCGGTTAAAGACACTCACCGATGGAAACACACTGCTGGACTCCCTGACTTATGAACAACATTCTAATAGCTGGTATGGTAGAACAAGGGGCCACTTGTGGACATGTATAACCAAAATTGTCATAGATACAACTATAGGCTCAATCTGTTTCATATCATAAGGAGCAGTTGCAGGGTACTATTAAATGAAATGCAAGTGCACAAGAAATGTACAACCATATACCAATAGCCACACAAAGGTGGTATAGTTAGATTGCCTCATACAGAGATATAAGTGGCATGGTCCAATATACTGCCTATTCATATAACTGAGCCCATATGCCTCATACTAGTGCCCACATAGTAGCCAAAGTGCCGATATATAGCATGTGATATTACCTCTCATTGGCACACTCACTGACCTGACTCTCCCTGACTGTGCCGTTTTGATACCAACGAGACGTAATATCACATGCTATATATCGGCACTTTGGCTACTATGTGGGCACTAGTATGAGGCATATGGGCTCAGTTAATCTGCAAGTATGCAAGATGGCGGTCCTTCCGGAGAAAAGCTGAGCACTCACGGAGGTGAGGCCGACCTCATTGAGGCTGCAGAGACCAGGGGAGTCTGTGTCCACCTATGGCTCCCGGGACATGAGCCACCTCCATGAGTATGAAGATGCAAGACCATCAGAAGGCCCATGAGGAGCTGCGCTTCACAAGCGCCAAAGCTGCAGGTGCCTCCAAACTGAGGAAGAACCAGCTCCAGGTGGAGGTAAAGAGGCTGAAGCTTGAAATTAATGAGCTGGAGGTGAGGAAAGCATTCCTTAGAGAAAAAACAGAGAGCAAAGGCAGATGAGGCTGCAGCCTGAGAGCCAGGTGGATGATGATGATGAGGAGGAGGATGACCAGCAGAAAGCCCCACCTGGCAGCCTGCAAAGTCACCTGCAGGCCACGCACAGCTCCCTGCATGACAGGCAACATTGACATCTGGTCGCAGTTCTGCTGGCTCTGGGGAGGACAGTGATTACAGCGGCCAGGGAGGGGGGAGGGGCAGAGATCAAGCTCCTGGAGTCCCCAGTGTGCCTTCAGAATTTCCATCTTGGTGACATTTACTAGAGGAGGCACCTGTGGGCCAGAAGAAAAAGGCAAAGACCACCAAGCTGCAGGAAGCAGTTAGCTATGTATATGCCTCCCTCTCTGTACCACCTGAGTCAGCTGCAGTGTCAGCTCGCTGTATAAGCCCCGTTGCCCGGACCAGCCTGGTTTCTGCGCAGACAGGAGAGGGAGCTGGGTGAACCCTAAGCTACTGAGGTTGCCCTTGTCCTGTATGCCAGTCGTGCTGCTGAGGCTGAGGGAAGAAAGCGCCACTGCCTCCAAATCCTCCCTTTATGAAAGTATGGATGAGGATAATAGGCAGTGGCTAGAAGACAAGAGTAAGCTCAGCACCAAAAAGAAAAGAAGGAAGGGAGATAAAACATCTTCTCCCTCTCTGACCAAGGTACCTGAGGAAAAACTGACTCGCCTCTGGTTGTTCTTTCTAACCGGTTCCAAGCCTTTGAGAATATCTCTTCCTCTGAGGAGGAAGCTGAGGGTGAGGTTCTGGCTTCAGCGGGGTTTACAGGGGGTGCCTAGTCTCCTTCTTCTGGGAATGTACCGTATATACTCATGTATAAGCCGACCCGTGTATAAGCCGACCCCCCTAACTTTGCCACAAAAAACTGGGAAAACTTTTCGACTCGTGTATAAGCCTAGGGTGGAAAATGCAGCAGCTACTGGTAAATTACAAAAATAAAAATAGATACCAATAAAAGTAAAATTAATTGAGACATCAGTAGGTTAAACGTTTTTGAATATCCATATTGAATCAGGAGCCCCATATAATGCTCCATATTGTTCATGGTGGCCCCATAAGATGCTCCATACAAAATACTCCATATAACACTGCATAAAGGTTAATAATGGCCCCATAAGATGAACCAATAGAATAATATGCCCCATATGCTGCTCCCTAAAGGTTATGGCCCCATAAAATGCTCCATAGATTATGCCCCCATATGATGCTCTATAGATTATGCCCCCTTAAAATGCTCCATAGTTTATGCCCATGTGATGCTCCATAGATTATGCCCCCATATGATGCTCCATAGATTATGCCCCATAAGATGATCCATAGATGATGCCCCCATATGATGCTCCATAGATTATGCCCCATATGATGCTCCATTGATTATGAACCCATATGATAATCCATAGATTATGCCCCCATATGATGCTCCACAGATTATGCCCCTGATGATGCTCCATAGATTATGCCCCATATGATGCTTTATAGATTATGCCCCCATAAGATGCTCCATAGATTATGCCCCCATAAGATGCACCATAGATTATGCCCTATATGATGCTCCATAGATTATGCCCCCAAAAGATGCTTCATAGATTATGCCCCCATAAGATGCTGCATAGATTATGCCCCCATAAGATGCTCCATAGAATAGGCTCCATATGATGCTCCATAGATTATGCCCCCATAAGATTCTCCATAGTATAGGCCCCATATGCTGCCGCTGCTGCTGCAAATGAAAAAAAAATGACATACTCACCTCTCGTCGCTGGGGGCGAGGTGCCGGTGTCACCGCTGGCTCAGGGCCCCGGAACCTGAGATATTCACCTGTCCCCGGTCCACCGCTGCGCGTCACTGTATCTTCCGGGTCCTCTGTCAGTGAGTGCTCAGGCAGAGGGCGTGTGCGCACTAACTACGTCATCACGCCCTCTGACCTGAAAGTC
This sequence comes from Oophaga sylvatica, assembly GCA_033576555.1. Lineage (NCBI taxonomy): Eukaryota > Metazoa > Chordata > Amphibia > Anura > Dendrobatidae > Oophaga > Oophaga sylvatica. The sequence continues at coordinate 429,432,471 of JARQOD010000003.1, read as the reverse complement.
ACAGCCAGAGGATGCAGAGGATAGAGCAGAGCGCAGCTGTGGACCGGGGACAGGTGAATATCGCATATACTTAACAACTCCTGGAGCGTCTCTGCAGCCCCCCTGCTTTTCCCGAGGTCTCCGGCAGCTATTCCTTCATTCAGCGGTCACGTGGTACCGCTCATTAAAGTCATGAATATGCGCATATTCATGACTTTAATAAGCGGTACCTCGTGACCGCTGAAGGAAGGAGCCTGAGATCGTGGGAGAAGCAGGGGGCTGCAGAGACGCGCCAGGGGGGTGAGCATGATCAACACCCCCGCTACCCCTCCCCTGTCGACCCCCTGGCGTATATGACTCGCGTATAAGCCAAGAGGGGGACTTTCAGCCTTAAAAAATGGGCTGAAAATCTTGGCTTATACGCAAGTATATATGGTAATAAAAAGAAAAAACACGTGGGAATAGACACCTCTGTGTCGTTAAAGAGGGGGAAGGATTCATCCTCTGAGGCAGAGGATAGAGGGAGTGGGAAGTAGAAAGCGATCTAACTCAATCACCAATGATGGTGGTACCCACTCCTTTGACGCTGGCGTTCATTAATGTCGCCAGCATAAAGTCAAAGACAGCTAGATTTGCGGCCTTTGATTTTCTCAGTCGAGTTGAAGCTGACATTTTCTTTTTACAAGAGACCAGGCTGCCAAACATGGCAGGCGTGTTTAAAGCTAAGAGAGTGGAGACTCGGGCCCTCCTATTGGTCTCTTGTGGCCAAGCTGTATAGAAGAGTGGCGGTCCTTTTTACCGCAGCGGTGGAATGCCGACAGATTATTGAGTTAGAAATGGGGAGGTGCCTGATCTTAGATGTCCCCATGAAGGGACAAGAGCTCCGGTTCATTAACATCTATGGTGCCCAATCTAAGTGGGACTGGAGGTGTCTCTTTATGAGGATTAAGCCCTACCTTTTTACACGTTGGCAAGTTGTCTTTGGAGGGGACTTCAATACTGTCACGAGGTCCCGAGATAGAAGAGGTTCCAGAGACAAGCTGACTTATGATAGCGTCGCCCTTAATAGCATAGCTAGTGAGGCTCGCCTGGTGGATGTCCACATTCGGCACACCCCAGGCCACGAGGGGTTCACCTATCATAGAGGTAACGGTAGGTCCAGAATAGATAGGTTTTATTTAAAGGAGGAAGCTGTCTCTTCAGCAGTGTCTGTTGTTGTGGTGGAGTTCTCTGACCACTGTTTAATTTTGTTTTCTCTAAATGTTACAGAGACCCTCCAGATGGGAAGAGGCTTTTGGAGGCTCAATTCGTCTCTCATGGAAGAAGCGGAGATAAGACAGTCCTTTGAGGATTTTCTTCAGTGCCAGGTACTCTTACTGGATCTTTGTAGTAGCAAGTCAGAGTGGTGTGAGATGTTCAAGAAAAGGGTGGCGAGGTTCTTCCTCCAGCTCTCGAGCCTCAGGAGTTTGAGCAGGTACCTCCTGAATCAGGGTCTGAGGAGGAAACTCGAGCATCTTGTCTCAACTGGAGGTAGCCACGAGGAGATCTCCAGAGTAAAATCTTTGCTTATGACGTGTCAGTACGATAGACACGCATCTTTGGTTTTTGAGAGGGATTATGGGAAGTACCGCTCACCTGACCTTTACAGAAACTACAAGATGTCAGTGAATAGTAAAGTGGTTGCAGGACTGGTCAACACTACGGGGTCCCTGAGGCGATCCAGATCAGGGATCATGGAGGTTGTCAGATCCTTCTACTTGCACCTCTCGGGGAAGAGGGATCTTGATTGGGATGAAATGTTGGCTTTCCTGGCTGAAGCCGTCCCCGAACCAGGTTTTAAGGTTCTGTATATCTGTTTCTGAAACTCAGTTTTGTTCGTCGGCCATTTTGCTTTCTGTTTTGCTGCAGCTATCTTGCCCTCAGTTAAAATGGAGTTTTCCAGCTTGCATGTTCCCGCCCTGATTCTCTCCGTTTGCTTCTTAAACAGCCACACCTGAGCAATCAGTGCTTCAGAATCTGGCCTGCAGTGAACCTGTGTTCTGACTCCTGAAGCCTTGGACTTTGTACTCCAGCCATTTCTACAGAGAAACTCTGGAGCTCTTGTGGACTCTGAACTCTGCTCTTGAAAGCCTCACGGTTGCATGGACTTGCGGTAACATAGAAGAAGATCTGAATCTGTTGTGGAGAGTTATTGATGAACTTAGATTACTTTGGCCTGCTGTGTCTCCTGCTTCTGTGTTTGCAACCTGTGTGTTTATTTTTGCCAATTTGTATGAAGCAATACAAGACTTTCTTTTCAACCTGTGTCTCAAGTATTTTCATCGCACCCAAGCACAAGACGCTATATGAACTGTATCACATACATTACAAGATTCTGAAGCCAAACGTTAGTGTCTGCTGGGTCTGGAAAGGCTTGTCTGCTGTACTGTGGATATCGGATGTCCGGTTGTACTTTCTGTGATAACAGTGGTTGTGACTTCTCACAACCATTCCAGGTGAGCAATTCCCTTAAGTTTTTTTTTTTCTGCAGAGTTATCACAGGTAAACACTATTGTTTTTTTTTTTTTCTCTTCTCTTTTGTCTGCTGAAACTCTGGATATCAGATGTCTGGTTGAAAGCTTTCTGTGATGATAGTGGTTGTGACTTCTCACAACCATTCCAGGTGAGCAGTTTCCCTTAAAGTTTTTCTTTCTTCAGTGTTGCCACAGGTGAACACTATTGTTTTTTTTTTTCTCTCCTCTTCTTCCAGTATCCTGTCTTAAAAGATCTGGAAAATGGAGGCCCGCATAAAGGAACTTTGTGGAGTGACTGATAGTATCCTTGCAGATTTGCAGAATATAAAGACCCGTCTTACAAATCTTCAGGACCTAAATAATCACAATTTGCAAGTGGTTGGACAGACTACTCAGGATTTGCGAGCCAGGATTGAGGTTCTGGAGGGGCAAGTCCAGGCTCCTGCCATGGCCCGAGTTCTGGGATTCCCAAGTGCCCCCTTTTCGTTTTGGTGGTGAACGTGAAAAATTCAGGGGATTTGTTAATCAATGTAATCTTTTTTTTTCTGCACATGCTTCACAATTTCCTACTGAACGATCTAAGGTGCTTACTATAGTTATGTTGCTTACCAACAAGGCTTTGATATGGGCAAACCCTCTGATTGAGACTGAGGATGATTGTTTGAATCACCTGATGACTTTATTTCAGCCATGGGGCAGGTGTTTGATGACCCCAATCGAGGTGCAACAGCTGAAGCAGCCATGTTAGCTTTGCGCCAAGGTAAGCACTCAGTAGCTGAATATGCCTTGGATTTCAGGAGATGGG
>JARQOD010000003.1:429268599-429429074 GCA_033576555.1 Oophaga sylvatica | reverse complement strand
GGATAGATTAGTATTGCCTCTGTTAGTTGGATTGTACTATGATTGATTCAATTTATTTTTATTAATTGTATTAAGTTGGGTTACACTTTTGCTAGTGTAACGTGAGAAAAAGCTGAGTCATGACTAGAGTTGAGCGATACTTTCCGATATCCTAAAGTATCAATCGGAATGGTATCGCCGATATCACAAAAATATCGGCGATACCCGATACCGATACCGGAAGTCCCATGTAAGTCTATGGGAACAAATATCGCAACTAAAAAAAACCCATTCTTTCCTTGTAAACACTAAATATACACACATGAATACATATATATATATATACATTCATTGTGACATATTATATACATATATGTATAGTTTATACACTTCTACATAGTAAAATATCCTCTCATTCAATTGCCGGGTAAAGCCGGGCTTCAGTGAAAGACAGAAGCACCCGACATGAAATGACACTTGGTGTACATAGGGTTAACCATGTCTTTTCATGTCGTTTGCTATCTGATTTGCACAAACAATTAAATCAGACTATGTGTGCAAAATTTCACACCTGTGGGGGTTAATTAAAGGTGTAAATTCGTTGTAAAAAAAACGGACTTTTTTTGCTACGAATTAACACCTTTAATTAACCCCTACAGGTGTGAAATTTGCACACATAGTCTGATTTAATTGTTTGTGCAAATTAGGCTGGAGTCACACACAACCACAAAAATCGGTCCGTTTTAGACGGTCGACAATCGGATCAAAATAAAAACATCACACATCCTTCTGGCATCCGATTTTCCTTCAAAGATGCGATTTAATCGCATGTGTGTGTACCTTGTAACATCCGATTTTCTCCGACTTGCGAGATTTTCTCGCAGGCTTGCAAAACTGACATATAATGGATCCAAAAGAATAGTATTTAAATGCCAAAAGAAAGAATAGATATATACACATATATATATATATTATATATATATATATATATAATATTATATATATAATATATATATATATGTCATTGTGACATATATATATATACATATATTTATAGTTCTTACACTTCTACTACTGTTATAGCCGCTAATTCAATTGCCGGCTTCAGTGAAATCACAGAAGCCGACATGAAATGATACATTGTTTCCACACATTTAACCATGTAATTTCATGTATTTTTATATATGTTTGAAACATACAATTACATGAGTATATGTGTGCTAAATTTCAGACATGTAGGGTTAATTAAAGGTGTAAATTCGTTAAAAAAAAATGCGTGGGCTCCCGCTGTATTCTCTCCACCAGACAGACAAAGCAAGCGAGTGGGGGCAGATAATAATAGCCTAGGGAGGGTACATTTTTTTTGTGCCCCCCCCTGGCTACTAACATCTGCCCCCAGACACCCCAGAAAGGGCAAATCTATAATTAGATTCGCCCTTTCTGGCACTTTGCCCGTCTATTCCCATTGCCCTGTAGCGGTGGCGAATGGGTTAATAAGGGGTTAAAATGACCTTGCAATTGAAAGGTCACTTTAAGCCAGGTTAATAATTGATAGCTGTCAATTAGGCAACTATCAATTATTAATCCTATTGTATGAAAGAAAAATCAAACACACACACTTTAATAAAAAATAAGTTTAATGAAATAATCACACAGTTTTTGACCATATTTTATTTTCCTGCTAAAACCATTTCCTGTAATAAAAATAAATAAAAAAGCAAAATTATACTTACCAATCCGATGTACAGTCAGGTCCCACGGTGTAATCCATCAGAAAGGGTTAACAGGTTACAGGTCGCAGAGAGCTAATAATGCTGTCTCAGACCTGTATTCCCCTGAATGAATAAGTTCCTCTCCCAGCGAAAGTAGAGGAATAGATTCATGAATGGAGCTTAATTGATTTATTGGCAATTTAACTGTAGTGACCTGACCTAAAGGGAAAGTGGACACAATCAATTAAGCTTCATTCATGAAACACATCCTCTCCTGTCGCCAGGAGAGGAACTTATTCATTCATGAGCTTTGAGCTGAGCATGCAGGATTACTTGCACTGCTTGGCTCAAAGCTAGTTAACCCTTTGTGAAGGATTACAGCGTGGGACGTGACAGATCGGCGGAATAGGTAAGAATAATGTTGTTTTATTTCTTTTTCTTTATTTTAGGAGATCAATGGCTTCGCACGGATTTAGTGTAAAATAAAATATGGTCAAAAAAATGTGTTTTTATTTCATTAAAATTATTTATTCTTAAAGTGTGTGTGTTTTTTTATTTACTTCAATAGGATTAATAATTGATAGTTGTCTAATTGACAGCTATCAATCATTAACCTGCCTTAAAGGTCACCTTTCAATTGCAAGGTGACAGTAAGGTGAGATTAACCCATTCGCCACCGCTACAGGGCAATGGGAATAGACGGGCAAAGTGCCAGAAAGGGCGAATCTAATTATAGATTTGCCCTTTCTGGGGTGTCTGGGGGCAGATGTTAGTAGCCAGGGGGGGCACAAAAAAATGCACCCTCCCTGGGCTATTATTATCTGCCCCCACTCGCTTTGCTTTGTCTGTCTGGTGGAGAAAATACAGCGGGAGCCCACGCATTTTTTTTCAACGAAATTACACCTTTAATTAACCCCTACATGTCTGAAATTTTGCACAAATACACTCATGTAATTGTATGTTTCAAACATATATAAAAATACATGAAATTACATGGTTAAATGTGTGGAAACAATGTATCATTTCATGTCGGCTTCTGTGATTTCACAAAACCCGGCAATTGAATTAGCGGCTATTACAGTATGTAGAAGTCTAGGAACTATAAATATATGTATATATACATGTCACAATGACATGTATATATATATGTATGTGTTCTATGTGTATATATCTATTCTTTCTAGTCTTTATTAAAGCTGTCAGTGTGATTTTACAGTATAGGCGGGGATGAATTGCCGGCTTTTCTAAAGGACACCGATGCGATTTCATCGCAAGTCACACAGTGTGGTCCGTTTGTAATCAGATTTTTCATCGCTCCCATAGACTTGCATTGGCGATTGTCGACCGACAATCGGTGACAGTGGCAGCATGCTGCGATTGTACACGGACGTTTAAAACGGACCACAAAAAATCTGATACTGGGAGCTGCTCCATAGATTAACATAGGTCCGACTGCAATGCGATATTTCATCGCATTGCAGTCGTCCGATTTTGTCGCCAGTGTGACTCCGGCCTTAGATAGCAAAGGACATGAAAAGACATGGTTAACCCTATGTACACCAAGTGTCATTTCATGTCACCCGACATGAAATGACACTTGGTGTACATAGGGTTAACCATGTCTTTTCATGTCCTTTGCTATCTAATTTGCACAAACAATTAAATCAGACTATGTGTGCAAAATTTCACACCTGTAGGGGTTAATTAAAGGTGTAAATTCGTTGTAAAAAAAACGGACTTTTTTGCTACGAATTTACACCTTTAATTAACCCCTACATGTCTGAAATTTAGCACACATATACTCATGTAATTGTATGTTTCAAACATATATAAAAATACATGAAATTACATGGTTAAATGTGTGGAAACAATGTATCATTTCATGTCGGCTTCTGTGATTTCACTGAAGCCGGCAATTGAATTAGCGGCTATAACAGTATGTAGAAGTGTAAGAACTATAAATATATGTATATATATATATGTCACAATGACATTATATATATATATATATATATATATGTGTATATATCTATTCTTTCTTTTGGCATTTAAATACTATTCTTTTGGATCCATTATATGTCAGTTTTGCAAGCCTGCGAGAAAATCTCGCAAGTCGGATGAAAATCGGATGTTACAAGGTACACACACATGCGATTAAATCGCATCTTTGAAGGAAAATCGGATGCCAGAAGGATGTGTGATGTTTTTATTTTGATCCGATTGTCGACCGTCTAAAACGGACCGATTTTTTGTGGTTGTGTGTGACTCCAGCCTAATTTGCACAAACAATTAAATCAGACTATGTGTGCAAAATTTCACACCTGTAGGGGTTAATTAAAGGTGTAAATTCGTAGCAAAAAAAAGTCCGTTTTTTTTACAACGAATTTACACCTTTAATTAACCCCTACAGGTGTGAAATTTTGCACACATAGTCTGATTTAATTGTTTGTGCAAATCAGATAGCAAACGACATGAAAAGACATGGTTAACCCTATGTACACCAAGTGTCATTTCATGTCGGGTTCTGCATTTTCACAAAAGCCGCAATTGAATTAGCGGCTATTATACTATGTAGAAGTGTATGAACTACAAATATAAATATATATATATATGTGTCACAAATTCAATGACATGTATATATATATATGAGGTGTAAAATTGCTGAAAAAAAATGCGTGGGCTCCCGCCCTATTTTCGCAACCAGACAGACAAAGCCAGTGAGTGGGGGCAGATAATAATAGCCCAGAGAGGGACCATTATTTTTGCCCCCCCGGCTACTAACATCTGCCCCCAGACACCCCAGGAAAGACAAATCTATAATTAGATTCGCCCTTTCTGGCACTTTGCCCGTCTATTCCCATTGCCCTGTAGCGGTGGCGAATGGGTTAATATGGGGTTAAAGCCACCTTGCTATTGAAAGGTGACCTTAAGCCAGGTTAATAATTGAGAGCTGTCAATTAGACAACTATCAATTATTAATCCTATTGCATGAAATAAAAATAAAACACACACACTTTAATTAAAAATCATTTTAATGAAATAAAGACACATGTTTTTGACCATCTTTTATTTTACTGCAAAAACCATTTCCTGTAATAAAAATAAAATAAAAAAGCAAAATTATTCTTACCTATCCCATGCACAGTCAGGTCCCACGGTGTAATCCTTCAGAAAGGGTTAATGTTTACTGCAGGGACCGCAGCTAATGCTGCAGCCTCACAGTAAAGGTACTGCCACACTAAACAATCCCGCTAGCGATCACGATAACGACGCATACTAATGCGATCGCTAGCGGGATTGTTTCTATATCGCTAAGTGCGGCCACATTTAGCGATATAGTTAACGACGCTATCGCCGTTAGCGATCTTCTTAACGACTTTAGCGGTACAAAAGTACCGCTAAATCGCTAAGAAAAGGTGCCACACAGCGATATATACTTACCCAGCGGGAGCGCCGACGAGAAAATAGGGTCCGGAACGATTCCAGCGACGAGCGAGATCACAGCAGGAAGCTCGTCGCTGGCAGCTGCCGCACTGAACAACATCGCTAACAGGATCGCTAAATAGTGACGTTTTTTAGCGATCCCGTTAGCGATATTGTTCAGTGTGGCATACCCTTTAACCCCAAATGAATGAGTTCCTCTCCTGCCTGACAGGAGAGTAAAGGCTGGGTGTCACATAACGATACACCAGCGATCCCGACAACGATATGCACTTGTCAGGATCGCTGGTGTATCGCTACATGATCGCTGCTGAGCTGCCAAACAGGCAGCGATCTGGGACAGCGACACTGCGGGTAACATCGCTTAAGGGCCCGTCTCACATAGCGATATCGCTACCGAGATCGCTGCTGAGTCACTAGTTTTGTGACGCAGCAGCGAGCTCACCAGCGATATCGCTGTGTGTGACATTCAGCGACGATCAGCCCCCCTGCCGGGTATCGCTGATCGTCGCAGAAATGTCAGGACCTTTTTTTGATCGCTGGTTTCCCTCTGACAGGCACGCATCGCTGCGTGTGACAGGCGGGAGACCAGCGATCCGCTGGTAACCAAGGTACACAGCGGGTTTCCAGGCACCGCGCAGCGCTTGGAAACCCGCTGTGTACCTTGGATACCAGCTCCCTGCATCAGGGCGCTGGTATCCAAGGTACACAGCGGGTTTCTAGGCACAGCCCCGCGCCTGGAAACCCGCTGTGTACCTTGGTTACCAGCGGATCGCTGGTCTCCCGCCTGTCACACGCAGCGATGTGTGCCTGTCAGCGGGAAACCAGCGATCAAAGGTCCTGACATTTCAGCGACGATCAGCGATACCCGGCAGGGGGGCTGATCGTCGCTGAATGTCACACACAGCGATATCGCTGGTGAGCTCGCTGCTGCGTCACAAAACTAGTGACTCAGCAGCGATTTCGGTAGCGATATCGCTATGTGAGACGGGCCCTTAAGTGGAAAGCTTAATTGATTGCTTTCCACTTTCACTTCAGGTCAGCCAGGGACACAATCAGTGACGTCAGAGGGAACTGATTAACAAAAATAGGGGTTCCCTTCGAAAAAAAAATGGCGTGGGGTCCCCCCTATTTTTGTTAACCAGCCAGATGAAGCAGACCGCTGAGGCCTGGATTTTCAGGCTGTTAAGGAGCCAAGATCCATGGACCTTGCCAGCCTGATAATACCAGGCCACAGCAGTCTGTATATCTTGGCTGATTAACAAAAATAGGGGATCCCCTCGAAAAAAATTGGCGTGGGGTCCCCCCTATTTTTGTTAACCAGCCAGATGAAGAAAACCGCTGAGGCCTGGATTTTCAGGCTGTTAAGGAGCCAAGATCCATGGACCTTGCCAGCCTGATAATACCAGGCCACAGCAGTCTGCATATCTTGGCTGATTAACAAAAATAGGGGATCCCCTCGAAAAAAATTGGCGTGGGGTCCCCCCTATTTTTGTTAACCAGCCAGATGAAGCAGACCGCTGAGGCCTGGATTTTCAGGCTGTTAAGGAGCCAAGATCCATGGACCTTGCCAGCCTGATAATACCAGGCCACAGCAGTCTGCATATCTTGGCTGATTAACAAAAATAGGGGATCCCCTCGAAAAAAATTGGCGTGGGGTCCCCCCTATTTTTGTTAACCAGCCAGATGAAGCAGACCGCTGAGGCCTGGTTTTTCAGGCTGGTAAGGATCCAATATCCATGGACCTTGCAAGCCTGATAATACCAGGCCACAGCAGTCTGCTTAGCTTGGCTGGTTAACAAAAATAGGGGATCCCCTCGAAAAAAAAACGGCGTGGGGATCCCCCCTATTTTTGTTAACCAGCCAAGTAAAATGCAGACTGCTGCGGCCTGGTATTAAAAGACTGTCAAGGCCCATGGATTTTGGCCCTCAACAGCCTGATAATACCAGGCTACAGCAGCCCCACATTTGGCGCATCAAAAGATGTGCCAATTGTGGCACTTTACCCGGCTCTTCCCACTTGCCCTGTAGCGGTGGCAAGCGGGGTAATAAGGGGTTATTGTCACCGTTGATTGCACGGTGACAATAAGCCCGGTTAATAATGGAGAGGTGTCAATAAGACACCGATCCATTATTAATCCCAAAGTTATTAAATGTATAAAAAAAAGACACAGCAAGAAAAAAGTCTTTTAATGAAATAAAAGAGACAACACAGTTTTCATTTCTTTTATTACTCTCTCATTCCTGCGACGCCATCGATCTCCTGTAAAAAAAGAAAAAAAACAAACCAACAGTATACCACCTGTCCGACGCAGTCCATAACGATAGTCCCACGACGATCCAGCTCTGCTACATCGCAATGACAGGCAGAGCCTGTCATTGCAACGCAGCACAGCTGATTACCTGCTTCCCCGGCGGTGACGTCATCGGACTGACTGCTTTACGGCCGGGATTACCCAGCAGTCACTGCAGTTATCGCGAGAAACTGCATGTGACCGCCGGGGAAAGAAGATGGCGGCCATGAAGCAGTGCAGGACGTGACCGCCGGAGATCTTCTGCCAGGTAAGTGCCGCTGACTCCTGACAGACCCGACCGACGGACACTGACAGTGACAGTGACAATCCCGATTCCGGTATCCGATAAGACGAAAATATCGGAACTCGGAATCGGAATTCCGATACAGCTAATATCGGCCGATACCCGATATTTGCAGTATCGGAATGCTCAACACTAGTCATGACTGAACTGCTGTCCGGTTGCATTTTGGCACTTTACAGACAGACATTGTCTCCAGGCCTCCATCTTCACACACAATTCAGGGGGCACAAGTCCATTGCAACAAGCAAATTTTAGCAGTCAGTCGAAGTTCATCAAGTGACCAGTGGTAACACGTTGTATAGGGCACAGAAATTCATATTCCTTACTTTCTTAGCACAACACATCTTCAGCCTCACAATTCATTCCTCCTCGAGCATCTCTTTGCCCACTCTCTATTAGCCTCAGGGATCTCTTCCGATTCTGCAGTGCACCAGTGATCCATTACCTTTTATCTTGTCTGGCCCCTGTCCATCTTCCTTTGTTTGCCAAAGAACACAATGTGCCCAGCAGCCTCTATGTCAGACCTTGGGCTCCGAGAGTGTCAGGAGAGTCCGCTCGGTATTCCAGTATTGCGTTGCATTCCACTGCCTCGAATCGTAGACAAATGCTGACCCTAGCAGCCCACTTGGCTTGAGCTTGAAGTTCTCTATCTCCCCCACTACCAGGAAGTGTCCACCTTTTATTAACACTAGTCCCCACCCACTAGGCTAGTTCTATTATTAACTACGTCTTATCCTATAGACTAAACCTGCTGTTCTCATCCTGTGCCCTACACTATTGCTAAACCATTTAATGTATAAACAGTACTTATCCTATCCCTAATATAATCCTGTGCTTACCCTGCACTATGCAATACCCACATTATACATTAAAAGTTTACATTACTCACATGCTGTGCATTATCAAAACAAATTATATAAGATGCATTATATAAGCTTATCTTTTGGTATAGGGACCAGCACCCACACCTTCTGACCCATCTGGTAAGTCCATTCCCGGGCATTCTGGTCATATCAGTGCTTCTGGTCAGCCTGAGCCTGTGCCATGCTGTCCTGTACCAACTGCGTCAAGGTCTGCATCTTGTCACAGAAGCGCATGACATATTCCATGATGGACATTTCTGAAGGGCTCGGCCAAGGGGTCCCTGGACTCGCCTTCCGTACAGGAGCTCTAAGGAGGAGAACCCCGTCGAGGCCTGCAGAAACTCTCGGTAAGCAAATAGCAGGTGTTGGAGATACTGCCCCCAGACACATCCCTCGGTCTCAAATAGCATTTTAGCATCTGTTTGATGGTACCGTTGAAGCGCTCATACAGTCCATTGGTTTGGGGGTGATACGCCCTCGATACCAGACGCTTCACCTGCATTTTCTTACAGAGAGCCTCCATTAGGCGAGACATAAATTGAGTCCCCTGGTCGGTAAGCATCTCGCTGGGAAATCCTACTCAGGAAAAGATGGCCAACAGGGCATCCGCCACCTTATCCGCCCAGTTGAGGACAGAGCCACTGCCTCGGGGTACCGGGCAGCATGGTCTACCACAGTAAGGAAGTGACACTTTCCAGAGCTGCTGGGTATGGCCAGTTGTCCCACAATGTCCACAGCCATCCTCTGGAAAGGCTCCTCTATCACTGGCAAAGAGATCAAGGGAGCCTTGGGAGCAGGCCCTGACTTCCCCACTGTTTGACATGTGATACAGGAGCGGCAGTAGTTGGTTACATCTGTCTCAAATTTGGGCCAATAGAAGTGTTGAGACAGCCGGGCCTTAGTTTTGCTGAACCCTAAATTGGTAGGGTACGACCAGCTGTCTTTCCCTCAACCACTCCTGTTGGGATTTACCGGGGACTGTCTCCAGGTACAAACCTCCCTTGTTCCCAGAACACCCTCTCCTTATCTCGGAGGTGGGCTTCTCAGCAAGGTTTCTTTGGGTCTCCAGGCTAGCATCGGAGTGCAGAGCAACCTGGAACTCCTGGCTGAGGGAAGCCAGAAGTGACATTAAGGTCCCTTCCTAACGGGGACCCTCTGGGACCTGCTCTGGGTCCATCTCTGGTTCAGTCATCCCTCTGACTGAGGAGGGTCCAGAAGGCAGGGCATTACCAGCATTCTGCGCGTTCTGACTGCGGGTGACAGCAGCTATATAGGCCGTCTCCCCGGGGATTACCACAGCCTGCTCGGCTGATGGGAACTACCTCCCTATTTTCCCCATTACCTCAGGAGCAATAATATCTATGGGGCAGTTACCTTCGGCCAGGTCACCTTCCTTTGTGACACTGTTCAGTTGTACATCACCTTCTTCATGGTTCCCGTGTCTCTCCCCATTTCTCTTAGCACTGATGCTTGCTCCTGTTAGAGGTTCCTCAGCCATATCACCCCGCAGCGTGACGTGGCTGAGTACTCCTGTACCTTCAGATACATCATCATTATCAGGTAAAGCATGCACATTTACATCATTGGCATTAACATTACCCTCAGTATCAGATCGGGGGGGGGTGTCAGAGACATAATACGCAAACATCCTCCCCAAATCAGTTCCCAACAAAACGTGTTTGGGCAAGTTTTTGTACACCCCCACTTCCTTCACCCCACTCCCGTCACCCCAATCTATAAAAACTCGGGCCATCAGCAAGGGACAGCGGACGCCCCCAATCCTGGTGACAGTCAGGGTTTTCCCTGGAATATTCTCTTTAGGGGCCACCAGTTCGGGACAGATGAGGGTTCGTTCGGCCCCGGTGTCCTTGAGGCCTATAGCGACATTGTTCTCCATGGTGACTCTGTAAATTTTCACAGGCCCTCCCAACCGCCTCACCCACAAAAAGAACTGCTGCTGAGGCCTTGTCTGGGGTGTTCTTGTTCTGCTTCTCTGTACAAGTGGCTCTGAGATGTCCAGTCCAATAATAGAAATAACACTTGCGGGGATCAAGTGTAGGTCTGGCGTTAGCAAAGGGGACAGGGCCTCCGGTGGGTCAGTTGGCAGGGGCACTAGGGTTGGATGATGGCTTACCCCCTTTCCAGCTGGTGGTGACCGGCTTCTGCACCTCCGATTACGGTTGGCCTCGTAGATGTGGGCGATCTGTGCTGCTTTAGCCGCTTCTTTTGGATCCCGGTCCATTAACAACTGTCGCACCTCAGTCGGACAAAGATGTAGGAACTTGACAGTCCTTGGACCCACTGGTCAAAGTGGGTTCTGAGTCCATGCACCACATGACTGTAGCTATCGTGTGGGCCACATTGGAGGTTCCGGAACTTTTTACTGTAGACCTCAGGAGTAAGCTGATACTTCTTTATCAAGGCCTGCTTGATGGCCTCATTATCTCCAATATGGTCTTGAGGAAGAGAAGCAAATGCCTCCAGAACTTTTCCTTTGAGCCCTGGGGTTAAATATTGGCCCTATTGGTTCTCAGGCAGCTGGTACTGTCTGCAGGCTTTTTAAATCCCCACAGAAATATGTCCAAGTCCCCACCATTTTCCATCACAGAAAAAATGCTCTAGCCGGGGTTTAAAGGTTGTTGCATAATTGGACTCACAGCTCCGTGGGGTGGATGGGGTTACCCCGATTTGGGCCAACTCCAGCTGGTACTGTCTCTCTTCCTGCTTGGCCTCTTACTGGGCTTGTCGCTCATCTCTCTCGGCCTCTAGCTGCATCAACTTCAGCCATTCTTGATGATCGTCTGTAGGGAGTTGCTCCAAGGCCATCTGCAGATAGTGGTCCATGCTGCCCTAGTTGCAAGTAGGGATGGCATTTACCGATTGGACCTCCGTAGCAGCACCGCCTGTGCTTGGGCTGGCTTCTGGGTCCCCAGGGCTCTGGGAACGGTCTTGATCTGCTTCAAGTCGCACCAGTTCCGCGACTATTTGGTCTTTGTTTTTGCCAAGAGGGTTAATGCCAAGGGGTTAATGTACCAGAACTCTCCCATCGTAGTCATAATTGCCAAATAAAAGATAGGATAGAAAAACCAAGAGAAGGGGAGGGGGTAACTGCTACACACACAGTATTGTCTCAGATCTAATAAACACTGAATTTGATCTTCAAAACTTTTTGTGCAGGGTCTTCACAAGAACCATGGATGTTTGTAGTGAGAGAAATGATTGCTCAAACCAGATCACTAATGCTCTATGAGCCCACCGCTGCCACCAATTTGTCAGGAATTAGGGGATATAACCCAACTTTTGTTATCCTTTCAGTTCTGGTTAGGAATTTGCAGCTCTCTGGTGCCCACCGTACCCTCAGGTCAGTCAGGGAACTTCACCTAGGATAAGTAGTCGCCAGAAAGGCTGCCTTGTCGCGTACTGGTTATCGAGCACTCTGCAGTGAGGGCGGTATGTATATCACCAGCCCCAGGTAGGGAATGTACACATAAACCTCTGATCCATCACTGCCAGGTTCCCCAATACCACCAGGATGCTATGCTGCCACCAGTCCCTCATTTGATACTAAAGACTATATCGGCTCAGGAACCCACCCACAGGTAGCGTAATTTGGCGCTGAGTATATGTTGGTTCGTTCATAGAGCCAAAAGAATGAAACTAGTAAATTTATAAGTTTGCTCCAAAAAATATTTGCAGTGTTTACAAACGTACAAAAGATATTACAAAAGGAGACAAAATGCAGTATGTACAGACAGTTACAAATAAAAGGGATTAAAATAAGAAACTTACTACCTCTCCATCATTGGCATGACGTGTTTATGAGGGGAGGGGGGTTCCCAAAGAATAGATTCATTCCACAGCATGGATGTTAGTTAGCTGTCTTCCCCCAGGTTCTGAACACTCTCAAAATGGTCATCCCTGTTGTATGGTTTTGGCCATAAACTTAGAAACTCCCACCTTTGTTGACCTCACATATGGGCTGTTCCAGGGAGGACCTCCTATTTTGAGAAGTGAGAAAAAGCTTCTCCTTGTGCTATCTTCAGCTGGGAAGCTCACAGGGTGACGGAAGAGGCATTTTATTTTCCCCTGCGAATTTACCTTTCATTTGATACTGAAACACGCCATGTCTGTGTTACTGGGTGGCAGAAACGGTTTTCTCAGTTTCTGTTGGCCAGACTAACTTCATAATGCTGCTGGGCGTAGCTCTAATTATACCAATTCGGTAAATGTATTTTTCCTGTCTCTAGGATTATCATGGTTTATTAAGTTCGACATGGAATAGACAAAGGAAATCTTTTGGAGGGAAAGGAGAAAGCCACATGTAACTGGCCAGAGCAATAAAGTGACCATCTTCTGAAGGGAGGGGGAGAGAGGATAGTATTTCACAGAGGCAGGTGGGGGGTGCAGCTGAGAGGGGGGATGCTTGTGAGCTTGTCTATTACAAACCATGGAGAAAAAAACAACAGGCAGCTCTGCATCTGTACTTTGGATATTGAGAAATAACTCATATTTTCCTGACAATGCACATCACCATTCCACATTACATGTAAAACCGCATAACACTATACACATAGCGCAATTGTTTTCTTCAGGGGTAGGAATGCAGCAGAGCAGCCCATCATTATTACATTGGACTGGATTAGGTGTGATTGAATTAGGTTCAGTTGGGTTGGATTAAATTGCACATATTGTATTTGATTTACGAGGTAGAGCATGCTGTATCACTCGTGATACCATTGTTCTATACTTGACCGTTCTGTATATGAACAGGTTATCGATATCAGGAGGGCACAGTGCACTTAATTTCTGTATTTACCCATGTACATGAACAGATGACACAATGCACTGATGCTAAATGGCGACATCATGGCACTTGGGAGATAAACTGCAGCACTCAGTACAATGTATACCAAAACAGAGGACAACATGGAGTTTTTACTTTACAAAAATATAAAAAGTTTTATTTAGCCCATATGGGGCAACAAGACAAAAAAAGTATATATGTGACATACAAATGATGTGTATAAAAAAGACACCAAAATACATGACCATCAGAAAAACATCATATAAGGCAATGTGCCAACTCACATGGTATAAAGAGGAACACACCCCAATAAATAATGTGGACACAATTCCAGGGTTAACATATGTAAAAATCCCTCCCACATTAAATGACAATGAAACTCCTGAGGTGCACCATAATTACAGAGATAATCCCATATGTCATATCATCAGGAGTTGGTAACCATAACGCTACACACACCGCAATCCCAATAGAAATCGAAGAAAGGATTTGTTACAATACAATGTCAGGGAGCGGAGTGTGAAGGGAAAGGGGGGGAGGTTTCCTCACCAAGTGCTGCTGGTCATGTCAAGAGTCCCCGACGCGCTTTTCGCTGCCGTTCGCCTCGCTTTCTCAAGGGGAGTGTGTGTAGGTAAAACACAGGGCCTTTATGTATCCATGGACACTGGTCATGTGACCGCAGTATGTCCAGCCCACCACCAAATGGCGCATGCGCACGGTGCTGTCCCTCCGCTCGCCGAGGTCCGGACGTGCCAGCAGACAACACTGCCTAGGTTCAAGATTGAACCGCGGCGCTGCGTCTACATGACTGTGCCGGACATCGGGGGGCGGCGAAAGAGAGCAATCACGCGCACGCGCACCGCAGTAGTGTGAAGTTGTACACAAGGTAAAACATGCAGTAAATCAAACATTAAAGATAATATGTAACGATCCATAGACTCTTTCTCATGATGACACATATCTTCATGAATCCAATATTTTCAAAGTAGATCACATAATGCTGTGGTGTTCCTGAAGATAAGAGATGAGGGCTGAACATCTGACAGATGATAAATATTCCAAGACCAAATATATACTAAATAAGAAAAAATGTGAAATTAAAATCAGAAAGCAAACACACACTTAAAAGAGATGCAAATATGTACAGAGGAAAACAAAAATAAATTAAAGGAATGGATAAGAGTGGTAAGAAATATCAGGAGATGTATAAGAAATTTATAGAAAAGGGGCAAAATTAAGGGCCTCATTGAGTCCCCTAGGTTTAACCGTATCGAGATTCACAATCCATTTTAACTCCCGTTGTGCCAACATTTTCTTTATGTTACCACCTCTAATACCCGAATGTACTATATCAATGCCTTTGACCATCAAATAAGCAGGATCACAGTTATGGTTCTCCCTAAAATGTCTAGGGATGGTCTTCAGGTCTGAGATATCCTCCATTTTACTGGCGGCGCAAATATCTCTAACGTGTTCACGTACTCGTACTCGGAGTTCACGTGATGTTAAACCTACATAAATTAGTGGACAGCTGCAAGTGGCATAATAAATTAAGTTTTTAGTACTACAAGAAATATACTCCCTTATATCGTACTCTTTTGTCCCATCACTAGATTGAAATTTTGAGCTACGAGAGATATTTGCGCAAGCCATACAGTGGCCACGAGTAAAGCATCCCTTATATCGTCTAGTACTTCCAAATGGATTTATTGAGGGTGCGATATAATGGCTCTGAACCAACATGTCTCTCAAATTCTTGGATCTCCTAGGGGTCATAAGAGGTCTCTCCGTGAGGACGGACCTCAGAGTGGCCTCAGTTTTCAAAACTGACCAATGTTTCGTCAGTATTTCTCTCATACTCTCCCACTCGTGGTTAAATACAGAAATAAAACGAATGTTATTGTCATCATTTTGTCTTGTAACAGAATGATACAGCAACTGGTCACGTGGGGTCGTTTTAGCCTGATGGTAGCCTTTTTTAATACTCCGCCTGCTGTATCCACGCTGCTCAAAACGTTTCCTAAGGTCCATAGCCTGATGCTCAAATTTCTGACCGAATGAACAGATCCTACGCATCCTCAAGAACTGTCCGACCGGGACGGCCCCCACGGTGGATCGACTATGCGCTGAGCTCGCATGCAAAAGAGCATTTACAGACGTACTCTTGCAAAAGACATCCGTCTGGATGGACATGGTATTGTCAACTTCCAGTTGGATATCTAAAAAGTCGATCTGTTTGTAATCGTACCTGTACGTGAGTTTAATGTTCAAATGATTATTGTTGAGCTCAGCCATAAAATCCTCCAACTGCTGCACTGATCCACGCCAAAGTAATAGGACATCATCAATATAGCGTAGCCAACATAGCACATGGTCGGCGGCCCCCGCCCCCGCCTCGCCAAAAATCAACCTCTCCCAGTAACTCAGGAAGAGGTTGGCATAGGGGGGCGCGCAGGCCGCACCCATGGCTGCACCACGCTTCTGATGGTAGAAACCGTCTTTAAATGTAAAGAAGTTGTGCGTTAATGTGAAGTGCAGCAGTTCAAGGATAAATCCACAGAGGGGGCCGTCCAGGCCGGAGGCCTCGAGGAAGTAGCGAACTGCCCGTAGGCCATCGTCATGATTAATACATGTATATAGTGTTTCAACATCGGCTGTGACCAGTAGGGTTCCAACTTCCACAGAGACCCCGTCAATCCTCTTAAGGACATCCGTTGTGTCTTTTATGTAAGATGGTAGTGTCTCCACTATTGTCTTTAAATAGAAATCGACAAATTTACAAATGGGGTCACAAAGACCGTCGATCCCAGACACAATCGGGCGTCCTGGAGGATTGACGGAGTCCTTATGGACCTTAGGAAGGAGATAAAATGTGGCAATTTTGGGGAAAGGTACATATAAACCCTCATACATTTTCTTATTGATAACACCAGAATCCAATGCTCCCATAAGGATCCTGTGGAGCTGTGCTGAGAAAGAGGCCATGGGATTATAACTAAGTTTATCATAAATTTGTGGATTTTTTAATTGCCGAAAGGCTTCTCGTTCATACTTCACAACGGGCCAGATCACAATGTTTCCCCCCTTGTCCGCTGGTTTAAATATCACGTCGTCCCATGATTGCATCTGACGAATGCCTTCCCTCTCTTTATGGGTAAGATTGTCATACCGACGTTGTGTGGATAATTTATGTAGATCCTCTGATACCAATCTTGTAAAAATATCTACAGCAGGACAGATAGACAAGGGGGGAAACCTAGTTGATCTGGGCAGCAGTGCTGCTGGAAACCCACCTTGATTTTGTGGGGATTGTTCTTCAAGTAGATCTTCAAGTGTACGAATGGCCTCTCTTTCAGCAGGACTCCACAGTTCCTCATCACGTCCGCTCTTACCATATAGTTTTTTCAGGATGAGTTTCCTTGAGAACAGGTGTAAGTCTTTTAGTGCTACAAAATAATTAAAACCATTAGTGGGAGAGAATGATAAACCTTTCTTTAATACTTGTAATTGCACGTCAGTCAAAACATGCTCAGATAAATTGATCACCTGTAACCCACTCTTTGATCCGTCCTCACTAGATTTTCCAGTCGTACCCTTCTTTGTGTTAAACCTCGTGTTCATCCTTTTGTTACTGGATGATGCTCCATCATTCTGTGTTTTTTGGTATTTTTTAGAATTCTGTTTTTCATCAATGGATACCATAGACTGTATTGAGGCAGAGCGTGAACGTGAGCGAAACTCATTACGATATCTAGATCGAGATCTTTTGTTATTATTTCTCCATCTGTACATCCTGTTCAGTTGTTTATCGTTGACGTCACGTTGGAATTTTTTTGCTTTAATGCTCTGGATCTCCTCCGCCCATTTCTGAGTATCGTTTTCTACCTCAGTATTGAATTTTTTTAAAACGTCATTAGACATTTCTTTTTTAATGTTATCCTGTAAGGTCTCAATTTCTGTCTCAATTGATTTTAATGAATCCGAATTCATTTCCTTCAGAATAAGCATAAAGCCGAAGGAACATTCATTAGCGTAACCCTCCCATTTATCACGAATATCAGGATTTTCAACTGGAAATGAGGGAAAAACCTGAACCCTAAGTCCCCTTGGTATGAGTTTTTTTTGCAAATACTTATCAAGGAACGCATGGTTCCACCAGACTTTTGTCCTTTTATGTATAAGATCCTTAAATTTGGTAGTTAGTTCCAAAAGATTATTGTTAACCTCTTTATTTGCATCATTAGCGTCTTTGAACACATCATCAATTTTGGAAAGCCACGCTCCGTCGCAGGCTCTAAAGTCCATAATAATATAACTGGATTTAACTGTGAAAAACACAGAAATAAGCATTAATAAACACATATCCAGATTTAAATAGTGTAGTGGTGAACCCAGTTCACCATGTAACTACATGAATCTCCATTATAATAGCATACCAAAACGTTTTGAGCAGCGTGGATACAGCAGGCGGAGTATTAAAAAAGGCTACAATCAGGCTAAAACGACCCCACGTGACCAGTTGCTGTATCATTCTGTTACAAGACAAAATGATGACAATAACATTCGTTTTATTTCTGTATTTAACCACGAGTGGGAGAGTATGAGAGAAATACTGACAAAACATTGGTAAGTTTTGAAAACTGAGCCCACTCTGAGGTCCGTCCTCACGGAGAGACCTCTTATGACCCCTAGGAGATCCAAGAATTTGAGAGACATGTTGGTTCAGAGCCATTATATCGCACCCTCAATAAATCCATTTGGAAGTACTAGACGATATAAGGGATGCTTTACTCGTGGCCACTGTATGGCTTGCGCAAATATCTCTCGTAGCTCAAAATTTCAATCTAGTGATGGGACAAAAGAGTACGATATAAGGGAGTATATCTCCTGTAGTACTAAAAACGTAATTTATTATGCCACTTGCAGCTGTCCACTAATTTATGTAGGTTTAACATCACGTGAACTCCGAGTACGAGTACGTGAACACGTTAGAGATATTTGCGCCGCCAGTAAAATGGAGGATATCTCAGACCTGAAGACCATCCCTAGACATTTTAGGGAGAAACATAACTGTGATCCTGCTTATTTGATGGTCAAAGGCATTGATATAGTACATTCGGGTATTAGAGGTGGTAACATAAAGAAAATGTTGGCACAACGGAGTTAAAATGGATTGTGAATCTCGATACGGTTAAACCTAGGGGACTCAATGAGGCCCTTAATTTTGCCCCTTTTCTATAAATTTCTTATACATCTCCTGATATTTCTTACCACTCTTATCCATTCCTTTAATTTATTTTTGTTTTCCTCTGTACATATTTGCATCTCTTTTAAGTGTGTGTTTGCTTTCTGATTTTAATTTCACATTTTTTCTTATTTAGTATATATTTGGTCTTGGAATATTTATCATCTGTCAGATGTCCAGCCCT
Source organism: Oophaga sylvatica (assembly GCA_033576555.1). Taxonomy (NCBI): domain Eukaryota; kingdom Metazoa; phylum Chordata; class Amphibia; order Anura; family Dendrobatidae; genus Oophaga; species Oophaga sylvatica. Next base: position 429,410,248 of record JARQOD010000003.1, on the reverse strand, counting down.
CATCTCTTATCTTCAGGAACACCACAGCATTATGTGATCTACTTTGAAAATATTGGATTCATGAAGATATGTGTCATCATGAGAAAGAGTCTATGGATCGTTACATATTATCTTTAATGTTTGATTTACTGCATGTTTTACCTTGTGTACAACTTCACACTACTGCGGTGCGCGTGCGCGTGATTGCTCTCTTTCGCCGCCCCCCGATGTCCGGCACAGTCATGTGGACGCAGCGCAGCGGTTCAATCTTGAACCTAGGCAGTGTTGTCTGCTGGCACGTCTGGACCTCGGCGAGCGGAGGGACAGCACCGCGCGCATGCGCCATTTGGTGGTGGGCTGGACATACTGCGGTCACATGACCGGTGTCCATGGATACATAAAGGCCCTGTGTTTTACCTACACACACTCCCCTTGAGAAAGCGAGGTGAACGGCAGCGAAACGCGCGTCGGGGACTCTTGACATGACCAGCAGCACTTGGTGAGGAAACCTCCCCCCCTTTCCCTTCACACTCCGCTCCCTGACATTGTATTGTAACAAATCCTTTCTTTGATTTCTATTTGGATAGCGGTGTGTGTAGCGTTATGGTTACCAACTCCTGATGATATGACATATGGGATTATCTCTGTAATTATGGTGCACCTCAGGAGTTTCATTGTCATTTAATGTGGGAGGGATTTTTACATATGTTAACCCTGGAATTGTGTCCACATTATTTATTGGGGTGTGTTCCTCTTTATACCATGTAAGTTGGCACATTGCCTTATATGATGTTTTTCTGATGGTCATGTATTTTGGTGTCTTTTTTATACACATCATTTGTATGTCACATATATACTTTTTTTTATGTTGCCCATATGGGCTAAATAAAACTTTTTATATTTTGTAAAGTAAAAACTCCATGTTGTCCTCTGTTTTGGTATGCTATTATAATGGAGATTCATGTAGTTACATGGTGAACTGGGTTCACCACTACACTATTTAAATCTGGATATGTGTTTATCACTCAGTACAATGTATGTAGTAGGGTTTTGACAAGGTTGGGGCACATATGTCACTTATCGCACAATTATCTGACGTATAGAGTAGAGGTAGGAGATAAGCATTCTGGTAAACCGCCCTGCTGTGAAAGAGGAGTAATTCTTTGTGTGCTATGATTTTATTAACTCGTTTCAGGTTCGAATTGAACCTTTTATCAAAACCGAACTACATAAGATATATGCTATATACAGTGCCTACAAGTAGTATTCAACCCCTGCAGATTTAGCTGGTTTGATAAGATGCAAATAAGTTAGAGCCTTCAAACTGCAAAAGAGAGTAGGATTTATTAACAGAAGCATAAATCTTACAAAACAAAAAGTTATGTTGCTCAGTTGAATTTTAATAAATTTTAAACATAAAAGTGTGGGTCAATTATTATACAACCCCTATGTTTAATATTTCGTGGAATAACCCTTGTTTGCAATTACAGCTAATAATCGTCTTTTATAAGACCTGATCAGGCCGGCACAGGTCTGTGGAGTTATCTTGGCCCACTCCTCCATGCAGATCTTCTCCAAGTTATCTAGGTTCTTTGGGTGTCTCATGTGGACTTTAATCTTGAGCTCCTTCCACAAGTTTTCAATTGGGTTAAGGTCAGGAGACTGACTAGGCCACTCCAACACCTTGACTTTTTCCCTCTTGAACCAGGCCTTGGTTTTCTTGGCTGTGTTTTGGGTTTGGTGCTTGTGACATAATTACGTCCACTAAGACCTGTCATGGAAGCATAAGGTCCTTTTTTACCTACAAATCTCCTGGTAGAAAGCGAGTGAACCAGCACGCCATGTGGGACTCAATGACCAGACCCTTGGTGAGAAACACCCCCCCTTTCCCTCACCACTGCTTGACTGTGGATTGTAAATCCTTTCTTTGCATTGTCTATTCATACGTGTGTGTGCGTTTGGTACCAACGATCTGATGATATAGACATAGATATCTTGAAATTATGGTGCACCTCAAGGATTCATTGACATAATGTGGAGGATTTTACATAGTTGACCAGTGGAACTTGTGTCCGACGAGTATCTATTGGGGGTGGAGTGTTCCTATTTATACTGTAAGTTGCACATTCCCTTCATGAGATCTTTCCGAGTCACTTTTGTTGTCCTTGTTTATTTACTCTTTGTATGTCCACTATAAACTTTTCAAGTCTGTCCAGCCTGAAGGCTAAATATTCAAACTTTTATATTTTCGTAAAGGTAGGAAACTCCATGTGACTGTTTTGTATGCATTATAACTAGATCATGTGTTACATGGTGAACTGGGTTCCCATTCATTATTTGAATCTGATATGTGTTTTCACTAGTTACAAATATGTAGAAAGGTGGAAAGGTTGGGCACAATGTACCATTATCGTGCAACAATTTATACTGACCTAAAGAGTTGAGGTTAGGAGTATAAGCATCTCTGGATAAAGCTGTTTAAAAGAGGAAAAAAATTCATTTTTGTGCTATGATTTATTAACTCAGTTGTCACAGGGTCGAAGTTAACCTGTGTCAATCCAAAACCAGAATACAAAAGTATGCATATACATGGTTCAGTTTTGAGAAACCTGAAACGTGTTGTTAGAGGCCACTTGGAACTTCTATAAACATGAGGCTTCGTAGAAGGCTAAAAATATCTTTATTAGGACAATTCAATTTCTTAAAAACAATATGATGAAAAAGCATATGTCGTACAATATATTATGAACAGCTAAAATAAAGGAAAAAAGGTGGGTAAACCTGGATAAAAAGCTTGTGGTTCTCTGCTATATCTCTTAAAGATCAACGTGAATATAAAGAGAAGTAATTTATTCCTAGCACATGGTCGTGTCCAATAGATAGTTATATAAGAAGACGCAAGCTTGATTAAAGGAAATACTAGCAAATGCTACAAAAAATATGAGTAATATACAGTTCCTGCATCAATGCATATAAGTATCAAAGAAGGGGGTCATGATGGACACATGCAGTGATGACTTACATCTATATAGGAACATTGTATCCACATAAGATTAAAAGGAACAACCTAAACATGATACCAAACACAAATATAGAAGACTGTTGATACAGAGAAAGTTACTAGCAATGCAGGAAGCCAGGGACCTACCACACCCGACACACGTTTCGCTATTTAAAGCTTCATCCAGGGGTGACGAACTCAGAGAGGGAGTGCCCAGAGTCTATGAGTCAGGGAGCCAAAAATACTTGACTTTACCCGGGAGCTGAGAATTATGTATTATTCCTCTCTCCATAGCACCACATAGCAAAATTAAGTCAAACCCAGAACAAGGTGCTAATACATTATTACCAGTGGAAACTATAGGGAATGTAATTTAAGTATTCCTGAGATAGTTTGGTAAAAGTGACACTTGCTTTACTAAACTTCCAAAAAATCGGTGCAAATAAATTCATGCAAGATATATGGAAAACACAGTCCATGAATAACGGAAATTGTGCATCGATCAACGGTCTCTTTTTTCAGTAACTAAACAGAACTGAACTATATACCAGTTTGGTAATGTTCCCTCTCTGAATATGGATGATGGGAACATTTTATGATTGCACAATCCCTGATTACAATTTATTTATAAAATTAACATGCAAGTTTAAACCAGTACAATACAGATCCAACCATGTATTTGGTATACCAGGTGCGCTTTGGATTCTGTACCCACGATTGGATTTGATTTTTCTTTTTTTTGGTAATCCTAGGTCTAAGCTCTTTGAGAACTGCACAGGACAGACAGCAAACAGCTTCTGTAGCGCGCAATAGTGGTGGTGGTGAAGCCTTCTCTGAGATCTCTTTGGTTCTACCAGAGCTTGGCTAAGTCCTACTCTCCTCTGCTGTCACCAACTCCATTCCAGACTTTATAGATGAGAAATAGCTGTAAAACAACGATCTCTCACACGATATTATCAACAGAAAATATCTCAAAATGATGGCTCTTGGAAAACGGAAAGTAAAAAAGCAAAAAAAAGGAAAAACAACATAGATCAAGATGGTCGGTCAAAACTTGTAGGTTGGAGGAGCAATGTAGCTGGGCAGATGCGACATATTCTACATTGCTGAAACATGTTTTTTGCCATCGCTTTTCTGTGGGGCAATAATCCGCTTCAACTCCAATAAAGAACAGAACAAACAGGTCAATATCTCCAGCTCATCCTTATGTTGATTTTATTTCTTGTTGTAAGCAATTTTCTAAATTTTCTACATCATTCTGGTTAAAGACAAATTTGTTATTCATTTTAGTAGCTTAGATTGTACCAATATAATTGTTGCTTTCTTTTGATGTCCACGATGGTTAGAGTACTGATTGCACAAATGTTTATCAACAAACAATTGAATTAAAAAAAAATAAAGTTGAACCTCCATAAGAACCCAACCGTTGGTACATCCGACCTCTGGTACAATCACTATGGTTTGAAACGTGCAAACTCTTTAAGGATTAGATGGTCCTTGGACTTGCTCTTCAGGACTTTTAGAGTTTTAAGAAAAAGCTTTTTCCAAAATGGACTGGAAAGAGGTACAGAATTTATCCCTAAAGTCCCGTCCAATAAATGCATAGAGAAAAGGATTGATGCAGCTGTTCATGAAGGCTGGCAGGCTGGTGGCGATAGGAATCCCAAAGTGAATTCTACGATTTAAATAATAATTTTCGTGATAATATGAATGAAAGTCCAAGATGGAGAAAATATGATAAGGAGCCCAACATATGAAGAAAGCAATTATCACAGCGATTATGACTTTGAAGGGCTTAGAAGAGGTGCCTGTGTGTTTTTTTAGGATACGTACGGTAATCACAGAGTAACACGTGACAATGATGATGAAAGGAAAAGAAAATCCTACAATTAATCTTATTATCACTGTCATTTTTTGACGGTAAATACCAATGTCTGATGACCCATCAAGTTCAAAGTTGTTATAACATAAAATACGGCCATTTTGCTTGATGGTATCTCAAAAAATGAAATATGGTAAGCTTAATAAAATAGCCATTATCCAGATAGCTGTGACAATGATTAAAGCCAGTTTCGGAGTTCGGTGGTTTCGACACCAAACTGGGAAGATGACAGAGGCACAACGGTCCATACTGATGGCGGTGAGCAGGAAGACGCTTACATATAGATTGTGGAAAGCCACCATGCTGCTAAACTTACACATGAAGTTTCCGAAGAGCCAGTTGAAACCATTGGCCAGGTAGATGATGCGCAAGGGGAGAAATAATATGAAGAATAAGTCTACAATTGATAAATTAAGGAACCAAATGACGTTGACTGTCTTCTTCATTCTGAAAATTGCGACCCAGATAACCAAGCCATTTCCAATAGTTCCCAATAGAAACATCAAAGAGTACATCACCAAAACGAAGTAATTTATAGAGGATATTGCATGCTCTTCATCACTTATGTCATAATAATAATAATCGGTGGGATTAGAAGTGCCATTCAGGAGTGGAATACTGGAGGTCGGATACGCTGTTGTGTTGTTCTCCATGACTTTACGTGTGGATAGTTGGACAGTTCTTCAAAAAAAATCTACAAATTTAAATATAAAGAGAGTATTAAAAAATAATTGAAAACTACTATATGTCCAATGGTCTTAATATAATGGCTTTGGTATTTTATCATTGGCTTTACAGTCTCTAGAGAGCATCTAGAAAAACCAAAGAATTAGAAAAACTTTTCATGCCAACCATTCATTTTGATAGATATTCCACACACAACATTATGTCTAAGGAAAATAAATAACACATTCACACTTTCGATTAGATGGCTTATCGCGACTTTGTGTGTGCGTCGTGACCCAACACTTAAGCCAGGCCGACTAATCAAAAAAGGAACCAGAAAAGCAGGGCTCCCGGCCAGCAGCTGAACTTTGTCACTATTGCTCTACTTTATTATTTGAGGATACATGCCTTTCAATATAAGCTTTCAGGCATGTTCATAAGGAATAATGTTAATTTATTGTCATTGCATAATTTGTATTTTCCATTTTTCACAAGATTTCTCCTCTGCAGGGTCTGTATTTAATTTTCAGTTGTCTTTCAGTTAGTGGTGTAGACTAGCTACTATGATGTCTCCCAAACACAGCACACACAGACATGAGAGATTCCTGCTCCCCTGACTATATTTAGCATGTCTTCATAAGCAGCAGAAACATTGGGAAATTTTCAATTGGTGGCTGTAAATTGATCTCTCAGTGAACTTGCAGTCTGATTTTAGCAGTTTCTCTAAGCAAATAATGAGGTCAGGAGGCAGAGGAGTGGAGAAGTGGCTCATAATAAAAATGTATAAAAATGTATAATAATAATAATAATAATGGGAAAAAACAGATTGATCTGAAGAGATATATTACAAAGTTTCTTACTGGAAAGCTTGTTAAAACAACAGTGAACAGTTAAGTGACAAATTTGGTTCTACTACATCAATATCTATAAAAATGTTTCCATTATGTGAATAGTAACAAAATCATCTCTGTAATAACTTGTACATTATATAGTAGAATAGTAAGCTTATAACTGCTCCGGGTTTTCTCGCCGACACCGCAGTCACTATATGTCCTTTGGAGGATACATGACATGTACATCGGTTACTTACTTGCTTTTCTCCAGTATCAGCTTCTTATTTTCACTTTTCAGGTTCATTGCAAAATGAAAATCATCCCCAGTTAGGTGTCAAATATATAAAAAATAAATTGTGAAATCAGCTATTTCACCAGATGCCGGAGGCAGAGAAAGTTTCTCATCAGTTGGAAATCCTCTTTTGCCTTAACCCTTTGAGGATTGAGCCAACTGTGGCGTTATTTGGTCGATACATTTTTATCCAACATAACTTTTTTTTACACCTACATGGCTGTTTTTTTGTGAGATGAGTTGTAGATTTTCTTGTGAAATTCCTACATCAGTGAATATTTATTTTTGCCCTTTTGTTTTTTTCCGACCTTTCTTCCAAAAGCCATAGATTTTACATGTAATTTTGAAAGACACATTTCATTTTCTCATATACTTGACTAGAAAATGGAAAAAATTAACTACAGCGAAATGGTGATAACGTCATCAGTAGAGATGAGCGACTTTGCCTTTGGGAGGGTCGAGTCGGGTTTCGGACCACCCGACTTTATCAAAAGTCGAGTCGAATGAAATCGGCCGACCATCTGAAAAAGTCGGAGTTCTGACCTAAACCGGACCCGACCCCAATGCAAGTCAATGGGGAATAAAAGTTGGCAGTGAGTGGAGGACAGTAAACACACCTACAGTGCCCATTTCAATGCCAATGACATTAATTCTTATTACTTAAGCTTGTCAACCTTCATTTACTTTATAATAATATTAACGCATTGAAAACTGGGGGTTATTTGGCTAAAATTGGGGGGGGCAGGGCTGGCTCCAGGTTTTCGTGGGTCCCGGGCGAAAGAGTGTCAGTGGGCCCCTTTAACACATACCACAATTCATGATGCTCCGATACGGCAGAGAAATATAGGTATAGTACAATGACAAATACTTCACTTCTTACATTACATGAGCGATATCTATTGTAAATTCTACAATAGCTCAAAAACCGGACAGTATATTTCTCCATACAGTATTATAGGCACCACATAGTGCGCCATACAGAATAATGAGCCCCATATATTGCTCCATACAGAATAATGAGCCCCATATATTGCTCCATACAGAATAATGAGTCCCATATATGATGCTCCATACAGAATAATGGGCCCAATATAATGCTTCATACAATATAATGAGCCACATATATTGCTCCATACAGAATAATGAGCCCCATATATTGCTCCATACATAATTTGTCTCATATAATGTTCCATACAGTATATGATGAGCTCCACATAATGCTCCAGTATATGATGGTCCCCATATAATGTGCCATACAGTATAGGACGGTCCCCATAGAATATAATGAGCCCCACATATTGCTCCATACAGTATAATGAGTCGCATATAAAGCTCCATAAAGTATATGATGGGCCCCATACATTGCTCCACACAGAATGGGCTTCATATAATGCTCCATACAGAATAGGCCCCATATGTGCTCCATATGATACTCCATATATAAAGGGCCCTAATGATGGCCGATAAATAATGAACCCTATATGATGCTCTAGTATATGATGGGCCCCATATATGATGCTCCAGTGTATGATGAGCCCCATATAATGCTCCAAATATAATGGTCCCCATATATAATGTTCCATATAAAATGGGCTCCATGTGATGCTCTATATATAATGTGCCCCATAGGATGCGCCATATATAATGGGCCCCATATGATGCTCCAGTATATGATGTGCCCCATGGATGATGCTCCAGTGTATGATGGGCCTATATAATGCTCCATATATAATGGACCCCTATATGATGCTCCAGTGTATGATGGGCCCCATTTATAATGCTCCTGTGTATGATGGGCCCTATCTATGATGCTCAAGTGTATGATGGGCCCCATATATAATTCTCCAGTGTATAATGCTCCCCATATATTGCTCCAAACATTAAAAAAAATGAAATACCTCTCCCTGCTGGGCACTGCTCTTCTCTGGACTCCTCAGCATCACCATCTTCCAGCTCTCTGCACTGTGACTGTTCAGGCAGAGGGCGCACAGACGTGACGTCATTGCGCTCTCTGACCTGAATGTCACTGCCAGGAAACGCGGAAGACGTCACAGCGGTGGAGCAGGGAGAGGTAAGTATTACAAGTGCTAGGGCCCTGAGCAAGCAGGGGGGGCACACTCGTGGGTGCCGGCACTGGCCTGAGAGCGCCAGGCGCTGACGCCGGCCCTGGTGGGGGATACAGCCTAGTTAGGGAGGTGGAAAGACTGGCATATGTTGAGGTGTAGGCTGGACGTTCAGCAGCTGCAAATGGAGGAATTGGAGAATTCGGAGGAAGAGGAGGACAAAGCGAGCCATTTTGCTGCCAAACTATGTGTCATCAGGGAAGGTGGTACAAAATCCTTTGAAACCCAGGCATGGTTCATTTTTATGAAGGTGAAATCACCAACATTTTGAGTCCTTCTTTCTGTCAGAATTGATCCCGCTGCACTGAAGATTCTTTCTGATTGCACACTACCAGCAGGGCAAGCGAGCTCCTCTAAGGCATATTGCGCCAATTCAGGCCAGGTGTCCAGTTTACAGACCCAGTAGTCAAAGGGAATGAACTGTGATGGAGAACATCGATAGGGGAGGAGAGGTAATTTTGAACCATAGTTGACAACTGCTGTCTCCTGTCTGTTGCAATTGATTCAGTATTACCAGTCATGTGAGCGGTCTTCGAGAAATCAGTCCACAACATGGTCATGAAACCCCTGTCTCCAACGCCACTTCAGCTGTGTGCACCACAAACACCTCTTCCATGTTGCCGAGTATGGCTCTTGGTAGAACCTGCACCGCTGCTGTGTGCTGGGAATGCCTCTAACAAACGGTTTACCAGAGTTGCTTGTTTGTTCGCCAATATTAGCTCTAGGTTCTCCTGTGGCATGATGTTCTGTAATTTGCCTTTATAGCGTAGATTGAGGATGCTGGCCAACCAGTAGTTGTCATCCTTCATAATTCTGGCAATGCGGGGGTCCCTTTTTAGGATCCGCAAGACATAATCACACATGTGGGCCAATGTTCCGGGTGTCAATGATGCACTGCCAGTGGTGGGTGGTGGAGCACTTTCTGCCAAATCCACATCCCTCCAGTCACGCACAAACCCTGTACCTGACCTTGGCAAGCCAACATTTTCTCTTGCCCCTGAGAAGCATCTGTGTAGCCCAGCTACGCAGGCACACACATAAAATCCAGGAGAATGCACAGGAAGGTAATCGCAAAAGCTTGCTATTCATGCACTTCACTTACAATTTCAGACACACCCACTAGGGGTATAGGAGGTGGTGACACGTAGCAGAGTCAGTCTGTTTCCTGTCTGAGAAGAGCTCAGATCAGTCAGTTAGTTTCCTGTCTTCAGACAGTGCAGTTCAGTGCCAGTTCAGTCTGGACTTGGAGAGGAGAGAGGACTGAATCCTCGCAGAGCTAGCGTAGCTCACCTGACAAAGAAGTGGAGGCTAGTACGGGTGAAGTGCATCATCCTAGCCTAGTCAGAGCTACCCTTAATCAGTACCTCAGTAGAAGCTGAAGCAAGGAGGAAACTGAGAGCTGCTCAGCGAGCTCGGGAGAAAGCTGACTATTTCCATCGAAAGCTGCAAGTGCTTATGCAAAGAGCAGAAGCAGGGCGAAGGGCGCAGTGGAGAAGTTAGAGAAGTGCTACAGGTATTGGATTGCCTGCACTAAATTGCCGGACACCGGGGTCCGAAGCGTTGCTACAGTTTCAAGCTTAGTAACAAGAACACCGGAGGCATCTGGACTACAGGTCGCAGAGAGCAGCCCTAAGTGTCAAACGTAACCGGAGACAGGGAAAACAGGAGTCTAGCCTGATCAGCAAATATAGACTTAGTTTTCACCACTTAGAAGTTTCCACCACAACGTTGGCCGGGCAGTATAGCTATTGAGAAAGCTGGAGATTCAGAGTTAACTTCGCTTCAGGCAAGTTGGACTCACCTACATTTGAAGTAAAGGAGGCCTCTAACCTGCTCAGCGGTTACCCGAATGTGCATTCTTCACCCCGACCAGCTCCCCGGGATCTACGTGAACCATCTACCAGTAAAAGGTATGAAAAGAAGCTATTTTGTGTGTGACTGAATTATTATCTATACCCTGCATCATCATCACCATAGACTTCCAGGGACCCGTCTCACCTGTGGGAGACTACCACCCAGCTGCCCCCATAACATCCCCTGTGAAAGTCCTTATAGCAGCGCTGGTTCAATTAACCAGATACCACAGGTGGCGTCACGAACTACCTATCCTAAATATCCCCTGTAAATATTCCCCATTGGATGAGCGCCCAGGGCCACGGACCGAGCCACCGCTACCAGTGACAACTCCCATAGATTTCCATGGGCTCGGCTCCGAGTACCCCATTGCCCTGGTACTAAGTGCGACTCAATCTTTGGCGTCACGAACAGGATGCGAAACTTGCAATTGTGAGTCCTGTGTGCCTATATTGAACTGTTTGGTGAAAAAGACTGTTTGCTGTGTTTGGCGCCAAATTCCGCCATTTTACCGCCATGTTCGCGCCCTCAGGCGCTGGTGAAGAAGGGGGGCGTACCTAAAATAACGCGCAGTTTCCTGGACACGCCCCCAACCTGCATCCCAATCTGCATCGCGAGCCGCATCGCAAACTGCATCGCGAGCCGCATCGCAAACTGCATCGCAAATGCATCGCAAAGCCGCATCACAATCTGCATCACAATCCGCATCGCAAACTGCATCACAATCTGCATTGCAACCCGCATCGCAAACTGCATCCCAAGATACCGCGGCATCATCAGAGCGCCAGCGACAAAGGTCCTGTCTCCACCGCTGCAGCCTGTGAAAGAGGTAGGCTCAGATTAACCAAGGGGGCATCAATATGTCGCAGCAACCGGCAGATGGAGCGGTCCCCGCCGGTGGCCCCAATAGCCCACCGGATGGAGGTGCGGGCCCCTCACCTGGCCCGGTGGTCCCGCTCATGCCGCTGACGCTCCCATACATGCCAGGAGCGAAGTGGCTCCCCCAGTACAGCGGCGAGCCAGACACCCTGCCAGGGTTCAAAAGGAAAATATGTAGCATTTTGGATATGTACTCAATGACTGAGAAGCAAAAAGCTGCTGTGGTAATAGGACAGTTAGCTGGTGCGGCTGAGAGAGAAGTAGAGACTTGGCCCATTGCAGACCAGGAGTCGGTACCTGCGATACTCTTAAAGCTACAGGCCATCTTTGAGGACCGCACAGAAACGGATCTCCGGATGGCATTTTATCAGTGCTTCCAGGGACCGGGTGACAGTATTAGGGACTACGCCTGCCGACTACAGGGGGCCCTGCGAGCTCTTAAACAGGCTAACCCCACAAGTCCCATTGATGAGAGCCAAATGTTGAAAGAGCAATTCGTGCGGGGACTGAGGTCTTCAGAGGAAGGCAGGACTGTAAACTGGTGGTCCTTGGATCATCCAGATGCCACCTTGGATGCCCTCAAGGACATGGCAATAAAAGGACTGCGACCCCTGGAAAAGCCTGAGGTTTCAAATCAGTATCACCCGGGTGAAGCCACTCTTAAGCCGGCAGTACCCACCTTTTCCCCGCAGGTGGCAGAAGCTAAAACGCAGGTGGCGCCCCCTAGTGAGTTGGAATGTCTGCGCTCAGAAGTGTGCCAGCTGACTGAGAACTTGGCCACTGTAATGGATGCCCTGCAACTGCGGAAAGAGGAAGGAGGAAAGATTCTACTAGCCGACTGTCCGGAGGATGTCCCTTGGATGAACCGGAGGAAATGGAGGACGTCGCCACACCGGAGGAGGACCACGCCACCCCCAGGAGGGACTCCTGATCAACACCATCCTCGCCGGGAGATCATCTGCTACCGCTGCAACCAAAAAGGTCATATGGCTCAGCAATGTCCTTTAAACGAGCCAATCCTGGGTCAGAGGGCCAACACCCAGGAGTAGACTCATCAGGCCCCTTGGACTGGAACCGCAGGTTCGTGGGTGGACGGCCCTACCTGTCCATGATTCTGGATGGGATTGCAATTCCTGCACTGCTGGACACTGGATCTCAGGTGACCATCATACCTGATGTCCTTTACAATAAATTTTAGTCCATGGACAGTCTCCAGCCCCCAAACCCTGACTTGACAGTGTACGCCACCAATGGTCTCCCTGTTGAAGTAATTGGAGCCAAAAACGTGGACGTAAAAGTAGGCAGGGTGGAGCTGAAGGATCAGGGACTTTTAGTGGTAAAGACTGTAAATGAGGAGAATGCCTTAAATGTGATACTAGGTACTAACGTTATCAGTAACTGTCTGGGAGAAGTTGTGTTTTTGCTCCAACAGCTCGCTGAAGTTGCCAAGCCAAAGCAGAAGGGAGTGATCCAGAGGGAGATCCGGGCCCTGATGTGCCAGCAGCAAGCGAAGCTTACAGATGGTGAAATCGGTAATGTACGGGTCACAGACTCGAAACCCCATTGTAATACCCCCAATGAGTGAAATGTTAATATGGTGTAGAGCAGCCATAGGTCTGAGGGGACAGAACTACCAAGCAGTAGTAGAACCCCATCGCTCAGAACACAGACCTACACTCATGATTGCTAGAGGGGTAGTGGAAGTAGTAAATGGGAGAGTACCAGTACGACTTCTCAACTGAGGGGACGATGAAGTAAATTTGCCACGTTATGCTACAGTTGCTAAATTACATGCCGTAGATAACAATTCTATCCTCACAACCGAGTCCTTAGCCTCCCGCCAACCAGCGGAGGATAATGATCCGGCAACTCCGGTAGCGGACTGGTGTCAGCAGCTTCATATAGGGACAGACACCATTTCCGTCCACCAGAAACAGGGGGTACTACGGGTGGTACAAGAGTACGCACAAGTATTTAGCAAGCACCCACTTGACTTTGGGACCATTAAGGGAGTACAGCATCATATCCCTACAGGCAGTCATCCTCCCATCAAAGAGCGGTACAGGCCTATACCTCCAGCCCACTATCAGAAAGCTAAGGAAATGCTGCATGACATGAAGAAAGCCGGGGTGATAAGGGATAGTTGTAGCCCCTGGGCAGCACCTCTGGTTCTAGTGAAGAAAAAGGATGGTAGCATGCGAATGTGTGTAGACTATAGGCAAGTAAATCGTATAACACATAAAGATGCATACCCATTACCACGCATAGAGGAATCCTTAGCTGCTCTGAAAACGGCTAACTACTTTTCTACCCTCGACCTTACTAGTGGGTACTGGCAAGTGGCTGTGGCTGAGGAGGACCGGGAGAAAACTGCTTTCACCACCCCAATGGGACTCTGCGAGTTCGACAGGATGCCGTTTGGTCTCAGCAGTGCCCCAGGAACATTCCAGAGGGTGATGGAGAGCTGTCTGGGACATCTCAACTTCGAAACTGTGCTGCTGTACTTGGACGACGTAATTGTGTACTCTAAGACATATGAAGATCATCTGAAGCACCTGGCGGAGGTATTCGAGTCATTGTCCAAGTTTGGGATGAAACTAAAGCCCTCTAAATGCCACCTGCTCAAACGGAAGGTACAGTACTTGGGACATATTGTCAGTTCCGAAGGAGTAGCGCCGGACCCCGAGAAGGTCACAGCTATTCAGAAATGGCCAGAGCCAAGAACTTAAAAGAGGTGCGTCAGTTCCTGGGACTAACAGGTTACTACAGGAGGTTTGTAAAAGATTACACTAAGAAAGCGGCGCCTTTGCAGGACCTCCTGATAGGACAACCTCTTAAGAGCAGAAACCTTCCATTTAATTGGGGAAAAGAACAAGCTGAGGCATTCAAAGAGATGAAAGAGATCCTTACCGGCGATGAAATCTTAGCCTACCCAGATTACAGCCAACCGTTCCTGCTATACACAGATGCCAGTAACGAAGGATTAGGAGCGGTCCTCAGTCAGAAACAGAACGGCCAAGAGAAAGTCATCGCATATGCCAGCCGAAAACTCAGGCCAACTGAGAGGAATCCGGAAAACTATAGCAGCTTCAAACTGGAGTTCCTGGCGCTGGTCTGGGCCATTACCGAAAGATTTAAACATTACCTTGCCTCCAACAGGTTCACTGCGTTTACAGACAATAACCCCTTGACGCATCTGGAAACAGCCAAGCTGGGAGCCATGGAGCAACGTTGGATGGCTCGGTTGTCAAATTACCAGTTTACCATCAAGTACAGGGCAGGCCGTAAAAATGCCAACGCGGACGCCTTGTCCAGAATGCCGCATGAATCTGACACAGAGGAAGAGTCAGACGATCTGGAAGAAATTGAGCTACCTGCGTTCCACCGAAATGGGATGGTCCAAGAGCAACGAGTCTACAGAAAGCGGTGTGGTGAGATGTTGAACCCTTTACCTCATGTAACATTTCCAGGGGGTTTAGCTCTAGGATCGCTGTCTGGGTAGACAGAATGGCATGAAAACAGTTCATTCAGACAGCAGTTCCGGTGAAAACTGTCCGCAACCAGCTCTACCAAAGTCCACAGCAAACAGATCAAAACAAAGCATAAACAGAAAACCTGGGCTTGTCTAGACCCTAATTACACTTAGATAGATGGCCCTCTCTATCCGGGACCCAGACTCTACCAGTCTGTGCCCAAAACAACACATATCACATATGTTACAGTATGGAGCTTCACAGATACTCCTCCTTGTGTCTGAAGGCACCTTCCATGTCCAGACTTGAGAGAGATCCACTCCTATTCAGCCGCTCTTCACACGGATTCGCACTGAGACTACTCCTATGTCCGGGGTCCTTCCTGCACCCAAACTGAGATAGCTCAAACACTCTTGGAGACTGCTTCCTTGTGCCAGGACACCTCTCTGTGTCCAGGCTAAAGACAGCTCTAACACTCTTGGAGACTGCTTCCTTGTGCCAGGACACCTCTCTGTGTCCAGGCTAAAGACAGCTCTAACACTCTTGGAGACTGTTTCTTGTGCCGAGACACCTTCCTGTGTCCAGGCTAAACTAGCTCTCAGATTGTGTTTGCAGACACCTACTTCTGGTCTCCTAATTAAGACCTGAGTAGTTTCAGGCTTGTGCTGCAAGTGTGTGCTGAATGTGAGGTGTAGTGACCTTTCTCTACCACTAGGTTTACAAAGCCACACATTTCCCTTATACCTAGGTGAAATGTACACCCCATTCATCACATATTCACTCACTGTCTCACATATCCCCTCCCTCTTCTCCAGACCGGAGGGCTGGTCATCCAGACCGGAGGGCTGGTCAACAATCCAACAGAGACAGTGAACTCTGGACCAGTCATGGCCCTCATCAGCTTCATCCTCATCACTGTCATAGCCAACATCAGTTTTCTCTTCATCTGAAGCATCCGCACTACCCTGTACCCTCCCAGGCCTATACTCTCTGCGGGCCTCGGGTATCCTGCACGGTTTCATCTTGACCTTAGGGCCGGGCTCATTCTCAATACAGTGCCTGGCCAGAGAAGTACGACCCGACACATCAGAACACTTCTGCTGACTCTTCCTCAGAAACTCACGTACCTCCTGTCCCTGGTGCACTGACCATGTGTCACCAACTATCACAGAAGGTATAGGGGGCCTTTCACTTTTCTCCAGTTCCCCACTTTCAGGCTCTTCTGGCAGGACATGCCCAGAAGCCCCACCGTCAGTCCTAGACTCTACCTCTTCAGCCACATCACTTTGGTCTCCAATATCTCCATTTATTCCAGCCCTCAAGTTCTCCTTGATAGCGGCATCTGTATACTCAGAACCCGCCGGATTCTTCTCTTCCACCACGTTCTGCATCCCATCTGGGCTCCCGTGTGTCTGCAGCGGCAACGGAGTGACACAACGCTTTTCCCATTTGTTGGGACGTGGCTCCGATGTAGCCTCCCTGAAAGTGCGCTTGAGCTCACCAATGCCAGCTACTGATCCGGACCGTAACCCGTCCACGCCGCTGTCTTCGGCAGAAACAGATTCCTGGACAGAGTCAGTCCCCATATCTTCAGTCTTGCTCCTCACAGCTTCACTTGAAACCTCAGCTTCTGATGAGGCATCTGGCTTGGTGACCACCACTTCCATGGCTTTTTCCACCTCTGCAGCATCACCTTCAGAGTCCTTGGCATGATGCAGATCCACACCACACACTGACAACTTCTCATCTTCAACAGCATCCACTTGTGCTGTGTTCAGTTTCAGAGTCCTGCCTTTAAAGCTCAGCTCTCCTCCTTTCACCTTAGTCTTCGCCAGGGAACCGGCCAACTGTAAAACATCTTCAGATGCCATCTTCTGTCTGGCTGTAAGGTCAGCATCAGCTTTCTTCTCAGGACTCTCAACCTCCTCTGCTACCATACCTTCCTCATTTGCACTGGTTGCTTTATGGTCATCAGATAATTCACTATCACTATCTGACCCCTTTTTCTCAGCCACATCTGTCTCACTGTCAGGGCTATACACTTCATTATCATTCACATCCTACTCACTGTCAGGGTTATACAATTCATTTTCATTCACATCTTGATCTGGAACCTTAGTTAACATGTCATCCACAACATTAACTTCACCATCTGGTCCCTCAAGTATGTGACTATGTGACAACCCCAGCACCATACTTCTACATAGCTCAGGCACTAGGAGCTGACTCACGACCTCTCCCTGGACTTCAGTGTCCCTACACAACAGGCTATTGTCCATGGCAGCATGAGGAAACCTCTCCTCAGAGCCAGGCTCCTGGGAAACCTCATTTAGAACAATCACATCTTCCTGTGTTGTCCCAAGAGTGGGGTCTCGCCACTGCTCACTCTCAAAACTGTCACAGGACACAGGCAAGTCAGGGACACTCGGCTCCCGAGAACCACCATCCTCGTCTCCCAACATCACCTGCAAAGGAATTTCATCACCATCACAGTCATAATTATTATCAATATCATTATCATGACTATGATCAGTATCATCATCACTATCATGATCATCATCACTATCATTATCAGCATCAGCATCATCATCATGGTCATCATCATTATCATGATCATCATCATCATCATCATTATCATTATCATCATCATCATTATCATGGTCATCATCATTATCATGTAAGTTTAACGGCCCACTAGCATTGTGTTCCGCCCCTCGGGACTGCGCACCCTCAATAGGAGCTTCATCACACTGTCCATCAGAAACATTTTTCCCCCAGAGATCCTTAGACCGGGGAAAGTCTTTACCCAATATAACGGGCTGCACCAGGGTCTTCACTACCCCCACTTCACATGAAACCTCCCCGAGTTTGGGGACCAAGTCCACGGCAGTCTCTGGGTAGACCTTGGTGTCTCCATGGATGCACACCATACTCAGGTGCTTATCAGGGATGAAGTCCCTATTAATCAGGCTGTCACATACGGAAGTCACTGGACTCTCTGAGTCCAAGAGGGCCTGTGCTGGGCAGTCATTTACAACCACCGGGGACCCCTGTGGTCCAGTCTCTTCGGCTGAGGTGGACACACACACAGGCTCCGCGCAGAGAGAGAGGGATCTGCCAACATCACAACACATAGGCTCCCCCTCTATTGGACAGTTGGCTGCAATTTCACGCCAGCTCCAACACTGTCCATCACACTCTCCCACCCATATGTCCCCTCGGGCCCGAACCCGCTTATCAGCATACCCCATGTCCCCAACAGCTGGAACGCTCTTACCGCGAGAGTTCAGCGTCCGGGAACTCTGAAGTGACGACCTCTCAGACGGCTGTACCTCAGGAGGACGTGCTGGGTGTAGCGGTTCACTATCACCTTTTCAACTCCATAATCAGGTTTGCTTACTGCAGACTCCCAACTGCATCTCCAGTCATGAACTCCCCTGGCACAGGCTGTCACCGTAACACCCAGCCGGGTAAGAATCGCCGCTTTCAACTTGGCATAGTCTTCGCTGTCCTGCTTGCTCAGGTCAGCCCAGACTTTTTGGGGTTCCCCAATCAGATAGGGTACGACCGCCATGGCCCATTCAGATAGTGGCAGATTCTCCTTCTCTGCCAGTCTCTCAAACCTAGTAAGATATACCTCCACATTATCACGAGGTGTCATTTTTCTCAAGGACCGTCTTACCGCCTTCTTTATAGCGGACAACGCCGGTGCCTTCACAACATTACTTCGGGACGCGGCACCGAAATCCTTTTTTGGTGCTGTCATCTGCTCAACAAATAACCGGTTATTCTCCTGCTGCTGCTGCAGGAATTGCTGCTGGGCCTGCTGCATGCGCTGCTGGTGCTGCAGGCGCTGCTGCTCCATGCTCTGCTGCATGCTTCACTGGGCCTGGGCCAGGTACTCAATGAGCTCCTCCATACTGCCGGACTTATCTGTCTCAACCACGGCAGTCTTATGTTGCACATTAACTTGCGCCATTTGTTCAAACAGCGCCTCCATGCTGTCATCCATGCTGTCAGACTTCTCTGTCTTAACAACGGCAGTCTTCACTCAAGACATACACACTCTACAGTCTTTTCCATAGAAAAATTCAGCTCTGCTGTGCAGACACTTTTTTTTTTTTTTTTCCTTTGCAAAGTCTATTAGGGCTCCTGTCTCTTTAAGACTGCTCCACAGACTTTTCTTTTGCTGCTGCACATTCCACAGTCATTTTCACAACAAGTTCAGCTTTGCTGTGCATACATTTTCTCTCTGCAGACCCTATCAGGGCCACTGTCTCTCCAAGACTGCTCCAAACAGACGTTTCTGTTGACACACTTTTTTTTTTTTTCTGCTGCTATTTCAATAGACTTCACCTTTAATGCTGTCTCTCGCCACTGTGCTGCATACACACTCCAGCACTAACTGTATCAGGCACTGCGCTGCCCCAGCATTCTCCGCCAATTGTAACATTTCCAGGGGGTTTAGCTCTAGGATCGCTGTCTGGGTAGACAGAATGGCATGAAAACAGTTCATTCAGACAGCAGTTCCGGTGAAAACTGTCCGCAACCAGCTCTACCAAAGTCCACAGCAAACAGATCAAAACAAAGCATAAACAGAAAACCTGGGCTTGTCTAGCCCTAATTACACTTAGATAGATGGCCCTCTCTATCCGGGACCCAGACTCTACCAGTCTGTGCCCAAAACAACACATATCACATATGTTACCAGTATGGAGCTTCACAGATACTCCTCCTTGTGTCTGAAGGCACCTTCCATGTCCAGACTTGAGAGAGATCCACTCCTATTCAGCAGGCACTTCACACGGATTCGCACTGAGACTACTCCTATGTCCGGGGTCCTTCCTGCACCCAAACTGAGATAGCTCAAACACTCTTGGAGACTGCTTCCTTGTGCCAGGACACCTCTCTGTGTCCAGGCTAAAGACAGCTCTAACACTCTTGGAGACTGCTTCCTTGTGCCAGGACACCTCTCTGTGTCCAGGCTAAAGACAGCTCTAACACTCTTGGAGACTGTTTCTTGTGCCGAGACACCTTCCTGTGTCCAGGCTAAACTAGCTCTCAGATTGTGTTTGCAGACACCTACTTCTGGTCTCCTAATTAAGACCTGAGTAGTTTCAGGCTTGTGCTGCAAGTGTGTGCTGAATGTGAGGTGTAGTGACCTTTCTCTACCACTAGGTTTACAAAGCCACACATTTCCCTTATACCTAGGTGAAATGTACACCCATTCATCACATATTCACTCACTGTCTCACACTCATCACAGCTGGAAAGAGACTCAGGACAGCGATCCCGTGGTCAGCCGTGTTAAGGAGCTGATAAAACAGGAAGGTTCCTCCTTGGAGAAAGATGCATCCATGCCAGCAAAGCTCCTGTGGAATGAAAGAAGCCGGTTGTTCATATACCGAGAGAAGTTGTGCAGGAGATACGTCGACCCAAGGACCCATGAAATGGTTTGGCAGATAGTGGTCCCCAAAGCAGACATCCAAATGGTGTTGGAAGCTTACCACGATCAAGCAGGACACTTTGGCTGGAAAAAGCTGGAGACCCTGTTGAGGTGTCGGTTCTACTGGGTAGGGATGCGCAGCTCCATCGAGAAGTGGTGCCGGAACTGTGGACCCTGTGGTCTCAGACGAAAAGACTATCATAGTCAGAGAGCACCCCTGCAGCCTATCCGCACGACTCGTCCCCTGGAGATCGTAGCATTGGATCACGTCAAGTTGTCCCCAAGCAGGTCAGGATACTCATATGCCCTGACCATGGTGGATCACTATTCCAGGTTTCTGGTGGTCGCCCCTGTCAAAGATATGACAGCAGAGACAGCAGCAAGAACCTTCCAAGCCAGTTTCTGCAGACCACACGGATATCCCGAGCAGGTACTGACTGATCGTGGTCCTGCATTTGAAGCTGAACTGTTTCAGGAATTCTGTCAATTGTATGGATGCAAAAAGATCAGAACAACACCATACCACCCTCAGACCAATGGCCTTTGTGAAAAGATGAATCACATTGTCATGGATTTACTGAAAACTGTACCCCTGGAAGAAAGGAATCGGTGGCCAGACTTGTTACCCGACCTGGTTGACTTGTACAACCACATCCCAGTAAGTTCCACCAACTGCACTCCAGCCTACCTTATGAGAGCAAGACCTGGAAGACTGCCAATGGATTTGGAGCTGGGAGTGGTAGAACCAGAGGCTGATGACAGTGTTGAAGATTGGGACACAACTCGACAGGAACAGTACAAGCGAGTACAAGCCTGCGTAGAAGACAGTCTCAACAAAGTAAGAGAAAAACAAGAGAAGAACTATAACAAAAATGCTCCCGCTAAGCCTTTAATGCCTGGAGAAATGGTGCTCAAAAGGAAAAGAAGAACACACAAGTTGGATGATCAGTGGGAACAGGAGCCATATGTCGTGCAAAATTCCAATTTTGATAACAGCAAGGTCTGTACCATCAGCAAGGATGGAGGAAAAACGACGGCAACCGTGTCTAGAGATCATTTAAAGTTGTGTCCTGGCCCATTAAAGCTCTGTGAAGAAAACCCTGTTGTCCATCAAGAAGAGAATGCTGAAGCGGTCATACATACGGATTTGGGAGATTTACCTGCGGATTGGCCCAGATTGGGAGACGCTGTAATTATTCCTGTGCTGCAGTTTTATCAACCGCAAGAGGAGTCTCTACCTCCAGTCTTACCAATTGTGCCCGTTGAGCCAGTTCCAGAAGAACCTGTTCCGGCAGACCCTCAACCATTAGAACCCCAAGAAGCGGACCCGCAAGAAGCAGCACCACAAGAAGTGGAGTCCTCTGGTGAAGCTGGTGAAGCAGTACCGCCTCCTCCAGTCGCTAGCATGCTTGCCAGGTCCCTAGAGAGGTGGAGTCGTGTCTATAGTTTGCCGTTACGCAGAACAGAAAGGTTAGAGACTACTATACCTGACGCTACCCCACGTAGGTCAGAACGTATCACTAAAGGTAAACTACCTATTCGCTATCAGGAGTAGTCCTAGTAGACTAGTTAGCAAGACCCAGATAGGGTTTATTGCATCTGAAAAATTGTATAAAGTTGAAAAAGTTATTAATGTGATTTCTATTTATATGTCTTAAAATGTGTCTTTTCCATGCATGGACTGCGTGGCTGTGGACTGTGCCAGCCCAAGAACTTGTCTTGTAAATAGTTGCGCTTCGGTGCATTATCTTGGTTTGACATGAAACCATTACTATCAACCTCTGAAGAAAAACCCGTATGGTGTGGCCTAGAGTGAGGTCTGCAGTCAGAAGTCCTGCAGCCCACCCAGGACCCACGTGGGAGGTTTTTGGTGCGGGTCCTCCACAAGTATCTTGTATATATGAACACGTTTGATATCTTGATATTTTAATACTTTTGTATTTTTCCTATTGTACAAATAGTAACGTTCAAGAATTCGTACCTCCCGGATGGGAAGAGTTATAATGTTTATGTTAATGCAAAACAAAATGTTCTTTTTGTCTTTTACAGCCCGGGAGTGCTGTGTTTTACCAAGGGGGGATGTGTAGCCCAGCTACGCAGGCACACACATAAAATCCAGGAGAATGCACAGGAAGGTAATCGCAAAAGCTTGCTATTCATGCACTTCACTTACAATTTCAGACACACCCACTAGGGGTATAGGAGGTGGTGACACGTAGCAGAGTCAGTCTGTTTCCTGTCTGAGAAGAGCTCAGATCAGTCAGTTAGTTTCCTGTCTTCAGACAGTGCAGTTCAGTGCCAGTTCAGTCTGGACTTGGAGAGGAGAGAGGACTGAATCCTCGCAGAGCTAGCGTAGCTCACCTGACAAAGAAGTGGAGGCTAGTACGGGTGAAGTGCATCATCCTAGCCTAGTCAGAGCTACCCTTAATCAGTACCTCAGTAGAAGCTGAAGCAAGGAGGAAACTGAGAGCTGCTCAGCGAGCTCGGGAGAAAGCTGACTATTTCCATCGAAAGCTGCAAGTGCTTATGCAAAGAGCAGAAGCAGGGCGAAGGGCGCAGTGGAGAAGTTAGAGAAGTGCTACAGGTATTGGATTGCCTGCACTAAATTGCCGGACACCGGGGTCCGAAGCGTTGCTACAGTTTCAAGCTTAGTAACAAGAACACCGGAGGCATCTGGACTACAGGTCGCAGAGAGCAGCCCTAAGTGTCAATACGTAACCGGAGACAGGGAAAACAGGAGTCTAGCCTGATCAGCAAATATAGACTTAGTTTTCACCACTTAGAAGTTTCCACCACAACGTTGGCCGGGCAGTATAGCTATTGAGAAAGCTGGAGATTCAGAGTTAACTTCGCTTCAGGCAAGTTGGACTCACCTACATTTGAAGTAAAGGAGGCCTCTAACCTGCTCAGCGGTTACCCAAATGTGCATTCTCCACCCCGACCAGCTCCCCGGGATCTACGTGAACCATCTACCAGTAAAAGGTATGAAAAGAAGCTATTTTTGTGTGTGACTGAATTATTATCTATACCCTGCATCATCATCACCATAGACTTCCAGGGACCCGTCTCACCTGTGGGAGACTACCACCCAGCTGCCCCCATAACATCCCCTGTGAAAGTCCTTATAGCAGCGCTGGTTCAATTAACCAGATACCACAGGTGGCGTCACGAACTACCTATCCTAAATATCCCCTGTAAATATTCCCCATTGGATGAGCGCCCAGGGCCACGGACCGAGCCACCGCTACCAGTGACAACTCCCATAGATTTCCATGGGCTCGGCTCCGAGTACCCCATTGCCCTGGTACTAAGTGTGACTCACATCCTCCTCCCCAAAATAATCATCCCCTCATCCTCATCCTCCTCCTCTTCCTCTTCTTCCTCCACCTCGGCCAGTACAGTTCCCTGAGCAGACAATGGCTGACTGTCATCAATGCTTCCCTCCTCCTCCTCTTCCTTCTCCGCTGCAAACGCCTGATCCTTAATGTGCGTCAAAGTTTGCATGAGCAGACGCATAAGTGGGATGCTCATGCTTATGATGGCGTCGTCTGCGCTTACCAACCGTGTGCATTCCTCAAAACACTGAAGGACTTTACAGAGGTCTTTCAGCTTTGACCACTGCACACCCGACAACTCCATGTCTGCCCTCAAACTGCCTGCCCGTGTATCCTCCCACAAATGCATTACAGCCTGCCTCTGTTCACACAGTCTCTCAGCCATGTGCATGGTGGAGTTCTACCTTGTTGCAACGTCTATGATTAGGCGGTGCTTGGGGAGGTGGAGCGATCGCTGCAGCTTCTGCATACGACTGGAGTCTACGGGCGAGCGACGGATGTGCGAGCATAGTCTTCTCACCTTGTGGAGCAGGGCTGGTTAACTCTGGATAATTATTTATGAAGCACTGCACCACCAGGTTCAAGGTGTGAGCCAGGCAAGGTACGTGTCTGAGTTTTGCCAGGGCTATGGCCGCCAAAAAATTACGTCCGTTATCACTGACTACCTTGCTTGGCTCAAGATGTAGACTGCCCAGCCATGACTCAGTTTCTCACTGCAAGTAGTCGCCCAGTACCTCTGCGATGTGTCTGTTGTCGCCCAAAGACATCATCTTTAAAACAGCCTGCTGACGCTTACCACTAGCTGTTCGATAGTGTGACACCTCATGTGCAACACTGGCAGCTGCGGATGGAGCGCTCGTGTGATTGCGCTCTGTCGACGAGCTTTCGCTTCTGGAGGAGGAGGGTCGAACGCCTACAGCCAACTGTTGCCTATACCGTGGGCTAGGCAGCACTGTCCCACCACCGCTGTCCCCTGTGGACCCTGCATCCACCACATTAACCCAGTGCGCAGTGATGGACACGTTACGGTCCCTGGCCATGCCTTCTGGCCCATGCATCTGTGGTGAGGTGCACCTTTCCACTCACTGATTGCTTGAGTGCATGGACAATGCGGTCTTTCACATGCAGGTGGAGGGCAGGGATGGCTTTTATAGCAAAGAAGTGCTGACTGGGTAGGTCATAGCATGGGACAGCGTAAGCCATGAGCTCTCGGAACGCTGCGCTTTCAACCAAACGGAAGGGCATCATCTCTAATGAGTTCAGTTTGGCAATGTAGGCTTTTAAAGTCAGAGTACGCGGATGAGAGGATGAGTACTTTCTTGTCCTACTCAGAGTCTCCGCGACGGTGAGCTGGACTTGATAGCTGCACATGGTGGAACTAGCGGCGGACATGGCGGACTGAGAAGGGGTTGGTGATGGTGATGGTGGTGATGGCCTAGATGTAGTCTTTCATTGGAAAACCATTGGGATTTACTGACTGCTTTGGCCTTGCGACGACACCGCAACATTTTTTGTTGGTGGTGTGCTAAATGGTGGGCTTACAGTGGGGGAAGCGATGTAGCGTTGCTGGCTACCTTCAGTCGGAGCAGGTGCATGTGTGCTACCTGAGGTTTTGTAGTCCGTCCACGCTTGCAAGTGCATGCTGTTTACATGTCTAAGCATGCAACTGGTATTCAAATTTCGGGATTTTTTCCTCCGCTAAAGGATACTTCTGCACTCTTACAGATAACTTTTGCCTCATCAATAGGATTTTGGTCAAAAAAGTGCCACACTGCACTCTTCCTAATATGGGAAAACTTTTCAGGGCTTGCACGCTGTGCTAATTTGACCATCTGGCCAAGCTGTCCTGCAACCCTTTCTGTTTTTTTAACACGTTTTTGGACTGCTACGGGCCTGCCAGATAACCGCACCTGCGATGTCAATGCCTGCTGCAGATCCTACTCCTCTTCTGAGCTATTGCAAGTGGCACCCTCTTCCCCCAATGGATGCCAGTCCGTGTCAACAACTGGGTCATCCATCACCTCCTCTTCAATTTCATCTGCACCTTCCTCTGTGCCACCGTGTAAGGTGGTATAGTATGCTGGAAGGGGCACCTGAGTTTCATCAGGGTCAGATTCTGGCTCAGTAGACTGCGAGGGCAATGTAGTGCTCTGGGTGAATGTACCAGCAGAATCATATAGCAGTGTCATATTCATCTTGGACTGGGGAATTCAGGATTTGACTTGATAAGTTAGGCATAGTACTGTATGTGAAAAGAGCTCCAGGGAGTAATCTGAAGTGTGGCCTGCCGCATCCTTCACTTTTGGTGGGGGTGAAGGACACAAGGAAAGGTGTTGTTCCTGACCAGGAGCCTGCACTGATGACTCAGTGCTTTCATTGTTTGAAACTTCAGAAGAGGAGGCGATAGAGCTGGAGGCTGTTTCGGCAATGTAAGCCAAAACCTGTTCCTGATGCTCCGGCTTTAATAGCGGTTTACCTACTCCCAGAAAAGGGAGCCTTCGAGGTCTTCTGGAGCCAGACAATGACGCAGGCTTAACACCTCCTGCCTTAGGTGCTATTGTGCTTTTGGCACTACCAGCAGATGCACCACCACCACCATCAGTACCAGCTGCCCCCCCCGCGCACGTCCGCGGCCCCTTCCACCATACTTCCTCATGCTTGGGAAAATGTACCAAAATAGATATATGGTGCTTTATGAGGAGCGTACAGCTGCATATGGTGTAGGGAAAAATGTAAATCTCCGTATATATTTCCGAAGTCACACACAGATGCTCTCTCGTTATGGATTTGACCTTTAATACAAAAAGCAGAAAAGCGGTACTGTATCAGAAGCGTACAGCTTTATACAGTGTAGGGGTAAATTTAAAACTCAGTATATATTTCCGGAGTCACACACAGACGCTCTCTCAGTATGGATTTGACCGTATTACAAACAGCAGATATACGGTACTTTATCAGAAGCGTACAGCTTTATACGGTGTAGGGGTAAATTTAAATCTCCGTATATATTTCCGGAGTCATAAACAGATGCTCTCTCAGTATGGATTTGACCTTAATACAAAAAGCAGAAAAACGATACTGTATCAGAAGCATACAGCTTTATACGGTGTAGTGGTAAATTTAAATCTCCGTATTTATTTCCGGAGTCACACACAGACACTCTCTCAGTATGGATTTGACCATAATACAAACAGCAGATATACAGTACTGTATCAGAAGCGTACAGCTTTATACGGTGTAGGGGTAAATGTAAATCTCTGTATATATTTTTCGGAGTCACACACAGACGCTCTCTCAGTATGGATTTGACCTTAATACAAAAAGCAGAAAAACTGTACTGTATCAGAAGCGTACAGCTTTATACGGTGTAGGAGTAAATTTAAATGTCAGTATATATTTCCGGAGTCACACACAGACGCTCTCTCAGTATGGATTTGACCTTATTACAAAAAGCAGAAAAACGGTACTGTATCAGAAGTGTACAGCTTTATACGGTGTAGGGGTAAATTTAAATCTACGTATTTATTTCCGGAGTCACATACAGACACTCTCTCAGTATGCATTTGACCGTAATACAAACAGCAGATATACGGTACTGTATCAGAAGCGTACAGCTTTATACGGTGTATGGGTAAATTAAAATCTCCGTATATATTTCCAGAGTCACACACAGATAGTCAGCATGTATTTGTCCGTGATACCAGCCAGTATACGGTAGTGTGTAAGGAGCGTACAGCTCTATACAGTGTGGGAAAAAAGGAATGGTCGGTGACTGTGTAGAAAAAAAGCATAAAAGTATTAGTGCTGTGTAAAAAGCAGTCTGCACAGCAGTGTACACACAGCAATACAGCTATCAGGCAGCCTAATAACCAGCGCTGCTGCACACAAGAAAATCCTCCCCTGTCACTGCACACTAACTGTACAGCACAATCGCTATCAGCACAAGCACATAAGAACTTCTTCTTAGATCTTTACAGCCCTAACTCTCTCCCTATTGATAAACAGCAACCTCTCCCTACTGTTAAGATTGGCAGAAGTAAAATGGAGGTCGGTGGTCAGTGCTTTTATAGACACTATGACACCCCCCAAAGCAAGCCAATCACTGCAATGCCCTTCTCTAAGATGGTGGTGGATGCTGCACATGTCATTTCGTTGCCCACAGTGTACGTCCTGTGCTGTTCCATTTGTCTGATTAATGTATTGTATTATGTCCATGCTGTGTATAATCTATTCTTTCATGCTCTCTGCTGTCACCTGGTGGCCCTTTCTGTGTGGCAGCCTGTAACTAATTAATTCTGGTATATGCCTTTCACTTCCTGTGCTGAGGTCATTGCTTCTTCTTCCTGTTAGCAGCCATTTGCTTGTTAGTTCTTTATGGGAGAGACACTCTTTGCACCGAGCTGTGAAAGGCATCAGTTTTCAACCACCACTCACTCCTGCTGGTCACACTTGCAGCCACACTTGGTGCTACGTCTTGCTGCACCTCGTTTCACCTGCATTTCTGGAGAAGTTACTGTATACCAATCATATGCTGTATGTCCAGATTTCCAAATAAACAAGTCTGGACTTCACAATCCCTGGTGTGCATCATCTTTCCGGACGCTGAACAGGGACTGGTCCTGTCTGCTCTGCATGAGGAAGCGGAAGGTAGGATAACTCTCCCAGCCCCATTCAACTTCACCTCCATTCGCCTCATGTGGGGACAGAACACGTCCTTGCTCATTGGCTGAAAAAAAGGCGCCTGCAAGCATTCTGGGAAATACGACTTTGGCGCTTGTTTTGCCGACCGCATGGCCGACTTCACGCTATGGTCGGGTTATGATCGGCGAAATTCGACTTTGGCGAAAGTCGGCGACTTATTTGATTTTGATTTGATACACTTTATTGATCCCGGGGGGAAATTAGAGTATTACAGCAGCAATACAAACAGCAGTACATAAAATATTAGAACACAAATCTTGCACAGGTATACCAACATTACATAATAAATAAAAGTGGGTAGTTCAGGTGTATATAAGTCACTGTTAATTGACATTAGTACACCAGCCATCAGTCATTATTTTCTACCACCCTTAGGAAATTATTATACATCCCCATAGCAGTAGGTACAAACGATTTCCTGAATTTCTCCTTCTTGCACCTTAATAGGATTAGACGGCTGCTGAATGTGCTCTTCTGCTTCAAGAACAGCTCGTATAGGGGGTGTGTATTATTGTTCATTATAGCCCTACACTTCTTCTGAATTCTATCCTCCAATACCTCCTCAAAAGAGTCAAGATGGAGGCCAACAGCTGCACTTGCCTTCTTGATAAGTTTGTTGAGCTTATTAGCGTCAGCTACTCGCACAACACTGCCCCAGCAAATGATAGCAAAAAAGATGGCGCTTGCTACAACGGACTGGTAGAACATCTCCAGCATTTTACTGCACACATTGAACGACCTGAGCTTCCGCAGAAAGTACAGTCTGCTCATTCCCTTCTTGTAAACCTTTTCTGTATGACACCTCCAATCAAGTTTACTGTCAAGGTGAACCACCAAATATTTGTAGCTCTCAACCATCTCCACCTCCTGGCCAGCAATAGTGATCGGTAAGTAATCCTCCTTTTTCCTTCTATAACTCACCACCATCTCCTTGGTTTTCTTTACATTTAGTTCTAGACAGTTAGTCTGACACCAATCCACAAAGTCAGAAACCACCCTTCTATATTCCTCCTTCCCCCGGCCCCCCACAATGCCCCCTACA
The DNA here is from genome assembly GCA_033576555.1 of Oophaga sylvatica. Lineage (NCBI taxonomy): Eukaryota > Metazoa > Chordata > Amphibia > Anura > Dendrobatidae > Oophaga > Oophaga sylvatica. The sequence continues at coordinate 429,380,742 of JARQOD010000003.1, read as the reverse complement.
ATCGCTGAGTCATCTGAGATTTTTTGGAGGTGACAAAAATCAGATTTATACTGAAAGTCAGCTGTATACAATATGAAGAGGAAGGGTGACAGCACTGTACCCTGAGGGGCTCCAACACTGTTCTGTACACTGCCAGATACCACCTCCCCCATCCTTACAAACTGCGGCCTGTCTGTCAGGTAGTCACTTATCCAGTTCACCATCCCCTCATCTACCGCCATATCAGTCAACTTATTACGTAGTAAGAGCGGCTGTAGGGTATTGAAAGCAATAGAGAAGTCAAAGAACATGGCGTGCACTGCAGTTCCATCATTGTCCTAGAACGAATGCATTGTATGTAGCAGAGACATTACCGCATCATCCACCCCCAATCTCTGCTGGTACGCAAACTGCAGGGGGTCAGTGTAGGCCCTCACCCTCGGGCACAAGTAGGCGAGTATTATTCTCTCCAAGGACTTCATAGCATGCGATGTTAAGGCCACTGGGCGATAGTCATGTAGGGAAGTTGGAAAAGTGGTCTTAGGAACCGGCACCAGGCAGGTGGTCTTCCACAGTTCTGGTACCCCCTGTGATTGAAGGCTCCAGTTAAACAGGTGCTGGAAGACAGTACACAGTTGGTTTGCACATGCTCTGAGGACATGTGTGCTGAGGCCATCAGGCCAAGCTGCTTTGCCAATAACAAGTCTGCTAAACTGTCTTCTCACGTCTAGGGATGAGCGATACGATACTGCAAATATCGGGTATCGGCCGATATTAGCTGTATCGGACTTTCGATTCCGAGTTCTGATATTGTCGTCTTATCGGATACCGGAATCGGAATTGTCACTGTCAGTGTCCGTCGGTCGGGTCTGTCAGGAGTCAGCGGCACTTACCTGGCAGAAGATCTCCGGCGGTCACGGCCTGGACTGCTTGATGGCCGCCATCATCTTTCCCCGGCGGTCACATGCAGTTTCTCGCGATAACTGCAGTGACTGCTGGTAATCCCGGCCGTAAAGCAGTCAGTCCGATGACGTCACCGCCGGGGAAGCAGGTAATCAGCTGTGCTGCGTCGCGATGACAGGCTCTGCCTGTCATTGCGATGTAGCAGAGCTGGATCGTCGTGGGACTGTCGTTACTATGGACTGCGTCGGACAGGTGGTATACTGTTGGTTTGTTTTTTTCCTTTTTTTACAGGAGATCGATGGCGTCGCAGGAATGAGAGTATAATAAAAGAAATGAAAACTGTGTTGTCTCTTTTATTTCATTAAAAGACTTTTTTCTTGCTTTGTCTTTTTTTATACATTTAAAAACTTTGGGATTAATAATGGATCGGTGTCTTATTGACGCCTATCCATTATTAACCGTGCTTATTGTCACCGTGCAATCAACGGTGACATTAACCCCTTATTACCCCACTTGCCACCGCTACAGGGCAGTGGGAAGAGCCGGGTAAAGTGCCACAATTGGCACATCTTTTGATGCGCCAAATGTGGGGCTGCTGTAGCCTGGTATTATCAGGCTGTTGAGGGCCAAAATCCATGGGCCTTGACAGTCTTTTAATACCAGGCAGCAGCAGTCTGCATTTTACTTGGCTGGTTAACAAAAATAGGGGGACCCCTACGCCGTTTTTTTTTCGAGGGGATCCCCTATTTTTGTTAACCAGCCAAGCTAAGCAGACTGCTGTGGCCTGGTATTATCAGGCTGGCAAGGTCCATGGATATTGGATCCTTACCAGCCTGAAAAACCAGGCCTCAGCAGTCTGCTTCATCTGGCTGGTTAACAAAAATAGGGGGGACCCCACGCCAATTTTTTTCGAGGGGATCCCCTATTTTTGTTAAACAGCCAAGATATGCAGACTGCTGTGGCCTGGTATTATCAGGCTGGCAAGGTCCATGGATCTTGGCTCCTTAACAGCCTGAAAATCCAGGCCTCAGCGGTCTGCTTCATCTGGCAGGTTAACAAAAATAGGGGGGACCCCACGCCAATTTTTTTCGAGGGGATCCCCTATTTTTGTTAACCAGCAAAGATAAGCAGACTGCTGTGGCCTGGTATTATCAGGCTGGCAAGCAGGGTCGGACTGAGCCACCGGGACACCGGAGAAACCTCCGGTGGGCCCCAGCTCCTGCGTGGTGGGCCCTGATTTGAAAGGATAGGTCGCGGGGCAGAGGGGGCGGTGGCCCCGGGCCCCGCGCTCTGAGGGGGCCCACCCGGAGCTACGCTACAGTAACTGTATCGGCGTGCACAGCACGCCGATACAGTTACATTCTGCGGCAGAGCAGGGAGAATCGATCTTCCTGCTCTGCCGCCCAGAAGCTATGGGGCCTGAACAGGCGTTGGGGGGGCCCGGTGCCAGCAGTGGGCCCCCCACCCGTCATCGGAGGGTCAGCTGTATCGGCATCCAGCCGATACAGCTGACCGCATAGAGAGAGAAGGAGCGAGCGCTCCTTCTCTCCCATAATCCCCCTCTCAGCATCTGACAGCGGGTGCGATGACGTCACCTGCCGGGGCCCGCTGTCAGACGCTGAGAGGGAGAACAGTGAGCAGCACAGGAGCCGGGAGGTGAGTATTGTTTTTTTTTTTTTTTTAATGGGGGTGCATTATACTACAGAGGCTGTATATGGGGGGTGCATTATACTACAGAGGCTGTATATGGGGGCTGCATTATACTACAGAGGCTCCATATTGGGGTGCATTATACTAATAATAATAATAATAATAATCTTTATTTATATAGCGCCAACATATTCCGCAGCGCTTTACAATTTCAAAACACAAGTCATAGGTAACAACGTTAACAATACAATAATTAAAGCAAAATAAGCCGACCCTGCTCGTGAGAGCTTACAATCTACAATGAGGTGGGGGAGATACAAAGTACAGGTGTATATATACAATGGTGCATTTACAATGATGGTCCAGCCATCTTGAGGGAGTGAGGGATGGATGGAGATAGTGAATGGGCTACACACACACACTTACACATAGAATGACTTTGGTTAGTGAATGTGATAGGCCGCTCTGAACAAATGTGTTTTGAGGGAGCGCCTGAAACCATGCAAATTGTGGATAGTCCTAATTTCTTGGGGTAGAGCATTCCAGAGGATTGGCGCAGCACGGAGAAGTCTTGGAGTCGGGAGTGGGAGGTACGGATTAGTGCAGAGGTTAGTCGAACGTCGTTTGCAGAGCGCAGCAGTCGGTTGGGCCGATAGATAGAAATGAGGGAGGAGATGTAGGGGGGTGCTGCACTGTGGAGAGATTTGTGGGTGAGAACCAGTACTTTGAATTGGATCCTATAATGAATGGGCAGCCAGTGTAAGGACTGGCGAAGAGCGGACGCGTCCGAGTACCGATTAGCCAGATGGATGACCCTGGCTGCTGCATTAAGGATGGACTGGAGAGGGGATAGTCGAGTAATGGGGAGGCCAAGTAATAGTGCGTTGCAGTAGTCCAGGCGGGAGTGGATCAATGCTACAGTGAGGGTTTTTGTTGTTTCCATTGTGAGGAAAGGGCGGATTCTAGAGATGTTCTTTAGGTGTAGACGGCAAGAGCGGGCAAGAGATTGTATATGGGAGGTGAAGGAGAGTTTGGTGTCAAACATAACACCCAGACAGCGAGCCTGCTGACGGGTGTTATTATGGTGCCGCCCACAGAGAGGGAAATGTCAGATTTAGGGAGGTTATTAGATGGCGGGAGCAGAAGCAGTTCAGTCTTGGACTGAGACTCCCTATGGGGATGCATTATACTACAGAGGCTGCCTATGGGGGTGCATTATAATATAGCGGCTGCCTATGGTGGTGCATTATATTATAGACTCTGCCTATGGGGGTTTATTATAATATAGAGGCTGCCTATGGGGGTGCATTATACTATATTGAGGACTATCTGGTGTATTATGCTGTATGGATGCTATCTAGGGGCCATCATACAGTGTTGGACCCATTAAATAGTTTGGGGACATTAAGGGGTCAGTATATATCCAGTGAGGGGCATTATTCTGTGTATGGGGGAGATGTACAGGGGGAGACTTGGGACATTATTAAATGTAAAGTGGACACTTATTGTTATAGGGGAACTCGGGTTACTGTGACTGTCAAAGGGGCACACAGGGCATTATTACAGTCTAGGGGACAAAATGTGGTCACTGTTTTCTAGGGCACTTGCACCCGGCATTACTATATTCTAGAGGGGTGCTTTAAAATTTAGAGGTCACACAGAACCACACAGCAGGTGCAGTAATAGGGACACATACGGCAGCAGCAGCAGCTCAGTATTGGGGTATGAGGTGCAGTAATAGGGACACATACGGCAGCAGCGGCTCAGTATTGGGGTATCAGGTGCAGTAATAGGGACACATACGGCAGCAGCGGCTCAGTATTGGGGTATCAGGTGCAGTAATAGGGACACATATGGCAGCAGCGGCTCAGTATTGGGGTATCAGGTGCAGAAATAGGGACACATATGGCAGCAGCGGCTCAGTATTGGGGTATCAGCAGGATGAGGAGTTTGTGCAGGTTGAGAATAGTCCAATTGGTGACCAAGACAGTGCTAAAAATATGAGAAGTGAAATGTGTCTTTGTTGTAATCTCTGCAGTCGAGTCCTGGCTGGAGAAGTCGTCATGTCGGTCTGGGCCAGATGGAAAAGAAATGAAAAGTGAACAATTCCATTAGAAAGAACATCAGCGGTAAGTCATTATCTGTACCTGTGCTGTAATCTATTATATGTTCTGTAGGACTGGTATTATTTACCACAGACCATATGGCGGTAATATCAATATTGGTCTTTTTATATATAGATTATTTTTGGCAACAGCGCGGTCATTTGCTGAGGTTCTCTGATTAGGGGCCCACTCAGAAGTTTCGCCCCCACTAAACCAAAACCCTAGCTACGCCTCTGGCTCTCTCTCTAGTCTGTCTTTCTCTCTCTAGTCTTTCTTGCTCTCTGTTCTTTCTTTCTCGCTCACTCTCTGTTCTTTTTTCTCTCTGTTCTTTTTTTCTCTCTCTTTCTATTAGGGTTCGATTTCCCGCTGCTGCACAAGGGGAGTCTCAAACCCGTCCCGCTGCGGTCTCCCATTCATCTCCGGCCGCAGTGGAGCCTGCTCAGCAGAGGCGTCGGTCCAGGCATCTTGCCCACTCCACTACTGGGCAGTGACTTGTTGCTGCCTTTCCTGGATCTGCTATTATAGCCAATGCTGGAGCAGACGTCTTTGGGACAAAGTCCTGCATTTTCCCATCTGAGCATGCCCAGAGTGAGATCTCTCATTGGAGATCAGGGGTCACATGCTCAGGTACTGCAGCAGCTCCTATTGGCCCGCCAGGAAGGCCCTGTTACTACGAGTCTTCTGGAACAGGTTTCTCATTGGTCCTTGTTCCTGGAAGGTCCTGTAGCTGTTGCTATAAAAGGGTAGCATGGCTGGGCCGCCATGCGCTAATATCAACCATTGTATGCTATGCGCCAGTGTGGTCATGCGTGTGTGTGGTTAGGGACCCGGCTGAAATAAGCCACTAGAATACTGACTTAATCGGTGAGGAGTTTGGTATGGTAGCTGGTCAGGGTCGGCGTCCTAGATGCCCTAGATTACCGGCATAACCGGTGAGGAGTTTGATTGCCGTATTCAGGGTCTGGCGTTCAGACGCCATAGATTGCGGGTGACTCCCGCGAGGACATTAGCGCATGACCACGTATTATGCTCGCTTAGCAATTATCCGTGTACCTGAGAGCCTGACAGGACACGGTACTTTTTCTCAGTGGCTCTGTGACGTAACAGGGTTCGCTTTTGACGCTAGACAGCGCCCTAGCGTTTTACTTTGCGGCTCACTGAAGTTAAGTGAGTTCGCACCTATCGCCATATAGCGCTGTGGCATCCCGTTAGCGGCTTTGGGATTAACAAAGTTCGCACTTACTGCCACAACGCGCTACGGCGTTTATTTTTGCGACTCTGCGGGATAACAGAGTTCGCTACTTTCGCCATCTTATTAGCAGCAGGTTCCGCCTGCACGGTGGACCCCGGGCTGCGAACGCACCTCTCTATTATATCTATTAGGTGCGTTCCGCAGACCCTAACACTTTCTTTCTCTGTTTGTTCTTTCTTTCTCGCTGCTCTTTCTTTCTTTTCCTCAGTACCAGCCACTGTGCCCTCATTACCAGTCAGTGTGATCAGCAGTGCTAAATGGGTACGCTTGGGGCCAGGATATGGGTGTGATTAGCTGTTAAATGGGTGTGGTCGGGGCGTTGCCTAAAATTTGCAGCGACGCCCTACGCGCGCCGCAGCCTTTAACCTCTTTCCTGTCTTCAAAATTTGGGAGGTATGCTGTATGACCTCACTACAACTTCTGGCCATGCTCCTGATGAGCGCGACGGATGGTCTCCTGAGGGATCTCCTCCCACACCTGGACTAAAGCATCCACCAACTCCTGGACAGTCTGTGGTGCAACGTGGCATGGCCTAAAATTTGCTGCAGCAGGCACAGCGTGCCATAGCCTTTGTCCCTCTTTCCCTTCTTCAAAGGTTGGGAAGTATGATGGCAGGCCCCAAGAATATTTTTTCTCTGGTGGGCCCAAGGTACTCCAGTCCGACGCTGCTGGCAAGGTCCATGGATATTGGCTCCTTAACAGCCTTAAATACCATGCCTCAGCAGCAGGGGCGTACACAGAAATCATGGGGCCCCATAGCAAAAGTCTGAATGGGCCCCCCCCAAAAAAAAAAAACCCAGAGCCATTGTAAATGTAAAGTGCCAGCACAGTGAGGGGACACATTAAACAAAAAAATGTATTATGCCCCCATAGATTGTGCCCCAATAGATGCTCCATAGTATAGGCCCTTATGCTGCCGCAGCTGCTGCAACCAAAAAAAAAAAAAGACATACTCACCTTTCGTCGCTGGGGGCCAGGTGCCGGTGTCCTGAGCAGGGGGTGACACTAGGTGCCGATGTCACCGCTCGCTCAGGGCCCCGGCACCTGAGATATTTACCTGTCCTCTCTCCACTGCTGAGTGCCGCTGTCTTCGGGGTCCTCCAGCAGTGAATGATCAGGCAGAGGGCGCGGCGCGCACTAACGACGTCATCGCGCCCTCTGACCTGAACATTGCAGCAAGAGGACGCGAGCAACGGTGGAACGGGACAGGTAAATATCCCTTATACTCACCCTTCCGCCGGCGCGGTCTGTGCAGCCCCTGCTCTTCTCCCACGGTCTCCGCCGCCAGTGTTCAGCGGTCACGCGGGATAGCTCATTAAAGTCATGAATATGTGCGTATTCATGACTGTAATGAGCGGTACCACCTGACCGCTGAACACAGGCGTCGGAGACCGTGGGAGAAGAGCAGGGGCTGCAGAGACCGCACCAGGAGGGGTGAGTATATAGAAGAGCTGCGCTCCCCCTCCCTCGCCGACCCCCTGGTAGTACTGTGTCAGCACAGCTACCCGACCGTCGAGGGCCCCCTCACCTGTCCGGGCCCCATAGCAGCTGCTTGATCTGCTTCATTCACGGTAAGCCACTGCTCAGCAGTCTGCTTCATCAGGCTGGTTAACAAAAATAGGGGGGACCCGACGCCATTTTTTTTTCGAAGGGAACCCCTATTTTTGTTAATCAGTTCCCTCTGACGTCACTGATTGTGTCCCTGGCTGACCTGAAGTGAAAGTCGAAAGCAATCAATTAAGCTTTCCACTTCCTCTCCTGTCAGCCAGGAGAGGAACTCATTCATTTGGGGGTTTACTGTGAGGCTGCAGCATTAGCTGCGGTCCCTGCAGTAAACATTAACCCTTTCTGAAGGATTACACCGTGGGACCTGACTGTGCATGGGATAGGTAAGAATAATTTTGCTTTTTTATTTTATTTTTATTACAGGAAATGGTTTTTGCAGTCAAATAAAAGATGGTAAAAAACATGTGTCTTTATTTCATTAAAATGATTTTTAATTAAAGTGTGTGTGTTTTATTTTTATTTCATGCAATAGGATTAATAATTGATAGTTGTCTAATTGACAGCTCTCAATTATTAACCTGGCTTAAGGTCACCTTTCAATTGCAAGGTGGCTTTAACCCCATATTAACCCATTCGCCACCGCTACAGGGCAATGGGAATAGACGGGCAAAGTGCCAGAAAGGGCGAATCTAATTATAGATTTGTCTTTTCTGGGGTGTCTGGGGGCAGATGTTAGTAGCCAGGGGGGGGCCAAAAATAATGGTCCCTCTCTGGGCTATTATTATCTGCCCCCATTCGCTGGCTTTGTCTGTCTGGTTGCGAAAATAGGGCGGGAGCCCACGCATTTTTTTTAAACAATTTTACACCTCATATATATATATATATATATATATACACATGTCATTGAATTTGTGACACATATATATATATATATATATTTATATTTATAGTTCATACACTTCTACATAGTATAATAGCCGCTAATTCAATTGCCGGCTTTTGTGAAAATGCAGAACCCGACATGAAATGACACTTGGTGTACATAGGGTTAACCATGTCTTTTCATGTCCTTTGCTATCTGATTTGCACAAACAATTACATCAGTCTATGTGTGCAAAATTTCACACCTGTAGGGGTTAATTAAAGGTGTAAATTCGTAGCAAAAATGTCTGTTTTTTTTACAACGAATTTACACCTTTAATTAACCCCTACAGGTGTGAAATTTTGCACACATAGACTGATGTAATTGTTTGTGCAAATCAGATAGCAAAGGACATGAAAAGACATGGTTAACCCTATGTACACCAAGTGTCATTTCATGTCGGGTGCTTCTGTCTTTTCACAGAAGCCGGCTTTACCCGGCAATTGAATCAGAGGCTATTTTACTATGTAGAAGTGTATAAACTATACATATATGTATATATATATGTCACAATGACATGTATATATATATATATATATATATATATATATATATATATATATGTATTCTATGTGTGTATATTTAGTGTTTACAAGGAAATAAAGGTTTTTTTTAGTTGCAATATTTTGTTCCCATAGACTTACATGGGACTTCCGGTATCGGAATCGGATATCGCCGATATTTAGTGATATCGGCGATACCATTCCGATCCGATATTTTTAGATATTGAGCAGTATCGCTCAACTCTACTCACGTCGCTTTGGGAGACAGTGAAAGCAGGCAACTTATCCCCTAATGTCAATGCTGCAGATCTTTTCCAAGATCCATCCCCCATTTCTGATGACGCTGTGCTTGTGTTGGTGAATCTGTTGAAAAACTCATTCATTTCATTAGCCCAGGGCAGATCCACTTCCCCATGCTCCGACTTTGCCTTAACTCCTTCACCCCCAAGGGTGGTTTGCACGTTAATGACCGGGCCAATTTTTACAATTCCTACCACTGTCTCTTTATGAGGTTATAACTCTGGAACGCTTCAACGGATCTTCGCGATTCTGAGATTGTTTTCTTGTGACATATTGTACTTCATGATAGTGGTAAAATTTCTTCGATATAACTTGCGTTTATTTTTGAAAAAAACGCAAATATGGCGAAAAATTTGAAAATTTTGCAATTTTCAAACTTTGAATTTTTATTCCCTTAAAACAAAGAAGTTTGTCACACAAAATAGTTAATAAATAACATTTCCCACATGTCTACTTTACATCAGCACACTTTTGGAACCAAAATTTTTTTTGTTAGGAAATTATAAGGGTTAAAATTTGACCAGCGATTTCTAATTTTTACAACAAAATTTACAAAGCCATTTTTTTAGGGACCACCTCATATTTGAAGTGACTTTGAGGGGTCTATATAGCAGAAAATACCCAAAAGTGACACCATTCTAAAAACTGCACCCTCAAGGTACTCAAAACCACATTCAAGATTTTATTAACCCTTCAGGTGCTTCACAGGAGCTGAAGCAACGTGGAAGGAAAAAATGAATATTTAACTTTTTAGCCACAAAAATGATATTTACAAACTTTTTTTTATGTTCACAAGGGTAAAAGAAGAAAATGGACAGATAAAGTGGTTGTGCAATTTCTCCTGAGTACGCCAAAACCCCATATGTGGGGGAAAACCACTGTTTGGGCGCACGGCAGAGCTCGTAAGGGAAGGAGCGCCGTTTGATTTTTTCAAACTAAAATTGGCTGGAATTGAGATTGGACGCCATGTCGCGTTTGGAGAGCCCCTGATGCGCCTAAACAGTGGAAACCCCCCACAAGTGACACCATTTTGGAAACTAGACCCCCTAAGGAACTTATCTAGATCTGTTGTGAGCACTTTGAACCCCAAAGTGTTTCACAAAAGTTTATAATGCCTGGGTGTGAAAAAAAAAAACAATTTTCCACAAAAATTATTTTTTAGTCCTACATTTTTGATTTTTCCCAAGAAAACTGGACCCCAAAAGTTGTTGTCCAATTTGTCCTGAGTACGCTGATACCCCATATGTTAGGGGGGGGACTGTTTGGGCGCACGGCAGGGCTTGGAAAGAAAGTAGTAACGTTTTGGAATGCAGACGTTGATGGGGGTCATGTTCCTTTTGCAGTGCCCCAGATGAGCCTAAACAGTGGAAACCCCCACAAGTGACCCCATTTTGGAAAGTAGACCCCCTAAGGAACTTTTCTAGATCTTTGGTGAGCACTTTGAACCCCAAGTGCTTCTCACAAGTTTATAATGCCCGGGCATGAAAATAAAAAATCCTATTTTTTTCCCACAAAAATTATCTTTTAGTCACTAATTTTTTATTTTCCCAAGGGTAATGTGTCGACCCGCCACCACAATTGTGGGTTACCAGGGCAATGGGGTACTCAGAGCCGAGCCCGTAGAAGTCTATGGGGATTTTGTCACAGGTAGCTGTGGCTCGGTCTGTGGCCCGGGCGGTCTGGCGTATGTTGGGGATATATTTACAGGGGATTGATTTATGTACAGTTCGTGACGCCACCTGTAGTGTTCTGGTAATTTGTACCAGCGCTGCTGTAGATCTCTGAGGGGATGGTGAGGCAGCTAGATGTCGGGTCCCCTACAGGTGGGACTGGTCCCTCAAAGTCTATGTGATTTGTGAAGTCGAGTGCGGTTAAAGAACACAGTCTCACACGGTCAGCGTCTTTCCATACCTTTACTTGCAAGATGATAAGGCAGGTCCCAGGGAGGCTGATCCAAGGAGAGTGTATCTTGAGACGGCAGCTGGACAAGTTAGGGGCCTCCTTTATCTCCAATATGACGAGTGCAACTAGCATGAAGCGTAGTTCCCTCAATTCTCCAGCTTATCCAAAGCTGTACCTGCCCAGTCAGCTTAGTGTTAGGGGCCTTCCTATGAAGGAGCTGAATTCTTACGTGGTCCTGCAGAACTCCAAAGTCTTCACTCCCCCTGACCCAGCTACGTACTGACAATAAGGGGCTTGTCTGCCGCGACCTAGGGTCCGGTAGATTCCTGGTTTTCCTGTCACCGTGCCTGAAACAACAGTGACTCTTCGGTCCCCAGTGACCGGTAGAAACGTGCTGGACTTCTGCAATCCTGTAGCACTAATCCTATAATCCACTTGCCTTTCGCCTTGTCCACGCTGGTAACATAAGCACTCAAAACTAGCCAAGGGTCGAGCAGTCACTTCTTTCCTTTTCCTTCCAATGAAGTTAGCCACAGATGCTCAGTTATCACAGGCAGGAGCACGTCTCTGAACCTGATACCGTCCTCTAGACAGGGGTGCTGAAGGCTTTCCGTGCTAATACTTCTTCTTTCCTCAATGTGTTTGAGAAGGTGATACAGCTCTGACTAGACTAAGGTGTATTCCAAACACCTATACCAGACTCCACGATATGAACTGGGATGAAGCAGGCTAGACTCTTTCCTCCCTCCAAACGTCTCCTCACACAGAAGTCTAGACTCTACTCCACACGTCCTCACTGTCCAAAGACAGGAACTAGACTAATCACTCTAACACCTACTACCTTGACCACTCCCTCTAGAGTATACTCCACTACCCTAGGGGTGTGTCTAGTGTGTGTCGAGTGAATGATTATTGAGCATTAAGCCGCCGTCTCGCCATACACTCTCCAGGGTACTGCGTGTGCCTACCACCAGGGCTACACATTCCCCCATGGTAAACGACAGCACTCCCGGGCTGTGAAATACAAAAGACATTTTGTTTATGCAATAAACTTTTAACAATAACATCTTCCCATCCGGGAGGTGAGAACACCTTGAACGTTACAAACTTTTATAGAAAAATACAAATAGCATCAAATAGCATTCAATAAATAAATATACAATATACTTGTGAAGGACCCGCACCAAACCTTCAACGTGGGTCCTGGGTGGGCTGCAGGACGTCCGATTGCAGACCTCACTCAGTGCCACACCATACGGGTTTTGTTTTTCAGAGGTAGTTATGGATGGTTTTTGTAAAACCAAGATAGGGCACCGAAGCGCAACTATGTACAAGAAAGTTCCGGGTTAGCATAGTCCTTAACCTCAAAAGTCCATTTGTAAAGAAAGACATAATAAATCGCATTATAAAAGTGCAACTGTTTATCATTTATCATTATCAATTACCATCTATCATTTACCAATTACCCAGCCGGGCATTCTATAATTAGAAATATATATTCACTATATATAACCTGTGCAAAACTTTTTCAAAACATTTTAAACTTTTTGCTTTTTACTTTTGGTAGATCCGATAGGGATCTCACCACATTTCTTACTATCTATTCATTTTCATCACACTTTTCCAGTACATTTTCCACCCCGGGGGCTGGAACAACGCAATGGGCCCTAGATCCCAAGACCAGCAAATCATGTGCTGCGATCAGGGTCTGGGTTGCGACAGTTCTGGTGCGAACCTCTAGGGGCGCAACGGGTACATCTTCCTCGCGTGACACCGACTGCGTCTCCATTACAGTCAACGATATAGACCGCGTCAGGGTTTGCGATCTAGACCGGGTCGCATGTTGCGACGTGGAGGTGGCTTTAACTTGCGATGAACTTTGGGTCGCTAGTTGCGATGACTTTGCAGGGGGCGATGCTGGGGCACGGCCGGATGCTGCTTGAGCTGGAACAGGGACGCGGTGGTAATGGTGACGGTACCGGCGTCTGGGACGGGGTCGCGGACGATGGCGACGTTAAGGGCATACCATCCCTTCATTCCCCAATGCCGCGTATAGGTGACTATATCTCCGTTTACTAAGTCCCTCCCGGGATGGCCTTGCGGCAGGTGAGATTCTACGTCACGCCTGCTGACGAAGACCGCTGGGTAGAGGCCCGGTTCACGGATAAAGCCCCAGCCCTTCCGGAGCTGGAACTCAGTCACACACCCCCTGCCGCCGCGGTTCCCGTAAGGTACCTTTGTCGCGACGGACAGTCTCCTTGTCGGCAATCAGCTCGGCATATTGTCGCTGGCGGTTCTTCTGGATTTTCTGCTCCTCCTCCTGCTGACGCCTCTTCTTCTCCTCACGACTCCGCCATTCTCGTTCCCACTGGGCGGTGTAGGCGACGTCATCCAGGCGCGCCATTTCGTCCCAGTCCACATCTGGTAGTGACGGACAGGACCCCTCCGGTGTCCCTGCCGGGGACCGATCATCTGCTGCGGCCTCCTGGCCGGGCGGGCGTTCCGGGACTGGCTGTACCTCCTCAACCTCCTCCGCTTCCACCGCTTCACCAGTGGGATCGGGAACGGTACTTTCGGGGGCAGCCTCCGGTTGCTCCTTCGCCTTGAGCAGCAGACTCTTCGGTACTTGGAATCGTGGGGGTTCATTGAGGGGAGGGACGCCGTGTTCGTTAGTTGCCACTTCAGCAGGTTACATCGGCGTCTCTCAATCTCCTCCAGTCCAGGTTGGAACTTCTTCTTTAGGCAGGCGTTCTCCTCCTGAAGCTCTAGCAACGCCTGTTGCAGGTGCAGGATCGCATAAGACTCCGATGCCGATGGCAGCTTGGCGGGGGCACGGGGCCTGCCTTCCTCCGCTGCCCCACTCGGCTGCGCACGTCCTGCCTCCATCATGTTCCAGAAGATTCTTTCTTCTTTCTGCGGAGACATCCGGTCTCTTCCGTGGAGGTGGGGTTTGCGTCTCCTCCTCCTCGCAGGGAAGGTGAAGAGGAGGCGGACCTCCTTTGCTGTAGGGCAGGACCGCATGTTGTAATAGCACTTTGAGAGGGCAGGCATTTTCTTCGCGCCACAGGGGGGTAGACGCCCACGAAGGTACGCCCACCTTCTTCTCCAGCGCCTGAGGGCGCGAATATGGCGACAAAAATGGCGATTTTGGCGCCAAAAGTGCAAACAGTCCTTTTCCACAAAAACAAGTTCTTAGGCACACAGGGCTCGCAATTTCGCGAGTTTCGTATCCTGTTCGTGACGCCAAAGTTTGTGTCGACCCGCCACCACAATTGTGGGTTACCAGGGCAATGGGGTACTCAGAGCCGAGCCCGTAGAAGTCTATGGGGATTTTGTCACAGGTAGCTGTGGCTCGGTCTGTGGCCCGGGCGGTCTGGCGTATGTTGGGGATATATTTACAGGGGATTGATTTATGTACAGTTCGTGACGCCACCTGTAGTGTTCTGGTAATTTGTACCAGCGCTGCTGTAGATCTCTGAGGGGATGGTGAGGCAGCTAGATGTCGGGTCCCCTACAGGTGGGACTGGTCCCTCAAAGTCTATGTGATTTGTGAAGTCGAGTGCGGTTAAAGAACACAGTCTCACACGGTCAGCGTCTTTCCATACCTTTACTTGCAAGATGATAAGGCAGGTCCCAGGGAGGCTGATCCAAGGAGAGTGTATCTTGAGACGGCAGCTGGACAAGTTAGGGGCCTCCTTTATCTCCAATATGACGAGTGCAACTAGCATGAAGCGTAGTTCCCTCAATTCTCCAGCTTATCCAAAGCTGTACCTGCCCAGTCAGCTTAGTGTTAGGGGCCTTCCTATGAAGGAGCTGAATTCTTACGTGGTCCTGCAGAACTCCAAAGTCTTCACTCCCCCTGACCCCAGCTACGTACTGACTATAAGGGGCTTGTCTGCCGCGACCTAGGGTCCGGTAGATTCCTGGTTTTCCTGTCACCGTGCCTGAAACAACAGTGACTCTTCGGTCCCCAGTGACCGGTAGAAACGTGCTGGACTTCTGCAATCCTGTAGCACTAATCCTATAATCCACTTGCCTTTCGCCTTGTCCACGCTGGTAACATAAGCACTCAAAACTAGCCAAGGGTCGAGCAGTCACTTCTTTCCTTTTCCTTCCAATGAAGTTAGCCACAGATGCTCAGTTATCACAGGCAGGAGCACGTCTCTGAACCTGATACCGTCCTCTAGACAGGGGTGCTGAAGGCTTTCCGTGCTAATACTTCTTCTTTCCTCAATAGGTGTTGAGAAGGTGATACAGCTCTGACTAGACTAAGGTGTATTCCAAACACCTATACCAGACTCCACGATATGAACTGGGATGAAGCAGGCTAGACTCTTTCCTCCCTCCAAACGTCTCCTCACACAGAAGTCTAGATTCTACTCCACACGTCCTCACTGTCCAAAGACAGGAACTAGACTAATCACTCTAACACCTACTACCTTGACCACTCCCTCTAGAGTATACTTCACTACCCTAAGGGTGTGTCTAGTGTGTGTCGAGTGAATGATTATTGAGCATTAAGCCGCCGTCTCGCCATACACTCTCCAGGGTACTGCGTGTGCCTACCACCAGGGCTACACAGTAACAGGAGAAATTGGACCACAAAAGTTGTTGTCCAATTTGTCCTGAGTACGCTGATACCCCATATGTGGGGGGGAACCACAGTTTGAGCGCACGGCAGAGCTCGGTATGGAAGGAGCACCATTTGACTTTTTCCAACCAAAATTGGCTGGAATTGAGATTGGACGCCATGTTGCATTTGGAGAGCCACTGATGTGCCTAAACAGTGGAAACCCCCCACAAGTGACCCCATTTGGGAAACTAGACCCCTAAGGAACTTATCTAGATCTTTGGTGAGCAATTTGAACCCCCAAGTGCTTCACACAAGTTTATAACATAGAGCCGTAAAATTAAAAAATCATATTTTTTCCACAAAAATGATCTTTTCACCCCAATTTTTATTTTCCCAAGGGTAACAAGACCCCAAAAGTTATTGTGCAATTTGTCCTGAGTACGCTGATACCCCATATGTGGGGGTAAACCACTGTTTGGGTGCATGGCAGAGTTTGGAAGGGAAGGAGGCGTCGTTTCACTTTTTCAACTCATAATTGGCTGGATGCCATGTCGTGTTTGGAGAGCTCCTGATCTGCCGAAACAGTGGAAACCCCCGACAAATGACCCCATTTTGGAAAATAGACCCCACAAGGAACTTATCTAGATGTGTGGTGATAACTTTGAACCCCAAAGTGCTTCACAGAAGTTTATAATGTACAGTCGTAAAAATAAAAAATCCTTTTTTTTTTACAAAAATGATTTTTTCGCCCCCAATATTTTATTTTCACAAGGATAACAGGAGAAATTGGACCTCAAAAGTTCTTGACCAATTTGTGCGGAGTACACTGATACCCCATATGTGGGAGAAAACTACTGTATGGTCACACGTTGGGGCTCGGAAGGGAAGTAGTGACGTTTTGGATTGCAGACTTTGATGGAATGGTTTGGGGGCGTCATGTCGCATTTGGAGAGCCCCTGATGCGCCTCAACAGTGGAAACCCCCCACAAGTGATCCCATTTTGGAAAATACCCCATTTTTTACAAAAATGATTTTTTTCACCCCCAAAAGTTGTTGTCCAATTTGTCCTGAGTACGCTGATACCCAATATGTGGGAAAAAACTACTGTATGGGTACACGTTGGGGCTCGGAAGGGAAGTAGTGACGTTTTGGATTGCAGACTTTGATGGAATGGTCTGGGGGCGTCATGTCGCATTTGGAGAGCCCCTGATGCGCCTAAACAGTGGAAACCCCCCACAAGTGACCCCATTTGGGAAACTAGACCCCTAAGGAACTTATCTAGATCTTTGGTGAGCAATTTGAACCCCCAAGTGCTTCACACAAGTTTATAACATAGAGCCGTAAAATTAAAAAATCATATTTTTTCCACAAAAATGATCTTTTCACCCCAATTTTTATTTTCCCAAGGGTAACAAGACCCCAAAAGTTATTGTGCAATTTGTCCTGAGTACGCTGATACCCCATATGTGGGGGTAAACCACTGTTTGGGTGCATGGCAGAGTTTGGAAGGGAAGGAGGCGTCGTTTCACTTTTTCAACTCATAATTGGCTGGATGCCATGTCGTGTTTGGAGAGCTCCTGATCTGCCGAAACAGTGGAAACCCCCGACAAATGACCCCATTTTGGAAAATAGACCCCACAAGGAACTTATCTAGATGTGTGGTGATAACTTTGAACCCCAAAGTGCTTCACAGAAGTTTATAATGTACAGTCGTAAAAATAAAAAATCCTTTTTTTTTTACAAAAATGATTTTTTCCCCCCAATATTTTATTTTCACAAGGATAACAGGAGAAATGGACCTCAAAAGTTCTTGACCAATTTGTGCTGAGTACACTGATACCCCATATGTGGGAGAAAACTACTGTATGGTCACACGTTGGGGCTCGGAAGGGAAGTAGTGACGTTTTGGATTGCAGACTTTGATGGAATGGTTTGGGGGCGTCATGTCGCATTTGGAGAGCCCCTGATGCGCCTCAACAGTGGAAACCCCCCACAAGTGACCCCATTTTGGAAAATACCCCATTTTTTACAAAAATGATTTTTTTCACCCCCAAAAGTTGTTGTCCAATTTGTCCTGAGTACGCTGATACCCAATATGTGGGAAAAAACTACTGTATGGGTACACGTTGGGGCTCGGAAGGGAAGTAGTGACGTTTTGGATTGCAGACTTTGATGGAATGGTCTGGGGGCGTCATGTCGCATTTGGAGAGCCCCTGATGCGCCTAAACAGTGGAAACCCCCACAAGTGACCCCATTTTGGAAAATAGACCCCACAAGGAACTTATCTAGATGTGTGGTGAGCGCTATGAAGCCCCAAGTGCTTCACAGAAGTTTATAACGTACAGCCGTAAAAACAAAAAAAATCTTTTTTTTTTTTAAAAAATGATATTTTTGCCCCCAGTTTTTTATTTTCCCAAGGGTAACAGAAGAAATAGGACAAATTGCACAATAACTCTTGGGGTCCAGAGTACGCTGATACCCCATATGTGGGTGTAAACTACTGTTTGGGCGCATGGCAGAGCTCAGAAGTGAAGGAGCACCGTTTGACTTTTTCAACGCAGAATTGGCTGGAATTGAGATCAGACGCCATGTCACATTTGGAGAGCCCCTGATGTGCCTAAACAGCGGAAACTCCCCAATTCTAACTCCAACCCTAACCCCAACACACCCCTAACCGTAGTTCCAACCCTAACCACAAACCTAACCCTAACACACCCCTAACCCTAATCCTAACCCTAATCCTAACTTTAGCGCCAACCCTAACCCTAACTTTAGCCGCAACCCTAACCCTAACCCTAATGGGAAAATGAAAATAAATACATTTTTTTAATTTTATTATTTTTCCCTAACTAAGGGGGTGATAAAGGGGGTTTGGTTTACTATTTATAGCGGGTTTTTAAGATTGGCAGTTGTCACGCTAAAAGACGCTTTTTATTGCAAAAAATTGTTTTTGCATCACCACATTTTGAGAGCTATAATTTTTGCATATTTTGGCCCACAGAGTCATATGAGGTCTTACTTTTTGCGGTATGAGTTGACGTTTTTTATTGGTACCATTTTTGAGCACGTGACATTTTTTGATCGCTTTTTATTTTGATTTTTGGGAGGTTAGAATGAACAAAAATCAGCAATTCATGAATTTCTTTTGGGGGAGGCGTTTATACCGTTCCGCGTATGGTAAAATTGATAAAGCAGTTTTATTCTTCGGGTCAGTACGATTACGGCGATACCTCATTTATATCATTTTTTTATGTTTTGGTGCTTTTATAGAATAAAAACAATTTTATCTAAAAAATTATTATTTTTCCATCACTTTATTCTGCGAGCTATAACTTTTTTATTTTTTCGCTGATGATGCTGTGTGGTGGCTCATTTTTTGCGGGACAAGATGACGTTTTCAGTGGTACCATGTTTATTTATATCGGTCTTTTTGATCGCGTGTTATTCCACTTTTTGTTCTGCGGTATGATGATAAAGCATTGATTTTTTGCTTTGTTTTTTTTTTTAAGGGGTTCACTAAAGGGGTTAACTAGTGGGACAGTTTTATAGGGGGGGTCGTTACGGATGTGGTGATACCAAATATGTGTACTTTTATTGTTTTGGTTTTTTTATTTACAGGAATAAATGAATTTATTGGGGAATATTTTTTTTTTTTTGGAATTTTTTTTTTACACTTTTTATTTTTAGTTTTTCAACTTTTATACTTTGTCCCAGGGTGGGACATCACTATGTAGGGTGAGATTGCTGGTGTGACAGTGTGCACAGCACTCTGTCACACCAGTGATCGCTCTGGCAGTGCTGCTGGCTTCTCAGTGCCTGCTCTCAGCAGGCACTGAGTAAGCCGCCTCCCTGCTGAGGGTCTCAGGGGAGCGTGCAGGGAGCCCCCTCCCAGCGCAATGCTTCCCTGTGCCCCTGGTACACCGCGATCATGTTTGATCGCGGTGTGCCAGGGGTTAATGTGCCGGGAGCGGTCCGTGACCGCTCCTGACACACAGTCCCGGGTGTCAGCTGTGATAATCAGCTGACACCCGGCGGCGATTATCTGCGCTCCCCCCGGGAGCGCAGCTGATCGCCTATGACGTACTATTCCGTCCATGGGAATGAGGTCCAGGGTCACATGGACGGAATATTACGTCCAATGGAATAAAGGGGTTAAACTCAGTTAGCTGTTTCATGCCCGACCACACCTCCATGGAATTGTTCTGTGACAATTTATTTTCTAATTTAATTCGGAACGCCTCATGTTATGATTTGGTAGCTGAGTAGAGCAGCAAAAAAGGAAATACACCAGAGCAGTTGGAAACTATGAGATTGCAGTACCCTGACTAACCACCACAACTAGAGGCAGCCGTGGAGCGTTCCTACGTTGGTCCTAGACGCCTCGTCACAGCCTGAGAAACTAACTACACCTAAAGATAGAAAGAGGAAAGCTATCTGCCCCGGAGCAGATCCCCAAAGAACATAGAAAGCCCCCAAACATGTAATGGCGGTTAGACAAGAAGAAATACTGACACAGACAGAAATAGTATGAGCAAACGTTGGGGCCCAAACTTACTAAATAGAAAAGGATAGGAAGGGTACTTACTGCAATCCCAAAAAAAACTGAAAAGCACCAACTCTACTAATTTCAAAAACACCTGAGATCACACGACCTCTACCACCTAAATTAGTTCTCTGGTGTAACCAAAAACAAAACAGCAGCCACTGAAAAAACTGGAAAAAGCAAATGTACAAACATCAGTGGCTGAACTGAACTGAGAGGGCAAAAGCCCCCAGAGGGGACCCTGAAGGCCCCCCACAGAAGTGCAGGACAAAATGCAAAAATCAAGCACAAAAACAAAAAGAAGAAAATGTCTTATCTGTTAGCAGGAGATTCAGACACGACACAGCAGGCTACCAAGGAAACAGGAATCAAGGATTGAGACCAGAACAATTGATCACCGGCAACCCTGATGGGAAGGCGACTCCCTTATATAAGACCAGTCAGTAACACCTGATTCCCAATCCTCACAATCTTCACTGGACAGTCCAGTACCGTTTGTAACCACCAGAGTGAGCTTCTGCTCAGAACTCATTTCCAGCCTATTCACAACAGCCTCACAAGCATTCTTAATTTTCCCCTTTAAGTCCCTTTGTATCAATTTCAGTTTCTTAGTATCCTTCATTTTAAATGCCAGTTTTTTCTTGTTTAGTAAGTGTTTCAATTCTTTTGTAATCCAAGGCTTGTTATTTGCATAACATCGAATCTTTTTAGCTGGTACAACAGTGTCAGTACAAAAATTTATATAATCCGTTACTCGCCCGACAATATCATTTACATCATCATGCTCTCCCCTGTCGCATATCACCTCCCAGTCTGTGAGGTCAAAGCAGTCTCGTAGAGCCACCTCTGCCACTGGAGTCCACTTCCTAATTAATTTTATTTTCACTGGTTGTTTACTGACAACAGGTTGGTATGATGGAGACAATAGTATGAGGTTGTGGTCATTCACATAGTGGATATACAATATACTGCTGTCTCTTGTGGCACATTTTACATATTGATAGAACTTTGCAAGAGCCTTTGAGATCATGGCTCTGTTAAAGTCCCCAGAGATTACAGTTAACGAGTTTGGGTGCTTTGTCTGAATGCGGTCTAACACCCCTGACAATACTTCCCCAGCCGCCTCTTGGTTTGCGGATGGAGGGATATACAGGACTACTGTAATGCAAATGGAAAATTCTCTAGGTAAATAGTAGGGCCTGAGGCCAACTGCTAAGAGTTCAATGTTTTGACTGCAGTGACTTTCCTTAACAGTAATATGACGCTGATTGCACCATCTGTTATTAATGTATAATATCACCCCACCACCCTGACCGACCTGTTTCGCTCAACTCTAGTCATCAGCAATTGTTTTTTGGGCTGTTTTGGGTATATTTCTCGTGCATTTCAGCTATATAAAGTGTTAGCATAAATGAGTACACCCCCTTTTGAAAAGTATGATTTGAATCAACATCTCACTCACCATAAGAATAATCTCCAAAATTTTGGCAAAAGTTTCATAAAACATTTTTTAATCCATAACATGAAAGTAAGTTAATAATACAACTTTCAATACAAAATCTTCAGTTTTACTTCAATTAGTTGAATAAAAAATGAGTACACACACCATATCAAAATCTACTACATCGAGTATTTTGTATGACCTCTGTGATGTTAAGGACAGCATCATATCTTCTAGGCATGGAATGATGGTTGGTGAATTACTATGGGGAGCTTTGTGGGTCAGTATAAGTTTTTGTTGTTTTTCGTAGTGGATGGGTAACCATTGTAATGACTGGCACAGAGTGGATGCATTGGAATAAGAGCTGGACAGAAATATGATCCTGGCTGTTTCATACATTGTAGATTGGAGAGGAGAGAGTTTAGTGAGAGGAGAAAAACGATTGGTAGAGAATTACATAGTCATTATGGTAGAAAAGGCAGACAAACAATCACTAGTATTTTGTAGTATTATTGGGTGTCCTCGGCATAGAGATGGTACTGAAAACCAAATCTGCTGATTTTTAGAATGGGTGGAGTATATAGAAAATAGGAGGGGGCCTAGGACTGAACCTTGAGAAAGCCTGATAGTATGAGGAAGAGAAGAAGAGATACAAAAAATATAGTAAAAGAGCATTTCATATGTAATAAATGGCGCTATTTAAATGTGTAATAATAATAATTTAGATAGGTAGGAGAAGAACCAACACAGCGCCCTGAAGTCCTGTACAAGGTTAGGATATACAGGGTCAGGGTTATATACATATAAATTGCCACTTTTGCTTCTTTCTTAGGGGTAATGCAATATCCACTATGGCTGCATTATATCCTTTTTCATTAGCGGCAGTAATGACAGAGATATTGGTGAAACATAAATTCTGGATAGTCATATAGGAGTATGTAAGGGCCTTATATACTGCAATATCTCTATCTTGAGGTCACGTTTCACCTATTTCTATGCAATAAATCCAGTGAAAAAATATTTCAAATTATTTAGCTTCTGGTATTCATAGACTTGTATGCCAGACCACTGGTTAAAAAAAGGTTAAGAGCACATAGTGTCATCAACGCATAGAGGCATGTGGAGACATGGGGGTCAGCGGGTGCTTTAGTCCGCTAGCTGATTCCACATGCACCAGGGCTCATCCCACTGAATGCCCGCTCTCCTTTTACCATGAGCGTAATACTACTCAGACAACACAGGGTGAGGGTAAAATAGTGTGGCAATACTTTATTGTATTGCTCTGTGACTTCAGAGCTTCCAGGGCTGGCTGCCTCACCTGTGGAAACCACAGAGAGAAGGTGACAACAAGCTTAGGAAGCTGACAGCTCATTGAGGTTCAAGGCCAGGTGACCAGAGGGTCACAACCTGGCTTCTCCAAACATCTCCATGGAGCCAGGTGACTAGTGGGTCCCAATACTGGCTTTCCCAAATGTATACATGAGGCTTAGTTGACCGGTGGGTCCAAATCCCGACTTCCCCAAACGTATCCAAGGGTTCAGTGATGGTTTAAGCTGGGGCCGTGGTCCCTAAGCTGACATCCTGTAGAATGTAAAATCTGTGTGCCTTGTGATGAAGCCATGATCTGGCAGCTATCCTGTAGAGTATTCCTGGCTGTGGCTTTGTGAAGAGTCTCTGGTTCTTTGTATCTGTGGATGTCTTGGATGTTTGGATGTCTTGTTACAGAGGCATATCATCCCTTTTTATAGTTCACAACTGTTGTCCTTCAAACCAATATCCACAAATCACAGGGAAGTGTTGATGAGGTTAACTCATGTTTGATTATTTATAGCTTATCCTTCAATGTTTGCAAGTCAACAAACTAGCTGGCCTGTACAATGTGTAATCAACATAGTAACAAACATCATTGTTCAGTGATCCTGCATCCCAGTCTTGCAAAGATAACAGTACAATAAGCTGTAGGAGCTGATATAAGAGGTAAATAACAAGCATTTATCAATTTACAAATATCAATTTAACCTACAAGAAGAGGGAACAATTCAGACTCTTGACCAACCGAAGAAAGAAACACAAACACATATAGATAACAGTCTATGCCTCCTGGATTACTGAAAATAGACGTCTAGATAATTAAGATTAAACGTGTTGTCACAGGGCAAATATATGAATGTTGTTTAATTCTAAGCGTATGTTTCCACTATCAGGAAACAGTCCGGATTAGCTGCGTGTTTGACGCTGTGCGTTGGCGCAGCGTCAAACACGCAGCGTCCAGATGTTACAGCATAGTGGAGGGGATTTCAAGAAATCCCGTCTCCACTATGCTGCAAAACACGCAGGCGGAAGACCTGCGTTTCCAGACATGCGGTGCGTCTTTTCAGACCGCAGCATGTCATAGTCCCTTGCGGCGACGCTGCAGAATGAGCGCGCGTTCAGAAGGGGGCGGGGCTTTGGGCGGAGCAGAATTTCCGCTCCGTCCAAAGCGCTGTGTTTCCTGACCATGGAAACACAGCCTTAGATAGAACAAACAGACTAGACATTCTTAAAATGCACTAGATTTATCATTGTTGTAATTACTAACTATTTTAATGACTGTGTAGTCTAAATTTAAACCAACTTTTAGTTGGCTTACTTTGTGACAGTTTTTGGTGCGTTGTCATGCCCCTTTTTGGAAAAACCACATTTAAACATGGGCAAGTCATTAAATGTGTCCAAATTACATAATAAATATGGTGCAAGTAACAAAAATGTGTTAATTATGCCTCAATTCTTATGCCCATAGTATCCCAGAAGTCTGTAGGTTTGTGTTAGACGAGAAAAAGTTGAGCCTAGAGTGAACTGCAGTATGGTGCTGTAATGAAGTCTATCCTTGTAGGATAAAATCTGTGTTGGAAGGTATAATAAAGGTTTTCGCGCGGGGACACAATAATGGCGGCAGATTCCAAAAATAGCGGGAAACCTTCGCCACTTGCACAGCATACAGTCTTTTAGTAAAGGCGCACAGTACCCGGTGGCAACGGGCACAGGTTACTCCGTTGCCGCGGGCACGCAACCCTGTTCATAACGCCAGATGGATGAGTCACCCGCCTGGGCCGTGGGGTACCCGGCACCGAGCCCGTCGTTTGCTATGGGGGATGTTACGGTAGCTGCAGCTCGGTCCGTGGCCCTGGGACTCACCAAAAAGGGGGTTGTATTTACAGGGGATAATGTCAATTGAATCGTGACGCCACCTGTGGTGTCTGGTGAGGCTCACCAGCGCTGCAGCAGTCCACTGAGGCCGATGTTATGGCAGCTAGATAGAATCGCTCCCCACAGGTGGAGCGGGCCGTCAGGGCAGCGTATGGGTAGGGATGCAGGACGGAGGGGATCCGGCAGGATAGGAACAATAAAGGGGAACACACACAAGTTACTTCAGTACCTTTACTGGAGTTAGTGCAGGAACATCCCGGGGCACTGTAGGGTGAAGGGTGCACATCCAGATTCCCCAGTGAGCAGGTATAGGGCCTCCTGTTTCTTGCCTCTCTGTAATCAGTTTCCGACTTGCCTGTAGCTAGGCCTGAGTTTGTCTCTATCCTGCACCTGGCTGACCTTGTGGTAGGGCCTTCTCTTGGAGTACACTTTCCCTGCTTGCTTTTCCTTGCTTGCTGGAACTCCGTGTCCCCTGGCTCTGTTACGTATCAGCTCTGTAGTGCTCCTGAGACCTGTAGTCCTCAGAATTCCGGTTGTCTCCTACTGGGTCGTGGAGATCCCTGTAGGCTCGGACCCGGAGTCCGGTATATACTTGCTGGGGTGAGTTGGTAAGGATCTTCTGTCCCTTTACTACTCTCTCCTCTTGCCTTCGGCCTACTCTGACCCTCACTAGGCTACACACTGGCAGTTGGTGGGCTGCCTCTTCTGCCACTCTCTAGAGCGTCGGCACGCTCCTAGCTCTCTAGTCTGATCTGCTAGACTTCTGAGCTAGACTAGACTCCAGACT
Source organism: Oophaga sylvatica (assembly GCA_033576555.1). Lineage (NCBI taxonomy): Eukaryota > Metazoa > Chordata > Amphibia > Anura > Dendrobatidae > Oophaga > Oophaga sylvatica. The sequence continues at coordinate 429,355,190 of JARQOD010000003.1, read as the reverse complement.
CGACTGCTCTCAGCTTCACTTCACTCTGCCCTGCAGACCGACTCTGCTGTGCAGACTGTAGACTCTAGACTGACTGACTTCCTGCCTTCACCCCCTTTTATATCCCTATCAGGGCTCCCCCTGGTGGACTGAGGAAGGGTGAAGGTGTGTGTATGTGGTGAGACCTCTAGTGGACAAATTCTTCGTGCACCCTTCCAGGATATGTGAAACCGAGCGCAGCTGGGCTCCACAACCGCTTCCTGTAGCTTTGGCTTGGTGGTCTTCTTTCTCTTTTTCTTCTGGTAACTCATCACCAAGATGGAAATTCTGAAGGCACACTGGGGACTCCAGGACCTTGCTCTCTGCCATTAGTGCCCCTCCCTGGCCGCTGTTATCACTGTTCTCCCCAGAGCCAGCAGAACAGCGACCTGATATGAATGTCACCTGTCCTGCAGGGAGCTCGCTGCATGTGGCCTGCAGGTGCCTTTGCAGGCTGCCAGGTGGGGCTTTCTGCTGGTCATCCTCCTCCTCCTCATCATCATCATCATCCACCTGGCTCTCTGGCTGCAGCCCCATCAGCCTGTGCTCTCAGTTATCAGCCATTTCTCTAAATCTGTCCTCATTCATTAGTTTTTCCTTGAATAGACCACTCTTCTCTCTGATTAATGCTTTCCTCACTTCAAGCTCATTAAATTCATGTTTCAGTCTCCTTACCTCCGGCTGGAGTTGTAGCTTCCTCAGTTTGGAGGAACTTGCAGCTTTGGCGCTTGTGCAGCGCAGTTCATCCCGGAGCCTCCTGATGGTCTTGCTTGCTTCTTCATACTCACGGAGGTGGCTCATGACACGGGAGGCATAGATGAACACAGACTCCCGTGGTCTCTGCACCGCCCAACCCTCCTCAGTGAGGTTGGCCTCTCCTCTGTGAGCACTCAGCTATCCTCCGGTAGGACCGCCATCTTGCATGCTGCTAGCAGGCTTCTCCACCAAGTTGGAAGCCTTGCAGCTTCTCTGGGTCTCTGCAGACTTGTGGGGAGTAGGAGCCACATTGCTGTGACTCCTGGTGGAGCGTCTCACCCCCGAGTCCTCTGATATGCAGGCCGGTTGCTGGTTTCTTCTGCCCCCCGCCGGCCTGCTCCGGGAAACAGAAGATTGGGACTTGGCTCTTTCACTCATCCCAGGAAGCCCACTCCCTCCCTGGGTAGGAGAGACAGGAGTTCTCCGGGTGGAGAGATGGTGGTTCTCAGAGCTCAGGAGCATACAACAGGATCAGTAACGACCACACCCACAATCACCAGAACGAGCAACAGCTGAAGAGCTGCACTCACTATTCCGCTGGTGGAGTCACTGTGTACATACATTACATTACTTATCCTGTTCTGATCCTGAGTTACATCCTATGTTATACTCCAGAGCTGCACTCACTATTTTGCTAGTGCAGTCACTGTGTACATACATTACGTTACTGATCCTGTTCTGATCCTGAGTTACATCCTGTATTATACTCCAGAGCTGCACTCACTATTCTGCTGGTGCAGACAATGTGTACATACATTACATTACTTATCCTGTACTGATCTTGAGTTACATCCTGTGATATACTTCAGAACTGAACTCACTATTCTGCCGGTGCAGTCACTGTGTACATACATTACTCATCCTGAGTTACACTCAAGGTCACACTCACTGACTAACTTTAATTTTGAACTAAAAGATCATTAATTTAAAAAAATATTGTGACATTCTAATTGTCTTCACTTGCATCCTGAGTTTCTGAGAACAGATGAGGAAACTAAATTCTGTATAATTTTGCTGCAAAGGAGGAAGTGGGAGGAATCCTTACCCTCATCCTCATCTCGCTCTCTGGACACCACAACACAGTGCTGAGGTTTCTCCTCTTCCATCGTTCCAGTCCCTCTGCTTACTTTGGCTCCCGTCCCTGTGCGCGGCTTAATATAGAAAAGGTGCTGCAAAGCGCCCACCGCAATTTTTTATAATTACATTTTTCCTTTTTTTATAAGGTCTCGAAGCCTCAAATGTTTTGGTAGCGACTTCCTCAAGGAGTACATTTACTGTTCATCAGCACCAGGACTATGGTTAGTATAAATCTGCGGGTGAAGTCGATGTTTCAGGAAAAATGAGGAAAGTGGAGCAGACGACATTCCTAAATATTACAAAATCCTCGAATGGACGCAAAAATGAGAGAAAGGTTTTTTACTGTTTTTCAATTTTTTTATAATTTTTAATTTCTCATCTTATGTTAGTCATATCAGTGCTGGTAGTTGAGTTTCTATTCTGTGTTGGACTCTACCTCTATGGCCCCATGACAACACTTCCTGCCTCTAATAAATTCAAACAGGGTCTTATCTATTAGTTTAAAAGGTATATAGGTTGTATATATTATTGTAGCTTTGCACCATTCAGTTTAGTACAGCTGAGTTGCAATACCAGACCCAACCTTTAGACAAGGGTGGCGCTGCTTTTGGAAGAAGGCAGCTATGTGTTTGAACTCCTTCAAAACTTCTTTAAATGTTATCCTAGTTATATTGTGTGTATCCAAATCATTTAGGTGGTGTCTCAGAGTTTTACCTGTTCCTCTAGAGGTTTGGGAGGTGTACATTTACTTTCCAGAAACTCCGGGATCATTGGAAAGTATTTATCTACGCACATACAGACAAATATTGGACAGTTGGTCATTCATATATATGGGCAATGGGATCCACACTTTGCCCTTAAAAAGACTTAAAGGTGTTGGTCCCTTTTTTTTACTTAAATGCATGTATTTGAGGCTAAAAAATATAATTTTTTCATTCAACTTTGATGTGGTTCAAAAGCTAAGAAAAAAAACAGATAAACGAGTTTCAAGCTCCTAATCAGACCTTAATGGGCTCACTGACGGATCCTCAGTTAACTCTTTCTGCAGCCAGCCATAAATAATGCAGCAGAGAGGTTACAGAATGCAAACAGTGCAATTTTTTTTCATGGAACCTTCACGGTAAAAATGTCTTTTAGACTCCCAAAATATTAAAGTAAAAAGAAAAATTTAATAAAAATGGACAACCCCTTTAAGGCCAGGGTGATAACAGAAAGTATAAAATAATTAAGAAATTCAGTATCGCTGGAGTATAGAACAGAGTGCAGCAAAACTGGACAAAAACCACAAGTTTGTCAAAAATGTACAATTAAATAAGAATAAAATCAGGTTGGTGCACACGAACCTCTCTGGAATCCTCTTTATCATTCATCCTCCTTGCATTCAAAAGTACTGCCACACTTAGGGTGAGTTTCCACGGTCAGGAAACGCTGCGTGTTTGGCGCTGTGCGCTGGCGCAGCGCCAAACACGCAGCGTCCAGATGTTACAGCATAGTGGAGGGGATTTCAAGAAATCCCGTCTCCACTATGTGTAACAATACGCAGGTGGCAGACCTGCGTAAACGGACATGCGGCGCGTCTTTTTAGATCGCAGCATGTCCTCGCGTATTGCGGCGACGGTGCGTCGCCGCAACAGAATTAACACAGGGCTATGTAGCCCTGCACTCTTTCCGGAGGTGTTCCGGAGGTGTCCTGAACACCTCCGGAAAGATCGCGCGTCATAAAGGGGGCGGGGCTTAGACGGAGCGGAATTTCCGCTCCGTCAAAAGCGCTGTGGTTCCGGACCGTGGAACCACAGCCTCAGCGATCTCGTTAGCGATCTCGATAACGACGCAAGCTAACGAGATCGTTGGTGTGATCGCTTTTAGGTCGCTAGTAGCTGCCAAACAGGAGATCTCATAAACGACTCATCAGCGGTCAGCGATCTCTTTAACGACTTTGACGGTCGTTAGGATCTGTCAGCATGTACAGAGCGCTTGATTCATAGGAATTTCCAGCATCGCTCCTGCTCTCTGCGTCCTGCTAGCCTGCTTTGCAACTTCTGCGATCCTCTCTGTGACGCAAAAGAGAACTTACAGATATTGCGATCCACTCCGTGACGCTAAAAACAACCATATGCGTCACAAACGAGGTCGCTCGTCGTTCGCAAAAGGTGCCAAACACAGCGATATAGGCTCACCAGCGGGACGCCAACAATCAAAAAACGGTCCAGAACGCTAGTGAACGATCAGCGACTTCACAGCAGGGGCCACATCGTTGCTACATGCCACACACAACGAGGTCGCTAACGAGATCGCTAAATAGTGACGTTTTAGTGATCTCGTTAGCGATCTCGTTAGCGATCTCGCTTAGTGTGGCATACCCTTTAGTGTGCGCGAACCTGATTTTATTCTTATTTGATAACAGAAAGTGTTATCATCTGTAATTTCATGCTAGATTCTCACCACTGCCCAGCTGCTATATGGGGCAGCCTGTAAATGTCCCTTAGGGCTCATACCCATATGTGAGAAAAAAAAGTTCCAATATCAGGACCGAAAAAACGGACAAGAGCCATGTGAGTGTCATGCGAGTACAATGCGATTTTCACACTTAGCATCTGATTTACATCCGAGTGCAGTGCGATTGCTATCCGATTGAAATGCGATTTTAACATGAGCTTTACAGAACTTCACTATGTCATTTACACATCGTTTTCAAAGGAAATATTAGTCAAAACACACATATATACATATATGATTGATAGACAGATAGATAGATAGATAGATAGATAGATAGATAGATAGATAGATAGATCATAGCTAGATAGATAGATAGATAGATAGATAGATCATAGCTAGATAGATAGATAGATAGATAGATAGATAGATAGATAGATAGATAGATAGATAGATAGATAGATAGATAGATAGATAGAAGAAAAGCGGGCAATTAATCTGCCGGGTTCTGTAAAATCACTGCAGGAGCCGACAGGATAGAAGAGATGGATTGCAACCAGTAAAAACATATAGAATAGATAGTTATATAGATGTCAGTGACAAATACATTTAGTACAGTGTGTGTGTGCAAATTAGTGGACATGTGTTTAAATAAAAGTTTATTTATGGGGAAAAAATGGCGTGAGCTCCCCCTATAATAATTAGCCAGCAATGGCTATGCAGACACCTGCGGGCTGATATTAATAGCCTAGGAAGGGGTCATGGATACTGCCCCCCCTGGCTAAAAACATCAGCTCTCAGCCGCCCCAGAAAAGGTGCATCTCTAAGATGCATGAATTCTGGCACATAGCCTTGCTCTTTGCACTTGCCCTGTAGCGGTGGCAAGTGGGGTAATAGTTGGGGGGGTTGATGTCACCTTTGTGACATCAAACCCCGAGATTAGTAATGGAGAGGCATCAATAAGATGCCCCTATTACTAATCCCATAGTCAAATTGTAAATAAAACAGACACCCTGAAAAAATTTCTTTAATTGAAATAAAGACACATACTCCTTTAATATTCTAAATTAAACCATAGTTACGACCTCAACTAATTCACCGAAGCCATCGATGTCTTGAAATAAAAGTAAAATAATAAGCCAACAACACACCATATCTGTCCGTTGTTGTGTCCCACGCTGTAATCCATATCTGAGGGAGATACAGATTTTAACCTGGACGGTGTCAAGATGTGACCGTGCCAGCTGAAAACAACTGGTGAATGAGGAGATGTTGCAAGCGCAGCTTCAGTGACTAGCGGTGATGTCACTGAAGCTGCGCTCCCTCACAGCCTGAACTGCGGTGCCCTCTGGACCATGGGAAAATGCCAGTGGTGGGGTGACTGCAGTTCATGCTTAATGTCTTCACTAGTGTTGAGCGATACTGCTCGATATCTAAAAATATCGGATCAGAATGGTATCGCCGATATCACTAAATATCGGCGATATCCGATTCCGATACCAGAAGTCCCATGTAAGTCTATGGGAACAAAATATCGCAACTAAAAAAAACCTTTATTTCCTTGTAAACACTAAATATACACACATAGAATACATATATATATATGTATATATATATATATACATGTCATTGTGACATATATATACATATATGTGTAGTTTATACACTTCTACATAGTAAAATAGCCTCTGATTCAATTGCCGGGTAAAGCCGGCTTCTGTGAAAAGACAGAAGCACCCGACATGAAATGACACTTGGTGTACATAGGGTTAACCATGTCTTTTCATGTCGTTTGCTATCTGATTTGCACAAACAATTACATCAGTCTATGTGTGCAAAATTTCACACCTGTAGGGATTAATTAAAGGTGTAAATTCGTTGTAAAAAAAACGGACTTTTTTGCTACGAATTTACACCTTTAATTAACCCCTACAGGTGTGAAATTTTGCACACATAGACTGATGTAATTGTTTGTGCAAATCAGATAGCAAAGGACATGAAAAGACATGGTTAACCCTATGTACACCAAGTGTCATTTCATGTCGGGTTCTGCATTTTCACAAAAGCCGGCAATTGAATTAGCGGCTATTATACTATGTAGAAGTGTATGAACTATAAATATAAATATATGTATATGTGTCACAAATTCAATGACATGTATATATATATATATATATATATATATGAGGTGTAAAATTGTTTAAAAAAAATGCGTGGGCTCCCGCCCTATTTTCGCAACCAGACAGACAAAGCCAGCGAATGGGGCAGATAATAATAGCCCAGAGAGGGATCATTATTTTTGCCCCCCCCCTGGCTACTAACATCTGCCCCCAGACACGCCAGAAAAGACGAATCTATAATTAGATTCGCCCTTTCTGGCCCTTTGCCCGTCTATTCCCATTGCCCTGTAGCGGTGGCGAATGGGTTAATATGGGGTTAAAGCCACCTTGCAATTGAAAGGTGACCTTAAGCCAGGTTAATAATTGAGAGCTGTCAATTAGACAACTATCAATTATTAATCCTATTGCATGAAATGAAAATAAAACACACACACTTTAATTAAAAATCATTTTAATGAAATAAAGACACATGTTTTTGACCATCTTTTATTTGACTGCAAAAACCATTTCCTGTAATAAAAATAAAATAAAAAAGCAAAATTATTCTTACCTATCCCATGCACAGTCAGGTCCCACGGTGTAATCCTTCAGAAAGGGTTAATGTTTACTGCAGGGACCGCAGCTAATGCTGCAGCCTCACAGTAAACCCCCAAATGAATGAGTTCCTCTCCTGGCTGACAGGAGAGGAAGTGGAAAGCTTAATTGATTGCTTTCCACTTTCACTTCAGGTCAGCCAGGGACACAATCAGTGACGTCAGAGGGAACTGATTAACAAAAATAGGGGTTCCCTTCGAAAAAAAAATGGCGTCGGGTACCCCTATTTTGTCAACCAGCCTGATGAAGCAGACTGCTGAGCAGTGGCGTACCGTGAATGAAGCAGACCAAGCAGCTGCTATGGGGCCCGGACAGGTGAGGGGGCCCTCGACGGTCGGGTAGCTGTGCTGACACAGTACTACCAGGGGGTCGGCGGGGGAGGGGGAGCGCAGCTCTTCTATATACTCACCCCTCCTGGTGCGGTCTCTGCAGCCCCTGCTCTTCTCCCACGGTCTCCGACGCCTGTGTTCAGCAGTCAGGTGGTACCGCTCATTACAGTCATGAATACGCACATATTCATGACTTTAATGAGCTGTCCCGCGTGACCGCTGAACACTGGCGGCGTAGACCGTGGGAGAAGAGCAGGGGCTGCACAGACCGCATCTTGGCACCATCCAGGTTGAAAACTGTATATCCCCCAGATATGGATTACAGCATGGGACACAACGACGGACAGGTATGGTATATTGTTGATTTATTATTTTACTTTTATTACAAGTGATCGAGGGCTTTGGGGAATTAGGTGAGATTGTAAGTATGGTTTAATTTAGAATATTAAAGGAGTCTGTGTCTTTATTTCAATTAAATACATTTTTGAGGGTGTCTGTGTTTTATTTACAATTTGACTATGAGATTAGTAATAGGGGCATCTTATTGACGCCAATTATTACCCCACTTGCCACCTCTACAGGGCAAGTGGGAAGAGCAAGTCTATGTGCCGGAATTGGCGCATCTTAGAGATGCGCCTTTTCTGGGGTGGCTGAGAGCTGATGTTTTTAGCCAGGTGGCCAGTATCTATGGCCCCTTCCTAGGCTATTAATATCAGCCTGCAGCTGTCTGCATAGCCATTGCTGGCTATTAATTATAGGGGGACCCACGCCATTTTTTTCCCATAAATAATCTTTTATTAATTAAATACATGTCCAGTAATTTGCACACACGCTGTACTAATTGCATTTGTCAATGATATCTATTTATCTACAGTCATGGCCAAAAGTTTTGAGAATGACACAAATATTAATTTTTACAAAGTCTACTGCTTCACTTTTTCTAATGGCAATTTGCATATACTCCAGAATGTTATAAAGAGTGATCAGCTTAACAGCAATTACTTGCAAAGTCAATATTTGGCTAGAAAATGATTTTTATCCCCCAAAACACATTTCAACATCATTGCAGCCCTGCCTTAAAAGGACCAGCTAACCTCTTTTCAGTGATTGCTCCATTAACACAGGTGTGGGTGTTGATGAGGACATGGCTGGAGATCAATCTGTCATGATTAAGTAAGAATGATACCACTGGACACTTTAAAAGGAGGCTGGTGCTTGGCATGATTGTTTCTCTTCTGTTAACCATGGTTATCTCTAAAGAAACACGTGCAGTCATCATTGCAATGCACAAAAATGGCCTAACAGGGAAGAGTATCGCAGCTAGAAAGATTGCACCTCAGTCAACAATCTATCGCATCATCAAGAACTTCAAGGAGAGAGGTTCCATTGTTGCCAAAAAGGCTTCAGGGCGCCCAAGAAAGACCAGCAAGCGCCAGGACCGTCTCTTAAAAGTGTTTCAGCTGCGGGATCGGGTACCAGCAGTGCAGAGCTTGCTCAGGAATGGCAGCAGGCAGGTGTGAGTGCATCTGCACGCACTGTGAGGCGGAGACTCTTGGAGCAAGGCCTGGTCTCAAGGAGGGCAGCAAAGAAGCCACTTCTCTCCAGAAAAAACATCATGGACAGACTGATATTCTGCAAAAGGTACAGGCAGTGGACTGCTGAGGACTGGGGTAAAGTTATTTTCTCAGATGAATCCCCTTTTCGATTGTTTGGGACATCAGGAAAACGCCTCATTCGGAGAAGACAAGGTGAGCGCTACCACCAGTCTTGTCTCATGCCAACTGTTAAGCATCCTGAAACCATTCATGTGTGGGGTTGCTTCTCAGCCAAGGGAATCGGCTCTCTCACAGTCTTGCCTAAAAACACAGCCATGAATAAAGAATGGTACCAGAAAGTCCTCCAAGATCAACTTCTCCCAACCCTCCAAGAGCAGTTTGGCGATCAACAATGCCTTTTCCAGCATGATGGAGCACCTTGCCATAAAGCAAAGGTGATAACTAAATGGCTCAGGGAACAAAACATAGAGATTTTGGGTCCATGGCCTGGAAACTCCCCAGATCTTAATCCCATTGAGAACTTGTGTTCAATCATCAAGAGACGGGTGGACAAACAAAAACCTAAAAATTCTGACAAAATGAAAGCATTGATTGTGCAAGAATGGACTGCTATCAGTCAGGATTTGGTCCAGAATTTGATTGAGAGCATGCCAGGGAGAATTGCAGAGGTCCTGAAGAAGAAGGGTCAACACTGCAAATATTGACTTGCTGCATTAACTCATTCTAACTGTCAATATAAGCTTTTGTTACTCATATGTTTGCAATTATTATATTTCTGTCTGTGATAAAAACATCTGTCAAACACACATAACAACCAGAGGGCAGCAGATCATGTGAAAATATAATATTTATGTCATTCTCAAAACTTTTGGCCATGACTGTACCTATTCTATATGGATTTACTGTATGTAACCCATCTCTTCTATCCTGTCGGCTCCTGCAGTGATTTTACAGAACCCGGCAGATGTATTACCGGCTTTTCTTCTATCTATCTCTCTATGCAATATAAATACATATATACTGTATATATATATATATATATATACAGTATATACAGTATATATATATATATATATATATATATATATATATATATATGTGTGTCACTGACATATATATATATATTGTGACAGTGTCACTGGTTTTATATGTGAGGGGAGGTATGTGTCACACAGGATGCTCTCTTGTGTGAACTAAAACCTACTTTATTTATCTGCCAGCATGTTATATGCTGGTAGGTTTACTCTGTTAAAGGAGGTGCGGTTTTATGGGAATGTCAAAGAGGGCGGGAGGCATTCCCCCTACCTCCCCTCAGGGTGTGGCTGAGCAATGGATAAAAGCTCAGTCCTGTTTTTTTTCTCTGGAGTGTGGTCTGGAGAGGCAAGTCTCCAGACAGTATAGTGGAAGCTGCAGAGTTTTCCACAAGGACTTTAGCCGTGCAGTTTATGCTACCGAGAGCGGGTGGAACCCACTCATCTATGGACTGAGTTATTGTTTGTTTTTTTATGTTTTTCCCGTTTAACCCAGAGGGGTCATGTTTACTTTTCCTGCGAAACCTGCATGAGTTTATGGCTGATAATAAACCAGCAGAAGGAAAACCTGAGAACGTGTGTCCTGAGTCTACCTCCTGGAGAGCCGAGCGAGTTGTCTTACCACAGTTGGTGTGAGAGTGCGTGCAGGATTCCAGGAACACGTGTACCTGCTACAAAGACCGGTGGATGTCCTGGGTGAAGGCTGCCAGCCAGCCAGAGAAGTCCGGCAGCATGGAGGAGCTCGTTAAGCACCTGGTCCAGGCCCAGCAGAGCATGCAGCAGCAACACCTACAGAGTCAGCAGAGCATACAGCAGGCCCAGCAGAGCATACAGCAGCAGCACCAGGAGACGACCAAACTGTTGCTTCAGCAGATCCAGTTGCAGCAAAAGTTGCAGCAGCAGCACCAGCAGGAGGCGCAACAGCAGATACAGCTTTTGGCGGACGCCATCCAGAGCAGGGCGGCCACCCCAGCTCCAGGGCCGACTGATGATTCTCACGTCAGGAAGGCGGTAAGGCGGGCCATGCAGAAGATGACCCCTGGGGATGATGTAGAAGCATTTCTGACTGTTTTTGAGAGGGTGGCTGATCGGGAGAGACTTCCACCAGCACAGTGGGCAGAGGTTCTGGCGCCATATTTATCGGGTGAACCCAAAAAGCGTATTTTGACTTGGCGCTGCAAGATGCTAAGGAGTATCCCAAACTAAAGACAGAGATCTTAGCACGTCTGGGAGTAAATATGGCAGTAAGAGCCCAGCGAGTTCATCACTGGGCGTATGCTAGCAACAAACCCCCTCGTTCGCAGATGTTTGACCTACTGCATCTTGTTCAGAAGTGGCTACAACCGGACTCCTCCACTCCGGCCCAGATGGTTGAGCGGGTGGTGATTGACAGATTCATGCATTCCCTCCCCAAGTCAGTACAGACCTGAGTTGCCCAGGGTGATCCCCAGAATGCAGATGACTTTATCGGCCTGGTAGAGAGGTACCAGGTAGTTGAGAGATCTCTTGGGAAACCAGATGCAGTCATTTCTCCCTACTGGGATACCCAAAAGGGGGTGGGTTCACCACGGAAGGGGTCTAGAGCCACCACTGGGGGGCGTCCCACTCCTATTGAAGGTGCCTTTAGAACAGTTGGGAAAGATATAGTTTGCTGGCGATGTCACAACCCTGGACATGTAGCCGCCAGGTGTCAAATATCCCCTGAGCCCATGGACTGCAGCCTAGGCCGACGGGTCTCCTATTATGCCTATCCAGCCTGTAGCGTGGACTGTCGACCCGGCGAGGGACCGCAGGCGTGTGCAGTATCCATTAATGGAATAAAAGTGCTTGGACTGTTGGACTCCGGGAGTCTGGTGACCTTGATCAGAGCATCCCTTCCCCACCAGTTGATCCCTTCCAAAACCCTGGGTGTTCGGTGCATCCATGGTGACGCCAAGGACTATCCCGTGGCCACAGTAACAGTGGGGACAGACTGTGGTGCCCAGTCCCAGGAAGTCGGGGTGGTAAAGGACCTGATACATCCCGTTATATTGGGCCGTGATTTTCCCTTATTCTGGGACTTGTGGGGGAAGGGAACTGGACTAAGTAGCATGGGGAAAAGTGAGATCCTTGAAGAAGAACCCCCGACAGAGTCTCAGAGAGAGGAATTCCCACTGTGCGTCCTTGTCGGTGATGAGGGTGAGACGGTGACCGAGCAGGCCGACCTACCTGCGTTAGATATGTCCAGAGAGAACTTTGGGACTGCTCAAGTTCGAGACCTGACTTTAAAAGGGGCGTTCGACCAGGTTACTGTATGTAATGGGGTTGCCCAAGAGCCGGGGGCCGACACCAGATTTCCCCACTTTGCAGTACAGGGGGAGCTGCTATATCGGGTGGCCAAACTGAGGGGCAGTGAGATAGTGGAACAGCTGTTAGTGCCGGGGCCATACAGATGACGGGTGCTAGATATGGCCCATTCACATGTTCTGGGGGGACACCTAGGGGTCGAGAAAACTCAGGAGAGGATACTGAGGAGGTTTTATTGGCCATGGTGTTATCGAGAAATTCAAAACTTTTGTAGGTCCTGCCCCACCTGCCAAATAACCGCTCCCTCCTCCCACTTCCGTAGCTGTCACGCTGTCTCTGTATACAGGAGGACCGGGGTCAATGCTGACCCTAAGCTGGGGTCCTGACTAATCCCTCTACCTGGAGGTACTGTTGATGGTACAGAGGTCCAGGCCGCCAGCGTAACCCTATCTCCTGTGAATCCCTAACCACTGTAATCTAGTCCTGAGAAGGACCCTGATTACCACCACAGGGAACAGGAAGGTAACTGCCTACACACACAGTATAAGACGAACGAGACAGTACAAAGGGTAAAATAAAAGACCACCTTGCATACAAAACTATCACTACAGAGGGAACACCAACGGGTAAGGAGATAAATAATAAAGCGAGGAGAGTAGAAAACCACAACAGGTACTCTTAACTTTAGACTTCTCAATACGATCCGCTCTGCTGGTCTGCATGAATGCTTTCACCGACACTTCCCCAGCAGACAGGCAGGTATATGAAGGAAACCAATTACCACAACATTAATTGCAGCTGAGCGAGGCTGGTCTAGTCCAGCACAGAGAGAGGAAGAATTAACTCCCTCACTGCTGAAAAACACCCAGCACCAGAAACTCAGCTGTGAGAAGTCAGGGTGTGCAATCGCGACGATCTTCGCAGCGACACACCCGTGACAGTAGCCCCTTAGTTCCACTACCTGTGATAGAGGTTCCCTTTGAGAGGATTGCCATGGACCTCCTGGGCCCCATAGTCAAATCAGCTCGGGGACACCAATATATGCTGGTCGTCATGGACTATGCGACTCTGTATCCAGAAGCGGTTCCCCTAAGGAACAGGTCCAGTAAAAGTATAGCCCGAGAGTTGGTCCATATTTTTGCTCAGACAGGTCTACCAAAAGAGATTCTAACAGACCAAGGAACCCCCTTCATGACAAGGCGATGAAGGAGCTTTGCAGAGTCCTTCAGATAACTCAGCTGCGGACCTCGGTTTATCATCCATAAATGGACGGCCTAGTGGAACGCTTCAACAAGACCTTAAAGGCGATGCTCAAGAAGGTCGTTGAAAAGGATGGGAGAGACTGGGACTACCTGCTCCCATTTCTGCTTTTCTCGGTCAGAGAAGTTCCTCAAGCATCCACTGGCTTCTCTCCATTTGAGCTCCTATATGGGCAGCATCCAAGAGGTCTCCTAGACATCGCCAAGGAAACTTGGGAGGCTGAAGTCACGCCACACCGGAGCATCATCGAACATGTCGCCCAGTTACAGGAGAGAATGTCAAAGGTGATGCCCATCGTAAAGGAACATCTCCTCCAGGTGCAGGAAGCCCAGGCGAGGGTCTATAACCGGTCGGCGAGACTAAGACAGTTCCAGCCCGGAGACCGTGTTTTGGTGCTGATCCCTACCGTCGAGAGCAAGTTCCTCGCCAAATGGCAAGGTCCATACGAGGTGGTGGAGAAAGTCAGCGAGGTTAATTATAAAGTCCACCAGCCGGGCCGAAGGAAGGCACATCAAATATATCATGTAAACTTGCTCAAGCCGTGGCGGGACCGTGAACCTGTGGAAACTCCTTGCCTGGGAGCCGCACCAGAAGACAAGGAACCTTGGGAGGAGGTCACTATTGCAGAGACTCTATCACCGGCCCAGAAGCAACAGTGTCGAGAATTACTACAGCAGAATCGGGAGCTGTTCTCAGAGTTGCCAGGGCATACACAAGTGGTAGAGCATGACATGCTGACAGAACCGCATGTACGAGTGAATTTGAAGCCGTATCGGATTCCAGAAGCACGCAGGGAGGTGATCTCGGCTGAGGTGAAGAGGATGTTAGAACTCGGGGTAATAGAGGAGTCAAAGAGTGGGTGGTCGAGCCCAATCGTCCTCGTGCCGAAACCCAATGGAGAGTGGAGGTTTTGTAATGACTACCGTCGGCTAAATGAGGTATCCAAGTGTGACGCGTACCCGATGCCCCGCGTCAACGAACTCATCGAGAGGCTTGCACCGGCGAGGTACATCACCACTCTTGACCTGACGAAGGGCTACTGGCAGATCCCCATGTCCCAGATGGCTAAAGAGAAGACGGCTTTCTCAACACCTGATGGCTGTTTTCAATACAAGCGGATGCCGTTCGGACTACAGGGGGCCCCAGACACTTTCCAGAGGGCTATGGATCGGATCCTAGCCCCACATAAGAAGTATGCCGCAGCCTACCTCGACGATATTGTGGTCTTTAGCCCAGACTGGGCTAGTCACCTACCCAAACTACAGGCCGTTTTGGACGCGCTAAGGAAAGCAGGATTTACCATAAATCCGAGAAAGTGTGCCATCGGAAAAGAGGAGGCCAAGTACCTGGGCTATGTTGTTGGGAGAGGCAAAATAAAGCCGCAAATCAAGAAAGTGGAGGCAATTCAAACCTGGCCGCAACCGCTCTCAAAGAAGCAGGTGAAAGCATTCCTGGAAATGGTGGGATACTACCGGCGGTTTATCCCGAATTTCGCCACGATGGCCGCCCCACTAACAGATCTTCTAAAAGGCACCAAATCAACCATGGTGAAATGGATGGAAGAAACGGAGACCGCATTTCAAAAGCTGAAGCTAACACTGTGCAAGCAGCCTGTCCTGGTCGCGCCAGACTTTAAAAAATAATTTGTGGTCCAGACTGACGCATCAGAGGTTGGTCTAGGGGCCGTACTCTCCCAAGAAATAAATGGGGAAGAACATCCCATTCTCTATCTAAGCCGAAAGCTGTCCTCCTGCGAGAAGAACTACGCCATAGTAGAAAAAGAGTGTTTAGCCATAAAATGGGCCGTAGATACACTGAAATATTACCTACTAGGCCGGAAGTTTAAATTAGTTTCAGACCATGCCCCGTTGAGATGGTTGAGGGAAAAGAGGGGAAAAAATGCTAGGGTAACTAGATGGTTCCTAGAGCTTCAAGATTTTAACTTTCACGTGGAGCATAGGCCAGGGAAGTTACATGGGAATGCAGATGCCCTCTCTAGGATTCCCTGTCTGGTGTCAGAAGTTGCCCAAACCCCCGGCTTTGGGCAGAGGGGGGGAATATGTGACAGTGTCACTGGTTTTATATGTGAAGGGAGGTATGTGTCACACAGGATGCTCTCCTGTGTGAACTAAAACCTACTTTATTTATCTGCCAGCATGCTATATGCTGGTAGGTTTACTCTGTTAAAGGAGGTGCGGTTTTATGGGAATGTCAAAGAGGGCGGGAGGCATTCCCCCTACCTCCCCTCAGGGTGTGGCTGAGCAATGGATAAAAGCTCAGTCCTGTTTTTTTTTCTCTGGAGTGTGGTCTGGAGAGGCAAGTCTCCAGACAGTATAGTGGAAGCTGCAGAGTTTTCCACAAGGACTTTAGCCGTGCAGTTTATGCTACCGAGAGCGGGTGGAACCCACTCATCTATGGACTGAGTTATTGTTTGTTTTTTTATGTTTTTCCCGTTTAACCCAGAGGGGTCATGTTTACTTTTCCTGCGAAACCTGCATGAGTTTATGGCTGATAATAAACCAGCAGAAGGAAAACCTGAGAACGTGTGTCCTGAGTCTACCTCCTGGAGAGCCGAGCGAGTCGTCTTACCACAATATATATATATATATATATATATATATATATATATATATATATTGTGAGACAGTGCAGTGAGTGAATATGTGATGAATGGGGTGTACATTTCACCTAGGTATAAGGGAAATGTGTGGCTTTGTAAACCTAGTGGTAGAGAAAGGTCACTACACCTCACATTCAGCACACACTTGCAGCACAAGCCTGAAACTACTCAGGTCTTAATTAGGAGACCAGAAGTAGGTGTCTGCAAACACAATCTGAGAGCTAGTTTAGCCTGGACACAGGGAGGTGTCCTGGCACAAGAAACAGTCTCCAAGAGTGTTAGAGCTGTCTTCAGCCTGGACACAGAGAGGTGTTCTGGCACAAGGAAGCAGTCTCTGTGAGAATCCATGCGGATAAGCCAAGAGTGTTAGAGCTGTCTTCAGCCTGGACACAGAGAGGTGTCCTGGCACAAGGAAGCAGTCTCTGTGAGAATACATGCTGATGATTACTGAAGAGGAGGGGAGCCGTCTCAGTCTGGGTGCAGGAAGGACCCCGGACACAGGAGTGTCTCTGTGAACCTCCAGCATAATGACTACTGAATAGGAGTGGATCTTTCTCAAGTCTGGAAGTCGGGTGGACCTTCAGACATAAGGAGGAGTATCTGGGAGACTCCATACTGGTACCATATATCATATGTGTTGTTTTGGGCACAGACTGATAGAGTCTGGGTTCCTGATAGAAAGGGACATTACATAAGTGTAATTTAGTGGCTAGACAAGCCTAGGTCTTTTGTTTATGCTTTGTTTTATCTGTGTGCTGTGGACTTTAATAAAACTGGTTGCGGCCAGTTTTTACCATAATTGCTGTCTGAATGAACTGTTTCCATGCCATTCTGTATACCCAGACAGCGATCTCAGAGCTAAAACCCCCGGAAAGGCTACAATTGGTGGAGAATGCTGGGGCAGCGCAGGGCCTGGTACAGTTAGTGCTGGAGTCTGCATGCAGCACAGTGGCGAGAGACAGCATTAAAGGTGAAGTCTATTGAAATAGCAACAGAAAAAAAAAAAAAGTGTGTGTCAGCAGAAACGTCTGTTTGGAGCAGTCTTGGAGAGACAGTGGCCCTGATAGGGTCTGCAGAGAGAAAATGTATGCACAGCAAAGCTGAACTTGTTGTGAAAATGACTGTGGAATGTGCAGCAGCAAAAGAAAAGTTTGTGGAGCAGTCTTAAAGAGACAGTAGCCCTAATAGACTTTGCAAAGGAAAAAAAAAAAAAAAGTGGTTGCACAGCAAGGCTGAATTTTCTGTGGAAAAAAGCTGTGTAGTGTGTATGTCTTGAGTGAAGACTGCCGTTGTTAAGACAGAGAAGTCTGACAGCATGGATGACAGCATGGAGGCGCTGTTTGAACAAATGGCACAAGTTAATGTGCAACATAAAACTGCCGTGGTTGAGACAGATAAGTCCGGCCGTGTGAAGGAGCTCATTGAGTACCTGGTACAGGCCCAGCGAAGCATGCAGCAGAGCATGGAGCAGCAGCGCCTGCAGTACCAGCGGCAAATGCAGCAGTACCAGCAGCAAATCCTGCAGCAGCAGCAGGAGAATAACCGGTTGTTTTTTGAGCAGGTTGCAGCACTGCAGGGGACTTGTGGTGCATCGTCCCAAAGTAATGTTGCAAAGTCACCTGACTTGTCCGCTGTGAAGAGGGCGGTAAGACGGTCCTTGGAAAAGATGACACCTCGTGATGATGTGGAGGTATATCTCACTAGGTTTGAGAGACTGGCAGAGAAGGAGAATCTGCCCCTATCTGAATGGGCCATGATGGTCGCACCATATCTGATTGGAGAGCCCCAAAGGGCATATGCTGACCTGAGCGAGCAGGACAGCCAAGACTATGCTAAGATGAAAGTGGAGATTCTTACCCGGCTGGGTGTTACGGTGACAGCCCATGCCAGGGGAGTTCATGACTGGAGATACAGTTGGGAGTCTGCAGTCAGCAGGCCTGATTATGGAGTTGAAAAGGTGGTAGTGAACCGCTACACCCGAGCATGTCCTACAGTGAACCGCTACACCCGAGCATGTTCTCCTGAGGTACAGCCGTCTGAGAGGACGTCACTTCAGAGTTCCCGGACGTCGAACTCTCCAGATAAGAGCGTTCCAGCTGTTGGGGACATGGGGTATGCTGATAAGCGGGTTCAGGCCCAAGGGGACATGTGGGTGGAAGAGTGTGATGGACAGTGTTGGAGATGTCGTGAAATTGCAGCCAACTGTCCACTAGAGGGGGAGCCTATGTGCCGTGATGTTGGCAGATCCCTCTCTCTCTGCGCAGAACCTGTGTGTGTGACCACCGCAACCGAAGAGACTGGACCACAGGTGTCCTCGGTGGTTACAAATGGTTGCTCAGCGCAGGCCCTCTTGGACTCAGAGAGTCCAGTGACTTCCGTATGTGACAGCCTGATTGATAGGGACTTCATCCCTGATAAGCACTTGAGTATGGTGTGCATCCATGGAGACACCAAAGTCTACCCAGAGACTGCCGTGGACTTGGTCCCCAAACTCGGGGAGATTTCATGTGAAGTGGGGGTAGTGAAGACCCTGGTGCAACCCGTTATATTGGGTAATGACTTTCCCCGGTCTAAGGATCTCTGGGGAAGGGTGATTCTGATGGACAGTGTGATGAAGCCCCTACGGAGGGTACGCAGTCCCGAGGGGCGGAACACGATGCTAGTGGGATGTTAAAATTATGTGATAATGATGATGATAATGCTAATGATGATGATGATCCTGATAATGATGATGACCATGAAAATGGTGCTGATGCTGATAATGATAGTGATGATAATACTGATCATAGTCATGATAATGATGTTGATAATAATGATGACTGTGATAGTGATGAAATTCCTTTGCAGGTGATGTTGGGAGACGAGGATGGTGGTTCTCGGGAACCGAGTGTCCCTGACTTGCCTGTGTCCTGTGACGGTTTTGAGAGTGAGCAGTGGCGAGACCCCATTCTTGAAACAGCACAGGAAAATATGATTGTTCTAAATGAGGTTTCCCAGGAGCCTGGTTCTGAGAAGAGGTTTCCTCATGTTGCCGTGGACAATAGCCTGTTGTATAGGGACACTGAAGTCCTGGGAGAGGTAGTGAGCCAGCTCCTAGCACCTGAGCTATATGGAAGCATAGTGCTGGGGTTGTCACATAGTCACATACTTGAGGGACCAGATGGTGCAGTTAATGTTGTGGATGACATGTTAACTAAGGTTCCAGATCAAGATGTGAATGAAAATGAATTGTATAACCCTGACAGTGAGCAGGATGTGAATGAAAATGAATTGTATAACACTGACAGTGAGCAGGATGTGAATGAAAATGAATTGTATAACACTGACAGTGAGCAGGATTTGAATGAAAATGAAGGGTATAGCCCTGACAGTGAGCCAGATGTGGCTGAGAAAAAGGGGTCAGATAGTGATAGTGAATTATCTGATGACCATAAAGCAACCAGTGCAAATGAGGAAGGCATGGTAGCAGAGGAGGTTGAGAGTCCTGAGAAGAAAGCTGATGCTGACCTTACAGCCGGACAGAAGATGGCATCTGAAGATGTTTTACAGTTGGCCGGTTCCCTGGCGAAGACTAAGGTGAAAGGAGGAGAGCTGAGCTTTAAAGGCAGGACTCTGAAACTGAACACAGCACAAGTGGATGCTGTTGAAGATGAGAAGTTGTCAGTGTGTGGTGTGGATCTGCATCATGCCAAGGACTCTGAAGGTGATGCTGCAGAGGTGGAAAAAGCCATGGAAGTGGTGGTCACCAAGCCAGATGCCTCATCAGAAGCTGAGGTTTCAAGTGAAGCTGTGAGGAGCAAGACTGAAGATATGGGGACTGACTCTGTCCAGGAATCTGTTTCTGCCGAAGACAGCGGCGTGGACGGGTTACGGTCCGGATCAGTAGCTGGCATTGGTGAGCTCAAGCGCACTTTCAGGGAGGCTACATCGGAGCCACGTCCCAACAAATGGGAAAAGCGATGTGTCACTCCGTTGCCGCTGCAGACACACGGGAGCCCAGATGGGATGCAGAACGTGGTGGAAGAGAAGAATCCGGCGGGTTCTGAGTATACAGATGCCGCTATCAAGGAGAACTTGAGGGCTGGAATAAATGGAGATATTGGAGACCAAAGTGATGTGGCTGAAGAGATAGAGTCTAGGACTGACGGTGGGGCTTCTGGGCATGTCCTGCCAGAAGAGCCTGAAAGTGGGGAACTGTAGAAAAGTGAAAAACCCCCTATACCTTCTGTGATAGTTGGTGACACATGGTCAGTGCACCAGGGACAGGAGGTACGTGAGTTTCTGAGGAAGAGTCAGCAGAAGTGTTCTGATGTGTCGGGTCGTGCTTCTCTGGCCAGGCACTATATTGAAAATGAGCCCGGCCCTAAGGTCAAGATGAAACCGTGCAGGATACCCGAGGCCCGCAGAGAGTATAGGCCTGGGAGGGTACAGGGTAGTGCGGATGCTTCAGATGAAGAGAAAACTGATGTTGGCTATGACAGTGGTGAGGATGAAGCTGATGAGGGCCATGACTGGTCCAGAGTTCACTGTCTCTGTTGGATTGTTGACCAGCCCTCCGGTCTGGATGACCAGCCCTCCGGTCTGGAGAAGAGGGAGGGGATATGTGAGACAGTGAGTGAATATGTGATGAATGGGGTGTACATTTCACCTAGGTATAAGGGAAATGTGTGGCTTTGTAAACCTAGTGGTAGAGAAAGGTCACTACACCTCACATTCAGCACACACTTGCAGCACAAGCCTGAAACTACTCAGGTCTTAATTAGGAGACCAGAAGTAGGTGTCTGCAAACACAATCTGAGAGCTAGTTTAGCCTGGACACAGGGAGGTGTCCTGGCACAAGAAACAGTCTCCAAGAGTGTTAGAGCTGTCTTCAGCCTGGACACAGAGAGGTGTTCTGGCACAAGGAAGCAGTCTCTGTGAGAATCCATGCGGATAAGCCAAGAGTGTTAGAGCTGTCTTCAGCCTGGACACAGAGAGGTGTCCTGGCACAAGGAAGCAGTCTCTGTGAGAATACATGCTGATGATTACTGAAGAGGAGGGGAGCCGTCTCAGTCTGGGTGCAGGAAGGACCCCGGACACAGGAGTGTCTCTGTGAACCTCCAGCATAATGACTACTGAATAGGAGTGGATCTTTCTCAAGTCTGGAAGTCGGGTGGACCTTCAGACATAAGGAGGAGGATCTGGGAAACTCCATACTGGTACCATATATCATATGTGTTGTTTTGGGCACAGACTGATAGAGTCTGGGTTCCTGATAGAAAGGGACATTACATAAGTGTAATTTAGTGGCTAGACAAGCCTAGGTCTTTTGTTTATGCTTTGTTTTATCTGTGTGCTGTGGACTTTAATAAAACTGGTTGCGGCCAGTTTTTACCATAATTGCTGTCTGAATGAACTGTTTCCATGCCATTCTGTCTACCCAGACAGCGATCTCAGAGCTAAAACCCCCGGAAAGGCTACAATATATATATACTGTATATATATATATATATATATATATATATATATATATATATATGTATATATACACACACAGAGGGTTCAGAAAGTATTCAGACCCATTTAAATTTTTCACTCTTTGTTCATTGCAGCCATTTGGTAAATGCAAAAAAGTTCATTTTTTCTCATTAATGTACACTCTGCACCCATCTTTACTGAAAAAACAGAAATGTAGAAATTTTTGCAAATTTTTTAAAAAAGAAAAACTGAAATATTACATGGTCATAAGTATTCAGACCCTTTGCTCAGTACTGAGTGGAAGCACCCTTTTGAGCTAGTACAGCCATGAGTCTTCTTGTGAATGATGCAACAAGTTTTTCACACCTTGATTTGGGTATCCTCTGCCATTCTTCCTTGCAGATCCTCTCCAGTTCCGTCAGGTTGGATGGTGAACGTTGGTGAACAGCCATTTTCAGGTCTCTCCAGAGATGCTCAATTGGGCTTAGGTCAGAGCTCTGGCTGGGCCAGTCAAGAATGGTCACAGAGTTGTTCTGAAGCCACTCCTTTGTTATTTTAGCTGTGTGCTTGGGGTCATTGTCTTGTTGGAAGGTGAAACTTTGGCCAAGTCTGAGGTCAAGAGCACTCTGGAAGAGGTTTTCATCCAAAATATCTCTGTACTTGGCCACATTCATGTTTCCTTCAATTGCAACCAGTCGTCCTGTCCCTGCAGCTGAAAAATACCCCCATAGCAAGATGCACCCACCACCATGTTTCACCGTTGGGATTGTATTGGGCAGGTGATGAGCAGTGTCTTGTTTTCTCCACACATGCCGCTTAGAATTGTCACCAAAAAGTTCTATCTTCGTCTCATCAGAACAGAGAATTTTATTTCTCATAGTCTGCGCGTCCTTCATGTATTTTTTTAGCAAACTCTATGCGGGCTTTCATATGTCTTGCTCTGAGGAGAGGCTTCCATCGGGCCACTCAGCCATAAAGGCCTGACTGATGGAGGGCTGCAGTGATAGTTGACTTTGTGGAACTTTCTCCCATCTCCCTGTTGCATCTGTGGAGCTCAGCCACAGTGATCTTGGGGTTCTTCCTTACCTCTCTTACCAAGGCTCATCTCCCACGATTGCTCAGATTGGCTGGACAGCCAGGTCTAGGAAGACTTCTGGTGGTCCCAAACTTCTTCTATTTAAGGATTATGGAGGCCACTGTGCTCTTAAGAACCTTGAGTGCTGCAGAAATTCTTGTAACCTTGGCCAGATGTGTGCCCTGCCACAATTCTGTCTCCGATCTCCTTGGCCATTTCCTTTGATCTAATGATTCTCATTTGGTCTGACATGCACTGTGAGCTGTGAGGTCTTATATAGACAGGTGTGTGCCTTTACAAATCAAGTCCTATCAGTTTAATTAAACACAGCTGGACTCTAATGAAGGAGTAGAACCATCTCAAGGAGGATCACAAGGAAACGGACAGCATGTGACATAAATATGAGTGTCTGAGCAAAGGGTCTGAATACTAATGACCATGTGATATTTCATTTTTCTTTTTTAATAAATTTGCAAAAATTTCTACTTTTCTGGATTTTATCAGTCAAGATGGGTGCAGTGTACATTAATGAGAAAAAAAAGAACTTTTTTGCATTTACCAAATGGCTGCAATGAAACAAAGAGTGAAAAATGTAAAGGGGTCTGAATATTTTCCGAACCCACTGTGTATATTCATATATACCCGGTTTTCATCTGTGAAGAGCACAGTGCGCCAGTGGCGAATTTGCCAATCCTGGAGTTCTGTGGCAAATGCCAAGCGTCCTGCACAGTGTTGAGCTGTGGGCACAACCCCCATCTGTGGACGTCGGGCACACAGACCATCCTCATGGAATCGGTTTCTAACCGTTTGTGCAGACACATGCACATTTGTGGCCTGCTGGAGGTCATTTTGCAGGGCTCTGGCAGTGCTCCTCCTGTTCCTCCATGCACAAAGGCGGAGGTAGTTGTCCTGCTGCTGGGTTGTTGCCCTCCTACGGCCCCCTCCACGTCTCCTGGTGTACTGGCCTGTCTCCTGGTAGCACCTCCAGCCTCTAGATACTGCGTTGACAGACACAGCAAACCTTCTTGCCACAGCTTGCATTGATGTGCCATCCTGGATGAGCTGCACTACCTGAGCCACTTGTGTGGGTTGTAGAGTCCGTCTAATGCTACCACGAGTGTGAAAGCACAACCAACATTCAAAAGTGACCAAAACATCAGCCAGAAAGCATTGGTACTGAGATGTGGTCTGTGGTCCCCACCTGTAGAACCACTCCTTTATTGAGTGTGTCTTCATAATTGCCAATAATTTCCATCTGTTGTCTATTCCATTTGCACAACAGCATGTGAAATTGATTGTCAATCAGTGTTGCTTTCTAAGTGGACAGTTTGATTTCACAGAAGTTTGATTTACTTGGAGTTATATTCTGTTGTTTAAGTCTACACTATATTTTTTGAGCAATATATATAGCACGGTGGCTCAGTGGATAGCACTACAGCCTTGCAGCGCTGGAGTCCTGGGTTTGAATCCCACCTAGGACAACATCTGCAAGGAGTTTGTATGTTCTCCCCGTGTTTGCGTGGGTTTCCTCCGGGTACTCCGGTTTCCTCCCACACTCCAAAAACATACTGATAGGGAATCTAGATTGTGAGCCCCATCGGGGACAGCGACGATAATGTGTGCAAAACTGTAAAGCGCTGCGGAATCTGTTAGCGCTATATAAAAATAAAGATTATTATTATTATATATATATACATATGTGTATTCTATGTGTATATATCTATTCTTTTCTAACCTGTCAGTGTGATTTTACTGTACACCGCACATAAATTGCCAGCTTTCAAAGGACATTGGTGCGTAAACATCGGACAGCACTCGCATGGAGCGAGTGCTGTGCGATTTTTTTTTAACGCATCCATTGACTTGCATTGGCGAGTCTCGTCCGAGATACGCAGCAAATTGCAGCATGCTGCGATTTTTTTCTCAGTCTGATTTGGTCGGAGTGCAATCCGATTTTTTATTGGATTGCACTCGTCCGTTTTTCTCGCGAATAAGTATGAGCTCTTAAATTGGAACTGTTGTTTTGACACTTGTATAAATGAATTGTACAGGTGACTATAAAAAAATCTTTGTATTATATCTTAGCAGAGAAATCTGCTTCTTTCGCCACATATGAGCCACTTCTTTCTTCTCTTCCCTGCCTCCTGGACTTCTCATTATTGCTGTTGTAAGGCAGCCAGGGTAGTAGTCGTGGCAACTGGCTTTACTATTCCCACACCCTGGTGCTTCACGAAGAAAACAACAAGTCCTTTGTACTGTGTGTGTGATGTGTGCAGCGGACTACTCACTTTAGTTGTTGGAGTCCCTTCAGTCTCTTTCACTCCAGCTTCAGATTTCCCAGTTCCATTAAACTCTGCAGAGTCACAGTCTTTTTCTAAGGCTGGCGTCACACCAGGTAGGAATACGGACGAGTGAGAGGCGTGAAAACCACGCATTACACACGGACCAATATTTCTCTATGGTCCTGCTCTGATCATGTGTATTGTTCTCGGGCGTATCTTACGGTGCGAGACACCCCAGCATGCTGCGATTGTACGCGTATTACGCCCGTTGTACGCCAATGAAAGTCTATGGGTGCGAGAAAACAACGGATTACACACGGACCAGGCGTGTGACTTACGAGAAATATGCAAGACTTCTGCAGCTCACAGGAAATGGTGCAACACATGCTGCAGGAAGCTGACACATAAAAATTAGCTCAAAAAGAGCGCCAGACATCCCGGAAGGAAGCCTCCACGGAGTCGGCCATGATGCCTACGCTCATCAATGTGGACATGTTGAGACTCTTGCTGCAGGAGAGGGCCGAAATGTGCCACAAAAGAGATGCACATTACATGGAACGCGCAAGGAAAGAGGCGGGATGGAGGCACATCTGTGGCCAGATGTTTCCCCACTTTGGCGACAGCCCACGCGAGAAGCATCAGTGAATCAGTAAGTTACTTGATTGTTTGCCAATTTTCTTAATGCTCACAGCATAGTTCTAGCGCAGAATTAGCCCCCCATTTTATTGTCTTATTTTATCCCCAAATTTGTAGTATAGTCCCATCCTACTAGGCCCCATGACTATATAACGTGTCTGCAGAATAATTAGGCTTTGTGCAGCTAGCTAAATGATTACATTATATGTCTCATTGCAGTGGATGATGTTATGAGAAGATGGAGAAGCATCCGCGACCAATACAGGCGCCAATGCCAGCAAAGGGCCACGAGCGGGTCAGCAGCACCCAGAAAGCGAAAGAACGTTTACTTAGACAGGCTGGGTTTCCTTGCACATATTCTGGATCTCAAACCATAAGTACATACATCACACCACATAATACATATGCAGTTTAGGGTCACTTCTCAAACATGTTCTAATCCCCTTTCCTTTCCCAACAGATATGTTGATCCTCCTGCACGGGCGCCTACAACTCTACCCATTCCCCCACCGAAACAACGTTGGCAACAACAGGGTCAAATGGTTGCCTATAATCCGACTTCCCAATATGACCACTTGTACAGATCCAGTGTTGCAGGCTGTTTCCAACCTGGCTGTGCTCAACATGGTCATATTGGGGGGTATGATTCTCGTGGGTATCATCTTAGACAGGAATATAATCTCCCTTATCTGTATGGCAATGTGCCCACACACCAACCTGACCATGGGCAGATGTTAGTACAGGGGCCTGAAAATCTACCCCAACTGGGTGATAGTCAAGGTGGTCATCCAAGCCAACCACAAAGAGATGCTGGGAAGCCGCCAACCCCACCACCTACATACCACCAGCTGTGATTTTGTATGTAACTTATATTTTAGTATTTAAAAACCAGTTAGTAATGGTTTTATATTTACTTTAAACTCCTATTGTGTCTAAAACATTAGCAGTTATATATATGCTATTTGGGCACCACATTTTAAAAAAGACATCAACAAACTGGAGCAAGTTCAGAGAAGAGCCACCAGAATGGTGACCGGTCTGCAAACCATGTCCTATGAGGAACGGTTGCAGGATTTGGGAATGTTTAGCTTGCAAAAAAGAAGACTGAGAGGAGACTTAATAGCTGTCTACAAATATCTCAAGGGCTGTCACATTGTAGAAGGATCATCTTTATTCTCATTTGCACAAGGAAAGACTAGAAGCAATGGGATGAAACTGAATGGGAGGAGACACAGATTAGATATTAGAAAAAACTTTTTGACAGTTAGGGTGATCAATGAGTGGAACAGGCTGCCACAAGAGGTGGTGAGTTCTCCTTCAATGGAAGTCTTCAAACAGAGGCTGGATAGACATCTGTCTGGGATGATTTAGAGAATCCTGCTTTGAGCAGGGGGTTGGACCAGAAGGCCCAGGAGGTCCCTTCCAACTCTACCATTCTATGATTCTATGATTCTATGCCTGTAAACAACATATGCTAGCAATATGCTGTTCACTAGGCATAGTCAACCTATATTATTTTCATTATCTGCTCCTATTGCGAGAAATGTTATTTATTTTTTATCATTTATTTTAACAACATGTTGTGTAACGCATATTTGCACTAATCTGAATGACTACAAATACCATATAGTACTTAGCTGCTGGTATGTGGGATATGGGAAAATATTATTATTTCGTTAGATATTATAATTTTTACCAATGTTTGTTATTTTGTCTCCATCCCTGTTAAAAATTGTTGGCTAATGCATCATTGCATTAGTCTAGTCTTAGAACCCAACCATATGGGGCAGATATGGTGCTCACTAGTGTTAGTGAAAGTTGGTTATTTGGTTAAACTTAATTTAAATCCATGTTGGCTACTGCATATTTAAAGTAGTATAATCTTGTCAACCAAACATATGTGTAACATATGATCAGCATTACCCATAGTCACTATTGGTTTTCGCCTTTACATACTATTATGTATGGAATAATTTGTAATGTTGTGATGCCTTATTTTTTTTCTTGTGTAAGAATGCACACTTACACTATTGTGCTGTAACGAAATATACCATATGAAGCTAATATGGTTGTCACTACCTCAAGTGGCAGTTTACACATATAAATATCTATTTTTGTAAAAAGTTTGGAGTCTTTTTTCATTACTTCTTTGTACTCAAACACAAACACACGTGTTATGACCATTAACACCAGACAGAATGAGAATATGGGAAGTTGCATTGGTCCTCTAATCCCCTGGCAATCCTCTTCCACTCTCCTATCTTTGCCTCAGCCATCACCAGTTGATGAAGTCTGTAACACAGTTGTGAGCAGGTATCATGAACAATGCCAGAGATGTTGGACGTTCCAATACAAAAATGCAGATGGAGTGCGGAATAGGATATGACCATAGTTATGAACTAAGTAACCAAATGTACAGAGAACAATCAATGCAGATGCAGAAAGATTAATAAAACACACAATACATAACCCTTACATGACTGAATGTCAAAACAATCATAAGTTACATGTAGGCCAAGTACCATTTTCCTCTAATGTCAATATTCACATCATTGTTCAGGTACTTCAAGGTGATATATGGCCTAGATTATGAGGATATTTCTGCAACAGCCATAAGGGTAAATGGAAACTAGTGGTAAAACACATCATCAATAGACAGTATGTAGGTAAGAAATCCAGACCGTAGCGTAAGGAGAAGTCGCTCCTGTGCAGAGATAGCTTTCCGCATCCTGGTAGGTGATCCCTGGCCGCACAATCTCCAACAAAACCTCAAATCTGGGAATGGTCATCAGTAGAGTTGAGCGATACTTTCCGATATCCTAAAGTATCGGAATCGGAATGGTATCGCCGATATCACTAAAATATCGGCGATACCCGATACCGATACCGGAAGTCCCATGTAAGTCTATGGGAACAAAATATCGCAACTAAAAAAACCCCATTCTTTCCTTGTAAACACTAAATATACACACATAGAATACATATATATATATATATACATGTCATTGTGACATATATATATACATATATGTATAGTTTATACACTTCTACATAGTAAAATATCCTCTGATTCAATTGCCGGGTAAAGCGGGGTTCAGTGAAAAGACAGAAGCACCCGACATGAAATGACACTTGGTGTACATAGGGTTAACCATGTCTTTTCATGTCGTTTGCTATCTGATTTGCACAAACAATTAAATCAGTCTATGTGTGCAAAATTTCACACCTGTAGGGGTTAATTAAAGGTGTAAATTCGTTGTAAAAAAAACTGACTTTTTTGCTACGAATTTACACCTTTAATTAACCCCTACAGGTGTGAAATTTTGCACACATAGTCTGATTTAATTGTTTGTGCAAATTAGATAGCAAAGGACATGAAAAGACATGGTTAACCCTATGTACACCAAGTGTCATTTCATGTCGGGTCATAGGTCATAGGTCATAGGTGTTCGGTCTGGATGCCGAACTTTACTGTTCGGGTTCGCCCATCTCTACTTGCAAAATCACCAATCTATAGCACTAGCTTCTCCAAGAGCAGTTCTCCTAATCACAGCTCTGACTATCCTGAGCTATGTGCTTGTTCAAGTGCCATTATCTCTATATGTACCGTAAATACAGTGATAGCAGTGTACATTATAAAAGAAATCACTAATAGCTGAATGTGTTACAGCAGAACTTTATAGTTCTACTAATACTATAACTCAGCCTATCCTATCAGAAACAAAGAAGTAAAGAGCAACATAGCTCTGACCTGCTCCAGAGACAAATTGAGAATATTTCTTTAATTGTAACCACAACAATACCAGCACATTAAAAGTTGTTGTTGTCCAATGTCCATATAGTACTATATTATGCTAAACAGTGGCCAGAGACCGCCATACCATGCCACAATAGTCCCATAGTTTGTTTTCATAGGACAGTGCGATTCTGTGCCTGCACACAGCCATATACTTTGCATAAAGTACCATATTCTACCTGCAAAGAACCAAATTGTGTGTTTGCAGTCCTACAATGAGCCTATATTGCACCCAATAAACTACACATTAGACCCAAATTAGAGTAATACTTGCCCATGTACATAGATGCCAGAGAGAACCACGTTTGTAAGTTACTGTGTATAACAACGCACATTATTCCATATTGTGCCCTGTTTGATTGATCCGATTCCTAACTGAAGGTGGTTTTCCAATCCTTAAAGAAAACTTCAAACTTGCTCCAAATAGTAAAACATAATCTAATATATTCATGTTTTACCCTTACCCCTCCTGTGCTGCTGGCCACAGGACCAACCGTGTGTTGCTTTCCATTGC
The DNA here is from genome assembly GCA_033576555.1 of Oophaga sylvatica. Lineage (NCBI taxonomy): Eukaryota > Metazoa > Chordata > Amphibia > Anura > Dendrobatidae > Oophaga > Oophaga sylvatica. The sequence continues at coordinate 429,325,350 of JARQOD010000003.1, read as the reverse complement.
GCTTGACAGCAGTGATTGGCTGCCTGAGTGACATGGCATTCAATCGACCTCAAAGCATGGTTAACAACTCCTGAAGGTTCTCAGCTCCCAAAACTTTCATGAATGGGCTAATCTCTAAATCCCACCCTTGCCCACTCAAATTGTATAAAATATAGACATGCGGACCCTCGATTTTACCTGATCCGTAGACCATATTGTTTTATATCCATTCAGGAGTTAGGAACACTCTGGCACAACAAGATACTTCTCTTTTATATCCTAAATATGCATGCATGCTAATATTCTGTTACTTTTGATGATACCAAACCCTATATAGATTTGTATAATCATTGGGTCACATGGCAAAACAAAAATAGGGACAAAGTCAAGTTTGACACCAAATCAGACAAATTCACATTTAGGAGAATCAAAGAACAATCAGACTAATGATCTGTTGAGACTGGGTACACCTTTAGAATACATATAGCCAGTGGCACAACATAAATCTTTTACACGTCAATGCAAAGTCAATAACATGGCCCTCTATAATTGAAAATAAAAATAGTTTGCGCACATAAAAACTACAAGACACAAAAGGATCTGTAGAAAAATAGGAATATGCATGTGTCAAATGGAAAACAATACATAAATTCAGACGCACTCTGTAGAACAGTTTGAGATGCAGATGTAATAATACAGTAATAAATAAATATTGCACTAAGACCCGTGAGAAAAAGGTGATGAGAAAAGCCTGTAGTCTACTATGTAGTAAACCCCAAACCAAAGGACTAAATAGTCATAATACGCATAAGGTATTTATTCATATGGGTATTAATATGGACAAACCCTGAAAAAGTAAAAGAGGTCCTCTTTTAACGATGGAGCAGAAAAACGCTGCAGAAATCCTAAAAAACCTTTTATGCAGAAAGGTCAGAAGAAATTGACACTGTCCCGGCCGGTGACAGCTCAGATGAATGAGTATTAGTGGTGCACTGTGGAGAAAATAGTCCTGTTTGCACAGGTTTTACCTGACAACCCCGATGGGTCACTTGCAATAGAAAGTCCAATTTCAGCCTCCTCTGGCCTGCTGACAACCCCGATGGGTCACTTGCAGTAGAAAGTCCGACTTCAGCCTCCTATGGCCCGCAGACGAAACTTACATCCGTTGATGAAAGCCGGTGATCTCTGGCCTCCGTGGCCAGATCAGGAACGCCGGCTGATGATGTTGAATCCTCACTAGGAAGAAGGATGTGGGCAGGACCTGTTGGTAAACTAGCCTGCCTCAAGCACAGTAGTACACAAAATCGCAATATCTAACTGTCCCTCAGAGTGAGCAGAGTAGCGTTCTGTCCCTAACTGAGTTCACAGCACAGTGATGCTAAAATGGCGGCGGCGCCTTTTATAGTGCATTCTGACATCATTTCAGCAGCCAATCACAGCCATGCCATTAGTTAAGATGACCGCAGCATTACAGGATGTGCCCACACTTCATAAGATTCATCATTGGCTGACTAACATCACATTGCCTCTCAAAGAATTATGGGAACTTCCGATTCCGGTATACGATATTGAAAAAGTATCGGAATTAAGTATCGGAATTCCGATAACGCGAATATCGGCCGATACCCGATACTTGCGGTATCGGAATGCTCAACACTAGTCATCAGACAAAACTGGACAAAATAATATGGAAGAGTCTGCAGACATGCATACAGGCGGTGAAAATGGGCTTTATTGAGTGGTTGCCTGAAATGCGGACAAGCCCACATTCGCCTCCTCCCTCGCGGATCGAGGATCACTGGGTAAGGCTGGCCAAAGCGGCGGGACTAAACCCAGTTGTACAACACTCTATCATTTGGGGTGAACTGAAGAGTGTCAGACATGTTGGCAACCAAGCAGCAGCCCTCCAACACAAGCAGACCACAAAAATGGCAAGATTGGGGGTTGCAACAGGATGCAGAGGCAATAAATAGCCTTGCTGATGATGATTTGAATGAGTTTCAGGCCTAAAAACCATTAAATGTCCATTTTGCTAGGCTGTGAGAAAAATACGCTATACGGATGCCATGCGGATTGTATAAGGATGCTTACATGCGCTAAATACGCAGCCGTACCCTGAAAACGCATCAAATACGGATTGTTGTGCCGGCAACATTTTGGCGTAATACGGCCGTACAATGCGGTCCGTATTTTTGTACGGTGAGTGTGTCCCCGGCCTAACAATACCAACTTTACTAATTACATGAGCACACATCACCTTGGCAGCACAATTCACACAGAGCCGAATGTCCTGAACTTTTCCTGCCTTCTGGGCAGACTCCATTCTCACTGTAAGCCTTCTTTCTTCTTTCCCTGCTGTCTACTGAGACAATCCGTGTCCCGTCCATGCCTTCCTTTTACCTGCCATCTGGGCAGCTGCTTTAGACAATCCGTGTCTCGCCTGTACTTTCCATGTCCCCAGCTCTCTGTCAGCCCCTTGTCCAGTTCCATTAGGGAAAGGTGCCAGGAATGCCATCTCAGCTGCTCTCGCTTCCGAATCCTTCCTGGAGATGATTCCTTTAAGATGGTGTCCGTTTACACTATTCTTTAGCCAGAGGGCCGCTTACGCAGAGTTATCCCCTACAGCCTGTATTCTGTAAGTGAACCACATGGGATGTGCCAGTACCATCCTGTCCTTATATGAAAAGTAGATAGTCTTTCAATTTGTTTTTCAGTATAAGATGACATAATGTGTGTACATGAAGAATGATACTATTTCTGGCATTATATGACTTGCATCCTACATTTTTCTCCAGTTTTCCCATCTGCCGACTTTATCTCTACTTTTCAGTTGTCTCTGAGCTAGTAGGTAAGACAAACTTTTAATTTGTCACTGGGCTAGTAGGTGGAGAAAATTTTCAGTTGTCTCTGAGTTAGTAGGCATAGACAAACTTTTCAGTTGTCTCTGAGCTACGGCGTAGAGACTAGCTACTATAATGTCTGCTGTACATATGCATAGTACTGCAAAATGAAAAATGGAGTGCAATATAGCGTATTACCTTTATACAGGAAGTAAAAGACAAAAGTCTACTCACTGACAAGTGTTGCTTTGGGCCTGTACAACTCTAGAAGGGGGCAAACCAGCTCCACTCGCTGAGCTAGAGAATCTGACTCCAAAAATGAAATTGAACCATGGAAAAAATATGGTTGAATAGGAAGGAATTTGAAGATAATGCGTTTCGAAATCAGATCGATTTCGAAATGCATAGTCTTCAAATAAATTCCTATTCAAGATCTCCCCTTCTATGCCTGTGCTAACAGCACCTTGTTAGCAATCACATTTTTTCCAGCTCAGCAGATGCAAACAAGAAGGATTCCTGCTCCACTCTCTCTTAGTAACATATGTTGAGAAGCATCTACAGCATGGAGGATAATATACCAATACTGAACTGTGTAGCTGGGAATCCAGCTCCATTCTAAGCCAAATTACTGATTAGAAAGCAGCAGCACTATCTGTATGAATCTATATTTCTGTCTTATTCTGCTCATCCCTTTTTATACACTTCAATAGCCAGCTGTAGTCAGATCCCTCAGTGAGCTGGAAGTCTGTTTTGTTTTGATGAAAAAGGATTTTAGCTGTATTACAGTGTAAAGAGGTGGCGGGGACCCTCACGTGCGCTCTCTTTTCTGGAAGCTGTTCACCTGTGTCACGTGCAGCACCCTGATGTTTTATTAATGTTTTACTATTGGGTGTACTGTAATGCAAATGTATTTGTCATGTATTTTGCATAGGCTTACAGATAGATTAGGAAGTAATGTAGGACTGTAGGGGGATTAGAATAGAGGGGGCACATTAGAGATAGAGATAGAGCATAGGATAGATGTAAGAGTAGTAAGGTATAGGCAGCATAGGGGTTAAATAGATGGGAGGAGCACAGAGCAGAGCAGCATAGAGCAGAAAGATATAGGAAAAGCACTTCTTGATTAGAGGCAGACGCCCGGCAGCCTGCCCAAGGGCAGGACGTATGCAATGGACAGTAGCAAGCTGTTAAAATGTACTCTGCAACAATTAGGAATCAGCGGTAACTTTCCATAGATGTTTATTGGGCTGGTAATATATAGGAGAAGTTGGCACACATCTGCCCACAACACATCCTTATTACTATTTTTATACTAAATATTTGCTTCTATGTCGAAACACATGATGTGGCTTCTGCAAAAAAAATAGGGAAGTTATTGAAGAGATAAACGAGAAACAGGAGCCAATGAATCATTGGAGGTAAAGAAGAAGTGGAGCAAGAGAACAAACCAACATGGGCACAAAGTGACGGAAAATAATTTTGCACAGTTTGAATGAGATTGGATTGAGTGCATGAACACTGCTTTATCAGATTGGGTTGGATTGGAGGTGAATAAATTGACAAAATGGTTGGTTTTAACTTTGATGTTTTTAGATTGCATCAATCTTGATTATATTAGATTGAACTGCAGTCAATCAAGTCGGATTGGATTGCTTTTGTTAGATTAGATTGGATTTCCTTGATTGTACTGTACATATTGTATCATTGCTAGTCATTTCTATCGCCACAAGAGGGCACATCACTATATTTACACAGTAACATATGCAGGCGATAAAATGCATGGCCACCAGATGGCGACATCATATCATTAAGCGACACCAATTTGCACTGCCGTTACAAGACTTGTGCATATGTCAATCAATTTCATGTCTCTAGACCAAAACCGGCCCCCTTGACGCTTTGCAGCATTTAACACATCCTGATATGGTATCAATGGTATCAATAAAATGTCATCTCGTCCCACAAAAAATAAGCCGTCACTCAGCTCCACTGACTGAAAAATAAAAACGTTACAGGTCTCGGAAAATGGCGAAACGACCCCAAAAATTTTTGGGGGAAAATTCAGATTTTTTTTTTATACCACTTTTTTATACCACTAAGATATTAAAAGAAACTGGACATGTTTGGTATCACCGTAATCGTACTGATGAGCAGAATCATATTGTGAGGTCATTTTTACCACAAAATGTACAGGGTAAAAACAATGATGTCAGCATTGTGGCCTTTTCACTATTTCTTTTCACTTGGAATTTTTTTTTCCTGTTTTCCAATACACTATGCGGTAAAATTCATGGTGTCATTCAAAAGTACAATTTTTCCAGCAAAAAATGAAACCTCATAGGTCTACATGGACAAAGAAATAAGAGAGTTATGGCTCTGGGAAGAAGGGGAGGGAAAAATGGAAGCGCAAAAACAGAAATTGCCCCCCATCGTGATGGGGTTAAAGCTCTATCAAACCAAAACAAGAAAAGACACCACTTAATGGTATGCACACCGCAATATTTATATATAAAAAGGAAGAACTTTATTAACAGTGGGACATTAAAAACATAAAAACAAACAAATCTCCCCCACATGCAATATATAGTGTTCAAAAGAACCATGATATACGGTAGGTCCCAAAAAAAAAATCCACAAGCCGCACAAATGATGAAATATAGCATGCAGCAGAAAATAAATAAGAGCTCAACAAGTAAAACCTAGGTATAGATGACCCAGAGCAGTATATAATACCACTATGATCCTACAGCATGCATATAAAATAATCCCTGAGAAAGCCCTGAGTGCCTGGAGGTCAGTGGTACAATGAACGGTGCCGTACCTTTAAATATCAATATAGATGGAACAAAGTCATAAACTGTGCTAACATAATATAATATGAGAGATCATCCTGACCAGGTGGCTAGCCTAATGATAGCAAGGGTAGAGAACAGGAGGAAGGCTGAGTAATGTAAAACGTACTGTCCCTTTAAGAATCCATCCCCATGGAATATCACACAAAGGTATGATGGCTGGAGTGCTAGCCAAGGGGCAGCATAAGCACAAGGAAAAGACAACTGACCAAGGTCACAAACCCCTCAAGAGGGATGCTGTGAAAGCAAAAGGAGGCACATAGTCACCAGGACTGCGAGCATGCCAGGAATATGAGCAGTGGAGCAAGGAGGGAGAAAGGAGCAAATACCCCACGCGTATTGACGTCAGTAGGACGTCTACATCAGGGCAAGTTAAAGGTGTTAAAGCTCTATCCCAGAATTTTAGGGGTTATAGATTTGATGACAGCTTCTTCTTTAAGATTTCTCCCAAAGATGACTTTTCTGTATCAAAATATATCACTTGTAATACCAGTCTAGAACCAGAGAGGGCGCCAGATATCCGCTGCCTCCCAGCTGCGGAATGATGACACATGAGTAATTACACCTTTCTCCAGGCTTTGTTTGTACATTGCACCAGAACATCAGACGCGTCCAAATGAAAACAACATTTAGTGGGAAATGATTTCTGTGGCAAAGAAAAAGAGAAACGCCTGAACCACAGACATTCTTCTGAGAAGCCAAATGCTGCTGATCCTGTGCTCAGGGCCGGTTTTAGGCATAGTAGGGCCCTAGGCAAAGTTTAAAATGGGACCCCAAATGCTAAATATTGCACATCACACGGAAGCATTTCGGTTGTATTTACATGTGCTGAGTTCAGACGCTAAATGAGCGTGATCGACAATATTGAAATCGTTCAACACTTGTTTCCCGGCCTCTTTCCACTGGCTGAGGAATATGATGGGGACAGAACAATCACTAGTGGATCCCCAAACAGTACCATGTTATCAGCAGCACATCTACAGTTTACACCCGGGAAGTGCTGCTGAGAACAATGATTTTTGTTCCGGCCAGCAGCATAGCTACAGGGGGGCAGAGGGGGCGGTGGCCCCGGCCCCGCGCTCTGAGGGGGCCCACCCGGAGCTACGCTACAGTAACTGTATCGGCGTGCACAGCGCGCAGACACAGTTACATTCTGGGGCAGAGCAGGGAGAATCGCTCTCCCTGCTCTGTCGCCCGGCCACTATGGGGTCCCTGAACAGGCGGTGGGGGGCCCTGCGCCAGCAGTGGCCCCCACCCGTCATCGGAGGGTCAGCTGTATCGGCATCTAGCCAATACAGCTGACCGCATTGTGAGAAAAGGAGCGAGCGCTCCCTCTCCCATAATCCCCCTCTCAGCGTCCGACAGCGGGCGCGCTGATGTCACTGCCCGGCGCCCGCTGTCTGGAGACGAGAGGGAGAGCAGTGAGCAGCGCAGGAGCCGGGAGCAAGAGAGGTGAGTACTGGATTTATTATTTTTGTAAAGGGGGTGCATTATAAGTAAGGCTGCATATGGGGGTGCATTATACTACAGAGGCTCCATATGGGGGTGCATTATAAGTTAGGCTCCCTATGGGGGGTGCATTATAAGTAAGGCTGCCAATGGGGTGCATTATAAATAAGGCTGCCTATGGGGGTGTATTATAAGTAAGGCTGCCTATGGGGTGCATTATAAGTAAGGCTGCCTATGGGGTGCATTATAAATAAGGCTGCCTATGGGGTGCATTATAAATGAGGCTGCCTATGGGGGGTGCATTATAAATAAGGCTGCCTATGGGGGGTGCATTATAAGTAAGGCTGCCTATGGGGTGCATTATAAATAAGGCTCCCTATGGGGGGTGCATTATAAGTAAGGCTGCCTATGGGGTGCATTATAAATAAGGCTGCCTATGGGGTGCATTATAAATAAGACTGCCTATGGGGGGTGCATTATAAATAAGACTGCCTATGGGGGTGCATTATAAATAAGGCTGCCTATGGGGTGCATTATAAGTAAGGCTGCCTATGGGGTGCATTATAAATAAGGCTGCCTATGGGGGGCATTATAAATGAGGCTGCCTATGGGGGGTGCATTATAAATAAGGCTGCCTATGGGGGGTGCATTATAAAGTAAGGCTGCCTATGGGGTGCATTATAAATAAGGCTCCCTATGGGGGGTGCATTATAAGTAAGGCTGCCTATGGGGTGCATTATAAATAAGGCTGCCTATGGGGTGCATTATAAATAAGACTGCCTATGGGGGGTGCATTATAAATAAGACTGCCTATGGGGGTGCATTATAAATAAGGCTGCCTATGGGGGTGCATTATAAATAAGGCTGCCTATGGGGTGCATTATAAATAAGGCTGCCTATGGGGGTGCATATAAATAAGGCTGCCTATGGGTGCATTATAAATAAGGCTGCCTATGGGGGTGCACTATAAATAAGGCTGCCTATGGAGTGTATTATAAATAAGACTGCCTATGAGGTGCATTATAAATAAGGCTGCCTATGGGGAATGCATTATAAATAAGGCTGCCTATGGGGTGCATTATAAATAAGGCTGCCTATGGGGGTACATTATAAATAAGGCTGCCTATTGGGGTACATTATAAATAAGACTGCCTATGGTGAATGCATTATAAATAAGGCTGCCTATGGGGTGCATTATAAATAAGGCTGCCTATGGGGGTACATTATAAATAAGACTGCCTATGGTGAATGCATTATAAATAAGGCTGCCTATGGGTGCATTATAAATAAGACTGCCTATGGGGTGCATTATAAATAAGGCTGCCTATGGGGTGCATTATAAATAAGGCTGCCTATGGGGTGCATTATGAATAAGGCTGCCTATGGGGGTGCATTATAAATAAGGCTGCCTATGGGGTGCATTATAAATAAGGCTGCCTATGGGGTGCATTATAAATAAGGCTGCCTATGGGGGTGCATTATAAATAAGGCTGTCTATGGGGTGCATTATAAATAAGGCTGTCTATGGGGTGCATTATAAATAAGGCTGTCTATGGGGTGCATTATAAATAAGGCTGTCTATGGGGAGTGCATTACAATATAGAGACTGTCTGTGGGGGGTGCATTATAATACAGAGGCTGCCTATGGGGGTGCATTACAATACAGAGGCTACCTATAGGTGTACATTATATTGCGAACTATCTGGTGTACTATGCTATATGGAGGCTATCTAGGGGGCCATCATACAGTGTGGGGATTATAGTGGCGGGGCCATCATACAGTGTTGGAGCCATTAAATAGTTTTGGGATATTAAGGGGACAGTATATATCCAGTGAGGGGCATTAGATGGTGTATAGGGGAGCTGTACAGGGGGAGACTCGGGACATTATTAAATGTAAAGTGGGCACTTATTGTTATAGGGGAACTTGGGTTACTGTGACTGTCAAAGGGACACACAGGGCAATATTACATTCTAGGGGACAACATGTGGGCACTGTTATGTCGGTCTGGGCCAGATGGAAAAGACATGAAAAGTGAACGATTCCATTAGAAAGAACATCAGCGGTAAGTCACTATCTGTAACTCTGCTATGATCTCTTATATGTTCTGTAGGACTGGTATTATTTACCACTGACCATATGGCGGTGATATCAATATTGGTCTTTTTATATATAGATTATTTTTGGCAACAGCGCGGTCATTTGCTGAGGTTCTCTGGTTAGGGGCCCACTCAGATGTTTCGCCCCCACCTAAACCGAAACCCTAGCTACGCCTCTGGTTCCGGCATAAACAATCCAATCACTCAATGAATATGCAGCATTTTGCTTGTTTAGTATAATTCACCCCATAGCCCTCCGTATATTATAATGTGCACCACAGTCCTCCGTATTGTAAAGTGCACACCCCAAAGTCCTCCATATAATATAAAGTGCCCCATAGTCCTCCATATAGTATAATACACTCCCCATAGTCCTCCATGTAGTATTATACACTTCCCATAATCCTCCATATAATATAATATGCCCCACAGTCCTCCATATTGTAAGATGCACACCCCATAGTCCTCCATATAGTATAATACACTCCCTATAGTCCTCCATATAGTATAATACACTCCTCAGTCCTCCATATAGTATAATATACTCCTCATAGCCCTCCATATATTAAAATACACTCAGTCCTCCATATAGTATAATACAGTGATCCATATAGTATAATGCACCGCCATAGTTATCCATGTAGTACAATTCACTTCCCATAGTATAATGCACCCCATAGTTCTTCATATGGTATAATGTATTCCCCATAGTCTTCGATACAGTATAATGCAGCCCACATATAGTATAATGCAGCCACCCCACAGAGTATAATGCAACCACCCCACAGAGTATAATGTAAACCCCCATAGAATATAATACAGCCCCCTCATATAGTATAATGCAGCCCCCATAGAATATAATGCAGCCCCCTTATATAGTATAATGTAGCCCCTCCATAGCATACAATGTATCCCTCCTCATATAGTATAATGCAGCCCCCATAGACTATAATGTAGCCCCCTCATAAAGTATAATGAAGCCCCCATACAATATAATCTAGCCCCCCATAGAATATAATGCAGCCCCCATAGAATACAATGAAGCCACGTCATATAGTATAATGTAGCCCCCTCATAGAGTATGATGCAATCACCCCTCATAGAATATAATAAATATAATACAGCCCCCCATAGAATATAATGTAGCCCCGAATAGAATATAATACAGCTCACCTCTCCATAGAATAATGTAGCCCCCCATAGTATATAACACAGCCTCCCCATAGAATATAATATATCCCCCCATAGTATATAACACAGCCACAAAGTTTTTAACACAGCCTCCCCCATAAAATATAATATACCGCCCAATAGTATATAACACAGCCCATATAGTGTATAGTGCGGCCCGCATAGTATATAGCACGGACAGCATAGTATATAGCGCGGACCGCATAGTATATAGCGCGGCCCGCATAGCTTATAGCGCGGCCCGCATAGCTTATAGCGCGGCCCACATAGCATATAGCGCGGCCCACATAGTATATAGCAGGGCCCACATAGTATATAGCACGGCCCCACAAAGTATATAGCAGGGCCCACATAGTATATAGCAGGGCCCACATAGTATACAGCAGGACCCACATAGTATATAGCAGGATCCACATAGTATACAGCAGGGCCCACATAGTATATAGTGCGGTCCACATAGTATATAGCAGGGCCCACATAGCATATAGCGCGGCCCACATAGCGTATAGCGCAGCCCACATAGTATATAGCAGGGCCCACATAGCATATAGCGCGGCCCACATAGCTTATAGTGCGGCCCACATAGCATATAGCGTGGCCCACATAGTATATAGCAGGGCCCACATAGTATATAGCGTGGCCCACATAGCATATAGCGCGGCCCACATAGTATATAGCAGGGCCCACATAGCATATCGCGCGGCCCATATAGCGTATAGCGCGGCCCACATAGCGTAAAGCGCGGCCCACATAGCGTATAGCAGGGCCCACATAGTATATAGCGCGGCCACATAGTGTATGGCAGGGAACACATAGCGTATAGCGCGGCCCTCAAAGTATAAAGCGTGGCCACATAGTGTATAGCAGGGCCCACACAGTATATAGCGCAGCCACATAGTATATAGAAGGGCCCACATAGCATATCGCGCGGCCCACATAGCGTATAGCGCGGCCCACATAGCGTAAAGCGCGGCCCACATAGTGTATCGCAGGGCCCACATAGTATATAGCGCGGCCACATAGTGTATGGCAGGGAACACATAGCGTATAGCGGGCCCACATATTATAAAGCGCGGCCACATAGTGTATAGCAGGGCCCACATAGTATATAGCGCAGTCACATAGTATATAGAACGGCCCACATACCATATAGCACGGTCCAAATAGTATATAGCGCGGTCCACATAGCGTATAGCGCGGCCCACATAGCGTATAGCAGGGCCCACATAGTATATAGCGCGGCCACATAGTGTATGGCAGGGAACACATAGCGTATAGCGCGGCCCACATAGTATGAAGCGCGGCCACATAGTGTATACCAGGGCCCACATAGTATATAGCGCGGCCACATAGTATATAGAACGGCCCACATAGTATATAGAACGGCCCACATAGTATATAGAAAGGCCCACATAGCATATAGCACGGCCCACATAGTAAATAGCGCGGCCACATAGTATATAGAACGGCCAACATAGTATATAGAACGGCCCACCTAGTATATAGCACGGCCAACATAGTATATTTCACAGCCCACATAGTATATAGCGCGGCCACATAGTATATAGCACGGCCCACATAGTATATACAGTACAATGGCCCACATAGTATATACACTGCCAACATAGTATATATCACAGCCCACATAGTATATAGCGCGGCCACATAGTATATAGCACTGCCCACATAGTATACAGCGCGGCCACATAGTATATAGTGCGGCCAAATTGTGTATAGCACGGACCACATAGTGTATAGCATGGCCACATAGTATATAGTGCGGCCACATAGTATACAGTGCGCCCACATAGTATATAGCGCAACCCACATAGTATATAGCGCGGCCCACATAGTATATAGCGCGGCCCACATAGTCTACAGTGTGGCCCACATAGTATATAGCAGGGCCCATATAGTATATAGCAGGGCCCATATAACACAGCCCTCATCTCCCCCCCCAGGAATGGCCCCACAGCCACAGTTCAGTGCTCACTGACATATTAACCCCTCTCTGCCATCAGACGTACTATTCCGTCCATGTGACCCTGGACCTAATTCCCATGGACGGAATAGTACGTCATAGGCGATCAGCTGCGCTCCCGGGGGGAGCGTAACTGATCGCCGCCGGGTGTCAGCTGTATATCACAGCTGACACCCAGCACTATGTGTCAGGAGCGGTCACGGACCGCTCCCGGCACATTAACCCCTAGCACACCGCGATCAAACATGATCGCGGTGTGCCCGGGGCACAGGGGAGGATCGCGCAGGCAGGGGGCTCCCTGCGCGCCCCCCTGAGACCCTCAGAGCAGCGCGATGTGTCGCGCTGTTCCGAGGGTCCGTCCTCCCTCCAGGTCCCCGGATCCAAGATGACGCCGGGGTCCTGCAGGGAGGCGGCTTCCTCAGTGCCTGCTGAGAGCAGGCACTGAGAAGCCTGCAGCGATGCCAGAGCGATCACTGGTGTGACAGAGTGCTGTGCACACTGTCACACCAGCGATCTGCTAAAATACAGTGATGTCCTACCCTGGGACAAAGTAAAAAAGTAAAAAAAGTAAAAATAAAAAGTGGTAAAAAAAATAAAAAAAATATATATATTCCCCAATAAATTCATTTCTTCCTGTAAATAAAAAAAACAAAACAATAAAAGTACACATATTTGGTATTTGCCGCGTCCGTAACGACCCCCCCTATAAAACTGTCCCACTAGTTAACCCCTTTAGTGAACCCCTTAAAAAAAAAAAAAAACTAAGCAAAAAATCAATGCTTTATCATCATACTGCCGAACAAAAAGTGGAATAACACACGATCAAAAATACCGATATAAATAAACATGGTACCGCTGAAAACGTCATCTTGTCCCGCAAAAAACGAGCCATCATACAGCATCCTGAGCGAAAAAATAAAAAAGTTATAGCTCGCAGAATAAAGCGATGCAAAAATAATGATTTTTTATATAAAATTGTTTTTATTCTATAAAAGCGCCAAAACATAAAAAAATGATATAAATGAGGTATCGCCATAATCGTACTGACCCGAAGAATAAAACTGCTTTATCAATTTTACCACACGCGGAACGGTATAAACGCATCCCCCAAAAGAAATTCATGAATTTCTGATTTTTGTTCATTCTAACCTCCCAAAAATCGAAATAAAAAGCGATCAAAAAATGTCACGTGCTCAAAAATGGTACAAATAAAAACGTCAACTCGTCCCGCAAAAAATAAGACCTCACATGACTCTGTGGGCCAAAATATACAAAAATTATAGCTCTCAAAATGTGCTGATGCAAAAAACTACTTTTTGCAATAAAAAGCGTCTTTTAGCGTGACAGCTGCCAATCATAAAAACCCGCTATAAATAGTAAATCAAACCCCCCTTTATCACACCCTTAGTTAGGGAAAAATAATAAAATAAAAAAAATGTATTTATTTCCATTTTCCCATTAGGGTTAGGGTTGCGGCTAAAGTTAGGGTTAGGATTGGCACTAAAGTTAGTATTAGGGCTATGGTTGGGATTAGAGTTAGGGGTGTGTTAGGGTTAGGTTTGTGGTTAGGGTTGGGACTAGGGTTAGGGGTATGTTGGGGTTAGGGTTGGAGTTAGAATTGGGGGGTTTCTGCTGTTTAGGCACATCAGGGGCTCTCCAAATGTGACATGGCGTCTGATCTCAATTCCAGCCAATTCTGCGTTGAAAAAGTCAAACGGTGCTCCTTCACTTCTGAGCTCTGCCATGCGCCCAAACAGTAGTTTACCCCCGCATATGGGGTATCAGCGTACTCTGGACCACAAGAGTTATTGTGCAATTTGTCCTATTTCTTCTGTTACCCTTGGGAAAATAAACAACTGGGGGCAACAAAATCATTTTTGTAAAAAAAAAAATGATTTTTTTGTTTTTACGGCTGTATGTTATAAATTTTCTGTGAAGCACTTGGGGCTTCATAGCGCTCACCACCTTCTAGATAAGTTCCTTGTGGGGTCTATTTTCCAAAATGGGGTCACTTGTGGGGGGTTTCCACTGTTTAGGCGCATCAGGGGCTCTCCAAATGCGACATGACGCCCCCAGACCATTCCATCAAAGTCTGCAATCCAAAACATCACTACTTCCCTTCCGAGCCCAGACGTGCACCCATACAGTCATTTTCTCACACATGTTGGGTATCAGCGTACTCAGGACAAATTGGACAACAACTTTTGGGGTCCAATTTCTCCTGTTACCCTTGTGAAAATAAAATATTGGGGGCGAAAAAATCATTTTTGTAAAAAAAAAAGGATTTTTTATTTTTACAGCTGTACGTTATAAACTTCTGTGAAGCACTTCGGGGTTCAAAGTGCTCAACATACTTCTAGATAAGTTCCTTGTGGGGTCTATTTTCCAAAATGGGGTCACTTGTGGGGGGTTTCCACTGTTTAGGCGCATCAGGGGCTCTCCAAATGCGACATGACGCCCCCAGACCATTCCATCAAAGTCTGCAATCCAAAACGTCACTACTTCCCTTCCGAGCCCAGACGTGCACCCATACAGTCGTTTTCTCACACATGTTGGGTATCAGCGTACTCAGGACAAATTGGACAACAACTTTTGGGGTCCAATATCTCCTGTTACCCTTGTGAAAATAAAATATTGGGGGCAAAAAAATCATTTTTGTAAAAAAAAAAAAAGGATTTTTTATTTTTACGGCTGTACGTTATAAACTTCTGGGAAGCACTTCAGGGTTCAAAGTGCTCACCACACATCTAGATAAGTTCCTTGTGGGGTCTATTTTCCAAAATTGGGTCACTTGTGGGGGGTTTCCACTGTTTAGGCACATCAGGGGCTCTCCAAATGCGACATGACGCCCCCAGACCATTCCATCAAAGTCTGCAATCCAAAACGTCACTTCTTCCCTTCCGAGCCCCGACGTGCGCCCATACAGTAGTTTACTCCCACATATTGGGTATCAGCGTTCTCAGGACAAATTGGACAACAACTTTTGGGGTCCAATTTCTCCTGTTACCCTTGTGAAAATAAAATATTGGGGGCGAAAAAATCATTTTTGTAAAAAAAAAAAAAAGGATTTTTTATTTTACGGCTGTACGTTATAAACTTCTGTGAAGCACTTTGGGGTTCAAAGTGCTCACCACACATCTAGATAAGTTCCTTGAGGGGTCTAGTTTCCAAAATGGTGTCATTTGTGGAGGGTTTCCACTGTTTAGGCAGATCAGGGGCTCTCCAAACACGACATGTCATCCAGCCAATTCTGCGTTGAAAAAGTCAAACGGCGCTCCTTCCCTTCCAAACTCTGCCATGCACCCAAACAGTGGTTTACCCCCACATATGGGGTATCAGTGTACTCAGGACAAATTGCACAATAACTTTTGGAGTCTTGTTACCCTTGGGAAAATAAAAATTGGGGTGAAAAGATCAATTTTGTGGAAAAAATATGATTTTTTAATTTTACGGCTCTACGTTATAAACTTGTGTGAAGCACTTGGGGGTTCAAATTGCTCACCAAAGATCTAGATAAGTTCCTTAGGGGGTCTAGTTTCCCAAATGGGGTCACTTGTGGGGGGTTTCTACTGTATAGGCACATCAGGGACTCTCCAAATGCAACATGGCATCCAATCTCAATTCCAGCCAATTTTGGTTGGAAACAGTCAAATGGTGCTACTTCCATTCTGAGCTCTGCCATGCGCCAAAACAGTGGTTCCCCCCACATATGGGGTATCAGCGTACTCAGGAAAAATTGGACAACAACTTTTGAGGTCCAATTTCTCCTGTTACCTATGGGAAAATAAAAAATTAGTGACTAAGAGATAATTTTTGTGGGAAAAAAATAGGATTTTTTATTTTCATGCCCGGGCATTATAAACTTGTGTGAAGCACTTGGGGGTTCAAAGTGCTCACCAAAGATCTAGATAAGTTCCTTAGGGGATCTAGCTTCCAAAATGGGGTCACTTGTGGGGGGTTTCCACTGTTTAGGCTCATCTGGGGCACTACAAACGGAACATGACCCCATCAATGTTTGCATTCCAAAACGTTACTGCTTCCTTTCCAAGCCCTGCCGTGCGCCCAAACAGTTTCCCCCCCCACATATGGGGTATCAGCGTACTCAGGACAAATTGGACAACAACTTTTGGGGTCCAATTTCCTTGGGAAAAATCAAAAATTTGGGACTAAAAAATCATTTTTGTGGAAAATTGTTTTTTTTTTTTTTCACACCCAGGCATTATAAATTTTTGTGAAACAATTTGGGGTTCAAAGTGCTCACAACAGATCTAGATAAGTTCCTTAGGGGGTCTAGTTTCCAAAATGGTGTCACTTGTGGGGGGTTTCCACTGTTTAGGCGCATCAGTGGCTCTCCAAACACGACATGGCGTCCAACCTCAACTTCAGCCAATTTTAGTTTGAAAAAGTCAAACGGCGCTCCTTCCCTTACGAGCTCTGCTGTGTGCCCAAACAGTGGTTTTCCCCCACATATAGGGTATTGGCGTACTCAGGAGAAATTGCACAACAACTTTATCTGCCCATTTTCTCCTTTTACCCTTGTCAAAATAAAAAAAAGTTTGTAAAAGATCATTTTTGTGGCTATAAAAAGTTAAATATTAATTTTTTCCTTCCACGTTGCTTCAGCTCCTGTGAAGCACCTGAAGGGTTAATAAACTTCTTGAATGTGGTTTTGAGTACCTTGAGGGGTGCAGTTTTTAGAATGGTGTCACTTTTTGGTATTTTCTGCTATATAGACCCGTCAAAGTGACTTCAAATATGAGGTGGTCCCTAAAAAAATGGCTTTGTAAATTTTGTTGTAAAAATGAGAAATCACTGGTCAACTTTTAACCCTTATAATTTCCTAACAAAAAAAAATTTTGGTTCCAAAATTGTGCTGATGTAAAGTAGACATGTGGGAAATGTTATTTCTTAACTATTTTGTGTGACATATTTCTCTGTTTTAAGGGAAAAAAAATTCAAAGTTTAAAAATTGCAAAATTTTCAAAATTTTCGCCATATTTGTGTTTTTTTCAAAAATAAACGCAAGTTATATCGAAGAAATTATACTTCTAATCGTGAAGTACAATATGTCACGAGAAAACAATCTCAGAATCGCGAAGATCTGTTGAAGCGTTCCAGAGTTATAACCTCATAAAGAGACAGTGGTCAGAATTGTAAAAATTGGCCCGGTCATTAACGTGCAAACCACCCTTGGGGGTGAAGGGGTTAAAAAAAAAAAAAAACACTCCTCACCTCTCCTTGTGCCCGCGCTGCTCCCGTCTCCTGCACTGCCTGGTACACAGTTAGTGCGATGACGTCATCGCGCACCCGCTGTGTCAGAGGCAGAGCGGGGAATGATGGGAGAGGGAGCATTGGCTGACGCTCTCTCCTCCATCATTGCTTTGAATTGTACCGGCAGACGCCGGTGTAGTTCAAAGCGGCGGCAGCGGCTGGGGGGAGTCGGCGCTGGGGGCAGGCAGGCCCCTCTGCCTCACAGGGCCCCCATAGCGGCGGCGAGATTTGCCGCTTGCTGTGGGCCCCTTGGGGAGCGGGAGCCCTAGGCAGCTGCCTGGTCTGCATGCTCCTAACGCCGGCCCTGCCTGTGCTCCGCCATCAGGAGGGAAATGATCACATCTCATAATGTACTTGACAAGTAGATAATGGTGATATGTTTGTCTCATTTAAAGGGTTTCTCCTGTTTGGGAAAATCCCTTTGCCCCAGCTGCACTCTGTTTAAAAAATTGAGTTAAATGTAAAGTTCTTTACTCACCCTTGACCGGTCCTGCACTGGGTCTTCAGAGGCGGAGTTCTGGACCTGGGAAAACTGATAAAGCACAGTTTAAAAAAAAACATAGACTGCCACTGGAGGACAAGAGTTTTCAAACCCCTTTTAGAAAAGCACAAAATGACTGTTCAAACCAAGCACAGCATCCTGTATGGAACATATAGCCAGAGACGTAACGATCGCAGGCGCAGAGGGTGTGACCTTGATCAGACCCGTGCGGTAAGGAGGTCCGCTGACGCCAGCAATATATTGACGGGTCACTTCACCGTAATATACGTTGTCAGCCATGTTGGCGTGCCAATCAAAGGTGGCACTGAGCAGTGACGTCATGCGTCGCCCATAGCAGGCATTCCGGGGACATCAGCTGGCGGTCTCTGTGCCGGCTATAAAAGAGAACGCAGCGTGGCGTGGGAGTGGAGGAAGGTTAGAAGAATTGGGTTTTTTTTAATCTGTTAGAGAACAGTGATAGAATGGGGAACATTATTACAGGATGGTTCCAAGAGGCGGAACATTATTACTGGGAGGGGACTGGATGGGGACATTGTACCAGGTTGGGCAACATTATTACTGCTAGGAGCCCAGAATGGCGGTCATTATACTTGGAAAGGACCAAAGATGGTGGCTATTAAACCAGGAAGGGCTCAGGATGGGGGACATTATACAAGGAAGGGGCTCAGAATGGGGGACATATATTATTAGAAGGGGTCATTACATCAGGATGTGGAAGATTCTTATTGAAAGAGCCCCATGATGTGAGAAATTATTACAGAAAGAGGATTGGATGGGGATATTATACCAGGATGGGGACATTATACCAGGAAGGGGTCCAAGATGGGGAACATTACACCAGGAGCACATTATTACTGGTAGGGGCCCAGAATGGCAGTCAATTTATCTCGAAAGGACTAAGGAAGGAGGACATTATACCAAGAAGGGGTCCAGGATGGAGGACATTATAACAGTAAGTGGCCAACAATGAGGGACATTTATACCAGGATGGGGGAAATTATTACTGGTAGGGGCTCAGGATGGGGAAAAATATTATTGGAAGGGTCACAGGATGGAGGACATTGTTAAAGGAAGGGGCCTAGGGTTGGTGACATTTATTACTGTAAGTGGACAGGATGGTGGCATAACACTAGACTGAGGGACATATTAATGGAAGGGGACCATAATACCAGCAAGAGGCCCAGGATGTTGGTCATTGTTATTGGAAGGGGCTTAAGATGGTGTACATAATTACTGGAAGGGGCAAAGGATGGAGGACATTATAACCGGAAGGTGCCTAGGATGGGGGACATTTATTACTGGAAGGGTAGAATGGGGACAATACGCTAGGATGGGGGATATTCTGCCACCGATATACGTAAGAGACAGCTCTGATCCTTGTGAGTGACAATCTCCGATATAAACAATGGTAGATAGGAACTCACTATAACTTCCTTCCTAATCTTAATCGTGCACAGATATCTTCTTGAGAAGGTGAACTTGAATGTAACTGAAAGGTTTATTGGCATTACAATACTTTGTGCAGATGAATACATACAATTTCCTTCAGGCAAGAGGTATCAAGGTGGCTTCAGAAGAAAAGAATATAGAGGTCTAAAAGGAATGCTGTGTTGAAGCTCCTAGCATGAATGATGAGAAACACAGAATGACGAAGCACACAAGATGGATGCCGGAAAGGGAAAACAGTTGAGAGGAGTGAGAGAGAGAGAGAGCAAAGTATTATGGGAAATAGAACCCAAGACAGTACTAAACAATAACCACTAGGTGGCAGCAAAGTACACAGTAACTATGAAATGTCACATTAATACTGGCTGAGACAGCATAGGGGACATATAATAATGGAAAGGACCCATTAAACCAGCAAGGGGCCCAGGATGTTTGTCACTTTTACTGGAAGGGGCCCAGGATGGGAAACATTATTACTGGAAGGGGCACAGGATGGGGGAAATTATACCATGAAGGAGACCAGGATGGGGGACATTATTACTGGAAGGGGGCAAGGATGGGTGACATTAGTACAGGATGGGGGACATTATTACATTATGGTGAATGTCTTTATAGGATTTAGAATGCTACAAGGGCCCATACATCCAACTAATGTGCAGATGGGAGCCCAGGTTCAAATATTGCACCGGGGCTCATCATTAGGCCAGAGTCACACTACCGTAAAATACGGACGAGTGCTATGCGAGAAAACATTGCATAGCACTTGGCTCAGTGATAATCTATGGTGCAGCTACTATCACCGTAGATTTACTAGGGCGTTATTCAGCGTGCGTGTAAAATTGCAGCATGCTGCGATTGTCACTGAGACTCGGCCGAGACTCGCCAATGCAAGCCTGTGAGTGCAAGAAAAAAAATTGCACAGCACTCGGACCATGCAAGTGCTGTCCGATTTGTACGCACCGGTGTCCTTTGAAAAGCCGGCAATTCATGTGCCGCATACAGTAATATCACACTGACAGGTTAGAATAGAATAGATATATACACATAGAATACATAGATATATAGATGTCAGTGACACACACATATATATACTTATATTACATAGAAGAAAAGCCGGCAATTCATCTGCCGTTTTCTGTAAAATCACTGCAGGAGCCGACAGGATAGAAGAGATGGATTACATACAGTAAATACAAATAGAATAGGTAGATATATAGATGTCTGTGACAAATACAATTAGTGCAGTGTGTGTACAGCTTACTGTACATGTATTTAATTAATAAAAGATTATTTTTTGGAAAAAAATGGCATGGGCGCCAGCACAATTTTCGTAAGCAGCACAGGTAAAGCCGACGGCTGGGGGCCGATGTTTATAGCTTGGGAAGGAGGTAATACCCATGGAGCTTCCTAGGCTATAATATCAGCCCGCAGCTGTCTGCATAGCCTTTGATGGGTATTAATTATAGGGGGACCCTACATCATTTTTGGGGGGTCCCCTATTTTAACCCCTTAACCCCTAAGGGTGGTTTGCACGTTAATGACCAGGCCAATTTTTACAATTCTGACCACTGTCCTTTAATGAGGTAATAACTCTGGAACGCTTCCATGGATCCTGGTGATTCTGATATTATTTTCTCGTGACATATTGTACTTCATGATAGTGGTAAAATTTATTTGATATGACTTGCGTTTATTTGTGAAAAAAATGGAAATTTGGCGAAAATTTTGAAAATTTCGCAATTTTACAACTTTTAATTTTCATACCCTTAAATCACAGAGATATGTCACACAAAATACTTAGTAAGTAACATTTCACATATGTCTACTTTACATCTGCACAATTTTGGAACCAAAATTTTTTTTGTTAGGAAATTATAAGGGTTAAAAGTTGACCAGCGATTTCTCATTTTTACAACACCATTTTTTTTTAGGGACCACATCACATTTGAAGTCACTTTGAGGGGTCTACATGATAGAAAATACCCAAAAGTGACACCATTCTAAAATCTGCACCCCTCAAGGTGCTCAAAATTACATTCAGTAAATATGTTCCTTGTTCGTCTTGTGGCGCCCTGAGGGTCCAGTCGCCACAGAGATGTTGCATCGCACCCAGCGGTGTGACACCTGACTCTCAGGTAAGGAGGAAACACCTCATTGACTCCAACCACTGCATTCAACAGTACACTATGCCAGCTGAGTGTAGGCGGACCCAATGGGATGGTCTAACTCGGGTTGGTTAGAATAGGGTGTGGCTAGTTGGATGGGAGGGGTCGAAGCAGCCTTATGCTGCGAACGTTAGTTTTTGAATTTCAGTTGGAGACAGGCGGCCAGCCTGAGTACTGGCCGGTCCTGCAGCTCTCTGAGTTTACCTCAGAGAGCCTTGCTGAGAGAAATGAAGGGGTCCGGGTCGGTACAGCAATTGACGCTGTCCCCCATCCTCACTGGAGTAAGGACCAGGCAACACATCGGGGAGACGGTTCCCAGGCTAGTGGGTCAGTTCAGCGCCATTAGCAAACACCGCATCTAGTGGGACTCTTCAAGAGCCACTAGCTACCATAATCTCGTCCGGAGGCAGCTTAGTGGTCAAGTACGTCCAGGTTTCCGTCGGTATCTCGGTCTCCGTGAAGAGGAGGTGATCAACCGGGGCATCGGGCTGCACCTGCAAAACTGAAAGGACCTAATACTGCTTCGCTGAGGGCTCTGTGGTAGGGAGGTGCAGGTAGAAGTAAGGAGTATTGCACAAAAACGCCGGAAAGGAACATAAAAGGGAGTCATTGGAAGTGTGACCAATTTATCTGAGGGTTACTGGAATACTCACTGGAAGGACACAGTGCCCGACTGGACTCTGTAAAGCGCTTAACAGACTGTGAGTAAACCCTTGAAACTGCATAAGAACTGTCTCCTGCCTTATTACTCCGTCGCATACTCCACTCTGCTACATCACTCTGTACCATTGCTTCATCTTACATCTATCTGCTCTGGAAGGATATCGTCTTACCTGTAGAAGACTCATCACCTAGCTGCACAACACCATCCCTTCCAGAGGATCTGCAAAGCAGCGCTGGTCACCTTGACCAGGTACTACAGGTGGCGTCACGACAAATTACACGAACATTTCCATCATCCCCTGTAAATATCCCACATTACGGTGAGCGCCCAGGGCACGGACCGAGCTGGCTACCCGTGACATCCCCATAGACTTCCATGGGCTCGGTGCCGAGTACCCTAAAGCCCTGGTACGTGCGCATCATCTTTTAATTTGGCGTCACGAACAGGATTCTGAAGCTCATGAAACACGAGTCCTGTGTGCCTAAATTGACTGTTTTTGTGCTTGAGAACTGCCAAAATCATCAGAGACTGTATTTGCCATTTTATAAAACAACAACCGCCATTTTGCCGCCATATTAGCGCCCTGAGGCGCTGGTGAAGAAGGTGGGCGTGCCTTCGTGGGCGTATCCCCCCCAGTGGCGCGAAAACGATGACCGCCCAGTCTAAATGCTATTGCAGTCGGAGATCATGCCCAACAGCCCTGGAGTTCCGCCTCCTCATCCTCCTAAGGCCTCTTTCACACATCCGGCGGGCGCCTAAACGGCGCCCCGGCATTTAGCCGCAGCGCCGCATGCGGTATTTTATCTGAACACCGGATGTGCCGCATCTTGTTTTTCGCCGCATCCGGTTCACGAATGCGGCAAAAAAACCGCATACGTCTCATCCGGTGTATCCGGTTGGCATACGTTGACGCCGTATTGCGCCGGATCCGGCTTTTAAGCACGCCCATTTTGGGGCCCTTTTTGGGGTTCCAAATATGATTGGCTACTGTAATCCTATATATACACTGCTCCTACATCCCTTCTTTGACAGGTTGTAGAGGAGAAAGTGCAGTTTGGAGAGAAGAGCAAGTAGCAAGTGATTGGCGAACATGGAACCCATTATCGGCAATATCTTCAGGAATCTTGTTGATTTTACTGCGGAGATGAATCGATTGAGGTTTATCGTTCTGGAGAAGGAGCTAAAGTTTGAGGAGCAGCGGCGTCAGCGCCTGCGAAGTCGCCGCCGTATGTGGATCCACCCCATCACGTCACAGAGATTAACTCGTGGTGTCTATTCCACACTGAACATGGAGCTGCGACAAAATCCAGAGAAGTTTTTTGCCTATCTGCGGATGAATATAGAAAACTTTGATGATTTGCTGGAGCGTGTTGGAGACAAAATTAAAAAATCGGACACCTACTGTCGGTTCTCGATATCTCCGGCGGAGCGTCTCATGGTGACTATAAGGTAAGCTATATGTATTGGTTCTGTTTGCTTGAGCGCACTTGTAATTTTATCATTAATTGAACATCACAGGCCAACTAGGAAACCACATGAGTATCCCCAAATCTAGTTATAAAACAGTCTTTCTCCTAGATATTATTATTTTGGTATCTCCAATAGTCGTAGCTGAGTTCTGGTATGTAATGCTGCGTTTCTGAAATAATTTGTATTTTCTAATTTGTTTTCAGATTTCTGGCAACTGGCGAAACTCTATCATCGCTCCATTTTCAGTATCGGATTGGAATCTCCACACTATCCGGCATAATAAAGTATACTTGTCGTGCTCTGTGGGATACTTTGGTTGGAGAATTTATTCCAGAGCCAACAACACAGCGGTGGCTTGAAATAGCGGACCAGTTTCTACTCATCTGCCAGTTCCCCATTTGCCTGGGGGCCGTTGATGGAAAGCACATCCGCATTCAAAAGCCAAAAGGAACTGGATCTGAATTCTTTAACTATAAGAAATATTTCTCTATCGTCCTGATGGCTATTGCAGATGCGCACTACAAGTTTATCGCGGTGGACATTGGGTCTTATGGACGGTCTAATGACTCCCAAGTGTTTAAAATATCTGCTATGGGACGTAAATTGTATGGAAACAGTTTTCAGTTTCCCCCCCCTAGGCCACTGCCTCAAACCTCAGGCCCACCAATGCCATTCGTTTGTGTAGGTGATGAGGCATTCCAGCTGTCCCAACACCTATTGAAGCCGTATGCCAGCAGAGAATTGACACATACAAAGCGGATATTTAACTACCGCCTCACAAGAGCCAGACGGATGGTGGAGTGTGCCTTTGGCATTATGACAGCAAAATGGCGTGTCCTTTTGACTGCAATAAACTTAAAGACCGAGACTGTTGATGATGTAGTGAAAGCGTGCGTGGTCCTCCATAATTTTGTCCTAACCAAGGAACCAATTTCTCTGGAGGACCACAATCAAGAAACAACTTTGCACAACTACACCAACATTACCACTCGCAGTACAGTTGCAGTTTCTAGAATGAGGGACCAGTTTGCTCAATACTTTGTGTCACCGGAAGGTAGTGTTGACTGGCAGGATGACAGAGTGTGATAAATGTATTGTTTCTTTTAATAATTTTCTTTACCCACAATAAACCTTTAATAGTTTACTTGTCTACCTTCTTGTGTGTTTTCTACTATAACCTTCTTGCCACTGTTGTGTCCATGGCTGTCACCTTTTGTCCAAAAAAGTGTACATTGTAGGCCATGTTTCCCCAACTGCAGTCCTCAAGGCCCACCAACAGGTCAATTTTTTAGTCTTTACTTTGCATTGCTCAGGTGATAATTGCCTCACCTGTGCAATACAAAGGAAATACTGCAAACAATACCTGTTGTTAGGCCTTGATGACTGGATTTGGTGACACATGGCCTACAATGTACCCTTTTTAGGACAAAAGGTGAAATTGTATTAACAAAAGTATTTCACCATTTGTCCTACAAAAAGTGTACATTATGTTTCCCCTACTCCAGTCCTCAAGGTCCACCAACATGTCAGTTTTCTGTCTTTCCTTTGTATTGCTCAGGTGATAATTGCCTCACCTGTGCAATACAAAGGAAATACTGAAAACATGATATGTTTTTGGTGGGCCTGGAGTAGGGGAAAACTGGGGTGTACACATTTTTATTAAAAAAAAAATACACTTTGCATACTACACAACCCGGGACATAACTTTGCCAAAAAGGTTACATTTATGAACCTTTTAGCCAAAGTTAGGTGTACCTGTATACCAAATTTAAAACTTAACATCCTATAAATAAAAGACAGACAACAATGTTAAACCAATGAACAATTTATTGAAAAAAATATTTTTTAATATAATTGTTATTAAAGTAGGCCTTGTGGCCCAATTCTTCAGATTTAAATAACCTTTATATTTTATTCAACTTTATTATTTTTTTTAGTAAACTTTATTTTTTTTAAAAAATTTTTTTGGTTTTCAACTTTAATTTTTTAAATAAATTTATGAAAAAAAATTGTAACATTAACTACAGGTCAGTGTAGTGTGGGGTGGAAATACTGCTGGAGGGGCTGCGGGACACTTCGACCGTGGGAGTGTGGAGAGTGTGGAGGGACGAACGGGATGGTGGTGGGGAAGGAACAGGAAGAGGTGAAGGGGTGGAAAGACCAAAAGAATGGGAAGACAAGGCAGAACAGGTGGGTGGTGGTGGAGTGGAGGGTTGTGCATGAGGAACAGGTGACATAGTAGGTATTTGGAAGGGGGAAGTAGATTGGTAGGTAGAAGTGTGGTAGGGGGTAGGTGGCTGGTAGTGGGTAGGTTGTTGGTACTGGGGGGGGGGGGTTGGACCTGGGGAGGTGGTTGGTACTGGGTAGTTGGTTGGACCTGGGGAGGTGGTTGGTACTGGGGAGGTGGTTGGTACTGGGGATGTGGTTGGTATTGAATAGGAGGGGGAGGAGGTATGGCAGGTGGAGGGGGGGGAAGATGGACGGCGTGGCTGTAGGGGGGGAGGTGGTGGAATGATGGGGTGGATTGAGATGGGAGACAACTGCACTACAGCAGCGTGGCACGTGTGCATCACATACATCTGCTGGTCATAAGATAGCGGATCTATGCGCTCCGCAACCGACCTAAAAAAGCTGTAGTTCGGGGGTGCTCTTATCTCAGAACGCACAGTTTCCAGAAGTGTCTTGACCTCACCAACTAGTGTGGTTATCTGACGAAGGCCTGCGGAAACTTGTTCAGATAGCAACTTAAGGCAGTTCTGGAAAGATGCGTTCATGTGTAAGAACTCGGGCGCATAGTTCTTTTCCTGACCCTTCTGACGCTGCCGCCCAGTACCCGCAGCTGTACTAGAGGTGGCAGGATCAGAAGGGTGTGGTAAAGGGAAGGCTATATCCTGACCAGCAGATTCATGCATTGCAGGCGGCCACGCTGCTCCAGCGCTGGTGGAAGGGACAGCGGGATCGTGTGTGTGTGAAGTGTGGGAAGGGTCAGATGTGGAGGGTTGGTCAAAGTGTCCCTCGGTGTCGGTCTCCTGAGGGATCGCTCTAGAAGGCTCCAACTCTGCGGGCGCCCGAGTGCTGCTCACCGTGCTGTGGAAGAAACAAAAACATAAAATTAATATACAGATGTGGAATGGCCCTGGGTGAAAACAAAAAAAATATTACATTTGATGTTAATATTTACCTTCTGGTGACCATGGTTTCACGCAGGAACGCCAGAGCTTGTGCATATTTGTACTTACTCTGGCGTCCTGAAGAACCACTCGGGGCCCGCATTTCCTTATTGAATTCTTTCTTAAAGCGATCCCTCACAGACCGCCACCGCTTCATAATTCTCTCCCCTGAAACGAGAAAGCACACATTGGTTACTATACAACAACCACACTTTAGTCCTCGTGTCCCCCAGAGTTCATGTTTTCATTGTTTCCATAGTGTTTCACAAAAGGAAATCATGAAAACATGAAGCGTTGGTTACACAAGGACAGAATTTTTTTAAAAACACCTTTACAGTCAGCAACATGAACTATACTTACGGTATTTATTCTGGGACCTAGGATTGAGGTCCTCCCAGCGGTGCATCATTGCTGCTGCCACTTCCGTCCAGAGCCGTCGTGTCACAATTTGATCCGCATGCTGGCGGTCCGCCATGTTCCACAGCGGCTCCCTTTCTCGGACCAGGTCGATCATCAACTCCACGTCCAATCCCTCCTCCGTGTCCGAGTCGGGAGCACGCTGTGAAGCCTGTGAAATGAACAATGAAAAAAAATATATATATATATCAGATACATGGTTTTAGTTTGTAAAAATTATACATGTTACAATGGGAATATTAATGCACAAAACATTTGTAGATAACACGTTTTTTAAAAAGCATAAATTATATAACATGGCAAAAAAAAAAATAATACTTACACGTTGAGAACCGCCGACAGTCTCACGACGACTCTGGGAGGCGCTGGGAGAAACCCTCTGGCTCCCAGATGCGAGAGACTAAAAAAATGAAAATAAAAATTAGGATATTGGCAGGTGTTGGCCGCTGTGTGAAGTATGCACTAAATGTTTTTCTATGTGTTGTGTGTACTGTGATGTTGTGTTTATGAGATTGATGCAGGATACTTACGAATTGTGAGCCCACTCCGGGTATCTCTCCACCCCGTCCTTCTTCCTCTGGGAGCTCCTCGTCATCTTCAGATTCCTGTTATTAAAATAACACAATCAAGACATATAGCCCACAGATGGATTGTGGATAGAAAAATTAAAAATACATATTTTTACCGCCAATTCCTGACGATGGGTAGGAGGGCTCCCAGAAGAAGATGTGTCCTGCTGTGGCGGCTCTGGCTCTGGCTGGGAGGGAGGAGATGGCGATGCCGGTGGTGCTGCCGCCGCCGCTTCAGCCGCTGCTTCCTCCGCCAACAACGCCATTGCTGCAGCTGCAGCAGCTGTTTGATGTTCTCTGCTGTGGAAGAAACAAAAAGGGACAGTCAATATATTTGTATATTTCTTGGCCCTGTCTGAAAGAAAAACAAGCATGTATTTTTATTGAAATGGGGGGGGTGTAATGTTTACCTTCTTCTGGCTTCCCTCCTTGCCCGCCTCTCCTCCTGTTCTCTTCTATCTACAAGCGCCGCCTCCCCCTCTTGTTGACGTCTTCTACTGTAAAAGTAAAAAGGTACTGTAAATTTGAGAATCCTTGTCCATGGCTGAAATAAAAACAAACATGTAATTTATAGCAAAATGTGTGCTGTAATACTTACTTTCTCATTGCTATCCTCCTAGCTTGGAGGTCCTCTGCTCCCCTCTGCTGAACTTGGGCTTCAGCCGCTGCCGCCCGGTGAAGTCTTCGGCTGTTGAATAAGGAAACAAAAACGGACAGTGAATATATGGGTATTCCTTTGCCCTGGCTGAAACACAAAAAACAAACATGTAAATTAGAGCAAAATGTGTGCTGTAATACTTACTTTCTGCTTGCTAGCCTCCTAGCTTGGAGTTCCTCTCCTCCCCTCTGCTCAACTTGCGCTTCAGCCGCCGCCGCCGCCGCTCGTTGAATTCTTCTGCTGTTAGGACACAAAAAGGGACAGTGAATATATGTGGATTCCTTGTCCCTGGCTGAAAGAGAAAAACAAACATTAATTTTTTAGGGACATGGGGGATGACATTTACTTTCTGCTGGCTTGCCTCCTTGCATCCAGGATCTCCTGCGCCCTTGGATCAGCAGCATCAATTCTTCTGCTGTGAAATTAACAGACCAAAAAAAATTTGTTGATATATTTTGATTGTCCCTGTTTTAAAATATAACATTCAAACAACGACATTATTCCGACCACATGCAATCATTTTTTATAGCCATCAACAGTACCAGGGTAAACCGTATCCCTGGCCAAAAAAAAAAATATATATATATGATAATAAAACATGGAAATTTCACATAAGAGCATAATTAGCTAAGGTCAGAGGCAGCCAAAAAAATAACATTGCAACAAAAAGAAAAGTACATCAACATTTGTATACTAAACACAGGAAAATAATAGCAGCATGAGTAGATAAAACCGTGACAAGCCACAAAGAACAAAGATTGCAAACAAAAAAACATTATCATAGTCAAACAATTCAACAGACCATGAGTAGATAAAACCATGACAGGCCACAAAGAAAAAATATTGCAAACAAAAAAACATTAGCATAGTCAAACAATTCAACAGACCATGAGTAGATAAAACCATGACAGGCCACAAAGAAAAAATATTGCAAACAAAAAAACATTAGCATAGTCAAACAATTCAACAGACCATGAGTAGATAAAACCATGACAGGCCACAAAGAAAAAATATTGCAAACAAAAAAACATTAGCATAGTCAAACAATTCAACAGACCATGAGTAGATAAAACCATGACAGGCCACAAAGAAAAAATATTGCAAACAAAAAAACATTAGCATAGTCAAACAATTCAACAGACCATGAGTAGATAAAACCATGACAGGCCACAAAGAAAAAATATTGCAAACAAAAAAACATTAGCATAGTCAAACAATTCAACAGACCATGAGTAGATAAAACCATGACAAGCCCAAAAAAAAAAAAAAAAAAACATTGGCAAAAAAAAAAATGGAGAGAAACATTACCATAGTAAACACATGCACATTTCCGATAGTAGCATAAAAAACAACGACATAACTGGCCAAAAAAATTAATACTTTTTAAAAAAAAACAAAAACATTTTGATACACAAATACATCCACATTTCAGATTGTCGCAGGGAGACAAAGCACATCACTGCTAAAAAACAGTACCAGTAGATCTACATTATCAACATTCACAACAATAGCAGTGAATACACAATAAAGTTCCCAAACAAATGCATTTTAAACTCGGGGACCCACCCCATCATCGGCAATTTAATTTCATTAAATACCTGGGGAACCAATCCCCATCACAGAAAAAACATTACATATATAATGTACCAGGCCACAAAAAATAAACATCAGCTCACACAACATTGGTGACATATGTATTTTACATTTTTGAATTTGGGGGTGGGTGGTTCATATTTACCGTCTGTTTTCCTGGCGCTCCATGGTACGGATCCTGGCTGCGAGTCCGGTGGCTGCGTCGGTGGCTGCGTCGGTGGCTGCGAGTCCGGTGGCTGCGTCGGTGGCTCTCTGTGGCTCTCTGTGGCTGTGTCTGATGTCCCACCCAATGTTTTTTTTATATGTTTGCTGAGGGGTGGTACTTCCTTGTATATGTTTGCTGTGGGCTGGTATATCAATTAACAAACCGGATGCGGCTACCGGATGCGGCGGACGCCGCGATGCGGCGCATTGCGGCGTCCATAGACTTTCATTGTAAAAAAGAACCGCATGCGCCGCATCCGGCGCATGCGGCTTTTTCGCCGCAGACAAAAAACGTTACATGCAACGTTTTTTCCAGACACCGTACGGTGACCAGACACCGCATCCGGCACCAACCGGACGCGCCGCAGTGACATGCGGCGCCATGCGGCGCTAATACAAGTCAATGGAAAAAAAAAACCGCATGCGGCGCATACGGTTTTGTGATGCGGCGCTGCTAAAAAAATGCCGGGGGCGCCGCAAGGGGAAAAACGGATGTGTGAAACCAGCCTAAGTGGGTGGAAAAGACCACAAAGGTCCCGCCCCTCTACAAAAGATGGGGCCTCTCCTGATGCTAATGACACATGTGACTTGGCAGAGATGGCGAACGGATGTGAGCAGATGTGGGAAGGGATGGAGGAGCCAGAGCTCTCCTCCCACGGAAGCGACCCGATCGCCACAGAGACACCGGTGAGCACCCGGCCTGGAAACCCTCCTACGCTGGAAGAAGCGGAGGATACCCTGAGAGGTCTGGCTCGACACCGGGAGGAGGTCGCCAGAATGGAGGCGAGCTGGCGGGCCCTAAAGCTGCATTTGGAGCGGCGACAGTCTGTCTTACCTCCAGCAGTGTCTATGCCGGAAAGTGAGGCACCCGTTTCAGCGGAGGAGGCCGCGCAGACTTCTCCGATCCTACAACCCGAACCGGTTGCCAGTACTGAAGCGGAGGCACCTGTTCCTTCAGGGGACGCCGCACCAGCATGTCAGTCTCCGCTGCCTGCAACCGTTACTGATTCGGAGAAAGCGACACCCGGCCTCGAGGAGGAGGCCGCGCAGGTCCCAGAGCCTTACCTGACCACACCGGAGTCCCCGCCATTATCATCAGTTCTGGAGCCGGCTGCATCTGCTTCAAACGAGCGCCGCCAGGCCTGGTGGGCGCCGGAGAAGCTGCAACAACATGCAAGCTGCGAGCAGCTTTACGATAGCGGGCATCTGGAGGTGCTCGTGGAAGAAAACTATAATCAGCGCCAGGAGGAAGAATGGAGACGCCGGGAACGAGAAGCAGAGCGGCAGAGGGAACAGAGAGAGTCCCAGCGACTCCGGCAGCGTCAGCAGGAGCAGGACCTGGCGGACAAGAATAAGATGCGAAAGGACAAAGGTACGCTTAGGGAGCCGCGGCGTAAGGGGGCAGTCAGGGACTTCAAATTAAAAGGCGGTTGGGGCTTCATCCAGGAGCCCGGAGTATACCTTGAATTTTTTGTGAACCGCCGGGATGTCGAGGCCCACTTGCCAGAAGGACACCCGGGGAGGGACCTGTTGGTAGGAGACCTAGTTACGTACACCCGACACTGGGGTTACAAGGGGTGGTATGCCCTAAATGTTAACCGATATGACCCCTCTCCGCCAGTAAGCAGGGGATTCAGTATGCCCTCAGCAACCCAGTCCTCCCCCGACCAGGCCTCTGCCAGTGCACCAGCCCCACGCCGCACATCTCTTCCGACTCCCTCAGCGGCCTCCTCGGCAATCCCAGCAAGGGAAGTAGTACAAATAAAAGGCCCATACCCGGTACCCGTTAGGCCCCCAGGGGTCCGTACAGTTCGGGACATTGGGATCCAGACCCGTCAGGAAACGAGTGAAGTGGACGTCCAGACTCACATAGCGGGCCATGATCTGACCGTACAGGCCACCCGACGTCATCAGGTCCGGGTGGGCCCTGGTGTAATGGATGTCTGGGAAGCTCCGGCCGAGTACCAGATGGTACCTGGCACTCCACCCAGCCAAGAATAATTGGGAAACCCGGACAGGGTCATTGCGTGTAAATAGTTGAAATATTGCTGCACCTGGTAAGGTGAATGTTCAGGAAGTTGAAAAAGTTTTATAAGTATTTGTTGAAATACCCTGGTTGGGTAATGGTGTTGATAGTATATGTTTACCTGAACTTTGAAGCCATGAACTGTGCTGGCTCACAAACTGTCCTGTAAATAGTTGGCACTTCGGTGCTCCATCTTGGTTTTACAAAAAGCTATGCTGTGCAATATTTGCACCACTACCTCAGAAACTTAAAACCCGATTGGTGTGGCCGAAAATGAGGTCTGCTCAAAGAAAGTCTTACAGCCCACCCAAGACCACCGTTGGAGGTTTGGAGCGGGTCCTCCACAAGCACAAAATAGGACACTGTGAAGTTACCCCGGTGGGGGTAGTCCTAAGAAGTCTCAATGAACTTCGACCGAACCATTATTCGCACTTTCCAATGTTATTATTAAAAATGTTATTTATGCAACGTTTAATCTAAAGTGCCTCCCATAAAGGGATGATGCGTTTGAAAATGTTTTACTGTTTTGCTAGCATTCATAAAAATTTTTGTATGTTTCTTATGTAACATCTTTACTCTATTACAGCCCGGGAGTGCTGTGTTTAACCAGGGGGGAATGTGGCGCCCTGAGGGTCCAGTCACCACAGAGATGTTGCATCGCACCCAGCGGTGTGACACCTGACTCTCAGGTAAGGAGGAAACACCCCATTGACTCCAACCACTGCATTCAACAGTACACTATGCCAGCTGAGTGTAGGCAGACCCAATGGGATGGTCTAACTCGGGTTGGTTAGAATAGGGTGTGGCTAGTTGGATGGGAGGGGTCGAAGCAGCCTTATGCTGCGAACGTTAGTTTTTGAATTTCAGTTGGAGACAGGCGGCCAGCCTGAGTACTGGCCGGTCCTGCAGCTCTCTGAGTTTACCTCAGAGAGCCTTGCTGAGAGAAATGAAGGGGTCCGGGTCGGTACAGCAATTGACGCTGTCCCCCATCCTCACTGGAGGAAGGACCAGGCAACACATCGGGGAGACGGTTCCCAGGCTAGTGGGTCAGTTCAGCGCCATTAGCAAACACCGCATCTAGTGGGACTCTTCAAGAGCCACTAGCTACCATAATCTCGTCCGGAGGCAGCTTAGTGGTCAAGTACGTCCAGGTTTCCGTCGGTGTCTCGGTCTCCATGAAGAGGAGGTGATCAACCGGGGCATCGGGCTGCACCTGCAAAACTGAAAGGACCTAATACTGCTTCGCTGAGGGCTCTGTGGTAGGGAGGTGCAGGTAGAAGTAAGGAGTATTGCACAAAAACGCCGGAAAGGAACATAAAAGGGAGTCATTGGAAGTGTGACCAATTTATCTGAGGGTTACTGGACTACTCACTGGAAGGACACAGTGCCCGACTGGACTCTGTAAAGCGCTTAACAGACTGTGAGTAAACCCTTGAAACTGCATAAGAACTGTCTCCTGCCTTATTACTCCGTCGCATACTCCACTCTGCTACATCACTCTGTACCATTGCTTCATCTTACATCTATCTGCTCTGGAAGGATATCGTCTTACCTGTAGAAGACTCATCACCTAGCTGCACAACACCATCCCTTCCAGAGGATCTGCAAAGCAGCGCTGGTCACCTTGACCAGGTACTACAGGTGGCGTCACGACAAATTACACGAACATTTCCATCATCCCCTGTAAATATCCCACATTACGGTGAGCGCCCAGGGCACGGACCGAGCTGGCTACCCGTGACATCCCCATAGACTTCCATGGGCTCGGTGCCGAGTACCCCAAAGCCCTGGTACGTGCGCGTCAGTCTCACCAGTCGTCAGCACTACTCCCCTCCGGCCTAAGTCTTTTCCCGCAGACCACAAAGTTCATCCACGCCACCCCTGCGACTGGGATGGGTAGCTGGTTAGCGGCTGTGAGTTTGATCACCTGCCTCCACTCGGGCCGTACTGCTTCCAGAAAGTGGCTCTGAAAATAGCCTTCTGGCATCGTGGTGACTTGTGAGCCCGTATCAACCAGACAGCGGACAGCTCGACCGCTTATTTCGGCCCAGACAAGGTGGCACATGGACACAAGATTTGTGGGCCTTCTAGCACTCCTTCCTAATATATCAGGATCCGGGCGGCATCCCCCAGACATCTCCCCACTCCAGACCTTCCCTCTGGCACTGTCACCCCCTTCTCTTGCTCGCGCATGCGCGCCTCGCTCCCTACTTCAGAAAATGTCATAATGGGCTTTACCCTCAAACGCTCCCTTAGAGCCTACTTCAGCAACACATCACGTAGGCATGTCACAAGTTGGTCTCACAGCACTATATCAATGGAGCCTATGCTTACGCCATCTTTGCATACAATAGCAGTGTAGAGCTCCTGTAAGGTGTTCTTGAACTGCGTCACCGTCTCCCCCTCTCTTTGAACCCGTCCGAACAGTCGCATGCGCAACTCCCCTACGTCTGTGGGGTCCCTGTGCATCTCCTCAAGTATCACTAGGACTTTGTGCAGGGTGTCGCGCTCCTCTGGGGCCGAAGCATGACAGAGTCCCTAGCCTCCCCATCTAAAGCCATCATGGCCACCTCTGCTTCCAGGGCCGGTGTCATGGGGTGCATCCTCATCATCCCCCTTATTCGCTCTGTCTAACTCCACAGCATGGTGTTACTCACATTAAACTTGAGAAGGTTTCTTATCATGGCCCCCAGGGAGATGCTAGACCGAGGACCCCCCACAGCTACCTGGTCTGCCATTGCTTGACCTGCAACTACTTGATCTGCAACCCCCGCGTCACTGAGCGACATCCTGCCGACTAAGCCAATTGTAGATACCACAGAAACACGGGATGTCGCCATGGACAGGAAAAAGATCAAGAATTAACAGGTTTATTAACACAAACAATGATCTCAACGCAGGGAGTAAAAGGGATGCAGGGAATGGAACAGAACTGGGTGAGTGATTGGAAAGGCGGGGTAAGGGACGACGGTAGTTCAAAGTAAAGTAATATGACTTAACAGACGATGATCCTCCGGCATGCGGTGTCACAGGGTTCCAATGGTGGCACCGGCAACAGCGGCGCTGAGCATCCAGATGAAGTCTCTGGCAGGCGGGAATCCAACAGTGGCGCCGAAAGCAGCGGCACGTGTCGTCTCGTCGCAGTCTCTGAGGTAAAAGCAAGTTTCCCATGCTCAACGGTATCTAGCACGGTACTTAGTCCAGTAAAGGGAGCAAATGGGACGAATCCTCGCCCCGCGGTATGTCTGGGATCCTGCTCACAAGGTTCAGGCCTAGTCGTCTGTCTAACTGTGCGTGGCGCACGTGTCACAGTCACTGCTCGCTGGTCAGCGGGTCTAATAGCCGGGTCGAGTGACGAAACAGAAACACGCTGTCGTCTAGCTCCAACAGGTGACTCACTCAGGGCAATGTCTGATGGGCCTGATCTACCCGGGTGCTTTGTCTCTCCCGTCAGACCCTAACACGTCTCTCTCCACAGGTCCCCTGACAACCGTCTCTCTGGCTAACCGCGCGCAGCGCAGCTCACTCTTGCTCCGCCCCCAACCAACCTCACGAGACCCCGGTCCTTTGCTAAACAGCTTACCCCCTGCAACATAGGTGACAGTCCCGATGGTTCCAGACCTGAAGCAGTGAAGACAGATTTCTCCATTTCCAAGCGAGGAGATGACAGTTGGTGGTTATGAGATTCTATGGATTAAGGATCTAGACGTAGACACAGACCTTCTGCTGCGCTTTTTCCTAACATGATAGTTACACTTTTATCATTGCTTGTTGCAATCTTATTTTTCTCACGCTGTGCTCTGCTCGTTGTCATCACAGAGGCGCAGATGGGAAGAATTAATTACCCTTTCAGAAGATAAGTTTTAGGTTACAATGAGGAGTATTGCAAAGTTTCAGCATGAACTACACCCCCTGGTGAGACCTAGGCATCACTGCATACAGGCTGGAAGAGAGACTATTAGGACATGACATGTTTGTCCCACTAGGTGGCGCCGTCCTGCCATTCATGGCCTATTCCTCCACTTACTGGATGTAAGGCTCTCAGCACATTGTAATCTCTGACTTATTTTTCTGCTGCAATCTTTACATTGTAATATCATAGAAACTTCTTTGGAAGACTTCAAACTATACATTCAATAAAACTAAAATTCCAATTTTTTTTTAACCCCTTTCCCACATCGTACTCCCTCCCTTTGATGTGGGCTCCGGCGCTGAGCCCACATCTTTCCCGGGTCATGTCATGTCAGCAGTTTTGAACAGCTGACATGTGCCCGGAACAGCTGCGGGTGGAATCGCGTTCCACCCGTGGTTACCAAACCGGTAAATGCCGTTAACATATGCTTCCTGCAATCGTGCCGGAAATCCACCCATCGATGACCCCCGTCACATGATTGCGGGTCACCAGTGGGTTGGCATGACAACCAGAGGTCTCCTGGAGACCTCTATGGTTGTCACTGCCGGATTGCTATGAGCGCCACCCAGTGGTCGGCACTTATCTCAAGTGAGTATTTCAGCTACATACAGGTGATCTGATCATCGCCTGTATGTAGCAGAGCAGATTGGGTTACGGAAGCTTCTAGTCTCCCATGGAGACTAGTGAAGCATGCAAAAAGTAAAAAAAAAAAGATTTTAAAAATATTAAAAAATATGAAAGTTCAAATCACCCCCCTTTCGCCCCATTCAAAATAAAACAATAAAAAAAATCAAACATACACATATTTGGTATCGCCGCGTTCAGAATCGCACGATCCATCAATTAAAAAAAAGGATTAACCCGATCGCTAAACGGCGTAGCGAGAAAAAAAGTCAAAATGCCAGAATTACTTTTTTGGGTCACCACAACATTGCATTAACCTCTTCCCGACCTGGGACACAGCGTATGCGTCATGAAAGTCGGTGCCAATCTGACCTATGACACATACCCTGTGTCATGAAAGGATCGCGTTCCTGCGGGTCGGGTGACCGGGGTCACTGAAAGGTCACCCAACCCGCAGGCACAAGACCCTTTGTGCTTCACCACAGGGGGGTTGGCTTAACCCCCACGTGGCTACGATCGCTCTGATTGGCTGTTAAAAGTGAAACAGCCAATCAAAGCAATCTGTAATATTTCACCAATAAAATTTGGTGAAATATTACAATCCAGCCATGGCCGCTGCTGCAATAGCATCTGCCATGGCTGGAGACTGACATCCGCCCCTCCACACCAAGTGACGGCGGCGATCGGTCACCGCCGTCACTATATGCTCCCCTCCTCCTTGCCTCAGCTCCCCCCACCTTCCGATCCGTCCTCACCTTCCGACCCCCCCTACTCACCTTCCGACCCCCCCTACTCACCTCTCCTGGTCCTCCGATGTCCCTGGGTCCGTCCCGGCGTCCGTCCGGGAATCTTCATGGGTGCCGCCATCTTGGAAAATGGCGGGCGCATGCACAGTGCGCCCACAGGCCGTCGCATGCGCAGTGCGCCCTCCAGGTCCATAAATTTATTTTGATCACTGTGATAAACTCTCACAGTGATCAAAAAAGAAAAAAGTAAATAAACGCCCCCTTTATCACCCCCATAGGTAGGGACAAATAATAAAATAAAGAAAATATATATATATTTTTTCCTGTTAGGCTAGGTTCACATTGCGGTAAACCAGCCCGTTCAACGCATAGCGTTGACGGGCTGGTAACGGTATAGCATAACAAGATCGCGTTATGCTATACCCGCTAGCGCAGATGAATCAGCAGATTATTCATCTGTGCTAGCGGTGACGGAGCCCAGACGCTGCAGGCTGCGTCCAAGGCTCTGTCACTGAATGACGGCACGTCGCAAACACATTAAACTTTACGGCATGCGTCGCGATGCGCCGAACAATGGGGTTCAATGGCAGCGTTAACGGTCTGCGTTACACCGCGTTATACCGCGGTGTAATGCAGTCCGTCTAACGGACTGCCTTGGCGCAATGTGAACCCAGCCTTAGGGTTAGAATTAGGCTGGGTTCATATTGCGCTATGGCAGTCCGTTAGATGGACTGCGTTACACCGCGGTATAACGCGGTGTAACGCAGTCCATTAACGCTGCCATTCACCCCATTTGTGTGCGCATCACGACGCATGCCGTAAAGCGGCATGCGTTCGTGACGTGCCGTCATTCAGTGACGGAGCCTCGGACGCGGGCTGCAGCGTCTGGGCTCCGTCACTGCTAGCACAGATGAATCATCTGCTGATTCATCTGCTGATTCATCTGCGCTAGCGGGTATAGCATAACGAGATCGCGTTATGCTGTAACGTTACTAGCTCGTCAACGCTATGTGTTGAACTGGCTGGTAAAAACGCAATATGAACCCAGCCTTAGGGATAGGGTTAGAACTAGGGTTAGGGTTAGAAATAGGGTTAGGGTTAGAACTAGGGCTAGGGTTAGCATTAGGGTTAGGGTTAGCAATAGCGTTAGAATTAGGGTTAGGGTTAGAATTAGGGTTACGGTTAGAATTTGGGTTAGGGTTGGAATTTGGGTTACGGTTAGAATTAGGGTTAGGGTTGGAATTAGGGTTAGGGTTGGGATTAGGGTTAGGTTTGTGGTTAGGGTCAGATATAGGATAAGTGTTAGGGGTGTTTTAGGGTTACGGTTGGGATTAGGGTTAGGCTTGTGGTTAGGGTTATGGTTAGAGTTGGGATTAGGGTTAGGGGTGTGTTGAGGTTAGGGTTATGGTTAGGGTTTGTATTAGGGTTAGGTGTGTGTAGGGGTTAGGGTTGGGGTTAGGGGTGTGTTGGGGTTAGGGTTGTAGTTAGAATTGAGGGGTTTCCACTATTTAGGCACATCAGGGGGTCTCCATACGCGACATGGCGCCACCATTGATTCCTGCAAATTTTGCGTTCAAAAAGTCAAACAGTGCTTCCTTTATTCCGAGGTTTGACGTGTGCCCAAACAGTGGTTTACCCCCACATATGGGGTATCAGAGTACTCAGGAAAAATTGCACAACAACTTTGGGGGTCTAATTTCTCCTTTTACCCTTGGGAAAAAAATTGGGGACTAAAAAAATTATTTTTGTGGAAAAAAATTATTTTTTATTTTCACGGCTCTGCATTATAATCTTCTGTGATGAACTTGGAGATTCAAAGTGCTCACCACACATCTAGAGCAGTTCCTTGGGGGATCTAGTTTCCAAAATGGGGTCACTTGGGGGAGTTTCTACTGTTTAGGCACATCAGGGCCTTGTTCTGTCTGTACTTGGTTGTCGGCGTGACAATGCATGTCTTTGCTTTAACCCTTTACTCCTTTCCCCCTAATTGAGCTGGGATACTGTTGGCTGTTACCTGTATGGAGCCTGCTCAGTTCCTTGCTCTGCTGCCTAGCTGTTCATGTGGTGTTAGGTCTTTGCTTTGCTGCATGACCATCCACATGTGCGGTCCCTGGTTGCCGCTGTGGAAGCTGTCCGCGGGTTGCGAGGTCATTTGCAGCTGGTGCATGACTTTCCATGTGTGTCTGGGCATGCAGGTGCTGCCAGGTGCCTCAGTTCCTTCACTGATTGTGTGTAATGGTTTCTGATTCTGCTAAGGGCATGCGTGGCCACACCTTCCCTGCTTTTATCAGGGTTAGTGTGTGTACTTGAAATGCTGTCCCCAGCCAATTGCTGAGGGGCAGCTCCTATATAAAGGCTCCCTGCCCTATGGGCGGGGCCTTAGCTACTCACATAGCTTCTGAATCTTGCCATGTGTGTTGTGTGTTCCTTCGCCTGTCCTGGAGGCGGTAATTCCAGGCTTGAATCCCTGATCCTGTACCTGTCCCTTCACCTGTCCTGGAGGCGGTATATCCAGACTTGAATCCCTGATCCTGTACCTGTCCCTTCGCCTGTCCTGGAGGTGGTATATCCAGGCTTGAATCCTTGACCCTGTACCTGTCCTGTACCTGACTGTCTGAACTGTGTCTGCTGACTTATGTTCCTGGATGTCCTTCTGTGTCCTGAACCCTGTGTCCAGTGACTGTGACTCTTTGCTAACCGACTTTCTGTGATATAACCTGGGTTAATCTTGGAAGGAGGAGTCCGGTCGCTGCCAGATGTCCGGAGTCCAAGGACCGTGGGCTCTTGGTGTCCAGATCCTATCCTTCCCTGCCTGATGCCCGGAGCCTGCCGATCGTTGCCAGATGTCCGGAGTCCGATGCCAGTGCCCTGATGTTCCTGAGATCCAGTCCATGTTCCTGTGTCCATGCTCCTGTTCCAGTCCGTGTTCCTAATTCCATGTTCCTGTGTCCGTGTTCCTGTTCCAGTCCGTGTTCCTGATTTCATGTTCCTGAGTCCGTGTTCCTGATGTCCAGTCCATGTTCCTGATTCCGTGTTCCTGTTCCAGTCCGTGTTCCTGATTCCGTGTTCCTGTTCCAGTCCGTGTTCCTGATGTCCGGTCCATGTTCCTGAGATCCAGCCATGTTCCTGTGAGCCAGTCCATGTTCCTGTGATCCAGTGCATGTTCCTGATGTCCGGTCCGTGTTTCTGATGTCCAGTTCGTGTTCCTTATTACATGTTCCTGAGTCCGTGTTCCTGAGATCCAGTCCGTGTTCCTGTGTCTGTGTTCCTGATGTCCGGTCCATGTTCCTGAGATCCAGCCATGTTCCTGTGATTCAGTCCATGTTCCTGTGATCCAGTCCGTGTTTCTGATGTCCAGTCCGTGTTCCTGATTTCCGGTCCTTGTTCCTGATTCCATGTTCCTGTGTCCATGTTCCTGAGTTTGTGATCCTGATGTCCTCATGTGTCCTGTCTGCGTCCTGATGACCTCATGTACCCTGATGTCATGCCTGTGTCCTGATGTCCCACCTATGTGTGCCGCGGTGATCCGTTGGTGCCTTGGGGTCCT
The DNA here is from genome assembly GCA_033576555.1 of Oophaga sylvatica. Lineage (NCBI taxonomy): Eukaryota > Metazoa > Chordata > Amphibia > Anura > Dendrobatidae > Oophaga > Oophaga sylvatica. Next base: position 429,283,973 of record JARQOD010000003.1, on the reverse strand, counting down.
CTGGGTGGTACCCTTCTGGGAGGTGTGGAATCGGGAGCCTGGCATAGTCATGTTTGATTTATGTACTGTGTGTCTTTATTTATTACTTTAGTAAACTTTATTTCCTCTATACCTGAAGTTGTGTGGTGTAATCAAGTTCTACGTGTCTCTTCCTTGTCCACATGCTCAGCTGCCACAAAACCCCGGTCTCTGCCCTTTCCTAGTTTGGGTAGGTCCGGGTCCCCCTCTGCGGTATGGAGGGTCCATATTGCGTCCCCGGGGGACGTCCGCTCCACGCCGTGGTGGTCGGTCAGCGTGGGGGCGATTATGAGCTGGGCCGCTTCTCGGCGGCTGCAGCCGATCGTGACAGGGCTCTGCAAACATAAAATGACGCCCGCAGACTATTCCATCAAGTCGGCATTTCAAAACGTCACTACTTCCCTTCCGAGCCCCGACGTGTGCCCATACAGTAGTTTTCTCCCACATATGGGATTTCAGCATACTCTGGACAAATTAGACAACTTTTGGGGTCTAATTTTTCCTGATACCCTTGGGAAAATAAAAAAATTGGAGACTAAAAGATCATGTTTGTGGAAAAAATATGATTTTTTTATTTTCATGCCCGGGCGTTATAAACTTCTGTGTAGCCCTTGGGGGTTCAAAGTGCTCACCACACATCTAGATAAGTTCCTTGCGGGGTCTAGTTTCCAAAATGGGGTCACTTGTGGGGAATTTCTACTGTTTAGGCACATCAGGGGCTTTGCAAACGTAACAAGATGCCCACAGACCATTCCATCAAAGTCGGCATTTCAAAACATCACTACTTCCCTTCCGAGCCCCAACAAGTGCCCGAACAGTGGTTCCCCCAAATATGGGGTACCAGTGTACTCAGGATAAACTGTACAACAACTTTTGGGGTCCAATTTCTCCTGTTACCCTCGTGAAAATAAAAATTGCGGGTTAAAAAAATCAGTTTTTGAGGAAAAAAAATTATTTTTTATTTTCACGGCTCTGCATTATAAACTTCTGTGAAGCACGTGGGGGTTCAAGGTGCTCACCACACATCTAGATAAGTTCCTTGGGGGGTCTAGTTTCCAAAATGGGATCACTTGTGGGGGGTTTCAACTGTTTAGGCACATCAGGGGCTCTGCAAACGTAACAAGATGCCTGCAGACCATTCCATCAAGTCAGCATTTCAAAGCGTCACTACATCCCTTCCGAGCCCTGACGTGTGCCCAAACAGTAGTTCCCCCCCATATATGGGGTACCAGCGTACTCAGGACAAACTGGACAACAACTTTTGTGGTCCAATTTCTCCTGTAACCATTGTGAAAATAAAAAATAGGGGGCTAAAAAATCATTTTTTGAGAAAAAAAAAGGTTTTTTATTTTCACGGCTCTGCGTTATAAACTTCTGTGTAGCACCTGGGGGTTCAAAGTGCTCACTGTGCATCTAGATAAGTTCCTTAGGGGAGTCTAGTTTCCAAAATGGGGTCATTTGTGGGGGAGCTCCAAAGTTTAGGCACACAGGGGCTCTCCAAACACAACATGGTGTCCGCTAACGATTGCAGCTAATTTTCCATTAAAAATGTCAAATGGCGCTCCTTCCCTTCTGAGCCCTGCCGTGCGCCCAAACAGTGATTCCCCCCCACATATGGGGCACCAGCGTACTCAGGAAACACTAGAAACAACTTTTGGGGTCCAATTTATCCTGTTACCCTTGGGAAAATAAAAAATAGCGGGCTAAAAAATGATTTTTGAGAAACAAAAATGATTTTTTTATTTTCACTGCTCTGCGTTTATAAACTTCTGTGAAGCACTTGGGGGTTCCAAGTACTCACTACACATCTAGATAAGCTCCTTTGGGGGTCTGGTTTCCAAAATTGGGTCACTTGTAGGGGGTTTCTACCGTTTAGGCACATCAGGGGCTCTGCAAACGCAACATGATGCCCGCAGAACATTCCATCAAGTCTGCATTCCAAAATGGCGCTCCTTCCTTTCTGAGCTCTCCCATGCGCCAAAACAGTTGTTCCCCCCCACATATGGGGTATTGGTGTACTCAGGACAAATTGCACAACAACTTTTGTGGTCCAATTTCTCCTGTTACCTTTGTGAAAATAAAAAATAGCGGGCTAAAAAAATCATTTTTGAGGAAAAAAATGATGTTTTTATTTTCACTGCTCTGCGTTATAAACTTCTGTGAAGCACTTGGGGGTTCAGAGTGCTCACAACACATCGAGATAAGTTCCCTAAGGGGTCTAGTTTCCAAAATGGTATCACATGTTTGGTTTATTCACTGTTTAGGCACACAGGGGCTCTCCAAACGTGTCATTGTGTCCCCTAACGATTGGAGCTAATTTTCCATTCAAAAAGTCAAATGGCGCTCCTTCCCTTCTGGGCCCTGCCGTGCGCCCAAACAGTGGTTTATGACCACATATGAGGTATCTGTGTACTCAGGATAAATTGCCCAACAAATTTTAGGATCCATTTTATCCCGTTGCCCATGTGAAAATGAAAAAACTGAGGCTAAAGAAAATTTTTGTGAGAAAAAAGTACTTTCTTTTTTTACAGATCAATTTGTGAAGCACCTGGGGGTTCAAAGTGCTAACTATGCATCTAGATAAGTTCCTTGGGGGGGTCTTGCTTCCAAAATGGGGTCACTTGTGGGGGAGCTCCAATTTTTAGGCACACAGGGACTCTCCAAATGCGACATGGCAACTGTGTGGCCCAGCTGCGCTTGGTACACATGTTCCAGGAGTATGTACTGAAAGGTAATTGCAAAACTTGATATTCATTCACATCTCACACTTCCCTAGATTGCCACCAGAGGGAGCCCCTTTAGAGTATTTAAGGGGGTGTGAGAGAAGTAGCAGTAGCAGACGAGTCTGAGAGAGTGGAGTTGGTCGGAGCCAGTGTGTGCTAGTGAGTCATACTAGCCAGACTGAGACAGAGATTTCCTGTCAGACGAGACAGAGGAGAAAAGTTTGCAAGCTGATATCTCAGATCATCCAGGCTGTTAGTACCCTAAGGAATGTGGAAAGTGACTCTCGGAGCGTGCATGAAATCAGTCTGACAGAAGGTCCTGATAGCCGCTCTGGACAGGGTCTTTGAAGGAACGAAAGGAAGAGGACTACAGTCATCAGAATATCGAGCTAGCTGAGAATCAGTCAGTGAGCTTTGGAAGGAAGAAGCTGGTGACTACACCTACTGCTACCTCGTGCTTATGTTAAGGGTGAAGGTAGGGCGACGGGCGAGTGGTGACCCAAGGAAGGAGTGACTTTGGTGACAGATCACCTTCACTCAACTTAGCCGGACACCGGGTCCGAAGTATTGCTAGAACCTTTACGGCTAGTGAGAGAAACACCGGAATCCTTGCTGGACTTCAAGTCACAGAAGGTAGCCCTAAGTGCCGATACGTAACCGGGGTCAGGAGAACAGCAGTCGGGCGTGCGCAGCCAGATAGACTTAGTTCTTTCCAGAAGAAGACTTCCTGTCACGCGGTCTTATGATATGTCTACGATGTCAGTAAACTATTCTTAAAAGAACAACACTCTATACAACATATAGATTAGCAACATCAGCATGTAAATATAGAATAGATTTACCTGACACGATATCCGTTGAACTCAGGGTTAATCTTGAGGACTTGATACACTGTCACAGGAAAGAGGAGGACCGGGGTCTAACCTGACCCTAAACTGGGGTCCTAACTAATCCCTCACCTTGGAGGTACTGATAATGGTTCAGAGGTCCAAGTCTCCAGCCTAACCCTGTCTCCTATCAGTCCCTGAACCCTGTAATCAGTCCTAAGAAGGATTCTGATTACCACCAAAGGGATATGGGCTGATCTCTGCTAAATACACAGATTAGACATATAAGACAGACTGGAGAAAACACAGACTTGCATACACACTCAAACACAGAAGGAACATAAATGATCTGGGATATTAAACTCTAAGCAAGGTGAGCTTAAAACAACTAAGGAGCTCTTTAACTTAAGTCTATACAGATACAATCCTATCTGTGGTCTGCATGAAGAATTTCACTGGCAACTCCCAACACAGACAACCAGAGATTTAAAGGAAACCAATCAACAAATAATTAATTGCAGCCGGGAGAAAACTGCACCCAGTCCCAGAACTGAGCACAGACAGAATTAACTCCCTAACTGCCAAACACAAAGAAACAGCAACTCAGCTGTGAGAAGTCAGAATGTGCAACCGCGACGATCTTCGTGGCGATGCACACATGACAGTACCCCCCCCTTCTACGAGGGGCCTCCAGACCCTCAGGGCCAGGTTTGCCCGGGTGAGTTCTGTGGAAGGTCCGCACCAAACGATCTGCGTTAATGTCAGACGCAGGAACCCACGTCCTCTCCTCTGGACCATACCCCTTCCAATGCACCAAGTACTGAAGGGACCGGTGATTCAGACGTGAGTCAATGATCTTTGACACTTGAAACTCCAAGTTACCATTGACCACCACTGGAGGAGGAGGTAGAGGTGATGGTATGACTGGTGCCACGTACCTCTTAAGTAATGACTTGTGGAACACATTATGAATTTTAAACGTAGGAGGGAGGTCCAGACGAAATGCCACAGGATTAATTATGGAACTGATCCTGTACGGCCCGATGAATCTGGGGCCCAGCTTCCAGGAGGGAACTTTAAGTTTTATATTCCTGGTAGACAACCATACCAGATCGTTCACATTAAGATCTGGACCAGAAACTCTCCTCCTATCAGCCATACGTTTATAACGGTTCCCCATAGCACTCAGATTATTCAATACACCTCTCCACACTGAAGCAAGTGACGACGAGAAACGCTCCTCCTCAGGAACCCCAGAAGGGCCCCCCCCATTGAATGTACAAAACTGGGGATGAAAACCATATGCCCCAAAAAACGGGGACTTACCAGTGGACTCGCTCCGCCTGTTGTTAAGAGCGAACTCTGCCAGAGGCAAGAAAGAAGACCAGTCCTCCTGGTTCTCTGAGACAAAACACCGAAGATAAGTCTCTAGGCTTTGATTCAGACGCTCTGTCTGACCATTGGTCTGCGGATGAAAAGCCGAGGAAAATGACAATTGCATCCCCCGACGTAAACAAAATGCCCTCCAAAACTTGGACACAAACTGAGACCCCCTATCTGACACCACATCAGAAGGCAACCCATGAAGTCTCACAATCTCCCCAATGAACACCTGCGCCAGAGTTTTAGCATTAGGGAGGGCAGGAAGAGCAATGAAATGTGCCATCTTACTGAACCTGTCAACAACCACCAGTATGACAGTCTTCCCTGACGACTGAGGAAGGTCCGTGATGAAGTCCATAGACAAATGAGTCCATGGACGCTCCGGAAGTTTCAAGGGTAAGAGGGTCCCAGACGGACGGGTATGAGGGGTCTTAGAGCGAGCACAAACCCCACAGGACGCGACAAAAGTTAAAACATCTTTATTAACGTTAGGCCACCAAAACCGGCGAGAAAGGAGATCTAAAGTAGCCTTACTCCCTGGATGTCCTGCTAAAGCAGAATTATGATGTGCCTCAATAACCTTTTGTCTCAACTGATTTGGGACAAACAGTCTCCCTGGAGGTCCTGCAGGGGCGTCCCCCTGAGCCTCTAACACCTCCTCCTCAAGCTCAGAACATACAGCCGACACTACCACCCCCTCCTGAAGGATGGGAATCGGGTCATCCATTTTCCCGGCCCCTGGGAAACTGCGAGACAAGGCATCCGCCTTAACATTCTTAGATCCAGGGCGATAAGTGACAACAAAATTAAACCTGGTAAAAAACAACGACCATCGAGCTTGTCTGGAATTCAGACGCTTAGCAGATTCCAAATACAGCAGGTTCTTGTGATCAGTAATGACGGTGACCGGGTGGACTGCCCCCTCCAAAAAGTGACGCCATTCTTCAAAAGCCAACTTAATGGCCAAAAGTTCCCTATTGCCGATATCATAATTCCTTTCGGCGGACGACAATTTTTTAGAAAAGAAAGCGCACGGATGCCATTTACCAGGGGACGGACCCTGGGACAATATTGCACCCACCCCTACGTCAGACGCGTCCACCTCCACAACGAACGGCTGTGATGCATCTGGTTGGATGAGAACGGGTGCCGAAGCAAAACATTTTTTCAAAGAGGAAAAAGCTTGGCAAGCTTTGTCCGACCATTTAGAAAAATCCGTCCCTTTTCTTGTCATGTCAGTGAGAGGTTTGACAACAGATGAGAAATTACAAATAAATTTCCGGTAGTAGTTAGCAAACCCCAGAAAACGCTGCAGAGCCTTAAGATCCTCTGGCTGATCCCATTCAAGCACTGCTCTCACCTTTTCAGGGTCCATACAGAAACCGGAGGCTGACACCAAGAAACCCAAAAACTGAAGTTCCTGTACGGCGAATACACACTTTTCCAGTTTGGCGTATAGTTTATTGTCTCGCAAGATCTGCAACACCTGTCTCACATGCTCCTGGTGAGACACAAGATCTGGTGAGTAAATTAAAATGTCATCCAAATATACGACCACAAACAGCCCCACCAGATGACGAAAAATGTCATTAACAAAATGTTGGAATACTGCTGGTGCAGTAGTCAGACCAAAAGGCATGACAAGGTTCTCATAATGTCCCTCCGGCGTGTTAAACGCCGTTTTCCACTCATCCCCCTCTTTTATCCTAATCAGATTATACGCCCCCCTGAGATCCAATTTAGAGAACCATTTGGCGCCAACAATTTGATTGAAGAGATCAGGAATCAGAGGGAGTGGATACGGATCTCGAACAGTAATCCGATTAAGTTCGCGGAAATCCAAGCAAGGGCGTAGGCCTCCATCTTTTTTCTTCACAAAGAAGAACCCCGCGGCCACTGGGGAAGATGAAGGTCTAATATGCCCTTTGGCCAGACTTTCCGAAATATAATCTTTCATAGCCTGCCTCTCAGGACCAGAAAGGTTATATAACCTAGCTTTAGGTAACTTAGCATCAGGAAGTAAATTAATAGAGCAGTCATACACGCGATGAGGAGGCAACTCCTGACACCCCTCCTCAGAGAACACATCCCCAAAGTCCTCCAAAAAAGGAGGCAAAGTACTAGGCACGACCGCACTGATGACTGTGTTCATGCAGTTACTTTTGCAAAACTCCCCCCATTGGCTTATATCTCTGGACTGCCAATTAATCACAGGGTTATGTTTAACCAACCAAGGAAGTCCCAACACAATAGGAGTAGGTAGACCCTCCAACACATAACAAGATAATAGTTCCCTATGTATTGCCCCTACCCGAAGGTCAATGTTATGAACCTCATGAACAAAGCTACCTTGGCCGAGAGGCCTGGCGTCAATGGAGAATATAGGGATCGGTTTGACCAATACACTCAGATGCATACCTTGAACCTGAGCAAACTGAGCGTCAACCAGATTAGCCCCGGACCCACTATCAAGAAGAACAGAAAATCTCTCCACTCTCGTACCAACCACCACCTCCACTGGTACAAGGAACTGAGAAGAACTAGCGGACGAAATACATACTCCCAGGTTGTCGTCCACCACACAACCTGGGATTAACAGTTTTCCGGCGACTTTTTGCTCAACAAGGCACGGGATGGACATCCCCCAACAAAATGTCCCTCTTTCCCGCAGAAGAAACACCTTCTAGTCCTGCGGCGTACCGCCAATCCCCTCCTACGAAATGATGTCCCTCCCAACTGCATAGGCTCCTCCGAACAGACAAGGGGAACCTCAACATAAGGGACTTTAGTAGTAGGTGGAGTAACAACAGGGGGCGGAGTTACCTCGCACCTCTCCCGGAGCCGTCTATCAGTACGGATAGCTAGGGCCATAGCAGCCTCCAGTGATGGAGGAGAATCATACTGAGCCAAAACGTCCTTTAATTTGTCAGAAAGCCCATGACAAAACTGGCTCCTAAGAGCTGGGTCATTCCACTGAGTATCTGTGGCCCATCTACGGAACTCAGAAGCAAATTCCTCCGCCGGACGATCTCCCTGCTGTATCTTACGTAATTTTGTCTCAGCAAGAGAGACCCGATCTGGGTCATCATATACCAAACCCAGGGCAGTAAAAAATCGATCTACTGACTGTAGAGCCGGGGATCCCGGAGGAAGGGAGAAGGCCCAGGATTGAGGGTCCCCTTGTAGGAGCGAGATAACAATTCCCACTCTCTGCTCTTCACTCCCTGATGATCGAGGCCGAAGCCGAAAATACAATTTACATGCTTCCCTGAAGGTAAAAAATTTGTCTCGCCCACCAGTGAACCTGTCCGGGAGAGCTACTTTAGGTTCAAATCTGGTTTGCTCCGAGGGAGACAAAACTTTGGACTTAATGTCCGTCAGCTCCATGGATAATCCCTGCAACTGCAGAGCCAGCTGGGCTACTGGATCCATGGCAACTGGGAATAATTTTATGGGCCAGTGAAAATGTCACGCGGTCTTATGATATGTGTACGATGTCAGTAAACTATTCTTAAAAGAACAACACTCTATACAACATATAGATTAGCAACATCAGCATGTAAATATAGAATAGATTTACCTGACACGATATCCGTTGAACTCAGGGTTAATCTTGAGGACTTGATACACTGTCACAGGAAAGAGGAGGACCGGGGGTCTAACCTGACCCTAAACTGGGGTCCTAACTAATCCCTCACCTTGGAGGTACTGATAATGGTTCAGAGGTCCAAGTCTCCAGCCTAACCCTGTCTCCTATCAGTCCCTGAACCCTGTAATCAGTCCTAAGAAGGATTCTGATTACCACCAAAGGGATATGGGCTGATCTCTGCTAAATACACAGATTAGACATATAAGACAGACTGGAGAAAACACAGACTTGCATACACACTCAAACACAGAAGGAACATAAATGATCTGGGATATTAAACTCTAAGCAAGGTGAGCTTAAAACAACTAAGGAGCTCTTTAACTTAAGTCTATACAGATACAATCCTATCTGTGGTCTGCATGAAGAATTTCACTGGCAACTCCCAACACAGACAACCAGAGATTTAAAGGAAACCAATCAACAAATAATTAATTGCAGCCGGGAGAAAACTGCACCCAGTCCCAGAACTGAGCACAGACAGAATTAACTCCCTAACTGCCAAACACAAAGAAACAGCAACTCAGCTGTGAGAAGTCAGAATGTGCAACCGCGACGATCTTCGTGGCGATGCACACATGACACTTCCACCACAATGTTGGCCGGGCGAAGCTGTCTTGCTTAGAGTTAAACTTGACTTCACGCAGGTTAGGACTCATACACTTTAAAAGGAAAGGAGGCCTTAAACCTACTTGGCGATTACCTGGATGTACATACTCCACCCTGAGCAGCTTCCCGGGACATACCTGCAACCTTCATCAGTAAAGGTATGGAAAGAGACTGGCTTGTGTGTGACTGACTTATTACCTGCACCCTGCATCACCATAGACTTTGAGGGAACCGTCTCACCTGTGGGAGACATAACATCTTGCTGCCCTGTAACATCCCCTCAGAAGATCCATTTGCAGCGCTGGTCAATGCGATCAGAAACCACAGGTGGCGTCACGAACTATTACTACAATCCCCTGTAAATATCCCCCTTTGTATGAGCGCCCAGGGCAACGGACCGAGCTGTGCTACTTGTGACATTCCCCATAGACTTCAACGGGCTCGGTGCCGAGTACCCCATAACCCTGGTGTTGTGCGACTCATCTAACTTGGCGTCACGAACAGGATCCGAAGCTTACTGGATGTGAGTCCTGTGTGCCTAGAATTGTACTGTTTTTGTGAAAAAGACTGTGTGCAGTTCTTGTGATTTTTGGCGCCATTTTCCGCCATTTTGCCGCCATATTCGCGCCATGAGGCGCTGGTGAAGAAGAAGGGCGTGCCTTCGTGGGCGTACCCCCCCCTGTGGCGCGAAAGTGATGGGCGCCTTGTCTAAATGCTATTACAATACGAAAGCCTGCCCTACAGCAAGAGAGATCTGCCTCCTCTTCATCCTCTATGCCAAGAAGAGGAAGCGAAAGTCACGCCTCCACGGAAGAGACCAGATTGTTCCAGATGGAAAACACAGTCTGGCCTGGAGTGAGATGGCGGAAGGACAGGAGACGCTGTCTGGAGGAATGGCGGTGCGCAGACCCCGTTCCCCTGAAGAGCTACTGCCTGTGCCTGAGCCGTCCCCAGGTCGGGAGACCGACCAAACCATGCAGAAAGTGGAGGAGGTGGATGCGGTGCTAAGGGACCTGGCCCGACACCGTGAAGAAATGGAGGAGATGGAGAAAAGCTGGCGTGCCCTGAAACAGCGGCTGCTGTGGGACGCGACGCTCTCCCCTCCAGAAGCGCAACTGTTACCTGTGCCACCATTGCCAGCGGCTGATGAGAAACCGGAGGCCGGCTCCAAAAGTGCTGATCCTGACTCCGCCGGGGACGTGGCGGGAGAGAAGGAGGCTGAGGAGGCCCTGCCTGTTCCGGAGTGCCAGCCCGGCCTGGAGGCCACAGCGGAATACAGTCCCCCGGTAGGGACACCGGAGGAGACCCAGCCGTCCGTGATGGAGGTCGACTGGGAGGAGATGGAGTACCTGGACGACGTAGAATACGCCGCCCAGCTGGAGAACGAGTGGCGACGCCGTGAACATGAGCAGCGGCAGCAGCAGGAGCGGAGAGAGGCGCAGCAGCTTCGCCAGAGGTACCGGGAAAAGGATCTCGCTGATAAAGAAAACGTCAGGAGAGATAAAGGTACGCTCCGGGAACCGCGGCGCCAGGGGCCATTAGAGACTTTAAACTCCAGGGAGGCTGGGGGTTCATCCATGAGCCAGGCCTATACCAGGAGATATTCGTTAACCGCAGGGATGTGGAGTCTCACCTACCAGATGGGCATCCAGGAAGGCATTTGCTCATAGGGGATATAGTCACCTACACGCGGCACTGGGGCCTTAAGCAGTGGCGTTCCGTGAATAGAGCAGACTAAGCAGCAGCTATGGGGCCCAGACAGGTGAGGGGGCCCATGACGGCTGCTGTCGTTTGGCAGCTCTGCTGTGCTGACACAGTACTATCTCCTTTAATTAAATATAAGCGACGGCCGGACACTGTAAACCCCCTTGAAGGTCCCCTTTCCTTGTTGTTTTCTGGTCAGCAGTTGGCTTAAGTCTCTGGCTGCATTTGCATAAGAAAGCCAGCCTGCAGCCATAGACACGTGCATCACAGGAAGCAGAAAACATTCATAAGTTTCACTCAGGGAAGAGATACACAAGAAGGTGAGTCCTGCTGGCTGGGGTATGGGGTGGATTTTTTTGTTGAATGTGTCCCCTCACTGTGCTGGCACTTTATATTTACAATGGCTAGCCTCTGGCTGCACTTTGCACCTTAGGGAGGGGGGCCCGGCTGCACGCACTGTGGAGGGTGTAGGGGGCCCTGCATGCACTGCAGGTGTGTGTGTGTGTGTGTGTGGAGTTAAGAGCACCTGTTTTTTTTTTGGGGGGGGCCCCATTCAGACTTTTGCTATGGGGCCCCATGATTTCTATGTACGCCCCTGGCCTTAAGGGGTGGTATGCCTTGAATGTCTCCCGTGTCAGCGACCCCGTCCCTGAAGCCGGCAATGTATCTCGTGTCTCAGTGTCCCAAGCCCCAGCCACGTCAGCGCCAGGCCGCGCACCTGCATCGTGCTCTGCATCGTATACTGCGACCTATTCTGCATCGTATACTGCGACTTATTCTGCAACGCAACAGAGCGCAGCGACCCCAAGTAAGCCACTGAACAAATCTGCGTTATCGTTGGAAAACCTGCATTCAGAAGAGGCACCTGTAAGGCCTCCAGGAAGTCGCAAAGCCAATCGCAAAAGTGAAACAAGGACTGTGGCTACCCAGACACAGGTAGCAGGACATGATCTATTTGTGATGCGTTCAAGAGCGCACCGCGTGCTTCCAGCCCCAGGAGTGGAAGAGGTCATCGCTATCTGCAAAAAAGGAGAAGACCAGTAGGACCCAGACAGGGTTTACTGCATCTGTACAAAGTTGAAGAAGAATTTGCACTTTATTGAAATGTTGATAATATGTGATGATGTTTGCATAGTTTGCATAATTTTAGGTAGAATACCCCAGTTGCGTAATGCAACGAATTGAAGTATATTGTGAAATGTGATTTACTTGAAATGTTCTTATCCAAGGACTACGTGGCTGAGGACTTTGCCAGCCCAAAAACTTTAGTTGTAAATAGTTAGCACTTCGGTGCCCCATCTTGGTTTTACGTGAAAGCCATATCTACCTCTGAAGAAAAACCCGTATGGTGTGGCCTAGAGTGAGGTCTGCAGCAATGAAGTCCTGCAGCCCACCCAGGACCCACGTGGGAGGTTTTTGGTGCAGGTCCTCCACAAGAATCGTGTCTTGTATTTATTGATGTAAAAAGTATTTTGATATGTTTCTAATTGCCATTGTACACATTGTAACATTAAAGTGTCCTTACCTCCCGCAAGGGAAGAGTTATTGTTGATGTTATGATAAAAATGTTTTTCTATTTCAGCCCGGGAGTGCTGATGATAACTAGGGGGGGATGTGTGGCCCAGCTGCGCTTGGTACACATGTTCCAGGAGTATGTACTGAAAGGTAATTGCAAAACCTGATATTCATTCACATCTCACACTTCCCTAGATTGCCACCAGAGGGAGCCCCTTTAGAGTATTTAAGGGGGTGTGAGAGAAGTAGCAGTAGCAGACGAGTCTGAGAGAGTGGAGTTGGTCGGAGCCAGTGTGTGCTAGTGAGTCATACTAGCCAGACTGAGACGGAGATTTCCTGTCAGACGAGACAGAGGAGGAAAGATTGCAAGCTGATATCTCAGATCATCCAGGCTGTTAGTACCCTAAGGAATGTGGAAAGTGACTCTCGGAGCGTGCATGAAATCAGTCTGACAGAAGGTCCTGATAGCCGCTCTGGACAGGGTCTTTGAAGGAACGAAAGGAAGGGGACTACAGTCATCAGAACATCGAGCTAGCTGAGAATCAGTCAGTGAGCTTTGGAAGGAAGAAGCTGGTGACTACACCTACTGTTACCCCGTGCTTATGTTAAGGGTGAAGGTAGGGCGACGGGCGAGTGGTGACCCAAGGAAGGAGTGACTTTGGTGACAGATCACCTTCACTCAACTTAGCCGGACACCGGGTCCGAAGTATTGCTAGAACCTTTACGGCTAGTGAGAGAAACACCGGAATCCTTGCTGGACTTCAAGTCACAGAAGGTAGCCCTAAGTGCCGATACGAAACTGGGGTCAGGGAGAACAGCAGTCGGGCGTTCCCAGCCAGATAGACTTAGTTCTTTCCAGAAGAAGACTTCCACCACAATGTTGGCCGGGCGAAGCTGTCTTGCTTAGAGTTAAACTTGACTTCACGCAGGTTAGGACTCATACACTTTAAAAGGAAAGGAGGCCTTAAACCTACTTGGCGATTACCTGGATGTACATACTCCACCCTGAGCAGCTTCCCGGGACATACCTGCAACCTTCATCAGTAAAGGTATGGAAAGAGACTGGCTTGTGTGTGACTGACTTATTACCTGCACCCTGCATCACCATAGACTTTGAGGGAACCGTCTCACCTGTGGGAGACATAACATCTTACTGCCCTGTAACATCCCCTCAGAAGATCCATTTGCAGCGCTGGTCAATGCGATCAGAAACCACAGGTGGCGTCACGAACTATTACTACAATCCCCTGTAAATATCCCCCTTTGTAGGAGCGCCCAGGGCAACGGACCGAGCTGTGCTACTTGTGACATTCCCCATAGACTTCAACGGGCTCGGTGCCAAGTACCCCATAACCCTGGTGTTGTGCGACTCACAACCGCTAAATATTCCAGCATATTTTCCATTCAAAAAGTCAAATGGCGCTCCTTCCCTTCTGAGCCCTGCCGTGCTCCCAAACAGTAGTTTATGACCACATATGAGGAATCTGTGTACTCAAGATAAATTGCCCAACAAATTTTAGGATCCATTTTTTCCTGTTGCCCATGTGAAAATGAAAAAACTGAGGCTAAAAGAAAATTTTTGTGAAAAAAAAGTACTTTCTTTTTTTTTACGGATCAATTTGTGAAGCACCTAGGGGTTCAAAGTGCTCACTATGCATCTAGATGAGTTCCTTGGGGGTCTAGTTTCCAAAATGGGGTCACTTGTGGGAAGCTCCAATGTTTAGGCACACAGGGACTCTCCAAATGCGACATGGCAACCGCTAAATATTCCAGCATATTTTCAATTCAAAAAGTCAAATGGCGCTCCTTCCCTTCTGAGCCCTGCCGTGCGCCCAAACAGTAGTTTATAACCACATATGAGGTATTTGTGTACTCAGGATAAATTGCCCAACAAATATTAGGATCCATTTTATCCTGTTGCCCATGTGAAAATGAAAAAACTGAGGCTAAAAGAAAATTTTTGTGAAAAAAAAGTACTTTCTTTTTTTTACGGATCAATTTGTGAAGCACCTGGGGTTCAAAGTGCTCACTATGCATCTAGATAAGTTCCTTGGGGGTCTGGTTTCTAAAATGGGGTCACTTGTGGGGGAGCTCCAATGTTTAGGCACACAGGGACTCTCCAAATGCGACATGGCAACCGCTAAATATTCCAGCATATTTTCCATTCAAAAAGTCAAATGGCGCTCCTTCCCTTCTGAGCCCTGCCGTGCGCCCAAACAGTAGTTTATGACCACATATGAGGTATTTGTGTACTCAGGATAAATTGCCCAACAAATTTTAGGATCCATTTTATCCTGTTGCCCATGTGAAAATGAAAAAACTGAGGCTAAAAGAAAATTTTTGTGAAAAAAAAGTTCTTTTTTTTTTTTTTAAAGAACAATTTGTGAAGCACCTGGGGGTTCAAAGTGCTCACTATGCATCTAGATAAGTTCCTTGGGGGGTCTGGTTTCCAAAATGGGGTCACTTGTGGGGGAGCTCCAATGTTTAGGCACACAGGGACTCTCCAAATGCGACATGGCAACCGCTAAATATTCCAGCATATTTTCTATCCAAAAAGTCAAATGGCGCTCCAACAAATTTTAGGATGCATTTTATCCTGTTGCCCATGTAAAAATGAAAAAATTGATGCTAAAATATAATTTTTGTTGGAAAAATTAAAATGTCCATTTTTTCCTTCCACGTTGCTTTAGATCATGTGAAGCACCTGAAGGGTTAATAATCTTCTTGAATGTAGCTTTGAGTAGCTTGAGGGGTGCAGTTTTTATAATGTGTCACTTTTGGGTATTTTCTGCCATATAGACCCCTCAAAGTGACTTCAAATGTGAGGTGGTCCCTAAAAAAATGGTTTTGTAAATTTTGCTGTAAAAATGAGAAATCGCTGGTCAACTTTTAACCCTTATAACTTCCTAACAAAAAAAATTATTGCTTCCAAAATTGTGCTGATGTAAA